>JAVMKO010000007.1:55403959-56603959 GCA_032164245.1 Sternotherus odoratus | reverse complement strand
AGGGTGTAGAGGTATAGACTATGTAGGATCTAGAATGAATTGATGAAAAGTTCAGTTTGATTAATTAAAGGATAGGAACCAAACAAAGTATTTCTATGAGAGGTCACAGCGGGTAATGTTGCCTTTACCAGCGGAATTTTGAACAGTAGTAGGGGGAACAGAGAAAGTTATAGTATTCAAGGTAAGAAATGTACAAGGCATGGACAAAAGTTTTAATAGTGCAACTAATGGAACAGTGGCATTTTAGTGTAATTCAGAGGAAGTAGTACCATGGCTTCATGAGTGATATATATACACACACACACATCAGTGACTGGAGATGGAGATTATATATATATACACACACACACACACACACACACACACATATATATATATATATAATCTCCATCTCCAGTCACTGATGTGTGTGTGTGTGTGTATATATATACATATATATCACTCTCTATATATAATATCACTCATGAAGCCATGGTACTACTTCCTCTGAATTACACTAAAATGCCACTATTTCATTAGTTGCACTACTAAAACTAGTAAAAGAGGAAACAAACACTGCCAAAAGGGATATTGCATCCTACACTATAAATTACTGGTCCCCGCTTTAAATTAAGACCTTAGAATACATGATAGTGATTATAACAGCTGTAAGAAAACAAAAAACAAAATAACCCATAACAAAAAACAAAACAAAAAAAACACCCCACACTGGAGCCTGGAACTAGTTTAGAGGCATCAAGTGTTTCTCTTTCTTCACATAATTAAACACAAAATGTATTTTCAAAAGTGTTCTAATAAAAAGGATTGCCAAATAGCACATCATTGTTAAGAACACTAGAGACAGTTGGATATGTGCTTGACTTGGTTTCACCAGCAAAAGTATGTATGCTGGGACTCACTAAGTAAATCTGTCCCTCTGTAGGGATAAGTTCACTTAATGACAGGAGGAGTTTTAGACGGTTTCAGAGTTATTTATTTCATTTAAAATATCCTACTCGAAAACATCTGAACCACCAAGAAAAACTTCTTACCTGGATTTCTAATCACATGTGTGTTCACATTGCTGCTGATATTCTGGTCATTGTGTTGCTAAGAGAAATAAATACAACAATTGGCATTGCTAAATCTCAAAATTACAAATTATTAAGTGCTAAAACATTCCATCTGATAAAGTGATATTAACACAAAAAAAATCCTTTAAATTAGACATTTTCATTTGTACAAGGTACATTCAGAATCCATTAACACTTCATCCTCACAAAACAAGTTTTAATACTTCAAAAAAAAATCTCTTCAGAATGTCTCTAAATATAAAACAATATATTACCTGAGATTCCTGGCGTTTTTTGATTGCGTGTTTATATAGTTTGTGCAGTTTCCTGGCATCAAATTCTGTAAACTTTGAAACAAAAATCCACAAATTTCTAAAGAAAGGAAAATTAAAGACAGGTTAGCTATCCAGACACTGGTTTTCCTTTATGCCACTTTGCATGCAATAGGCCTGATTCCCCATTGTGATATTTCAGTGCTAAATTGGTGTAATACATTGAAGTCAATGGAGTTGTACTGTGGTGAATCAGGTCCCATCACATAATCTAGCAATACTACAGACAATTTTGCATAATTCTCTGAAAATATAAAAAGCTAAAGCTACACATGTTTTATTCATTCCTCTCTTTTTCTTTACTGCTGTGTGATGTTTATAATAATTAGTTTAGAATGCAGATATGACCATGAACAAGTAATTGACATCAGTGAAAACTCTGCTAGTTAAAGGTAGGATGGACCTATGGTGACCATAACTCCCAATTTTATAGGGACAGTCCTGATTTTATTTTATTTATAAAATTACTCATGAACTTATGATTTGCTCACTTCCAGTTCTTTTTAAAACAGGGAGGGCTTCTCCTAGTGGACAAAGTACAGATTGCAGGAGTAGTCAATTATTTTTTGTCAAGGTCCAAATTTCTTGGTCAAGGTATAGTCAATGTCCAGACTCCAGAAAAAATAGCAGAACAACAACAAGTAGAAGTAGTAAATAAAGATTTTTGGGGTCTGTTCAAAAGCATCTGGCGGTCCGGATTTGGCCCTCAGTCCGCCTATTGACTATCCCTGGCTTACACAGGGATACACAATTCAGGATATAGAACATGAATCTGGCTTCAGAAAACCACTACACAATTTAAATTTATCGATCAGTCCTCATATAGTATTTTAAAACATCTGTAAGTAGATTTAGGAATGAGAGAATTCGAAACCAACAAAAATGGACAGAAATAACTCTAGTTCACAGTGAAATGCAGGATCCCTTACTTTCTCCACTGCTTAATTTGTTCAGGATTTGTGTACTCTTTTAGACATTCAGTGATGTGATCCCCAATTTTGATCAGACATTGTCTAGTATGCTCCAGCTGTTCCCTTTCTGAAAGACCTTTTTCTGGCCTATCCAGCTGTTTCAGCGCTGCTTTGACAGGCCTCATTCTTTCTTTGCACTGTAAAGTGGAAAAAGGAATATATAAAAGTCAGGAGGGAGGCAAAAAAAAAAGAAGCTTGATTCTACAACGTGACCCCCCCTTACTACTGTGATATTTACACAGGCAAAGACAGTGCTACTTTTAGCAAAATGAAACATCAAGCCTCTTGCTCACAGCTCTTAAAATTCTCTTTTACTACAGGTTTCCTTTGGAAAAGTAATAATTTAAACCACTGCAATATTAACTCTGATATGAAAGCATTAGATTGGTATTTCTTAAATCTTGTATACAATTCACAGTATAAGATTTTCTTAGAAATAGGATATTACAAACAGATAAGATGACTCTAGGTATTATAATTCTAATCAGTTGCTGTTGTTTTTTAACCTTTCAGCACAAATGTACAATACGAGCCCTGTGTTACTTTCAAGACACTTGTATACAAATTCAGTGTCAAGAACATAAATGACAGTATTAAATAAATCTAGAATAGATGAATCCTGAAACAGCTGGAACCTGGAGACCAAGTGACATTCTACTCAGGAGAGGATCTGCATTCCTTTTCCTCTCTTATTGGAAGTGGTTCCCTACCCTTCAGAAAAATCTCTGCAGCTCTTTCATACAATCTTGCCAGTAGATTGATTGACTACCAAGGAGATGCTGGTGTAGATAGATAGATGAAACTCAGCTCACGCTTTCCTTGCGTGATGTAGAGTGAAAGAGGCTGGCTATCTTTGTCCCATATCTAGCCCTCCCAAATACCCATTTCTTCATGAGCCAGTGAGAAAAAGCTGAAAGAGGGGGATTTTTGGCTCTACTTCTACCTATCTTGATTCTCTAAGTGAAAAGAGAGACGAGGACAGACTGAACTGTAATATCTTATAGTGGAAGTGATGCTTTCAGTAGGTGAATAGGAGAAATTGTCAAAAGCAGGGCCTGAATGGACTATGTACATAAGTTCCTGCCTGGTTGACTGATATCAGATCATCTTCTAGAGAAACTGCCGCAAAAGTGCTATGATCTCCATCACAACTTTGTCTCCTTCATGAACCTATTCAGTGTCTTGAGCTCTAAAAGCACACAGACTACTCTCTTATCTTTTTCCTATTATGACGAATATGGGGAAAAGTATTTTTTTTTAAAAAAAAACCTCATACAGCCAGAGCATTCAACAGATATTCTTTATTCAACAATCAATTTGTAAGCACCAAGAGGGTAATAGGATAATAAGCATAGATTTGTCAAGAAGAAATTGTGCTAAATCAAAATAAGTCCCTTCTTGACAAAGTTACTGGCCTAGTGAATAGAGGGGAAGCTCAGACATGATATATTTTGTTTTTATAAGGCTTTTGACATAGTCCTATATGATATTCCCATAAGAAAACTAGGGCAATGTGGTCTACATGAAATTGCTATTAAATGGGCACAAATCTGATTGAAAGACTATATTCAAAGAGTAGTTATCAATGGTTTACTATCCATCTGAGAAGATGTATCTAGTGGGGCCACACAAAGACTAACTCTGGGCTGATATTACTAACATTTTCATTAATAACTTAGATAATAAGAGTTGAGTATGCTTATAATATTTGTGGATGACATCAGACTGGGAAGAATTTAAAGTACTTTGGAGGACAGGATTAAAAATCAAAATGACCTTGACAAATTGGAGAAATGGTCTGAAATCCACAAGACAAAATTCAATAAAGAGAAGGGCAAAGTACAGGAGATTTTGCTTATCAGCAACCTCTCACTTGCCAGAAAAAAAGTTGACATTATCTGGCAGTTGCCAATAAGCAGAAGGCAGGTTTACAAGGCTGCAGTTGGAGAAGGAAGTGCTGGGGCATCCTTTCCCTGGCCACAGATCTTCTCATAGGTAGTGGGAAGAGAGGACTGAAGCCCAGATTCTGGGGCTTTCTAGATGAAACGGGTGCTGAGGTACAAACAGAGCTACATGATACCTTTCCCTATGCTCTCCAGAGATTGGGGCTCAGCATTTCCAAGTGCCTTCTTCCCTGCATGCAGCCACCAATAAGGCAAAGCCAGGAGAATCGGAGTGGTCTGACATCCAAGCTCCCACCCCCTGCCCATATTACTGCCCTGCCCACAGCCTCACGTCCCAGCTCGCAGGTCTGTGGGGCTGAAGTCCCAGAATGAAGCACTGAGACTTGCGGAGCACTGGTCACAGGCAGCTTTGTGGGGATACAGCCAGGGAAGGCATGTCCTCCCAGCACTTTCTTCCTTAGCTGCAGCTGGTACCGCTCTTCCTAAAGATGTTAACTTGTTAATAAGCTCCATGCTGATGCCAGTATCTGAAGCCCCTTAACATTAAAGGCAATGGGAAGGGATTGGTTCTTGGCAACCTGTTGCTATTAAATGGAAGTTAATATCCAGGTTGCTATTAAATGGAATCTCCTGTAGTAAACTTACAAGGAAAAAACCAAATGGACAGATACACAGTGGGAAATAACTGTGTAGGTGTCATAGCACTGCTGAAAAGGAGCTGGGGGATTATAATGGATCACAAACTGAGTATGAGCCAACCATGTGAAAAAAAATGAGTATCATTCTGGTGTGTATTAACACAGGATCATATTTAAGACACAAGAGGTAATTACTCCACGCTACTTAGCACAGGTGTTCTGGACACCACACTAAGCAAGATGTGACCAAATTAGAGAGATTCCAGAGGAGAGCAACAAAAATGACAAAAGACTTACCTGTGAGGGAAGACTGAAAAAACTGGGCACGTTTAGTCTTGAGGGGAAAAAAGCCCAAAGGGTGAGTTGATTTTCTTGTTACACATCTCTCTTATGGCTCTCAACTATGAGTTAAACCAATCTGGATTCCTTTAGATTCAGTGGGCCCAATTCAGGAGGAATGTAAAAGGGAGTGTAAACTACACGTTGGTAAATTGGGTATGGATGTTAGCACAATATACACAGTGAGAACAACAACAAAAAAATCATCTGTGATTCTTGCATGTGTGTTACACCCAGAGTGAAAATTCAGTTGAGAGATTGAGAACTCCATGTTGCACCTAAGGTAGTCTACCACAACCTTCCCCATTAACATTTTCTGTTAAGGTAAGATGAGAAACCAAATGACAGTCAGCATGATAGTGTTAAGAAATGTTTCTTGAGCATCAACCTGATTGCTGGTTTGAATGAACATGGCATATTGTGTCTCAGTATGCATATGTTATGGCCAAACAATGGACCCAGTACATCCATCCCTCCTGAACACAAGACAAGCCCATCTTATAGATTGCAGGCCACAGCTCCCTCAGGATAGGCAGAACCTCAATGATCAAGAAAAGATTAAACAAAAGATGAAATATTACATTCATCCATTCCTCACACAGACCTACAACAAGGATCCACACATAGACCTACAACAGTCCAAACTAATCCTAACCTATCTTGCCTGTGAAGCACACAAATCTCAGGATTTCACATTTTTAAATGTTATAAGTTGCTGGACATGTGCATATCAAATGACCTGTGAAGAGATCAGAGCATATTTAGGCACCATGATATCATTGGGAGATCATTGCCATAATGTTTTCATAGGACCTAACTAAAAAGGAGAGTGCATATTCAATATGCAACTCAGAAGTTCAAGCACACACCTGAAAAAGTGTGCAGAAATTTATGTTGTTTGTCTGCATGAAGACAGAACTGAACCTTTAATATACACATCTTGCCCACACCTTTGGTACGCTTTCTGAGACCTCACTGGCAATAGATCAAGTGCCATAATGCTTAGGCACATTGGAGTTAACTGAACACATAGGGGCAGTTTTAATTTCAGAATGTCATTATTTTTTGTTAAAGATCAGCATTAAGATAGAAATAAGGAACTTACTACACTGAATGTCTTCTGATCCAGTTCTTCAGATTCTTCAGATATAGGAACTGGCTCACTAATTACAGTAATATGAACGGGAGTATCTGCTGATGTAGTTTTCTTGGTTTTGTCTTTGTTGTCAGATTTGACTTCACTTATCTATAAATATAATATTAGAATAGATCTGAAAAGGGAATTGCAGTTTAGGTCTACAATTACACCATCTTACTACACATATTGACAATTGGCATGCATTTAATTTTTTTTCTTTCTTTTTTTTTTTGCCTAGGGATGCGGAAAGAGAGGGGGAAAGGAATGTGAAAGTTTCTTATCTGCTTGCACTTTCAGCCAGCTAAACTACGTGGCAGTAACCATAACAGAGCGCTAAGTGATCTGAAATGCCTTTCTACCTCAAAACCAACCTGTGCTTTTTTTTTTTTTAAATGTATTACATAATATACTGAAGTCTTATACCTTCTCTTCCTTTGCTTCTTTTTCTTTCTGTGTGGACTCCTTTACTTTGCTTTCTCTCTTTTCTTTCATATCTTTTTCCTTTAATTCTTTCTTATCCTCTTTTTCTTTTTTCTCCCTTTTCAGCTCCCTCCTATTTTCCTTTTCTTTTGTTTCTCTCTTTTCTTCTACTTCCTTCTTTATGCCAATATCTGGCTCAGATTTTTCATCATTTTCTTTTTCTGCTTTAATTTTTTTATTTGGATGTTTCACTGAAGCGATCTCATCCTGCAATATTTAAGCATAGGCATCACATTGCAAACTCAATCCCTAGTTTTACAGATTTTACAGTAGTCAAATTAAAAATATACCATTCTTCCTCTAAGTGTGTTTTACTTTAATACCTATAAAGAGCAGCTAAATCACACAGTGATAATGTAAAAAACAATTACACTTCTGAAGTTTAATGGGCATGTTCCAGAGAACATTGAATTGGTCAATGCCAGCTTTACGGGAACACCACGGCATCACATTCTAGAAGTTTTCTTGGGAAGGAAATAGAAAAATCAGTTGGGCATTATTGAGGATACTTTGCTTGGAAAGGAGGTGAAGAGGCTCATCAGGGGAGTGGACTGAAGTGTCATTATTTAGCTTTACGATTCCATTGTTCCTAAAGTAATTTAGCAGGTTAAACTGCTGAAGCTACCCAATAGCATGACTATACTCTAAAATATGAATGCTGAGTGGAGGAGGAGAAAAACAAGCTTTATCCATGATCTTAGTGGCTGTTTATAATCAAAAGGGAATACATACACAAATTCTTAACTAAAATTAAGTATTGACCCTTATAGTAAATCATCTTGGTTTTCTTTACATCTGGTTCCGTTTTTGTTGTTGTATTTGTATGTAGCCCTGAGCTAGACAAGAGAGTTGCACCGGTTTAACAAATTATTTTTTTTTAAATCAGCTTAGTTTAACTGGTAGAAACCCTACATGGGTGATCTTAGTTCAGTTTAAAGGTGGCTTAGTTTAGTTTAAAACAATTCCTAATCTACTGAAGTTAAACCAAAATAAGCCTGATTCAAACCAAAATGAATTGCACCAGTTTATCCCATAAATGCAGCAGTTTATCTCAATACTGGTTTAAAAAAATGCATCTTGAAACATGTGCAACAAGACTTTAAATACATTTTATCTATTTTTATTGGTTTACACGATACATTAAAAACAAACAAATGGTAGCAAGGACGTCCTGAGATGGGGAAGTGGGGAGGGTATGAGAGAGAAATTACTTAACCTTGCTGTGCCTCGCTTTTTCCAACTGATAAATAGAGAAAGCATTACTCAATATCATCTGAGCATTTGACTGAACATGCTTCAAGTGCTAAAACTGGCTCTCTGAGGGTTTGGTTCAGGCACCAATATAACTGTTAAAAAAAATGTTCCACCTGAAGAATCAGTACAGCTAGTAATGATGCCCAAGGCACAAAGACGTACAGCTTTATCTATAGCTCCAATGCTGGACTAGTATTTCTAGCCAGTTTGAAGTCATGGGTGGTGAACCTTTGAAATCACACTGTCATTTTTCAGACTATAATCACACTTATTATGTAAGAATTCAGAATCCCCATCAATACTGCCACAGCTTCAGTTTTCTTTATCATTAAAGTTCTACCAAATTCAGGGTCAATTTTTGTCAATTTCATGGTCATAGGGTTTTCAAAATTGTAAATTTCATGATTTCAGCTATTTAAATCTGATATTTCACAGTGTTATAATTGTAGGGGTCCTGACCCAAAAAGGAATTGGGGGCGGGGGGGGGGGTGTCACAAAGTTATTTTGGCGAGGGTTGCGGCACTGCTACTCTGTGCTGCTGGCAGCGGTGCTGCCTACAGAGCTGGGCAGATGGAAAGCAGCAGTTTCTGGCTGGGAGCCCAGCTCTGAAGGCTGAGCAACTACCTGCAGCAGCACAGAAGTAAGGATGGCATGGTATGGCTGCCACTTTCTGACCACTCAGCTCTGAAGGCAGCTGCGCAGAAGAGAGGTTTGGTATGGTATTGCCACCCTTCCTTCTGCACTGCTGCTGGCAGGGCGCCGCCTTCAGAATTGGGACGCCCGGCCAGCAGCCGCCACCTCTGGCCACCAATCTCTGAAGGCAGCGCAGAAATGACGGTTTCAATACTGCAAACACCCTGTAACTCCCTTCTGGGTCAGGACCCCCAATTTAAGAAACGCTGGTCTCTCCTGAGAAATCTGTATAGTTTAGGGTAAAAACAAAGGACCATATTTCACAGTCCATAATGCATTTATCATGGCCGTGAATTTGGTAGCACCCTATTTATTATTAAACTAAAAGGGATTAATCCACCTCCATTTGTTTAACTAACATAAAATTAACAAGAGCTATCACAGAGAAAATGAAGAACTCAAATGTTAAACATGCTTTGCTCGGAGAATGCATTCTAACTATTTTGTGTAAGAGCAATATTGAAGTGAGATGGAACAAACTGAAGAGAAAACATTTCAAAAATATCCACCTTGTTATCCTCCTCTTCCTCTTCATCAGATTTTTCTGAGAGCAGTGGAGAAGAATCACTTTTAAGCTCCTCTTTAACTTTTGTAAGTTTTACCACTTTATTCTTCTTAGCTCTTGTCTTCCTTCTCTTTGAGTTTCCCTGAATACAAAAACATTATCTTAGTTCTGTCAACTGAAATGTCTCATTGCCATGAGCCATTCAGAAAGATTTGTTTCTATATTAAATAGAAGTTGATTTTATTAAATGGTATTCAGATATACAAGTTATCTTGTTAGACCAGAAATGAGAAAGGGAGCCGCCTGACAATAAAGAGTGCATACAAACTAAAGACAAAAACCCTATGTAATCTGATTTTATAAATCATTATTTGAACTAGCCAGACATGTTCTGATTAAATGGTCGTCAGTGTGAAGAAAACTGATAGGAGTTGCGTTTGAGGATCTGCTAATGAGTAGATTACTAATTTATCATATTGTTAAATATCTGAAATTTTACTTACTGCACCAGAAAGTCTTTGTGCTTCCTTCCTCGCAAGATCTTTATTGAGTAATTTAATGAGGTAGTCTGCACGGGTCTGCAACTGCTTGGCCTGGGGTTTCTTATCTGGATCATCTGGTAGAATCTGAGGAGGATAAAAAAAAAACATCAAGGATGAATACCAGTAGTTCCAATTTGAAAAGGCCAGAATGGAGAAGCAGCAGGCCGAAGTAGCAGAAATACAGAGGAAAAGAGCACTGGAGGTGGGAAAAAGCTGCATGATTCTGGATCCACTCTGATGCTACACTGTAAATGTGCTAGTGTGCCTAAAGGAGTGGAAACCGTCTTGAATTCCACCTTCAACTTTTTGCTCCTTCCCACTACGTACTCTAATACGAGAGTCTCAAAAGCAATTCACCAACACAAGAGTTACCAGCCCTGCTTTTATGTTTCTGCTCTCATGACACACAATTCAGCTAAGAGAAGCTGGGCTCCTGCACCACATGTCCATCAATGGATGGAACTTCCACCTCAAATAGCATACTTACTTCCAGTGAGTGGGGAAAATGAGTCAGGTGAGCAAACAGGGATGGAAAGCAAAACACAAGAGTAAAAATGAATGCAAACAGCCAAAAAAAAGAAAGGAGATGAGAGATAATAGGAGAGGAGAGTGCTAACAGACTGGAAAAGGAAGATAAACATTGTACCAGGACATGGCACAATGGGGCATTCCAATAAAGCAGGGCTCACATATACTTTTTGCGAGATTTCAAATTACCATAAAATAAACAGTTTCAATGGCTCTTCCTTACCAACTAAGCAAAATGAATTTAAAATATGCTCACCCGCTGGATGACAGGACATACCTTGTGTGTCAAGCTGAGGTCAGGATCCATTTTTATCATTTCCCAACTACCATACCCATATTCATAAATGCCTATTAAAAGATTGGAGTCATCCTCTTTGCCCCAATCTATATCAAAATGAGCTGCCTTAGTGTGGCATGGAATGGTATATCTAGAGGGAAAAAATCAGAAAGCCAAATAAACCACTTATTTCCGAAAACTAAAAAGGGGAGAAACTTCCTCAGGAGGTCAAAACTGAACCTAACTCAGATGTATTTTTAAAGTTTTCAAAACATTGTACAATAATTTTGTTTAATTAAATTAATGTTGTGATCTGTGTGCTAAGCAGGCCAAGATTACTATAGAGGCACTATAAGGCCTATGTCTGGGACCATTGTTCCTGGAGTCATATGACTCATTACATTTTAAAAAGTTTCTAACTTCAGATAACTGCGAATAAAAGCTTGAAAATGTAACCTAAGTATAACAATCAGTGTCTGCAGACAGGCTAAAACAATAGCTTTAAGGGGAGTTAACCCAAAAGCCACACAATTTGGGGGCCTGGCCATTACCGCCCAAGCAGAAGCTTCAGCATGTGGCTAGAGATAAGTGCCCATCTCAGCCATCAAGTGGATACACTCCAGTAGCCAGGGTAAGTACTGCCATACCCTATGCTTCTTCAGTGATGGGAGAGGGAGGAGGGAAAGAGAGGGCCCCCCTTTTGTCAATCCTGGAAGGGAAAAGAAGGGAACTCTCCACCACCATTCTAAATAGAGGACAAGGAACCACAGGGGAGCCCCCCTCAGGTCCAGGTATGCCTAAAATCCAGGTTGCTTTAATCAGGCCGGTGTGCTAAAAATGTTTGCATAGGCATTTAATACAATAAGTTAACAGAAAATAGCTTATTTTTCATATTAAAAGCAATTACTACCACTCACTGTTTCCTTTCTTCGGGATCTGAAGGTATAGACTTGTGCAATGGTGCCAACTCTTCCTCATGAGAGATGACTAGCTTTGCATTCACTTGTACTCCAGAGATTCGGAATGTTGGGCCTTTAACTTTTCCAAGTCTGCCCCCTTTAATTAAGAACCATAATATTGTAACATAACTTGTACATAAAATGGATAAATGTTAAATGTTAAGTGTATTTTATCTACTGGAAAGTTTAAAAGAAAAAATAAGCCAGATTCTGATCTTAAATGTCCTTCATGCAGCAGGGCACCGTAACATTTTATTTGTCTACTCAAATTAATTTTGGTTAAACAAAACTCCAGCCAATCCCCAGAATCTGAAGTATTGCCCATTACTGATACACAGGTTTAATTTAAACTTTATTCTAAAGTGAAAATGTATTGTCTATCCTTCCACTGCTTGCATCTGACAAAGTGGGTATTAGCCCACAAAAGCTTATGCTTCAATATTTTAGTTAGTCTTTATAAGGATAGACAGGTAACACAAAGAGTTATTAATTTGCCCCCCCAAAAAACCCTTACACACACACAGGTATTCATTGTCAAATTCACCTATTTGATGTTTCTAGTGTATCTGCAATAATTAAAATCAGATGAATAACTCTGATATCATACTTAACCGCTTTATGTAACTTATCTATATATATAAAAGTCAAATGGTGTATGCGTGCATGCGTGTATGTATGCTGCCCTTACTCCTTTCACACCGTTTGAGCTAGAGACTTGAAATTTGGTAGTTATAGGCCTTAGGGTCCTAATCACGGTAAGAGTAGAAAATTTTTCAAATCTCACCTCTGACGCCCCCCAGGGGTGAAATGCTTTAAAGCCCATTCACGTCAGCTGGGCAGCAGGTTAAAACCTGCTGTTCTCTGTGACATAGTTATGTCATAATACCCCCCTCCAACGGACCCTGCACTCGCTCAGCTCTCCCCCCTCCAACGGACCAAAGCAACGCTGAGATGTCTGAACAACATTTGTATTAATAAAAAACATGGTAGTCTTTTTACATCCCAGTTTCCAATTACAAATACCCCAAGCAACGCCGGGTATTTTTGCTAGTTCTTGATAAGTCCTGTATATTCTGTTTTGTTTTTCTCAAACATACTGTACCTGCTCTTTCTTGTCCAGAGGAATTGTCCTTTAAAGACTTAATGCATCCATTGTGTACCAGTTCCCCCAATCGCCTAAGGTCTGTCTCAGATTTATCAACTAATTCAGCATCTCTAGCTATAGCATCTAGCCTGTAATAAAACACAAGTTCTTCTTACACCTCTGAAGCTTTGACACTTTGTGAATGACTCCTTCAAAATATAAAACTAAAGAGGTAATGTCAGTCTGCATTCATCCTACTGCAAGCACATCTGGTATGTTGTGTGCAGTTCTGATCAATACAGTTTAGAAATGCTATAGAAAAACTAGAGAAACTATGAAATTGTCAGAAAAAGTGATCTAGAGATCAGAAAACAGGACAAACAGGAACAATAACGGAGCTAATTTTACTTATACAGTTTTGGAGTGTGTACATGGTGTGTGTTTGAGACAGACACACCCACATTGACAATGGTTGGTAACATGACCCCACAGTCTATAGAAAAAAAAGACAGAAAGAAAGAGATGAATTGCTCACATAATGCATAGTGACAGAGTTTAAGAAGAAAAATGATGACTGACATTAGAAAAGCATACTTAACAGTGATACTAACTGGACAACTGGGGCCTGACCATTGTGAGTCTTTTCATAAACTTTAATAGGCATCGAACAGGCTTTATGATAGTTTACAAAATGAGGTAGCCAAATAGCCATCATTGAAGATGACTAACACTGTGTTAGTTAAGATAGTACTTGGAAGGACATAGGGAAGAGTCCTGCAAAATGCAATGGGTCAGATTAAATGACCTAAGGAGTCCTTTTGACATTCAGAATATATGAAAAAAGTGAAAAAAAAATAAAAAATAGGCAGACAATTTAATATTATTATTAAGATAACAGACTAGCACAGTGTTCTCTTTTCAAGATATGGACACTTGGTACATTGTTTTGAAGTTTAATCGTATAAAATTCCAAATTGCTATGTAATGATAATCAAATAGGTTTACCTTTCCAGAGGGCCACCAAATTTCTTGTAACTCTTGATAAACCTAACAACAGAAAATAATTGCTCTGTTTAAGTGTACGTTTAACTAATCATGGTTTAAAAACTACTGTGAACAATATGCTTACTGCAATATAAAAACCAAATTGTATGGATAATGCTAAAAAGAAAATTCACTAGGACAGTTTAATGAATCAAGATAATCCACATTTAAAAACCAAGTGCTTCATTAAGTTTACTAGATAATATAAATAAAACAATAGAAGCTACAATTTATTTCAGAAATTACTTTATTAGTTTCACAAGACAACAGATATTCAAAGCAACTAGATGAGTTTACTGTAAATCCACATTTCATCTTTTGACTAAATACTGAATTCAGAGATCATCCCTTGTGTAGTTAAGAAAGAGTAATGATTCAAGACAGATTATTTCAATGAGAATAAGATACATGGCAGAAAGGAGAAGGAACATTATTGCAATTATAAGAATAACATGTGGATGGTAGGTTAAGAAATATGAAACATCCAGGATAAAGAAGGGAAGCAAAGCAGCTCAATTTCCTTTTCGCACATGATCACAATCAGAATTACTACTATAGTCACAAAAGCACACTTGAAAAAAAGAAAAAGCAGCAATCTATGAATGTTGCTAGATGAAATGGAGAGAGAATGAGGATCTTAAAATTTAAAATTATGTTTATAACCCAAAATATTCTTCAAGTGTTACAATCATTTTAATAGATTTAAATACTTAAATTATAGAAACAAAAGGTAAAATTTAAAAAAGTAGCCATTCTTCACAGGAATTCAATTATAAACGGTGAGAAATTCAAAGCAAAAGCCACTTGACTTCTTGTATGTCTCCTTACAAAGATGTGAAGGCTCTTTACCTACCCACAGTTTTATATAATTATGAAAAAAAAATATTTAGCCTACACATACATATTTTATAAAAATTTCTCACCATTGTAACAACTGGTTTTTGAAAGTGCAGTATCAGGGGAATGCAGGGATTAGGAGTCGTACACACTATGGGCTGGTCTCCACTGGGGGTTGGGGGGGGGGGGGGAAGAGATCGACTGTAGATACGCAATTTCAGCTATGTTAATAACATAGCTGAAATCGGCGTCTCTACAGCTGACTTACCTGCCGTCCTCACAGCGGCGGCGGTCAGCGGTGCGGTCCCTCGTCGACTCCAGCTTGTGCCTTTTGGCGAGCTGGAGTTCCGGAGTCGACGGGGGAGCCGCTGGCGATCGATTTATCTCGTCTTGACGAGACGCGATAAATCGATTGCCAAAAGATCGATCCTTCCCTGCCGTAATGAGGATGAGCCCTATGAAACAAGTTAATCAGACATCATACTGAACTTAATAGTATACCATATTAAAATGGAATCTCTCACTATATACGTATTAATAGTCCATTGTGTCAGTTCCATATAAGTACTTAAAGGAGCACCCCAATGGCCTAGAATAAAAATTCTCAATCCAAATTCAGTAAAAATTGAAATTTCATCAGATTATGTAACAAAAGTCATTTCACAATTATAAACAAATGATTTTCCCCCCCCATCTTACCGCCTAATCTCTGCATCACTAAATCCTTTAATATTCTCTCGTGGAATAGTGCGTGGTCTTCCTCGTTTTTTGGGTCGTTTTCTTTCAGAGATAGAATCACTATCAGAACCAGAGTATCTTCTGTTCCTACTTCGCCTCCCTTCACTTCCATTGAAACTGATCTGAAATTTGGAAAAGGAAGAAGTCACAAAGTTACATAACAAAAATTCATGTTTCTCAGTTTATCTAAAATACCCTATAATTTTTTTTAAAAAAAAAGGAATGAGAAGGGAAGAAAAGTTTTTTATAACCCAAAGATACCTGTTTTGCACAGTTTCGCATTCTTGGAAGCATATAAATTTCTTCAAGCTCCTTCTGTCTTTCCTCCTCTTCTAATCTTCGCCTTTGGAGCTCTGGAATGATTTCTTCCCAGTTTCTTGAATTTCGTTCAGGCTCCAACCCAATGTCATCTTCATCCATATTGGAAAAATTGGCCACCTTGTAAAGCAGAACACATTTAAGAGCCAATAAGAGTGTAGGAACCTACCTCTACACCATCAAATAATAATATTAGGAAAATATGGTTCATATATTCATGACAGCATATGCATACTTTTAGATCTACAAGTCACTCCAATTATGCCTAGGTATAATATATACATTATGTACCCTTTTTTCACATGTGCATGCAGGACACACAACACCTTGCCTTGTAGTGACACTGGGTGGTGGTTGGGTGGGCTATGAAAAAAATATGGAGTACAAACATTAAAATACCTTAATTATAATTGCAACTTTGTCATGGAGGTCATGGAATCCATAACTTCTAGAGACCTCTGTGACTTGAGCCCCCAGCATCTAGGAGCTGTAGGGTCCCCGCCACCCCTGGCAGCTGGGAACTGCAAGGCCTGAGCTCCCAACCACAGAGGGCAGCAGGGGTGCCCCTCTACTCTCAGCTGCTGCTGGCTGAGGGGTCGCTCTGCAGTTCCTCGACGCTGCTGGCCCCTTCCACATCTCCTGACCACCACAGACACTGGGGGTGCCCCAGAGCACGGAATCACTGGGGCTGGTGGGGGGTGCCCAGGAACATGGAGCCACCGCAGCTGGTGTGGGGACCTTGAAGCTCCCCGTTTTGTTATGCATATTTTTAGTAAAAATCATGGACAGGTCACGGCAATAAAGAAAAATTCACAGAAGCCCATGACCTGACAATATGCATGACAAAATCTTAGGCTTAATCATAGTCATTTGGTCATTTCATGGTATCACTGCAAGGCAGAGTTAAGGTTGTTTTGGTGCCCTAATTGTACATTTCTTATCTTAATATATTTGAACTTTGTTTAAGTGTACCTTTGACTCTGTATTTTTTAGCCTTCTAATGCTTCATTTGGGGATAATCACAGCATCCCTGTAATGTTTTTTACCCTTAAACTACAGATATATTCTCTCAAGCCGATCTTCATTTTGATGGAGCTTTTCCCTCAAGGATTATTTTGATATACTGCCAAAATCTTCATCGGGAATGCAACCAAGACTGGCAAATGGTTATTTTAGCCATTTATATTCAGCTAAACACAAGTGGAATTTGATGGGACAAAGAAAAGACACTTTTCTAGCTCAAGAGTTTTCTCCATGCCAAACTTTAAAGGCCTGCTGCAAGCAATGAAGATGTTAAAGTTTCTTAAAACAAACCACAACACAAAGCTTTTAAAAATGAACATATTAAGCAATCTAAATTTAGAGGATGCGACCAGCTCCTACTAGTATGAAAGAGCTTAGAGCGGAACACTACCCGGACATCCTTTAAAAATAATGTTAGATGTATATGACAATATTAACATGAATAATTTATAGGCATCACAATAAAGTTGCAACTGAACAGATAGCAGGTGAATTACTTGATGTCTTACTAGTCAGGCAGAATTAGTTAAGTTTAGGTTTATTTTAAAATCTCATGTTGGAGACAACCACCTTGTGCATGTGAAAAGAGATTTGTGAAAAAAAGTTTAATGAATTTCCTTAATTTGATATGGTTGTTACATATGAATAAAGATAAGATGGATATTTCAGGTACTTCTGTAAATAAAAAACAGTATAAAGGAAACTGCCACTAGCAGAAATGAACAGAGAGCAGTACCTTAAACTGGGAAAGTAACTCATCTCCTACAGTTAATGGGCCTGGCTCATTTTCCCGTGTTTCAGCCCTCTTCAAGATTTCATCTATATCCATTTCCTGAAAAAATAACATTTCTTGTTACCATTAAAGACTGAAAACAAGATTAGATTGAGGTGTCCAGCATATGTAGAAAATCAGCTCTGCTTACTTGCGGCTCCTGCTCTTCTCCTTCAGGTTCCTTAAAAAGTTCCTCAGCACCAAACTTTAAAATTGCCGACAACTCTTCCTTATTAAAAGGAGTAGAACTGAAAATACAGGAAACTCAATTTCATTGTCTACTATTTACAGAAAACACCTTAACTTTTTATTAGTGTCACAAATTTCTCCGTCATGATTCAAGCAAGTTTTCTTAGTGGATGGGTAGAAAAAGTTGCATCTAACATGCAATATGAAAAAAGATTTTTGAAGGTAGCAAAAGTAATTTTAAATCAGAATTAAGAATTCTTTAAATTTTACAAATACAAGTTTAATAGACATACTTCATCACAACATCTAAAAAAGTAACATTATTTTAATTAGATGTCAATATATTAAAAAGTTATCACCCTTTCTAGATTGTGTATCAATATACCTTGAAGGAGTGGAACCTGTATGGAGTACAGTCTTCCCTGTAGTGTCCATTCTCTGAATTACTAAATGATCTAACACCATTTTCTTCTTGGCTCTTTCAAGAATATCTTCCTCTACTGATCCCTTTGTGACCAGCCGATAAATATTAACCTATGTACAAAAACATAAAATCTTGACAAACATTTGGAAGTTACACATGAAAACAAAAAAAATTATGCAAAAAAGGAGAAGAAAAAATAGATGTCAAATCTTTGTTTTCAATGTCCTGATTGTTCTTGATCTGTATTTTCAGATTTAAATTCAGTTTAGAGACTAAGTCAGCTCTTTCACTCAAGTCTCTCCATAAGCAGTTTCCGAAATACTATAATTCCAGAACTTTTAATCAAACTCTAGTGATGAGGCACAGATTCAGCTATCTTCTAGAACATTTATGCATAATTTATGCTTAAAATCCTATTACACTTGTGGCAGACCCACAGCTTCCCCCATACTACTTGCAGCTGTCATCTGGTATTCATTGCCATGAAGGAGCAAGTTCTGCTGCTCAATGAAAAAGTCCTATTTTAGTCAATATAAGACTCAAATATTTCAAAGTTAAGCTCTAACAAAGCATAAATTTCACATTATATTTGATGTGGGGAGCACAGCAGTATGACTGTACTATTACACACTTACTAGTGTGACAATGTTTTTTTTAGCCAAGTTGGTCACAAGATATTAGAGACAAGGAAAGCTCACCTCTCCATCAACAGAAGTTGATCCAAAAAAAAGATATTACCTCACCCACCTTGTCTCTCTAATTGTTCTGTGTATTTTACAAAATGAAAATTCTTTAGCAAGTAACATGGTTATTGTTATTAAAGTCAGCATCCTACTTACACAGATTTTATAGGCATTATACACGAAAATATACAAACATTATATTGAGAGAGTTATCTATGAACCGAATATTTATTGCTCTAAAAATTTGGCCTCCAATCCTGCAACTGACAGAACCCCACTGCAAGTTTGGGGCTTACAGCTAAAATACATACTTGTTTCTTTTGGCCAATCCTATGAGCTCTAGCCTGTGCCTGCAGATCATTCTGTGGGTTCCAGTCAGAATCAAATATAACTACGGTGTCAGCAGATGCCAAGTTTATACCTAGCCCTCCAGCTCTCGTAGACAGTAAAAAGCAGAAATCCTGAAAGTAGAAAAAAAAATAAGAAATGCATCATCAATACTATAGCAAAATCCAGCCAAAAATCAATCTGAACTTGAACAAATTTAGTTTTTGTAAGCTCTTTGGGGCAGGACCATCTTTTAGGTTGTGTATTTGCATGATGCCTAGTACAGTAGGATCCTGGGTCCATAACTACAGCTTGTTCCCGCTGCTACCACAATATACTTAATTAATAAGTACTGATTTCAAGGGTACTTTTTTAAGTAAATGTTAAGGTAGATTTTCATGCTGATCGAAGTCCCAAGGATGTGGGACTCCCTACCGCAAAAGGTGAGGATGAACCTGTCATACTAAATTTAGATGACTCATCTCTTGACGCAGGTTATCTCCTAATGTTGGATGACAAAAGGAGCCAGGATTTTAGAGGCAGACACCAACAGAAAGAATAAGTGAAATAGTTAAACTATGAAGCAGAGTATGTGTGACCATTTAGATAAAATTAGTTGTAGGTCTCATTTAAACCTAAATAATATGATCATGGGTACTTTATGTGTACACAAACGGATGTGAAACAGTAGAAGATTCATGACCCAAATTGTTTTTAACAAATGAATGTTTAGCTACATACCTAGAAATCTAATTAGAACAATATTGCAATGGACTTTTCTGGACAAATCGGTGGCTTCTTTGTGAGGTATGGGGAAACAGCTTCCCAAATACAGAACTTTACTCCACACATTGAATTATGATGTACACAGCAAAATCCAATAAAGGAAATAAGCTCTATTCAATGTAAGAAAAAAACCTATTTTTATAAGCATCATTTTATTGTTTTGTTATATAACAAAGGGATAATCCAACTAATATCATTAAGACCAAGGGTATGGTTAGACTGGCGCTTTGCACCGCCAAAACCCTCCTTTAGCGCTATAATTTTCCTACCGAACACACTTCAAAGGGAGATTTAGCGCAATGACTCCCCTTTTACAGCGCAAGTGTTAAACCACCTTTTCGAGAGGGATAAGCCTTTTTGTAGCGCAAGGGTGGGAATGTGAACACCCATCGGATCTCTTGCATGCCTCCAAGCCATGGCAAGCTATCAGCAACCCATTGAGGGCCATCAGCAAGCCATTAAAGACAATGAACTTGCCATGTAAGGCAAATGACGTGAGGTTTTGTTTTTATAAAGGCGGAAGTAGCTTTGCAGTTTCTCTCTAACAATTAACACAGCAAATAAGCAGTGAAAATGCTTGCAGACGGAGCTGTGTGTCTGAAATAGACAGCCTGTCAGTTTTCGCTAATGAAAAGTAACTGACAGACAGATCTCATCTCCCTGTGAACAACTTCCCAGTTCCCCCTCACCTCCCTCCTTTGCAAAACACGTTGCACCCAGCTGAATGCTGGGATACCTGCCCTATCCCGCAACTGCTACTGCCGGCAGAAGCACCACAAATGTAGCCATTATTTTGTGCTACAAGGTTTCAATTTGTACAGTCTCTAGCGCGATACCAATAGCGCTACATTGGGAAGCGCTACAAATAAACACGCTACAATCTTCAGTCTAGCCATACCCCAAGTGTAAAAGTATATACTTTTCTTAAGGATGAAGAAGGAATTTTACACAAGTAATCAGGATCTTATTTTATGTTAAAAAGATGCATAGTCTTGTTGCAAAAGCACAGAACTAGAATCGCACACGTGAGGTTTAACTCTTTATGTTTGTTAAGTGTTTTGAAATATTTGGATGAAAGGTGCTGAAGTAGTGCGAGGTATTACGATATGACCAATATACTATATTGAATTGTTTTGTCAATGTTTCCAATAATAAGTTCTACTTAGAAGATTTACTAATAGTTGTAAACATTATGTTCCAGATATATAAGAATGACATTTCAATTTGAATGCTAAATTTCTTTGGTTTTAAGCCCTGACATCTTGGCTTTTACTGTAAATGTTTATCATAATTATTAATAGCAAGAAACAAAATATAAATAGAAAAACATGGCAAATTCCATAAATGAAATACACAGTAGCCTACCTCTGATCCTTCTGCATTAAAATGATCCAGTGCTTGCTTCCTCAATTCCCCTTTTATTGATCCATCTAGTCTCTAGAAAATTCGAACACTCCAGTTAAAATACAAGACTATATAAAGGTTAGCCCTTACAGTGTACTACTAATTACCGTTAACTTGAATCCTGAACTGACAAAAATACAGCCATAAAACAAAACAAAACACAGTAACTTGAAATCTCATCCCCCCACCTCACGTTCCCCCTACATACTGCAATGCAGTTTCAAAATAAGTTTGAGGCTATATTACCAGGCTTAGTCTTCTGTTCATAAATTCAGTTTTCAAGAAGGATATATAACAATGTGGATTAATTTTTCTTAAGAAAAATTGTAAAGATCATTTGGCAAGACGTCTTCTGCTAAATAATTGACATTAAAACAATAAATGCTAAAAGAGAATGTAGACTCTTTAGGCCAGTATAAGAACAAGAATAAACTCTTACCTGAAAGGGGAACTGACGATACTTCAAATATTCTGCTAGGATGTCCAGCATCCTCACCATCTGAGAGAAAATAAGAACTCTGTTGCCCCGCTCCCTTAGTCGAATCAATAGCTTGTCAAGAAGGATTAATTTCCCGCTACTACGGATTAAATGCTGTAGGAATAATAAAAATCTTTATTACAAAATGAATCCACATAAATTAGTATTCTGTAATCAGAAGAGTACTTTTTTATATTATAGACAGTGTATTGTGTACATGAATCAAAAACTGAATCATTAATGAACAAAATAATCAGGATATTATATTCAATACACCCCAGTATAACAGAAGGACAGTATGAATTTAGCCTGCCTAAAGCAGACAAAGATGTGCAGTGAGAGCCATGGTTGCTAGGCAGCTGATGAGAGCTTTCACATCATACATATACTTGCAACTTCTTGATACTTTAAACATTTAATCTAAAATAACTCCTCACTCCCCAAAATATAATTTGCTGGGCTGTCCTAGTCAGTAGCAGCTGTCAGAAGAATGTTCATGCTATTTTAACAGAAAACTTCACTGGAACTTCCCACTAAGAAACTCATTCATATATATAAGGCCCCTTTGATTTTGGTAGGGTTTTTTGGTGTGTGTGTGGTTTTTTTTAAACTGATTTTTAATCAAAAAATCCTCAGGTTTTACACCACGGCTATTCGTTTTTAAACAATTTTCACATGAATTTTGGACCACCAAGTACATGAAAATATTGATTACGTTAAGAAAATCCAATATATTACACTAGCAGAAATACCCGGCGTTGCTCGGGTCCGTTGGAGGGGGGGGAAGGGGACCCAGTGTTGCTCGAAGAGAGCTAAGCGAGTGTGGGGTCCGTTGGGGGGGGAAGAAAGCTGAGCGAGTTCTGGGGCCGTTGGAGGGGTGGAGGGGGCAGAGAGCTGAGTGAGTGCGGGGTCCGTCGGAGGGGGGAGAGAGCTGAGCGAGTGGGTGGGGGCGTTGGAGTGGGGGGAGGAGGGGGAGATTTTTAAAAATTTTGATTCTTACCTGAGGGGCGAGAGAGCTGAGCGAGCGCAAGGTCCGTGGGGGGGGGGGGGGGGGGGAGCTGAGTGAGGGGGGGGGGCGTTGGAGGGAGGGAGGGGGGTGAGATTTTAAAAATTTTCGATTCTTTCCTGAGGGGGGAGAGAGCTCAGCGAGTGTGGGGGCCCCTGGATGGGGGGGAAGAGAGCTGAGCGAGTGCGGGGTCCGTTGGAGGGGGGGGAGGGGGAAGAGAGCTGAGCGAGTGCCGGGGCCTTTGGAGGGGGGGCGGGGGCAGAGAGCTGAGCGAGTGCGGGGTCCGTTGGAGGGGGTATTATTACATCATAACTATGTCACAGAGAACAGCAGGTGTTAACCTGCTGCCCAGTTGATGTGAATGGTCTTTAAAGAATTTCACCCCTGGGGGGCGTCAGAGGTGAGATTTGAAAATTTTTCAACTCTTACCCTGATTAGGACCCTAAGACCTATAACTGTACCAAATTTCAAGTCTCTAGCTCAAACAGTGTGGAAGGAGTAAGTGAACGTACAGACACGCACGCATGCACGCATACACCATTTGACTTTTACATATATAGATTAGGTCAGGGGTGGGCAAACTATGGTCCGCAGGACTGTCCTGTCTGGTCTGCTTGAGCTCCTAGCCGGGGAGGTCCTGAGGCCCTGCGGTCAGAGCTGTCTACTCAGACATAGCTCTGCTGGTGGAGGAGCTGTCTGCCTTGGGCCACAGGGCTGTCAGCTCCACTGTAGGGCATGAGGTGTCAGCCCTCAACCCGCATCCCCACAGCAGGACTCTTTCCCTTTAATGAACCCCTGGCCAGAACAATCAAATGGCTTGGATCTCCAGGGGTTCGTTATAGCAAGGGTGTTCTGTATTAACTGTTTAGAATGCTATATTTGTCATCATTCTGTAGTCTACGTGGCTAAAAATTCACATAGGTTTATACTTTATGGCATTAGAAAACAGTAATTACAGAGGCATCTCGGCCTTTTCATTTGTTCTATTTCAGATTGATTTAAAATCTGCCAAGTTTTGATTTGGTTCTCAACTCAATAGACTACTTCTCTTTTAATTTAATCAAATCAGCTGTACTTTTATTCAGAAATAAAGGATGGATCAATAGTAACTGCGACACAAAATCTATTCTATTACAAATCTATATATATAAAAGTCAAATGGTGTATGCGTGAGTGTATGTATGCGTGTATGTACGTGCACTTACTCCTTCCACACCGTTTGAGCTAGAGACTTGAAATTTGGTAGTTATAGGTCTTAGGGTCCTAATCAGGGTAAGAGTCGAAAATTTTTCAACTCTCACCTCTGACGCCCCCCAGGGGTGAAATTATTTAAAGGCCATTCACATCAACTGGGCAGGTTAACACCTGCTGTTCTCTGTGACATAGTTATGATGTCATAATACCCCCCCCCAACGGCCCCTGCACTCGCTCAGCTCTCTGCCCCCTCCCCCCTCCAACGGACCCCGCACTCGCTCAGCTCTCTGCCCCATCCCACCTCCAATGGACCAGAGTTGGGTTTGGTCAGAGGATAAGTGAGGTAGGGGTGTCGGGTTTGGTCAGAGGATAAGTGAGGTAGGGGTGTCGGGTTTGGTCAGAGGATAAGTGAGGTAGGGGTGTCGGGTTTGGTCGGGGGGGTGAGGTGGGGGTGTCGGGTTTGGTCGGGGGGTAAGTGAGCCGGGGGTGTTGGGTTTGGTCTGGGGGGGTGGGAAGGTGTCGGGGTGGTTGAGGGATGAGGTGTGGATGTTGGGCTTGGTCGGGGGTGTTGGGTTTGGTGGGGGGCGGTAAGGTGGGGGTGTTGGGTTTGTTTGGGGGGGTGAGGAGGAGGGTCGGGGTTGGTCGAGGGGTAAGTGAGGTGTGGGTGTCGGGTTTGTTTGTGATGGTAGGTAGGGGTGTCGGGTTTGGTTGGGGGGGAAGTGAGGTGGGTGTGTCAGGTTTGGTCTACGGGGGGTGAGGTGTGGGTGTTGGTCAGGGGGTATTGGTGTTGGTGGGGGGAGACATGGGGGTGTTGCGTTTGGGTGGGGGGGCAAGGAGGAGGGTCGGGGTTGGTCGAGGGGTAAGTGCGGTGAGGGTGTCGGGTTTGGTCGGGGGGGTGGTGAGGTGGGGGTGTCAGGTTTGCTCTCTGCCCCCTCCCCCCTCCAACGCACCCCGCACTCGCTCAGCTGTCTGCCCCCCTCCCCACCTCCGACTGACCCGAGCAACGCCAGGTATTTTCGCTAGTCTATCATAAAATGCACATCACAAGTTCTTTACACAGTATACTTCAATAAGAAAGTTGATAAATAGCTAAATACTATATAAACTACTTGCCTGCATATTTCAGAAATAAAACTAATTGAAAAAGTGTTTTTTACCTGTAAGGCCTCTTGTTTATTATAGAATTCGTTATCATCTGGTGGTTTAATGAGGTAGCAATGGTTACAACACTTCTTGAGTTCCATCATGATGTTCAAAAAGCCTGAGGTACTGCCCTTTGAACCTTTATTCAGGGCTTTGTAATTCCTGGTTAAAATCCACCTATGATATAGAATATGTAGGGTAATTCTTGATCAGATTTTTTGGGGGGTGGAGGGAAGGAGCAAAGAGGAGACAAAAGGTGGCAGGCAGCTATTAAAATATGCAGTAACTGCATGAAAAGAATGAAGCTCCAAACATAAAACTCACCAGTATCCCATGTAAGACAAACTGAAAGGAATTAAATTAATATGAATTCCACTAAAACAAATTTTAAAAGTAGAGTGCACATTCTAAAGGTGAAATTCAGGATCCACTCAAATCAATGACAAAAATCACCTAGGCTTGAATAAGGCCAGGATTCTACCTAAGCGTTTTTTACAAGACTTTATTAAGAGTTGAAAAATATCTGTTTAGCAGTTAACATCATGCAAAGATTCAATACAATATGGTAATCACACTTATATGGGCCATGGTTTTTGGGGGAGGGGGGAGGTATTTCATGATAGATCACTTACTTGTAATATTGCTTCTGCAATGCACTCATCTCCATTCTCAAAATCTGTTCAACCTTGGCAGGTAGAGATTTTTCTACGTCTTTCTTAACCCTCCGTAACAGAAATGGCTCAAGTTCTCGGTGAAGACTTGCATAGCCAAATTCTCTCCCTTTGCCATGCTCCTCTTCAAAATCTTCCCAGGAAGAAAACCTTAAGGTAACATAAAAGATTTTAGTGGTATCAAGCTTTTCTATTCCTATCTAGTGTTTGAAAAATGAAGCATTGATGTGTACTATAAAGTGAACATACAGAGAAAAGAAAATGCCTAGCCATTTAACC
This sequence comes from Sternotherus odoratus, assembly GCA_032164245.1. Lineage (NCBI taxonomy): Eukaryota > Metazoa > Chordata > Testudines > Kinosternidae > Sternotherus > Sternotherus odoratus. The sequence goes on along the minus strand of JAVMKO010000007.1, from coordinate 56,577,947 downwards.
AAACTAAGAGCAAATTGAAGCAAAATTCAGAATATCCTCCATGGGTGATGCATGACTCTTGCATTTGGGGAGGTTAGCCAGAAAGCTGGAAGCTCCCCTGGTGCCCAGACCAGGGCTCTGCCCTGAGACGCCAGGCATACTCAGCCTCCTCCCCCAAATCCTCACCCCCTCCCTTAGGTCTCTCTGCCCCACTGCTGGCCAAGTCTCTCCTCTCCTCCAACCCTCCCCACAAGCACTCCTCCTGACTGACGAATAAATACATAAACTTGGGGGGGAGGATGCATTCGCTGCCCCCAGGCACCACTAATTGCTGCATGCTGCTTAGCAGGAGAAGGGTCATGCCGAGTGGGAAGTGAAGGAGAGTAGGGACGTAGCCAGGGGCGGGTGGTGGGAGCCTGGAAGAAGTGATGGAGTAAGAATGGGAAGAGGCAGAGTGCAGACACCCAAGGCGTCTGTGCTCTGGAAGGCAGAGGTTGGTAGCTTAGTCTTTCCTGGCCTATTATATCCGCCACCTATGACGCCTGTAGAAGATGCCAACTTTTCAACACTTGTTTTAATCCAGAATTAGGATGAAAAATTGAAATTTCAAAAAAAATTGTGGAAAGGAAATTCTGATCAGGAAACATTTCTTTTTAACACATTTGATCAAGAAATGAAACATGTTGATATTCCAGAAACTAAAATGTTTCATTTTGGTTTATCGAACTGATCAAAAATACTTCATTTTGAGTTAGTTCAATTAAATATACTGCATTTGCTCATAGTGATACATTGCCTCATGTGAACTGTAGTCCAAGAGCCTGTTGCTCCCAGTCTTCCCCTATGGGTCAGGTTCCCTGGCGCACACTGTATTTCATCCAATCACATTTCTCCCATAATGTATCATGCAGCTCAGAGGAAAATCCACACTGCATTATTGGAGACATAAATCCTCTGATGAACCCAGCCCATAGTTAAGAATGGGGGTCAGAACTACACCCTCCATTAAGCAATGCACTGAAAGGGAAATGCAGTTTCGTTTGGTTTCAGATCAGTTCAACAAAACATTGATTAATCCAATTTGGGTTAAGCTGATCAAAAATGAAATATTTCATTTAGATTTTCCCAACAGAAAATCTAATTTTTTCAGCAAAACTGAATTTTTCACAGCATAAAAGTTTGAGTTTGCAGAAAATGAATCTTCCAGGAGAAAATCATTTCAACTGAAAACTACCAACTAGATCTGAAAGAAATGTAAATATATTAACAGCACAGTGAAAACCAAATTACTGTTCAGATTGCTTGCATTTTTATGTAAATGTAGTTTTGGGGGATGTTTTAGGCAATGATTTTCAATAGTGTTTAGTTTAGTCCAATGGGCCATACAGCATCACTGGTTTTGAATCAATATGGACTTCTATATAGGAACCAATGACATTGTATTTCCCATTGTATTTTACGGACAAAAATAAGCTTTATTGGGAGGACTATTTGACAGAGAAGTATTTGCTATGCAAACATAATTGACATTAACGGATAACCTTATTAGCTGTCTCAAAGACAATGATTGAAAGGATGCTGAGAATTAACTGTGTAGAGACTATTCTCCAAAACAAGGTGAGGCATACTGTCAGGGTTGTAACCCATATTAAGGTTTGGTTTCCGTTATCAATAAATTTATCTGAATGGTTTTCTAAAACAGAAAGTTATTTGTTAGATATGGCATGAAAAATAAGTGCACCTGCTACATGTTTAAATAATATATTTTAAAGTATTTTTACTGTGAATTTTTCTGTTTAAGAATACTATATTAACAAGAGTATGAAAGATCTTATTTACTTTTCTGGCATGATGAAGTGCAGCAAAGACCAGAGCTCTTTGAGGGAGTTCTGCAGAGGAGTTCCAGTGATAAGAAGACGATGGTTCGACTTAAAGTCTATTAGAGTCTTGTATAGAAGGGAATCATCATTTTTTAAACGATGAGCTTCATCCACTCCTATAAATGCCCAATTTAGACCACCAAGGAAAGACTTAAAAAAAGAAAAGAAAATTATGTAAAGGAAGCATTTCATAGTTAGAACCATGAAGGCCATATTATTTTTCTAAAATACATACATACGTACATACATAAAAATTCAACTCTTAAAAAACTGACTACTAGTTCTGCAAGTCCCTTTTCACACTCCGAACACGAAGCAGAGTAATCGGTAACTGGATATAATGTTCGTTAAGAAACCTTTAAACTAATGGCATATGGATACCAGTGTGTTTTAATATTGAACTATGTCTTAAGTTGGCTGGGATCAACAGCAGAAAGAGTTCTTAATTGCTAAAATATTATAGTTAGCTCGTTTGTGAGTTATACCAATAAAAACTCAAGCTCAACATGTCAATAGCTTCCATTAGCTTTCCTCTGGTTCTGCAAGAATTCACAGGAATGCTATCTATCACACATGAGGCAGTACAAAGTACACTACAAATATAAATAACTATGGTCCTTCTTCTCAGAATATATAAAACAGACAATGAGGGGAGAGAAGCCACCACTTGCTGCTTGGAATAGGGAGAATAAGAGGAGAAAAAATTGTCAGTTGACCACAAAGTAATTGTGTCATGATGCTCTGACAAGCTGTTGTGATGTTCGGAATGATAATTAAGGTATAAACCAGTTTTTTGTTTAAAGCTCAACTCCGAAGTTTTAAGTGCTCTAAAGTCCACAAGGTTAATTGGTGTGCCTTCAAACTGATATATGAAAACACTGCACTACTGTTCATCATCATCATCACACATTGACCAAACACTGCAACATGGCGCCATATCTGTGGGTCTCTGATGTCACTCCTCAAGGTTCAGTATCAAAATTGAAAGAGCAGCAGAGGGTTGTAGTAGCATTAATAGTTGGAGAAACAAATCAATGTGTCTCAGAAATTTGAAGAAAAAAAAATCTAAACTGCTATAGAAATTCTATCATATTTATAAAACAATGTGTGCACATTTCCAGGAACCAAAATAAATGCAATGGCAAGTACAACTTTATATCTCTATTAATAGAATATTAAAAAGTTCAAAATTATGACTTACCTTATCCTTTAGCAAAATTTCATAAGTTGTCAAAAGAATATTAAATTTTAACCGCTTAGTCTGTAGATGCATCCATTCATGAGTTCTTATCTACAAAGAAAGATTGTAAATTTGAGAGAAATTTAAGATAGAAAGTTGGGATGGTCATTTTCAACTTGATTAAATGCTACAGTATAAATGTTAAATAATCCTATATAATAAAAAGCTAGGGAAGTTTGTGTGAAGCCGTCATGCGCAGTAGAGACGGCTCAGACAAACGGCATGCTGGGAGGTGTAGTTCGGCAGCACAACATGGCTGTCGCGCGTGTGCCGCCACGAGGGAAGCAGAGTCTGGATCAGGGGCTCGGGGAGCGCGGGCAGAAGGGTGACTGGGCGCAGGAGGCGCGGGCAGGGGGCTCTGGCCGGGCAGGGCACAGGAAGGGGGCGCTGGGCCGGCGGGGTGGAGGCGCCCGGGCATGGCCTGGCCAGCTGTGCCCAGCAGAGAGCCGAGCGGGGGGGGGGGGGGGGGACAGAGAGCCGAGCGAGAGGGGGGGCAGAGAGCCGAGAGCTGAGCTAGTGGGGGGGGGTCTTTGGGGGGGAGAGAGCTGAGCGAGTGGGGGGGGGGCACGAGCCGTTACTGTTGGCCCGTGTACACGGGCTTTTACACTAGTATACAATAATCTGATTTTTTTCCATTTTGTGCTTTTTAAAAATAATCACTAATAGGAAAGAATTAGACTGAGAAGTAGGATAATATATATTTGATAAACACTCAAAAGTAACTTGTTAGATATAGGGGTAATGTCCTAAAGTGATGAAAGAAAACCAGGAAGGTAAGTTGTTCCTCTTAAATGAGAAGTAGCATTGAAGGAGGAAGGTAAAAAAAGTGTTGGTCAACTATTTTCCATTTTGAAGTATATGCCACCTTTTGACTACAAAACATTTTAGATACATTAGCAATTTATTCCAAAAAAATAACCTAGACAACCTTTAATGTCATTTCTGACCATCAAATTTTGTTTCTCATGTAAACATTCAGTAATCACCTCATAAAATCTGTTCACTGAAATGATGCAAATCAATTTTAGTATTATAAAAATTTTAAAAAAGTTAATGAATGTTCGTTGTGCATCATTAATCTGTGTCCTAGAGCAAGTCTGTAGCTAAACAATACTTGGCTACTTCATTCTTATTTTACTAAAGTAACAACTGTCTACAGCCTCCTTAACTGCAAAGGAGAAAAATTAATAGGCGATACGTGGAAGGTGCTTACTTATAGAATATTCCACAAATTTTTGGGAAGATGAAGAAGCTAACATGAAAATTAAAGGTTTTTGTTTTTTAAACTTCCATTCTGAAAGAAATTCACAGCTCAGAACATTACATCCAGAGGCTGAACTGGAAGGAAAAAAAATGGTACTCTTCCAAACTATGGCCACAAACAATCCTGCGACTACACTCACATCAGATCTTCTGGAACCAGCAATGAAATAGTCACTCCAACCTCCCTGGCCATTCTATTACAGACTTGAAGGTGTCAATTTTAAAAACAGAAAAACTTTCAAAACAGACTCCAACAGGAAGCTGCAGAACGGGAATTAATCTACAAATTGGACACTATCAACCAAAGGTTAAACCGACATACTGAATCGCTTAGTTTAATTGAATTTATTTATTTACTTTCAACACTTTCTTGTCAACTACTAGACACAGATCACTTAATTATCACTACAAAAGGGTTTTTTTTCCCCTCCTGCCGATAATGGCTCATCCAAATTAAACTGCCTCTTAGAATTGGTATGGTAATTTCCAACTTTTTATGCTTTCTTTGTATATAAATGCATCTTACTTCTGTGTGTTCCATTCTATGCATCCAATGAAGTGGGCTATAGCCTACAAAAGCTTATGCTGAAATAAATTGGTTAGTCTCTAAGGTGCCACAAGTATTCCTCATTTTGTTTACGGATACAGACTAACACGGCCGCTAATCTTAAACCGGTCAACTATGACATTTAGTTAACAATCTCTTGATGTGAATAGAGGCAGCTTGCACTTTTTAAAGTTATTTTTTTATGCTGGACAGATGTCATTGTATTACTTTACATTCTGTTCACAATTTTAAATTTTATGTTCTCAACCAAAAGGGAAAGATAAAATGTATTTTTTTAAAAAAAATCTAAGCTTCCATATAAAACAAGCTCCCTGACTGTAGTAATCCGAGACTAAGAAGGTAATAAAAGAGCCTATATAAGTAATTATTTTACACCAAAATCTAAACTTTCAAATTTGCATATTAAATATTGTATTTCAGGCACATACATGTTTTCTAATTTTTAACCAAACACATAAAAGATGAATACTAGGCAAATGTTTGAAAGAACCCTTTTTAGCACTGTGTTTTTCAGTACTGTTCAAATGTACTTACCATGTTTCTGCTATTGATGTCTCCTAAATAAACCACAGCGTTCATCTGAGGAGCCCATATCTGAATTTCTCTTTGCCAAGATGTCAAAGTAGAAAGTGGCACTACCAGCAAGAAAGGTCCATACAACTGATGTTCATGAAACAGGTAGTTCAGAAAAGAAATAGTTTGTATTGTTTTACCCAAACCCATTTCATCTGCAAGAATACAACTGTTTCCTCTGCAAAATGAAAGAAATATAAAACTCTTTAGATAGTATCATATTACTAATCACCAAGATAAAAATTACATTCCTTTAAGCATTTGTAAACAGAAGTTCAAAGATGTTTTGCAAGATTTTTCAAATGTATATCCTCCAAGGAAATTTAATTAACTTACAGATTATGAGGACTATTGCTTATAACTGTATATTCAGCAATAAAACAAAGAATGTTTTCATACTACCAATTCAGAAAAAAATGGTTACAAGCTTTTTTGTAATAGTAGTTCTTTGAGATGGGATGCACATGTCCATTCCACTGCAGGTGTTGATGTGTTCCAGTGCACAGTTGTCAGAATTTTCCCCTTTGTGACACCCATCAGGGCAGCACAAATACTCTCTACTGCCTCAGGCATAAAGGGCCGAGACACCCAAAACTGCTCTCAGCTCTCTCCTACTGAAAGATTCAGATAGAGATGGGAAGGAGTGCGCAGCATACACTCTCAAATCTTTACTTTACAATATATTACTACAATGACAAAATAATCCAATCTGCTAAGGTTTTATTAATTTCTACCATTTACAACCAAAAGAGAAGCATCAGACTTTCAGAATGTACTTACTTGCACCAGGAGTGAGCGAGCCAGTTTAGCCCATTTAATTGATAGTCTCTTAACTCTAAGCCTTCATGTCCACCAATATATGATGGTTGCTTCTTCAGTGCAACAAACCTTGGTCTTTGTTTTAAAACCTATCAAAGTGAAATTGAACATTAGCCCTACTTCTGAATGTTTTAAGATTATAAACTTAAGAGTATAAATTTTAATGACGTTGCAGGAGAAAATGGAAAATAATTTAAGTTATGTTTATATACATTACTATTTTAACTTCTAAAAGATAACATAATTCCACTTTGGAGTGAAAATAATTACGATGGGACATTTGTCTACTTAGAACTAACAAGACCACTGACTTAAGTTATATACCTTAACAGTTATTTCTAACCTAAGCAATTTTAATATTTCATTCTGTCATCTGAAAAACTTTATAAAGTTTATAATGTATACCATCCCTAACCCAGGAACAATACAGCCAGCTACAAACATTGTTATTGTCTCAGTTCTCAGACGTCTATGAAAATTGTCTTAAATCTCACTCACCTTGCAGTCCTTAAAAGGAGTGGTCTTGGATTGATTTCTGCTAAAATACTCATCAATGCATGACTGAAATTTTTTAGCAATGAGAGCACCATCTTCCCAGCTGCACTCTGAGTAAGGGAGACCCTGCCACTTGCAATAATAATCTGGATAACCTGCTGCTGACTTTTGATTTGAATGAGCTGTAGAATACATTTGAGATACTTCATCAATAATTTTGATTTTAACGACATTTCATTTTTGTGACACAATCAAGTGACAAAGTGCTCATAATTACAGAACTCATGATTAACCTCCATCCTAATTTATATTCATATTATTTTAGTTTGAAAGTAAAATAAATGAGAATTCTAATAAATTTATTATCTACAAATATAAAATTTGGAGAACTGGGACTGAATTCAACAAGATGAAATTCAATAAAGACAGGTGCAAAGTACTTAGGAATAAAAAATAAAAAGCACAAATGCAAAAAGGGAAATAACTGGCTCAGGGGTCGGCAACCTTTAGAAGTGGTGTGCTGAGTCTTCCTTTATTCACTTTAATTTAAGGTTTCACGTGCCAGTAATCCATTTTAACGTTTTTAGAAGGTCTCTTTCTATAAATGTATAATATATAACTAAACTATTGTTGTATATAAAGTAAATACAAGTTTAAAAATGTTTAAGAAGCTTCATTTAAAGTTAAATTAAAATGCAGCGCACCTCCTCCCCTCCCATCCCCCCAGACTGGTGGCCAAGACCTGGGCAGTGTAAGTGCCACTGAAAATCAGATTGCATGCCGCCTTTGGCACACGTGCCATAGGTCGCCTACCACTGGGCTAGATAGTACTACTGCTGCAAGGGTCTGGGGTTTAGTGGATCACAAATTGAATACGAGTCAAAACAATGCAATGCAGCAGCAAAAGAGGATAATATTCTGGGGTGTATTAACAGGATGTCACATGCAAGACATGGGAGGTAATTGTTTCAGTCCACTCAGCACCAGTGTGGTCTCAGCTTGAGTACTGTTTCCAAATCTTGGTTCCATGTATTAGGAAAGATGGGGACAAATTGAAAGAGAATGAGGAGAGCAACAAAAACGATAAAAGGTTGAGAAAGCCTGAGTCATGAGGAAAGGTCAAAACAACTGGGCATGCTCAATCTTGAGGAAAAAAAAAAAAAGACTGAGGGAAGACCGGATCTGTCTTCAAATATGTTACAGGCTGTTATAAAAAGAACAGCGATCAGATGTTCTCCACGTCCATTGAGGGTTGGATAAGTAGTAATGGGCTTAATCTAACCCAAGGGAGATTTAGGTTAGATATTAGGGAAAACGCACTAACTACAAGAGCAATTAAGCTCTAGAATAGGCTTCCAAGGAGGGCTGTGGAATCTCCATCATACAGGACTTGGTCCTGCCGCAGCACAGGGGGCTGGACTTGAGGACTTCTTGAGGTCCCTTCAAGCCCTACATTTTTAAGAATCTATAAAAATAGAAGCAATGACAGTATATTATCCTTATTGTTACTTTTAGTCTCCAATTTGTCACTTACCAATTATTCTCTCCACTATTTGATATTGTTTATGCAGATCATCTGTAAGTTCTTGCTGACAGTTATAATATTCCACATCTTCAGGAGAAGCATTTTTCAGCCTGGAATAGAAATTATGAAAATAATCACATTGTTTCACTCTAAAACTAAAACAATTTGACAATCCTAAAGCTTTTCAGCACCAGAGGAAAGTTGCAGGGAAAGCTTCTTTGAGAAAGGAACTAAGGAATATTTCAGTGGAGAAAAAACAACTGCTACAAAAATTCCTTATCTGAATTGGGTGCCCTCCTGCCTGGAAGCTGAGGAAAACTATTGACAGACTGTACTAGTGGCAGCTATACCGGATAAAAAATAATTAATGTAGGTATAATACAGAATGTCCACTCCTAACAGTTAAAGTATTTTAGTCTGTAGGACACTTTTTCACTTAATGAGAACACTTAAAGAGAGTTAAATCCAGGGAAATCCCTCTCAAACATTCCTAAAAGTATTGGACAAGAACCACAACTTTTCATATAGCACACTGAATGACCCACTGGAAACCAGTGTCAAAAGAGGGCAGGGGAAGGTAAAGATTTTCTCCATATATTTAGTTCAGGACTTCTCATAACACCGATAAGAGAGTGCTTGTTGATCCAGACAATGGGCAGAAAAATGAGACAATAGAACTGGAAAGCATAGCAAAGTGAATAGAATTTAGGTAAACTTCAAAGAAAAAGAATTAAGTATCACTGCGGAGAATGTAATGAACAGTTCTGGTTGAAGTACAATGGTCAAGAAAAGCAAATGGTAGGCCATTTGAGTAAACAGTAAACAATGCACATTGCTTACTGTGTAAATATTTTATTTATAATATGCATATAATAAACATTTATGAAAAATAACTTCTAAACAGGCTTAGCTATTTATTAAAGGAATGATCTTGCAAGTTGCTGCGTATTATCATTCACGCAATGAAATGAAGCTGAGGATGCTGTACACCTTGCAAAACCTTCAAATATCAAAATGGTTTTAACAATAAAAAAAGATCATGTATTATCTTCTTGCTGAACAAATACTATGGACATATATTCTCATACGGCGATCAATCCCCTTGCAAAACTACATAAATGCTGGTAAAAAAAAAATCTGTATTATGAAAGATGCCTATCGGTAATATTTACCATCGTTTTGTTTCCTGATCCTTTTTCTTGTAGTTGTCCAGTTTCTTCATTCCTTTAACATTCTGCTGCTTCAAGGTTTCTTCAGTTTCCCATGTGTTATGGATATGAGACCAGCCTTTCCATTTAATCAGATACTGTATTTCTCCCGGCTCCTTCAAATTATCAAACCCTGCATTTGGATCACCATCTGCCTCAACTGCATAGATGGTGGTTGTAGCACCAGTGGCTGAAAAGGAAAATCACAACAAAAGTTTTAATAGAGCATAAGTACCAGTGAATTACCTAACAATGTATTTGATATTAATATAGCTTAATTGGTAATTTTTTTATAATATGAGCATATCAACACATGATCAACTACTTCTGTAGTTCTCTTCCACCTAATGTTACCTGTATAATTCTGCTGCAGAATACATGAGACTGTCATTTTATTAAATCAAGTTTTTGCCAGTCAATAAAATAATGTAACCAATAAAACTGAGCATCTAAATTAACCGAAGGTGAAAGACAGCTCATGAAGGAAGGGGTGAATAGCCACTTTAAAAATACTTATAGATAGAAGAGAACTGACAAGCTTGCCATGATATCTCATGTCAGAGAACATCAATCCCAGCGCTCAAAGCGCTTTTTTATGGGACATTAGTTGCCAAGAGAGAACAATCATCATAACCAACCTATTTCAGACTACCAAAATTCCAGAAACCACATTCCTGGTGATCCAAGGAAAGGTGACAAGGCTAAATTCTACCAATGCCCACTTGTCTACCATGACTTTGCAGTGTATGACTACAATGCAATCAAAGATGTGACTGGAGCTGAGATAGGAACATGCTAGCTCTAATTTAGAAAACAAGGCTAAAAATTGCAGTGAAAATGTGGTGATGGTGGTGTCAGCATCGGCTTTACATGTTAGCACTGGACCTGGGTACATACTTGCATTGATCACACAACCATATGAATACAACTTGTTTTGATAAATGCAAACCACACTGTAGTCCTCCACTATCCGAATCTCCACCCGTATAGTGTCAGTAGGTTAGAAATCGATGGCATGATAATCCTACTGTCATCAATACCATCCCACTGGTCACTGATTAAATGTCCTATTTATCAACTTTCTGCATTCTTCTGAAAAGGGGTTAGGTTTATAGGAAGCTACTTAACTGTACATACAGAGCAGCACACAATATGAAGCTCATTTGCATGGCATTGAACTAGCTTCCCCTTAATCTCCTTCTGCAGTAGTTGTCCTCTCATTCTCTTCCCATTACAGGGAAGCTTCCATGATCATGAGACTTCTTTAAAAGGGCACTGTCAATTTGAAAACACTTTCTGTCTGAAGCTTTTAACCTACCATTGTTACACGTTAACACCTAAAGCTACCTATAACTGAAAGAACAGAAAATTTCACTTGTTTACTACTCTTTGCATTTGTCATCATGTTATGCATAGTTGATTTCCCTGTTTCACCTATATAGTCAGTTTGTTTCCCCTTCTGTTTGGTGGTTTCTCTCACACCAATAGGGGGTGATAAAAACCATTAAAAAAAAATCAAAAAGTGTTATTGTTAAACAAAAAACATCGACAACAGGACTTGTGGATATGTTTAATACCTGAAACTAGTTTTAACTTTTTTCTTAGTTTGTTTTAAGTTGATTAGATTTCATGTTTTGATGTCCTTTTAAAGTCCTGGAGTAATGGGATGACTATGATAATGAGATGGAGAAATAATCAGGAACAAAATTTCTAATGGTGAGATCTGTCAGACCTTGTCTACACTGGGATTTTCCTCAGTGGGGTGACATTTAGACTCCAGTGAAGTCAATGTAAATTCTGCCATTGACTTCAATAAGGCAAAGATTTCACCTCTAAATGTAGGCACAATTTTCACCAATACAGTAAAATTTGCACCAAAGTAAGATGGACCTATGCAGCTACACTGATAGATGACATTCCTGAGAGGACAAAGCACTACTTTCTGGAATACCAGAAGTAAAAAAAGCTTCAGCGCTTGGGATCTCAAGCCCAGGTCTATACTACAAACTTTTGCTGGCATAGCCATGTTGCCCAGGGTATGATGAGGTGCAATTTGCGACCAAGACAGCTGTGCTGGCGAAAGCCTCTAGGGTCAGACACAGTTATACAAGCAAAACTGCATTTATTTTGGTTGTTTGGAAATGGCGGGGCAGGAGGACTGGAATAAGCAATGCTTGCAAAAGCAGAGTGCCAGCGGAGCACTTCTAGCATAGACTTAGTCAAAACCAAGACTGTACAGAACCCCAAAGAATACACTGTAAGGTATCAAACACTTGATACCTTAGGGCTGGTCTTCACTGGGGGCGGGGGGAGGGATCGACTGAAGCTACGCAACTTCAGCTACGTGAATAACGTAGCTGAAGTCGGCACATCTTCAGCCGACTTACCTGCCGTCCTCATGGCGGCGGCACTCGGCAGTGCACTCCCCCGTTGGCTCCAGCTTGCACCCCGGGGGATCGATTTCTCGCGTATTAACAAGACACGAGAAATCGATCGCTAAAAGATTGCTTGCTACCCGCCAATCCGGCGGGTAGTGAAGACGTACCCTCAGAGAGTATCACAGCTCTCTCCATAGAGAGTATAACATGCCCTAAAATGGACCTTTTCTAATTTAGTTCCATTATTTCCAAACACACTAGATTAAGCGAAGTAGTCAGTTGTCTCTGTTAAAGTGAAACTATCAGCAGTGATTACCAGTGAAACTGTATCAACATTTACCACTCTGATATGAAGAGAGTAGTTTAAATCTTTACCAACATAGTTTCATAGAATCACAGAAATTCACAAAATTCCCTTTTGAAATGACCTGTCAAGTCTGAAGAAGAAAAGATTCTATGAAATTACAAAACTGTATTTTTCCAAAATTCTTAATACTTCACTGCCAAGAAGAAATAATTCACAATATGTTTTAAATCTATTTTATGATTAACATTATTTGGGGGGGAAGATGACAAAGTTATGCACGCTATATATTTTTGAAATGTAAAAATGTTTAACTAAGTTACAACGTTTTTAAAAATTTAAAACAGGATTATCAAAAACTCACTCTGGACAGAGCCAAATTGCAATTTTAATTATGGATGTGGGACAGGCATAAATATTTAACTCCATATATTACCCTCATAATCCACATGAGATTCCCAAGTTTAAAATATGTATTTTACGTCTTAACTGAAGTTTTAGTTATTATTTATCCATTACCTTATTGCCACATTCAGAATCACTCAGTGGGGAAGTATACTGACCTTTATGACTATCATTCTTTCTAACCTTCCCTCCTCTTCCTCCTTCCCCCCACAAACTCTTTGGGCTGGTCTTCACTACCCGCCGGATCGGCGGGTAGCGATCGAACTTTTGGTGATCGATTTCTCGTGTCTTGTGAAGACGCGAGAAATCGATCGCCCACGGCTCCCCCGTCGACTCCGGAACTCCAGCTCACTGGGAGGCGCAAGCTGGAGTCGACAGGGGAGTGCGCCACCGCCTGCCGCCGCCGTGAGGACGGCAGGTAAATCGGCTGCAGATACGCAAACTTCAGCTACGTGAAGTTGCGTATCTGCCGTCGATCCCCCCCGGTAGTGAGGACCAGGGCCGGCGACGGGGGGAGTAGGGTGACAGGTGTACCGGGCCCCGGACTTAAGGGGGGGGCCCATGTCAGGACTCAGGAGTGCACAGGCGGGGTGGAAACAGGGGATGCTCTGCAGAGCCCCGGCGCGCGCACGTGGCTGGCCGCGTGCAAATCCCCCCACCCCCCCCCACCCCGGGCAGCCACCCCAGCGCTGTAGCCAAGCGCCCGCACCGCATGGCAGACTCCACAGCGGGCCCGGGGAAGTGTGCCCGGCCGCCCTGGTGTGCGAAACTGACGGAGGCGCCGAGAAGGGGAGCCGGCCTTGCCAGGGTAAGGGGGCAGGGGGCCCGGCCCCACTCGGGGGCGGCTCCGGGGGGGCCTTTCGGCGGGCAGGCTCTGTGGGTGCTCGGGAGGTTCATTCATCGGCGTGGCTGGGCTGGGGGGCAGCCGGCAGGCAAGGGGGCGGGGGGGGGGGGAGGCCAGGTGGGCGGGGAGGGGGGCAGGAGACTAGGCTGGATGGGGTGGGCGAGGCGTGGGTGCGGGAGGGAAGGAGGTTTGGTAGGGAGGAGGCTGGGTTGGGAGTGGGGGGGGAGGGAGGAGGAGGAGGTTAGGTTCGGTGGGATGGCCCGGGCCAGGCAGGGGTGGGGGAGGAAAGGCGGTTAGATGGGGGGAGGCTGGGCGGGGTTAAAGGAAGATCACCCTCAGTAGTGGGGTGGGCCAGGCAGGGATGAGTGGGGAGGGGAGGAGGTTAGGCTGGGTCAGGCGGGGGGGGGGGGGGGGAGGGAGAAAGAGGTGGGCCAGGCAGGGGTGGTGTACTAGAGGCCGCCCGAACGCACCGTGCACCTCATGCCACCGCCAACCGCGCCCGGTACCCCCGCAACACGACACCCCCGCTATGCCCGACCGGCAAGGCAGTCCCACGTAGATCCGGGTGGGGCAGGGCGCAGGCGGCAGGAGACCGGGGCACAAACGATCAGAGTACCGGGCTCCAAAATTTCTGTCGCCGGGCCTGGTAAGGACCAGCCCTTTGTGGCCATTTCCACATTAGGAAGAATGGTGTTAACTGACATATGTTAAAATCTTAATATAGACAGGGTAAGTTGGGATTTTAAAATGTTAGCTGGTGGAAGTCAACCCCTAGGGCTGAGACTAGGGTTTTCCTTGACCAGTTAACACACATTAAAAAGCACATTTTTTTCTTCGTGAAGACAACCTGTATTTCTTTCCCTGAGGCAACTTCCATTTCCCACCTCCAATGGTTTCATTCCTACACCCTTCTACCCCCCAAACTGCTAAGCAATTCAACAGTTAATGCAGATACATAAATCATCATCATTACACTTTGGAACTAACATTCAACATGTATGTAAGCACACGCACATGAGCAAGAATGCTCCATGTGTTTACTCTGAATTCAAATTTAGGAAGTTATCTTTGCATTCATTAAGCTAGAAACTGGGTTTTAAATGAAAGTTTAGATGCTGCAGAAACAAATACATAAAAGTTGTAAAAACTGCTCTTGGATTCACTGTAGCACTGTGGGAATCTAGGTCAAAAATACCTCCTTTTCGTCCAACACGACTATCCATAAACTTTTCTATAGTTTCAAATTCATCTTCTTCGGGTTGCGGGACATCCTCTCCACAGACTTCCAGCAAGTCATCTGAATCGGTCTTTGTTTCCTCAGCTTCTTTGTAACTAATGTTGACTGTTGCCTGGCGACGAGACCCTCTTTTATCATAATCATCATCATCATCATCATCATCCTCCTCCTCAGAGGAATCAAGTTGTCTCTTTTTCTGTCCTGCACTCTTTTTCCCAGTTTTTGGCTTAATTCTTAAAAAGAAAAAGAGTTGACAGAACAAAGATGTTTTCAATACAGAAATACTCACAGATGATTCAGTATTGTTCAACTGTATCACACTCAGATAATGTAGGGAAAAACATTCACTATGACTCACTGCTGTGATAACATCTTGTGTAACGTCAAAAGACAACTTCCACTCTTGGGATATAGAACTCTACTAATAAATACTTACATTTGGATTTGAGAGAGACCGAGAGAGAAAAAAGACATTCTCATTAGAAATATCTTTATTTCCAGAATAAAGTATCTTTATTTCCAGAATTCTTACCTGCTTGGAGGTTTCCTGCTTTTCACTTTATTTTTTGGCTCATAGTCAGATTCACTCTCTTCACAACTGCTTTTCTCTCTATCGTCCTCTGATTCAGAATCTGAACCAGTCCCAGAGACAGAGCCAGATCCAGACATTTGCCAGTCTTCACTACATATATAGAAAGGCAGAAAAATCAAGAATTAGAATATTCAGCATTACAGCGAAGTTTATATATATGAATACCGGAAGCTGGAATCATCTTGTTGACAGAAATAAGCATTAAGGCAGTTAGTAATTTTCTATCCTTTTAATTATTAAGAACAGATAGAAAACATTATGAAAACTCATTGATCTCTCTACTGCCATGAACATGGATACTGCATCTGGAAGCATGGAATACCATCCATTTTCTGAAAAAAACACATCAGATGCCTTTCCAATCAGGAAATAATATTGCTAGAAACACTTTCTTTCACTTTACCTCTTGCAGAAACAAGAAAGATTATATTTTCAGTGTTCCAGTAAATGGATAATTGTTCAAGAGTTGCATGCACTTTTAATGCTAGTGTTACATGAACCTACTATAACCAGGGTTTAATTCCATGAATATTAATTTTGGGCACCCTGATAAACTGATATGTAGGGTGGCAACTGAGTATTTGGACAACAGCTATGAATATTTGTCTTTTAGGGCTCATTATTCTGTTTCAAGAAACATGAACAGAGATCTCTGTGTAGTTTATAAGATAATTACAAACAAATGTACCAGTTAAAATATTCTTAAAACAAAATAATTGATATTACATTATTAGATATATAAAATTCAACAACAGTTTTTGGTTTTCCATACTCTAATAGATTTCTGTGAATTTTTAAACAAAAAAGGATAGGGGAAAAAAAATAACTTTTGTCAATCACAACCGAAAAGAACTAAACATACAAAATTACACACTAATTTTGAGAGAGAGGATTTTTTTTTTTAAAGAGTTCCTGAAAAGTGCCAGATTGACAGTCCTAGAAATTGAAGTGGTTTATTTTCCACAGAGACTATCACACAGGCCATGGCAATACAAGCTTCCCTACATTGCACCTCTAATATTCCTCAACTCTGACAAGGGCATGCTTCTCGGGGTGATAGGATAGTTTTAATTTCCATAGGTCATTCAATCCTTGGTTGCTGTAATGAGATCAATAAGACTGCCATTAGTGTCAAACATGATGGTCATTTTTGACCTTGAGATTTCAAAAAGATGTCAAACTGTAACAACTTTGTCACTAACAGATTAATTCCAACTAATGAACCGGAAATAAAATGACCTATATATAACCTATTCCCAATTACCTTGGCCATATATAGATAATGTTCAGGATAGGATATTCAGCAGGAAGAGTATGTTACAACTAATATGCTCCACTGTAGATTCTACAAAGCATTGCTGGAGGTGCTTTTGATCAGGCATGATCAATACAGGTGTACCTGATGCAGGGTATTTTACTAATTGGAGAATTTAAAGTCCTGTTTTACATATAGGATTCAACTTGAAATATATGTTGCAACAAAACATCAAAGTGAGAGGCGACAAAATCAGTCCAAAAACCAACCTGAAGTCAGAGTAGAACTGAAATACTTTAATATATTAGATGAAGAATATAAAAATACTAAAATATTCAATTAGGAAGGACATATTTATATTTTATGTAAAATATCCTACTCTTTATGTTTTTTCCTCTTGGTCTCACTGGATGAGTCATCCAAAGTGTCTTCGCTACTAGAGGAATCCTGCAGAAAAAGCAAAGAATATATAGAATTCATTATCAAATATTAAAAGAACAATGCAATCTGGCTTCCATTCTTGAATTGGTATAAATGTATTTTTCATGTTTGATTCCGTCTCCTTCAGTACACAATGATGCACTAATATTACTAGAGTTTCCACATTTTAGTATGATTCAAAATCCAGCACAATTGTTTATACATTCACAGTGCTCCACTAGAATATCTTTTTAAAGACTACTGTGCCTGCATGAAGTACCTTTCTAAAACTGTCATAAGTTAGTCAAAATGAATTTCTATCAGGAGACTGAAAATCTTCTCTGTAGTTTAAAGATGAGCCCTGTACCAAAAATCACCTTTTTACCCACTCAGCCCTAGAACTGTTTAAACCAGGGGTGGGCAAACTTTTTGGCCGGAGTGCCACATTGGGGTTCGAAATTGTGAGGAGGGCCAGGTAGGGAAGGCTGTGCCTCCCCAAATAGCCTGGCCCCTCCCCCTATTTGATCCCACCCACTTTCCATCACCTGACTGCCCCCCTCAGAATCCCCGACCCATTCCCCCCTTCCTTGTCCCCTGACCACCCCCTCCGGACACACCCCCACTCTAACTTCCCCCCCCCCCGGACCTCACACCCTATTTAAGCCCCCCTGCCCTTTGTTCCCTGACTACCCACTCCCAAGGCCCACCCACAACCCCTTAGGACTCCACCCTATCTAAATCCCCCCGCTCTTTGTTCCCTGATTGCCCCCCAACCCTCCCCCACCTTAACCACCACCCCCGGAACCCCACCGCCTAAGCCACCCCACCCCCCCCTTTCTAGCTTACCATGGTCAGGCAGCTTGGCCATGGTTCCCTGCACTCTGCCAGGCCACAGTTTGCCCACCTCTAGTTTAAACTGTTTTTTAAGAAAGGCAAAAATATATCCAACTCCTCACTACCTTTACTCTCCAAAAAAAATTGATGGACCATATCAACTCAACTGAAGGTGGCAATTTTAAAACAGAAAACTTCAAAAACAGACTCCAACAAGCTGCTGCTAAACTGGAATTAATTTGCAAATTGGACACTATCAAATTAGGGTTAAACAGAGACTGGGAATGGCTGGGTCATTACACTAATTGAATCTATTTCCCTATGTTAAGTATCCTCACACCTTCTTGTCAACTATCTATCTGTTCTTACCTACCGTGTGTTCCATTCTATATGTCCAATGAAGAGGGCTATAGTCTACGAAAGTTTATGTGGAAATAAATTTGTTAGTCTCTAAGGTGCCACTAGTATTCCTGTTCTTTTTACAGATATAGACTAACAAGGCTTCTACTCTGAAAATATCAACAAACTTCCCTAAAATAATTCTCACTCAGGCAGAGAACTGTTCTGTAAAAAAAATCATCCTGAAAAGAAACGTTTAGGAAGAACCATTTGGCAACAGCTATAAATTAAGATTTTACATAGAAAATCTTATTTACCATAAAACTAAACAGTTAAAAATGAAAACTGTATCATACAAAAATGGAAATCCAGGGTAACAAAAGAAGAAAATGGAGATATTATGAGAGAAGATACTTCTGACCAGACAGTTTAATTATTCTTTAGAAGTGGAGAGATGTCCACAAACTTTTTTGTTTAACAGATAACTTTCACTCTCTCAACCTTAATAGTATCCCCTTTAAACATGTGCTCACATCCTAGATTCAAATAAAATCAACTCTTCAGACTTTAAAACCTTCTATTTTGCATTTGAATAATTCTAAAATCACTACAACCAGAAAATGAAAGTGATTCCTTGTAAGAAACTACAAGTTTAGGCCAAGGTTTCTCAAACTTAAAAAAAAAAACTGGCATGGAGCTACATTTCCTCCCATTCACTATTGCATAAATACCTTCAGAAACGACAGCAATTGCTTACAAGGAAAAGTAATATTTGGAAAGTACTTTTATGCTTTTGAGTAATTTAGAAACTGGAAACACAGATGAGAGCCAGTAATACATGACTTCCCATCTTGGTCGATGGATCACAATTTGACAGCACCTGGTTAAAGTGCTTTCTAAGTAAGGTAATTTCTGCATCACTATATAAAATTAAAAATAATTTAACATTTCTCTAGAAGAGCAAAATTCTCTCCTGAGGTGTGTACACAATGCTTATTGCCTTCAAATAGACTTTTACACATACATATGGAGTGAGCTATGGAACCTCTGTTTACATTTAAAGCATAGATTCAAACTAAGCTATTCACCTCTTCTGACCCACTGTTTGATGAAGCTGCTTTCTGCTGCTGCTGCTGCTGCTGCTTCCTGAGCATTGCTGATCTCTGTACAGCCAAAATACTTGGATTTGATTTCCAAAACTGAAACAGAATTCAAATAGAAGAGTCATGCAATCAACTACAGTGGAACTTTAAAATGATTTAATACAATCAAATTCCCAAACTGAAGTTTTGCTAATAAAATTAACTATTTTCAGTCTAAAGAACGAGAATGTTTCATTTTGTTACAGCATTTTAATACAAAATGTAACATGCTTTACAGTAAATTTAAGTAAGAACCATTATATTAACACAAAAGAATACATATGCTATAGCCATTGCTACCACATTTCAATTTTAAGCTGTTATAACACAGATAATTCCAATAAGGAATGTAGTTAATATAATTGTCAATTTTGCTTCATAAAGAAGCTACACTTCATGAATTTTGCTACATTTCAAAAAACAAATGAATGAAGAGGAAAAACATATGTTAATTAATGTGGTTATATTTATTATACTTTCATTCAAAGGGAGTCATAATACTTTACACATTTTATTTATTACGTGCAGAAGCAATTGAGCAAATTTGAGGTTATTTTATCCCATGGGATATGCTCAGAAGCAATTTTCTAAACGATATGGATTGTCTTCTGAATTTTTGCAAATTTCTTCCTCATTGAAGACTAACTACATGCAAATTTGACGTTTTTCACTTCAACAGTTTATCAGAGAACAGAAAGCTAAAGTATATAGATATGATTTTCAAAAATGAATAGATAAGAAAGGATTTAGTAATGTAAGGGCCTAAATAAGTGGTCTGATCGTGAAAAGTGGACTATCAATTTACTACAATAAATAGGAGCAGTTGGAAGCTCAGCCCTTTTGATAATCAGGCTATTTATTTAGGAGCATAATTTCATGCATCTATTTCTGAAAATCTTGGCCTTAAAATTTTCCATGATATTCCAGTCACGCAGATATTTTACTAATCAATCCAAGCTCAAATCATAACAATTTCACAAGTCTTTCATTCCAGTTCTTATCTATAGTTTATTTATAGTGAAAACAGCTATAGGAGATAACCACACAAAGTCTAATAACTTTTACTGGAACGTTTATTTGTGCATTTTACCTCAGCTCCACCAACTTTTGGTGGTTTTGCTTGAACTTGTTTCTTTTCTCTGGATGTGTCAGACTCTGATTCTGACTGACTGACTGACTCTGAACCAGAGTCAGAGTCGCTGCTACCTGACTGGCTGCTAGTTCCATCGCTACTGCTTCCAGAACTTGAACCAGATCCAGAACCTGATGCTGAACCAGAATCATCATCCGACTGGCTGTAATTAGACATAAAATAATATTATGCAGCATTTTGAGCAGTAGAATAAAATCAAAGTGAAGTTAGAAATAATTTAGCTTCACCTGTAAAATTAACTGTGAAATTAGACAAGCATGCATATAATAGCCTACTCTTAAACAACACATTACACCCATTTATAGGACCTCCAGGCTGTGATAACTGGGAGCACTTCATAAGTTCGGTCAATTAACAACATATCCATAGACTATGCTCCCCGGCAGCCCACAGCTTCAAATACAGAGGAAATAAGACTTTTCCAGTTGATTAAATGTCCACAATTTTACTTTCAACGGTATGGGCAAAACAAACATGCCTTGCTTATCTTTATAAATAAGGCCAAATTCAAGGTAAGAGGTATCCGTCTATTCCCTAGAAGAGGAAATTGTAGATTGGTGAAAGCCCTACACCCAACTTCCATGAGGTTCAGCTTTGGAATAGGTAGTTCTAGATTTCCTGTCCAGTGTAGGTTATACAATGGGTTTTGGATAGAGACATGTACTATGATTTTCACCCTGCAGTTAATTAACAGCTGATGCACAAAGCAGATCTGAGCTGGAAAGGAAGGGTCAGAGATAGCCCTCCTCTTTCCAGGCAGCCAAACAGGAAGGAGAAAGGGGTCTGATATACAAGGTTTGACTAATAGCTCTGAGTTTAAAAGCTTATGCTTCAAGCACCCTGATACAGGACAGGTCATCCATGATCAGGGCATCCAACTCAAGCAGGCAGAATGGTAATGACACTGTATTTCACACCCATATCAATTATTTATTTGTTTGTTATAAATAACATCTACTGAATTTCAGTATTACCCATCACTCTCAGGTGGGAGAGAGAGAGAATAAATATGCTCTAGGACTGCAAAAAGGTGTTCCAGCAAAAGCAGGACAGATCTGATTCAGCCCTTCTTTAGATTTCATAAAGAAAGCAAAATAGGACAAACCACCAATTTAAACAGAAATCCTTTGCAGATCACATTTCATGCCTTGTGTTGTAAATCTGGACCTGCTGATTTATACAAAGACAGGGCTATCAGGAAGAGTTATCACGACCCTTGGATTCTATTCCGGAGGGCTCGTGTACATAAGTAATTATACTAGCATCATTTTACTGCTATAGTTATCCAAATATAACTCCCCATGTTGATACTCTTATGCCAGTAAAATTTTCCATTTACAAAAGCCCTGAATCTCCCACTAAACTGCTGCATGACTTCCAGCAAGTCACCTGCCCTCCGAACATAGTTAAGCTTGAGATGACTAAATGCAGTTCTCTCTCTCTCTCTCTTCCTCCTTTAGCTACATCACACTTCAAATAATTTAATTTAAAAGAATGAATGAATTAGTGTACATAACATTTTGAAACAATATTTTTATATGCACATATGGTGAACTATGTTCAAGATACAAACAAATCTGGTTTCTCAAAACAAATTTCTCTATAACCTGTGCTAAAGTCTCCCATTCTGAAAAAACCCTTAATATTAATCTAACATAGAAGCCTCAATATTTTTAAACAGACACCTTGATGGAAAGCATTATAGGGACAATATTGCCTTCAAAGTAGCTGAATAATTTAAAAAGAATATATATCAGGACTGTAAATAAGCATCTTGGTAAAGAAGAGGTAACAAAAAATGAATAACAAAAACCAACCCATTCTCTTAACAGTCTTTCAGTTGCATCACACTTTTTTCAGTTGCATCACACATTTTTTTTAAAAAAAACCCTTATCACATATCTTTAAACAAACTTTCCTTTGTGTTAAAACTATTTGAAATCAATGTATTCAAGTTGTACATCTCTCAATCAATGACTGATGAATATGTAAAACTACAAAACATGCAGTAACTATTTTAAAGGCTACCAGTAGCTTTATTTTTTTTAAAAAAGCATGTTTTCTACAATAAAATAATATTAGCACTAAACAACCAGCTATTAGTCAATGGGAGCTGTGCATGCTCAGCATCTTTGAATTAAAAGCACCTTGGCATTTAAAGATTAGGCATCCTAAAATTGAGGCAATTGTGTAAAATTTGGCCCTTAACCTCTGCTCCTTACTTGTTCTATGTGTACAAGGGGACAATACCCATCTTTAGGGGGAAAAAACGATATTGTCAGATAAAAATGCCATAGGCAGTGTACGACAGACACACTGGATTTATTATAACAATCTGTAACCCACTAAATCTCCTTTTTTTCCCTATACAGAGGCATTAATAGGCCACTCTACCTTGAATGGTCCCTCAGAATATGAGCTAATTATTTTTGCTAAACAATCTATTCCATCTTCCATTTAGCTGTGATGCTCAGAATACTTTTCTCAGACTTGAAGAAGAGCTCTGTGTGGTTTGTCTCTCTTTCCAACAAAAGCTGGTCCAATAAAAGATATTTTCTCATCCACCTAGTCTCTCTAATATCTTGAGACCAATGTGGCCACAACAACACTGCATATGCAGTGTAAATTACTCTTAAGGTAGCTGACTAGCTGTTGTGGATATTAAGGGAAATGCTCTACTATTTACAATTGCCCCATTATGAGCTGTGAAGTCCAACAGTGCCATTCTCTTTCCTGGTCTCTAATCCTAGAGCAAGTCTACAGGACAATGTTAAAAACTAACTCACACCTTTGCCTAGCCCAGTGGGCAAAAAACAATGTTCCTATTACCTAGAGCAGTGCTCCCCAACCGGTGTGCCGTGGCACACTGGTGTGCCGTGAGGCCATGCCAAGTGTGCCGCGGCAAAAGCTCTGACCGCGAGGCTGGGGGGCGGGAGAGGCGGTGTGGCGCGGCGCTGCTCTGACCGCGAGGCTGGGGGGCGGGGGAGGCGGTGTGGCGCGGCGCTGCTCTGACCGCGAGGCTGGGGGCGTGTCGCTCCTCTCCTTCCCTCGCTGGAGTCGGGTCAGAGCAGCGTGACCCAGCGAACAAGTAAGCGCGGGGGGGGAAGCGGGGTGCAAGGGGGTGTTGGGGGGAGGCTGGGCTGGGAGCGGGGGTAAGCAGTGTGCAAGGGGGCGTTGGGGGGAGGCTGGGCTGCGAGCGGGGGTAAGCGGCGTGCAAGGGGGCGTTGGGGGGAGGCTGGGCTGGGAGCGGGGGTAAGCGGCGTGCAAGGGGGCGTTGGGGGGAGGCTGGGCTGGGAGCGGGGGTAAGCGGCGTGCAAGGGGGCGTTGGGGGGAGGCTGGGCTGGGAGCGGGGGTAAGCGGCGTGCAAGGGGGCGTTGGGGGAGGCTGGGCTGGGAGCGGGGGTAAGCAGTGTGCAAGGGGGCATTGGGGGGATATAATATATATATATACTATTATACTCTTCAAAACGATATTTTGAAGATTATATTTGTTTTTTATCCAATTTTTGTATGTGGTGTGCCGTGGAATTTTGGGAGAGGCTATGGTGTGCCGAGGGTGACAAAAGGTTGGGGAGCACTGACCTAGAGGAACAATGAGCTATTTCTATAAAGTGCTCATTGGGCAGGTCTCCACAACAACCACCAAAAAAAGAGGTGGTGAGTCTCAGAGCCCAAGTCAACTTAGGTTCACACTGAGGGGTTAAAAATAGCAGTGTAGATATTCAGACTGTTAGTCTGTATCAGCAAAAACAATGAGGAGTCCTTGTGCCAACTTAGAGACTAACAAATGTATTTGGACATAAGCTTTTGTGGGCTAGAACCCACTTCACCATATACACAGAGTGGAAAAATACAGAAGCAGGTATAAATACATGAAAAGATGGGACTTGCCTTATCAAGTATGAGGTCAGTCTAACGAGATAATTCAATTAACAGTAGGATACCAAGGGAGGAAAAATAACTTTTATAGTGGTAATGAGAGGGGCCCATATCAAAACAGTAGGGGGAAATTAGAATGGGGAAATTAAGTTTAGGTTTTGTAATGACCCAACCACTCCCAGTCTTTATTCAGGCCCAATGTGATAGTGTCCAATTTTCAAATTAATTCCAGCTCTGCAGTTTCACATTGGAGTCTGTTTTTGAAGTTTTTCTGTTGAAGAATTGCCACTTTTAGGTCTGTGACTGTGTGACCAGGGAGACTGAAGTGTTCTCCTACCATCCCCTCCATAAACTTATCAAGCTTAGTCTTGAAGCTGGATATCTCTTTTGCCCTCAGTGTTCCCCCTGGAAGGCTGTTCCACAACTTCACTCCTCTGATGATTAGAAACCGTTGTCTAATTTCAAGTCTAAATCTGCAAATGAGTATGCCTTAGTTCACCAGTTTCTCCATGTTTGCCTCTTCCCTTAATTTCTATTTGGGTTCAACTCTTCTATTGTCCCAGGATCATATCTATTTCATGCTGTTCAAAATCAGGACATTAACTTGAACCCAAAGTTTTCATTCTGTTATTCTTGCTGGGATTGTGATCCTCTGCTACTGAAGGCAAGGAAGGAGATGGGAAAGAAGAGGTGTGATGGGCAGTTTGTTCATTTGCTCTCCTCCACACCCCACGTCAGAGAACGCCTAGCAGCAATGCAGAGGATTGGATCTTTGCTTCAGCTGCTCTTATACACAACAGCAGTAGAGTGAAAAAGGGCTTGTCTACACTAGCACTTTATACTGCAATAAAGCCTCCACGAGCACTCTACCTTACTACCCGTCCACACTGGAAAGGCACGTAGAGCGCTCTGACTCCCTAGCTGGAGAGCTCCTGGTACTCCACATCCCCAAGAGGATTAACAGTGGTTGCGTATTGGGTGAGGTGCTGAAGCTCCAGTGTAAATGGGTAGTAACCTTACTGAGCTCTGATTGACCTCCGGAAACGGATGCATAATCCCCTTAACTGAAGTGGCCTCTCTTGTCTTGGTTGTGAACTCTGACTCGGAAGTGCCCTATCAAAGCTCCATTTCAGAGTGTGGGCTGCTTATCTGGTCAAAAAAAACCCCGAACAGCTAATGTCTGCTGTGACTGAGTGACAGAGAGGCGCAGGGCTCCCTTTCAGAGTGCCAGTTGCTCAGAGGAAAAACAAACAGCTAATGAGTGAGAGAGAGGCAGGGGAGAAGGGGGTCTGAACTTACAAAATAGTGTGCTGACACACTCTCAGCACTCCAAAAACCCACTCTCTCTGCACCACGCTGTCACACTCCACCCCATCCCACCCATTTGAAAAGCATGTTGCAGCCACTTGAACTCTGGGATAGCTGTTGATAATGCACCGCTCCCAATGCAGCTACAAGTGCTGCAAATGTGACCATGCCAGTGCGCTTTCAGCTCTCAGTATGGACAGACTGGAGTGTTTTCCCTAGTATGCTCTCTGAAGGCTGGTTTAACTCAAAGCACTCTACAGCTACAAGTGTAGCCAAGCCCTAAGTCCCATCTACTGAGACCAAAAAAAAAATCTCTATGGATAGTAATTCCATGCTCCAATAATAATAATATAGCAATGGGATACATTACCGAGCACCTGACCAGGATGGTGACAGTGATTGTGAAATGTACAGGGAGATCAGAGAGGCTGTTAATATTGCATTAGTTGAGATCCCCCGTAATTATTGAGTTTTTAATGTTTGACTGGGTACATGTCAACTCAGGACAGGATGCAGAGATAACCTTTCTTGACACCTACTACTTGGAGCAGCTAGTCCTGAAACCCACAAGGAGAGCCAATTCTTGATTTAGTCCTAAGTGGAGCATATGATCTGGTCCAAGAGGTGAATATAGCTGGACCACTTGGTAAAAGTGACCATAATATAATTAAATTTAACTTCACTGTAGCAGTGAAAACACTACAGCAGGCCAACACTATCATTTAATTTCAGAAAGGGGGACTACAGGAAAATGAGGAAGTTAGTTAAACAGAAATTAAGAGAGAGTGCAAAAAGTGAAATCCCTGCAAGCTGCATGGAAACTTTTGAGACACACCACATGAGGGAGTGTCTCCCTCCCACCTCTATGCAACAGATATATCATCAAGTGGGGCTTGGTGCACAAGTTCACAATGTATAGCTAAAAAGTTTAATTTCATGTTCAATGTTTGGAAAGAACATTTAACAACATTACCCATGTATAACTGATGTCCTTAGAATTAGCAGAGGAGCAACAGCGTGGCGGGCAAAAAATCTCCCATAGTGGTTTAGATTTCTTGCAAAAAAAAAAAAAAAAAAAGCATGACAGAAAAGCTGGCAGAATTAACTTATTCTTTCTGTATCAATCTATTTTTCATCAAACTATAAAGAAAAATAAATAGTACTCAGAGGAGTTTAAATTCCCTTTTTTTAAATTGCCATTTCAATGAGATTCAACTATTTGATACAGAGTGAGCTCACTTTTTGAGAATCCTGGGCTCTGCCTCACTTGTGACTTAGTTTACCACTCAGCGCAATGGTCACCTGACATGAGTATGAGGCTAGAAGCCAGGTCTACTGGGGAATATAAGGGCCGCCTGAATCAAAAGCAGCAGTAATTGGCTGAAGAACACAGGATCGGGGAAAAACAGGTATTGACTTTCATTAACATTTAATTGTTATTTTAATAAACTAGAACCCCAAGAAGGAGAATGCACTTGAATGACAAGGACCGTGCTGTTATTAGAGACCTCAGAAAGGTTAAACAGAGGAAGTGGAGACACCCCATAGCCAGACAAAGTCAGTCACTACTACATTCTTGTTAAACTGAAATCTGTAATGTGAGTATGATGGAGCCACCACTTTGACATAATTTCAGAGACAAAATTTTGTAGACATATGCAGCTTAAAAATTAAAAACCCATCTAGAAACTTGTATAAGAGTTTTTAAATTAGCTTATTTGTGTGAAAGTACATTATGTAAGATTTATCATCCTGGCACAAAGGGAATAAGGCAGTAGTGTCCACTTCCATACTTCCAATGTTTTTTAAAAAATAAAGTGTAAATTTAACTTTGATTTTCCTAACGTAAAAAAAGCAGTATCCTTAAGCCATTTTCCTCTGAAGTTACCAATAAGAATGTTCAACCTTAATTTTTTTCCAAAATAAATATGGCAGCATGAATAATTTCTATACTGAGCATCTGTTGTTTCTGCATAGGAGCAAAGAACTAACTCTGTGGCTTCTACCTACAGATATCTTCCCAATACTGTTACTCCTCTTAACCACATACTTCAAAAATTCCACAGCATTTCCATGTAAACCAATAAAGGCCCCATGTGGCTCTCTTCTTGTGCTTCCCACCTTCCCCCACCCCAACCCACTAAACTCTTCTATCTCCATGTGGCTTCTTGCCATTCATTTGCCACCCTGATTTGATTCATTGGCCTTCCGTATATGGAGAGGAGCATTAGCTCCCAAGTCTGCTGCGAGAAGTCCATGGCCCACAATTTACACACATTAGAAGGATTAGAATACCTGTATCAGAGCACATGCATTGAATACATTGTGCAATAGCTAAATTAAACTCCTAAACTAGCCAGTGGTGCTAAACTTACTGAATTGACACAATTAAATATAATTGGAAGGGCCAGTTCTGGTTGTTTAAGATAAGCAATACCACACGTTACCAATACCTCAGAAGTGAAAAAACTCACTTTGCTTTAAACTTTTGTATCTTAGACACCCAGTCTGAGTTTTTCCAACCTAAAAAAAATATAAAAGAACTCTGGCATCAGATGACATATGGGGAATTTCTCATTTATTTAGCTTTATTGTAGTGGAATGTAAAAACAAAACAACTTGTGATAGTACACTTGAAACTTAGAGGCTCTTTGAACAGAAGTACAAATTCTCACCAACAGACTTTAAACTCGGTTCACTAACAATAATGTTATATAAGCAACAGAGAAAGAGTTTCTCCCCTATGTGGAAGACTGGTGAAAATCAGCAGGGTCCATGAAGCCCATAGGTTGCCCTTAGATTTATAGCATCTTCTTCCAGAGGTTTTTTAAATATTAAATCTTTTGATGAAAAGGTGTCACACACTGCTTTCACTTTCTGATTTGTGTTGGGATTCCACAGACTATCTTGTCCGTAGTAACAGGTCTTTGTTTCCCCCATTTCTCCCCAAAAAGTGTTTCCAGTTTGGGTCAGGGGAATGAGTTGGCTTTAAAGTAGAATTTAAGCAGGCCTCTCATTTAGTAGAATTAGTTCTCTGACTAGTAAGTGTATGCAATGTTTACATAGAGAGGATTTGTGAACAACACTACTCAGGGTCACTTCTTGACTACCAGTGGGGAGAAGGACACTTCTTCTCCCCACCCCATGCACTCTTCAATGCTTCACTGCCCTGTTCTACCTGAAGCACATAGTAAGAGCAGAAAAATGGAATCCAGATCACAGCAACCCTCTGTTCAACACATTAGTGTTGATGCTATTCTTATGCAATTCAGGAGAGGATAATGCAGTACTGAAATCCCTAACTTGTTCACTAAATTTTTTTGACACTAACTAGCAGGCAATTGTAGCTGAGCCCCCATAAAGAACTACTACTCCCCATAGGAAAACTATTTAAAGAAACCTGATTCAAACAATGTTTCTTTCCTCCTTTATAGAAAAGGCCATTTGCACAAAGACTATATTATCGTTACTGAATGTATCTGCTCATGCTTCCTTCCTACCCAGAGGAACAAAGATTTGTGATGCTACTCTTAACTGCCCTGAACACATTCCATAATCCTGTGATATTGTCTTGACATACCTGAATAAGCAGAAAGAATAGAAGTCTCCATAACAATTATGTAACAGAAAACACTGGGATGACAAAAAGCAGGGTTAGATGATAGGATGGTTGGTCTTGTCCAACCTACAGCTTCCACCATTGCCAACACCAGCAGTAAATTATAAGCACAATGGCTGCTGCCATAGACAAGGTCCATATGCAATACTTGGCAAATGCTTGGACTATGAACATAAAAGTTACATCCTTTTTTCATAAGTGGTAAAATAAAGTTTTCCTAACTGACAACTGCTATGGGTGGACAGGGATAGAAAAGCCAGATGATAAATTTAATCAGCTTCTGGATGGGGTGGAGACTGAACATAAAAGTAAGGGAGATCTGCACTTTTCATAAGCAAGATCCCTACATCCTTTCTTCTCCATCACCAACTGATGGGAACGTGAGACAGCTGAAATTCCATTACCAGGCTGCTGGAACAATCTTTGAGAGTTTCACCTATGCAATGTCTTGCTAGTGAATGAAATTTGATGTCCGCAACCAATGTTCCCCTCAGCTCCCTTTTCTGCTGAGAAGAAGCTGAATTCTCTCTCTGCTCCTCCTACTCCAGAGCTTTCTAATTATTGTGATAACCTCTTTTGCTGTCTATCTGATGATCTAGTGTTACCCCACCGTCTGGCTGCTACTTTACAAGCTCCGTTTCAGGTCCAGTTGTCCTCAGTTACTGCTCAACTTTCTCAACCAGCAACAGCACTCTAGATCAAGAGCGACAAACTCATTTGGAGAGGATCCATTTTTATGTTTAATTATGATCCATGGACCAGGATATACACTGAGGTCTACATATTTCCTGCAACACAGCAATATCACAAAATTTGTACAGGACTCAAGGGAAGAATATGGGAACAAAATTAATATTTAAAATAAATAATTCAGCGCCTTATTTGTTGCATTGTCACCAAGAAGATAAATGACCTTTTAGATTCACCACTATTTCTGTTTGTTGTTTCTCTTCCTTCCCCAACATCTTTTTATTGGTTTCTCTTCCCATTCCCTGTCTTTTGAGTGCCTCCTCTGCCCTTTTCTCTGCATTTCCTTCCCTGCAGCAACTCCCAACTATCCACCCAGAGTGCTTCACTCCTATTCCAACCCCCATTCCATCCACTAAAATAATCTGTGATTAAATAGTTAATGTTGACAGTGAAGTGTCATCACAGGACTTTAAAGCTGATCTTCAAGTCAGATTAAAAGGGAACATGGGAGTTCATATCTCTGAGTTATGGGCTAAATACAGATATCACTGCATTGGTTACATCTGGAAGCTTATCTCTACAACAAGGCGGACTAGATGCCCTTTTAAAAAAATCTTAGATTCCGGAGACTCTGAAAAGCATTACTCTAGAACAAAAACTACATGGGTGGACCATACATTTAAGAACCCTTTGTTATATTTTAGCTACACAGTACTTCTGGAATTTTCATTCAGTTCAGATTACCTTCACAACTAGGACTCAAAACTTTTTTAAAATGAAAATATATCTACCATTCACAAACGAACTTGCAAGTAGGCGGGTGCATTGTTTAAGCTGTGCTTAAATGCAGAATGAAATTTGACTCCACAGTTAATAATCAAGATGATTAAGTATATTAGAATCTCTGCTTGATATTCACTTTGAATCAGGTTATTGGAAATATTTGTAACAGCTTATTTAACAGTAATATTTTCAATTTATGTTTTCTTGTTTAAACAAGAAAACACATTCATTGCTATTCTGTATACATTACACAGCAGGTGCAGTGCTTTGGTTTGATATGAGGCATTTCTCTTCCTACATTATCTTCAATTAGGATGGATTGTGTTTCTTTTTAAGTAGGCAATGCAATCCCATACATTTGCAAAAACATTTGAGATGTCCCAGACAAGTTAGCCACAGTTTTTGAATTTTAATGTACAACATTTTGAAATTCAGGAGGCCAAATAGGCTGACACTATTTTTTTCTGAAAAAGTGAAAACAAGCATAGCTCGGAACTGGTACAACACTGTGTATTAAACTGCAGCTGAAATTCCACAACCTTGCTGCTTCCAATAAAAGATAATTGTCTACTCATCAAGTAAGCCTTCCGAAACATTAGAGTGAATCATCATCAAGCACTAAAACAAAAATTTGTAACTTGTCATTTTAAAATGCATACATTATTATTAACTCTAGGTATAACTGAAGTTCTCATTGCTCAGAGGCATAACAACATTTACTGTGTAAATACATTTTTGAATGTCTTGTCTCCTCCCATGTGCAGCATGTATTATATTACTTTAATTTAAATAGAAATCTTTGAACTTCCTACAGTCATGCAAAGCTGTTGATACTATACCAAGCACATTTGTAAGACAACAAATTTTAATTCCTGTACATAGTGCTTAAACATATTAACTGGTAGGTTCTGTTAAACTGATTATCTAAACAGTTAATATTTACACATTGAAGCTTGAATGAGAACTAGTTAACATATCACTGAAAGAAAAAGGTAGTTCACACCTCCTTTACAACTGTTTCAGTCTGAAGACAGTTTAAAAAAAAAAAAGAAGAACAATTTGGCTCAAATTCTCTGCAATCAAGCAAAATTCTTTTATATGGAAGTTGTACTTTCTATTACAGAAAACATCCATGGAGGTTATTAGAAATCCAGAGACACCCTGAATTTACACACCAGTTTGAATCTTTCCTACTCCAATTTATGAATTTATGAAGGCTAAAAACTAGCCTTTGAGGTTCCATGAGGACTGTTTTGCTTGGTTTGAAAGACAAGTTCTGTATTATATTAAATAATTAAATAAACTTCCCTACAGCAAGAGGAAAGACATCTAAACTAAAAACAATATGCATTCTCAAACACTAAAACAAAGTTTGAGATTAGTAACTTCTAGATTGCCATTTTGAATTATTTAACAATTTATAAATGAATCAAAGGCTATACTTGAGAAGGCGATTTTGCTAGCTGATTATATCACACTGCTGAAGCCCACAAGCTTTTGTAGCCCAGCAACTCAGGAAAACCAAAGATTATGCAACAAAATCAAAGACCAGGTCTACACTGGGGGGGAGGGGAGGTTCCCGATTTAAGATACGCAACTTCAGCTACGCTATTAGTGTAGCTGAAATCGATGTATCTTGGGTTGACTCACCTGGATGTTCTCACGGCGGCGAGTCGATAGTTGTCGCTCCCTGGTCAACTCTGCTTCCCCCTCTTGTGGCAGTGGAGTTCCGGAGTTGACAGGGAGAGTGCTTGGGGATCGATTTATCACGTGTGGACTAGACACAATAAATCAATCTCCAACAGATCAATCACTACCCACCAATCTGGCAGGTAGTGTAGACTTGCCGAAAGATCTATCTCCTCTCGTTGGTTAGGCTGGGCTTTTAAACTGCACTCATCACCATGGTATCTGAGTGCATAGGTTGCATTTCCAATATCCGAGGTTTATTTTGATATTCTGAATACATTTTTCCATCTTCAAATTTATTAGCCAAGACAAAAGTTGTTTTTATAGACAGTAAAGCTCTTCTCTTGGACAAACTATATTACCTAAATACTAATTTAATTTCCTAATTTAAACACCAAAATAACTTCCTTTACTAAGGGCTACAATTTTTATATAACAATTCTGACAGTTAATAAATAATGCCAAGCAGGCTATTTTTTTTCCAAATGCAGATAGCGCAGGCTAAATACCAATAAATTAACTGTATGCCTATAATACAACATAAATTAAGATACCAAGGTGACAGGCATTATATAAGGATCAGAAGAGGGCAGAATGAGATCCAAGAATTATGTTCTGCATCTATGACAAAGAATTTTAGCTATCCACAATGAAGTTATAAATTCAAGCTGTCTTCAAACAAGACAATATAGCAGAGACTTGAAATGATTAGTGCTTACCTTGATTCTCCACTACTGTTTCTTATGCTTTCCTCATCACTGTGCCCATTCATTGTAAATATTCAGAAGTTTAAAATATAAGTCCACTCAGTTTTTGAGAAGGATATTAAAAGTTCCCTTTATAATCTTCCTTGTACTCCACGTGGTTTACAGGTGACTTGTTTGTTCAACTGTTCACCGAAGGTATTCAAGATCCTTTCCCAAAATTACCTAAAACAGAGGTGACATTAAAGTGTTAAGAATAGGATTTGAAATATTGCATGGTTCCATACAACCTCTAAGGATGCTAAAGATAACTGACCTAACAAACCAGCATTTAAAAGGATCAAATATGAAATTACTTAAATTAAAAAGGTGAAAAGTAGTTTCTGGCACTACCCGCTGCAATTGCAAAAGTATTGTAATCACACTTTTCTGTTTAAAGAACATTTCTCTTTCCCGTTGCTCTGTGAAAGGTCCACACTAAGAACAGAGTATAACTGCCTATACAAAGGAACTGTTAAACTGAAAGTACTGTAACAAACACGAAGTACACAAACTGAAAATAAAAAAAGTATTTTTCTAATTTATAGGAAGTGCAAAAGTACTACCAGTCAACATTTTGGGACAGGCACTGTCATTTACTGTATGTATCAAGGCTGCACAATGTGATCCAAACCTATTTGACTTTTAAGCGCTACTGCATTATAAACTTTAAACAACTATTTTATTTCAACTGATGGAACAATAATCAGATCAGTACAGAAATACTATAAACATACTGTAAAAGCGTTTCCAGGTTCAAGCATAACATTTTCTCTAATTATCAACCAGCCTAACTGCCACACATTAAAAAAGTTATGCTTGCCAAGAGTTATCCAATAACAAATCTAACTCAAGATCCCAAATCTGGAATGGCCAATATTTCACATCTCACGATAATCAGAGCTGTGTGTACTCAAGTATCCAGAGTCGGGGATCACTGTAAGTGTTCGTTCTACAGAAGGAGTACAAGGATAAACCTCCTGACAAATCAGTGAATGAAGAGTGCCTTGAAGGCACAGAATGGATGTGAATGAGACAAGAGTTTCATACACAGCTTGCCTGTCTGCCCCTCCACCTCCTCATTGCCCACAGTGAGCCAACACAGTGAGTCTGTCCTGCTGGGGTTTCCTCGGGCTACTGCTACTCTCAGGCACCATAGTCTCTCATCCAGGCTAGTACACAAAGGACATGGCGGAGGGTATGAGCGACCAAGGAACCCAATAATCCTGCCCCAGACACTACCCCAACCAGACTGGGAATCAGAGACAAACAGTAGGGTGACCACATGTCCCGCTTTTACCGGAACAGTCCTGATTTGGGGGTCTCTCTTATACAGGTTCCTATTACCCCCCTTCTCCGATTTTTCACACTTGCTATCTGCTCACCCTACAGACAGGCCGCTCACAAGGGGCAGAGCGCATCCAGCGCATTTCCAGGCGCTGTTGCGGTGGGAGCGCCCCTGTCTATTACAGACCTTGGGGTCTAGTGGATCAACAAAGCTGTCCGCTAGGAGGCCTGGCTGACACGCGCTGCGGGCCGAGCTCCTCGGCCCTGCCATCCCAAAGCCACCCTCCGGCATCCCCATCCCAGTCATTCGGCCTTCAGCAGCTTCCAAATTTACCCGCCCAGCCCGGTGGGCGCAGCTTCCCTCCCCCCATGCACGTGCCCTGCTGCGCCGTGGACCCCCCTGGCCAAAGAGCTCCCCTGCGGCCTCTGACTTTCCCAACCGCCCGTCCTCCAGGAGCGCCCAGGTCAGAACCGCCCTGGCCTCCACCCCCTCCCGGCAGCGGCCGGTCTCCCTCCTCCGCCGTGGCCATTTCCCCGCTCCCAGCGCGGCCTGCACTGGCGCAGCTCTTGGCCACGGCTCCCCGGCCAACTCAGTGCCCGCACTGTACGCATCGCCCAGGATCCACGAGGGCCGCGCTCCCGCCTCCCAGCCGGCTCCCGCACCAGCCTCTCCCCCACCCGGGGGCTCACAGTGAGCCCACCTCCCTCGCGCTCATCCCCCCCCCCCCGGAAGCGGTAAACAGGCCCCACTCCCGGCTTCTTCCCACTCCGGCCCCGGCCTGGCCGCCGAGCCCCCGGCAGCCGCAGCGAGTCCAGCTCCAGACCTGCGAGAAACTAACGAGCCCAGCCCGAGCCGGCCGCTGCCTACCTGCGCGTGTCTCGGCCGGGCCTCCCCGGGGCCGCGCTGGCGGGACACCGCGTTATCCCAGCGGAGAGGAAAGTGCTGCCTGCGGCTCGGGGGCTCCTCCGGCCGCCGCCGGGCCTGGGCCGGTTCTCCCCCGCGGGCCGCACTGGGCCCCTCGCGGATCTACACGGCTGGCTGGCCCGCGGCGCTTCGCACAATGAAGCCCGAACCGGGAGGAGGCGAGAACCAGGGTGCGCGCTGCGCCGCCGCCGCCGCCGCTTAGGTCCTCCCGGCCGCCGCCATCACGCTACCGCCGCTCCGTAGAGTCTAGTCTCCCCCTCCCGCGGCCCGATGGAAACCCCGGGCGTGACGTCAGCCCGGCGCCCTGGGACAGCGCGAGCGGAGGGAGGAGCGAGGGGAGGGGCGGAACTCGGCAGCCGGGGGACCGAGCGACGGGAGGAAGTTGGCGGCCTGGCGGGGACCAAGGGAGAAGGTGGCGGACTTGGCAGGGCGGCCGCGGGCCCGAGAGCCGAGCACGGGGCAGTGTGAAGTAGTCGGGGCGGGGGATTCACTGCTGGGCCTGCTCCCTCCAGAGCACCAGCCGACCAGGGACACACTGAGTGCTGCTGCCAGGAAAGGGCGCTTTAAGGCGTGGCCTGTTTCAATGTACCAGCTTACAGTCCGTGTAAACTGCTCTGACTCAACCTCGCTTCATTTAAAAATCATGGCGCAATTTTGCTTTTTACCAAGAACCTTCAAAACAAGCTTTAAATTGTTCAGATCCGTTTGTCTTCTTCCAGGTTTGCAAGTAACCTCCCTAGAACAGGGCGGTGATTAGTTCCCGCACCATTTCTGGGGTTATATGTGGCCTCTACCAAATTCATGGCTGTGAAAAACATGTCAGGGATCATGAAATCTGGTTGTCTGTGTGCTTTTATCCTACTATACAGATCTCATGAGGGAGACCAGTATTTCTCACGCTGTGGGGGCCTGACCCAAAAGGGCGTTGCTGGGGGGAGTGTCACGTATTGCCACCTTTTCTCCTGCACTTCCTTTACAGCCTGGCAGCCAAAGAGCGGAGGCTGATAGCTTGGCGTCCAGATCTGAAGGCAGCGCTCCTCCATCAGCAGCCCAGAAGTAACGGTGGCAATATCATACCACTTTGGACTCAGAGTCAGAGCTGGACTCCCAGCCAGCAGCCACCACTCTCCAGCTGCCCAGCTCTCAAGGTAGTGCCACTGCCAACAGCAGCACAGAAGTAAGGGTAGTGGTAACAACTCCCACTACAATAGCCTTGTGACCTCCCCACAACTCTTCTAGAGGTCAGGACCCCTACAATTAAATGAAATTTCAGATTTAAATAGTTGAAATCATGAAATTTACAATTTTTATATCCTATGACCATGAAATTGACCAAAATAAACCATGAATTGGTAGAACCCTATCTATATGCATTAGAATAGAGGACAGTGCCTGCTCCTCCAGGGGCATGGAAGCCTAGGTACAGTACTGGAAGAATTTTTTCCTCTCACTCCAGCTGTTTTCATCTTTATGGAACTGATGAATAAATGGACCATTTATTTAATGCTATTAAACATAGGGGGGAAATTAAAGGGATTAAATATTTGTAAAAAACTATTACAGTCTCAGTATTGTTAATTAAAGATTGCATAGTCTATGTAATATACTACATGTAGAATGGTTCTGTTGTACATCTTATATAGCTTCCATTCAGCAGCCACTTCTTTCCCAAACCAAACACATCAGAACTCCAATTGATTCTCCAACCCCTAACATTAAATCCTGCTTCCTACATAGCAAGGCTAGAATTATAGATTTTAAGGCCAGCAGGGACCACTGTGGTCATATAACCTGACTTCCTATATGACACAGGCCAGAGAAATTCCCCAAAATAATTCCTAGTGCAAACCTTTTAAAAAAATCCAATTTCAATTTAAAAATTGTCAGTGGGGCAACTCACCACAACCCGTGGTAAACTGTTCCAGTTATGAATTACTCACCGTTAATGGCTTATTCCCAGTCTGAATTTGTCTAGCTTCACTTCCCACTACTGGAACAATAACCCCATATTGTTATGCCTTTCCCTGCTAGCTTGAAGACCTCATTTATTAAATATTTGTTCCCCGTGTAGGTACTTATAGACTGTAAGAAAGTCACCCCTTCACCTTCTCTTTTAGCTAAATAGATTGTGCTCCTTGAGTCTAATACTTTAAGTATGAGTTTCTAACCTCTCCCTTCAAGGGTTGAGCAGGGTCAGAAGAATGTATTGTTGCTCATTGACAGGAAGATAGCAAAAAGGAAGTATCACGAAGTGGGTACTAGAAGAGAGTTGCTGGATTATTAGAATAACTGGAATGAAGACGTTAGACAATATTTCCCTGCTTGTTAGGCTCTAGTGGTCTGGAGAACAGAAGTGCAGCACAGCCTGAGCCAGCAGCAACTAATGCCAAAATAACCTTCAGGTGGAACATATGGAGTCAGATATTTGTCGCGTACCTGATGGCTGCTACCTTTCTGGAAGACTAGGTGATGGGCAATGGCTGGGAAGAAAAGGATAGGTGGCAGGCAACTGGGCAGAATAAGGTGGCTGAAAGCTGGCTGGGTGGGAAGAGAAGGGCAGGCAGTGGTTGATAGCAGGGAAGAGAAGGATGGGTGACAGCCACCTGGCCAGGAGGGGTAGGGTAGGTGACAGGCGATGGCAGGGAAGGGCAGGAATGGTAGCAGGTGATGGCAGAGAAGGGGAGGGTAAGGTAGGTGACAGCAGAGAAAGGAAGTGAAGGGTAGGCTGCAGAGGAGGGAGGGTAGGTGACAACTGGCTGGGTGGGAACACTACGGTAGGCAGCAGGAAGTGGGCAGGAAGTGAAAGACTGGTGGCTGGAAAGCCCTCCCCTGTCTGCTCCTCTGCAGGGACTGGACAACTAAACTGTCCACCATTCACCGAGGTGACAGTTGGGATCTCCAACAGCCCCTCTTTAGAACATTAGAGCTGATCCTGGAACTGGGCGTGTCTGATTGGCTGTAGCTTATAATGGAGCTGCCACCTCAACCAAAGAGGTTTCAAAGTGGAGATAGGGACCGGGGAAGGGGCAGCCACCATTCCACTCAAAATCTTAGAGAAACTGCAATACCCAGTTTTTTGACCTTGCCTTTCCCTTAGAGTGATACTACACTAACAGCATTGAAAGACAAAACAAAATTGAGAAAGCAAAGTCCCTGAAGGGAAGAGAGAAGGGATTTGTTGAAAAATTTTAAAGTGTTCAGAACAATGATTAAAAAAAAAACCCACAATGATTCAAGGCCTTGAAAATCTGCCTTACAAGAGACTTAAGCTAAATAGATTGAATTTCTTATAAAAGAAAAGTGAAGGTAAGTAACCATTGGAAGAACTTATTTAGTGATGTGATGGATTCTCCATTACCTGAAGTCTTTAAATCAAGACTGGATGTCTTTTTAAAATACAGTAAACCCTCGATTTTGCAGACCTCAATTTAAGGGACTTCGGATTTAAGGGACAAAATTTCCGGTCCGTATGTCATATGTGAAAATTAACACCCTGTTAATTTTAAAATGCTTTTAACCAAGATTTGCTTATAATTAACAGGTTATTTTTTTGTTATTAATTCACTGTTACAGTAGACTCCCGATTATCCGGGCGCGGGTTAACCGGGCTGCGGATTAACTGGGATGTCTAAACGGGTTGGTAGGGGAAGCCCCAAAGCGGCGGCGGGCTCAGCCTAAGCCCGCCACTGCTTTGGGGCTTCTCCCACTGGCCCCTTATGAGCTGGGGTCTCAGCCTGCTTCTGGCCTGGGTGTAGGAAACCCAGGCTGGCAGCGGGCTGAGACCCGGGCTGGCAGGAGCCTGGGGGGAAAGCCCAAAGCAGCAGCAGACTGAGTGCTAAGCCCGCCGCTGCTTTGGGCTCTCTCCCCAGGCTCCTGCCACCTGCCCCACTCAGTTCCCGCTGACAGCCTGGGTGCAGGGAACCCAGGCTGACAGCGGGAGCAGACTGGGGCAGGAGGCAGGACCCCGGCTGGCAAGGGGCCAGCGGGGGGAACCTCAAAGTGGTGGCGGGCTGAGCGCTCAGCCTGTCGCTGCTTTGGGGTTTCCCCTGCTGGCCCCTTGCCAGCTGGGGTCTCAGCCTTCAGCCAGCCTGGGTGTAGGAAGCCCAGACTGGCAGCGGGAGCTGAGATCCCAGCTAGCAGGAGCCTGCGGGGAAACTCTAAAGCAGCAGCGGGTTGAGAGCTCGGATGCTGCCGCTTCTCAGCTCTCTGCCGCTTTAGACTTTCCCCGCAGGCTTCTGTCAGCGGGGGTCTCAGCTCCCGCTACCAGCCTGGGCTTCCTACACCCAGGCTGGCAGCGGGAGCTGACTGGGGCAGGCAGCAGGACCCCGGCTGGCAGGAGACTGGGGAGAGAGCCCAAAGCGGCGGCGGGTTGAGCAGTCAGCCTGCCGCTGCTTTAGGGTTTCCCCCGGTGGATCCTTGCCAGCCAGGGTCTCAACTTGCTGCCAGCCTGGGTGTAGGAAGCCCAGGCTGGCAGCGGGCTGAGACCCCGGCTGGCAGGAGCCTGGGGGGAAAGCCCAAAGCGGCGGCAGGCTGAGTGCTCAGCCTGCCGCCTCTTTGGGCTCTCTCCCCAGGCTCCTGCCGCCTGCCCCAGCCAGCTCCCGCTGCCAGCCTGGGTGTAGGGAACCCAGGCTGGCAGCGGGAGCTGAGACCCCGGCTGGCAGGAGCCTGGGGGGAAAACCCCAAAGCGGCGGCTGGCTGAGCGCTCAGCTGGCTGCCTGTTGGAGTTTCCCCCCAGGCTCCTGCCAGCCGGGGTCTCAGCCCGCTGCCAGCCTGGGCTTCCTACACCCAGGCTAACAGGGGAGCTGACTGGGGCAGGTGGTGGGACCACAACCATCCTCCCACACCCACATGGCGGCCAGCGAACCCCCACCCCCGCCCCCCCAGTAGACGCGTGATTATCCAAGATTTTATTAATCGGGATTAAGGTTTTCCCGATCATCCCGGATAATCGAGAGTCTACTGTATAGAAAACTTTTCTGTGAAATTAAACTTTTCATACATACTTAATTTTAATTACACAAACGTGTCTACATAAGTAAAAACAGGTAAACTAACTAATTTGTCAATTTTTTAACATATGCATTTGGAAAACCTACTTTATTATATAACGGACTTTTGGCTTTAACGGACACCCCCTCGCCCGAATTAGTCCTTTATATCAAGGTTTTACTGTATATGGTTTAGTTCAACCAGAAGGTATAGTTTTAGTGCAGAAATTACTGGGGAAATTCTTTGGCCTGTATTATGCAGGAGGTCAAATTAGATGATCATAACGGTTCTTTTGCTCTTACAATTTACTATTATGTAATTGTACAAATACAGTTGATAAATTTGTGAGGGTCTCAGGTGTTGTGATGATGGGTTTGCAAAGGATTTTATCCTGCTCCCCCATTGCAAAACTGCCCCACCATCAATGGTGCAATTAAAAGCCTTAAATGAGTTAATCTCTATGACACAAACGTGGGCCACAGAACTCTGTACACCTTGAGAAAGGTAAGCAGGCCTTCAGAAATGCATCTATCCCTAAATAAAAGCAGAGGAAGGAAATAGAAGGTATCCACTGAAGAAAAAGGGACTGTAGCATTAAGCAGTTGTTACATTGTGTCTAATACAAAGATATATCAAAAGTGCCCAAGGAAGGAAGAAGAAAAATTCCTACCAATATCAACACCAAAAAGTGGACAACCAAGACAACTTCAATAACTTAATTGCAGAATACAGTTGCCTCTTTTAATAAGTATCCAAACTCTAAATGCCACCAAAGATACCAAATGCTAATCAAACAAATCCTTACTTGCCCATCTCAGTTCTAAAATCCTTTACATGCTCCTAATTATCCAAAACAAAACACATTTCTGTTTGTTCTAAATCAGAGGTTTATATTTAGAAATGCATTAACTATCAATAGAAAAGATAGTTAAAATCAAATAAATTCAAAAGTTAGAGATACTGGGTAAAATCCCTATTGACAAACAATATATTTTTTTAAGTCACAGTTAATCTACAGTGATAACAGAGTCATATAGAGGAGATGAAAATCAGGCACTGTTTCCAAATAAAATGATTAGTTTAGAAATCCATACATTAACTGGAAAAAATTACACTTTCAAACAAAAGTAAAAATATAATGATTAAGTCACCCAATCTAAATATCTTCACGTAAATTCCTATATTGGAAAAAGAACCATGTAGGTGGAAAGAAAACTTGGCATGTGTAGCCCCATCAGCTATAGACAGATGTATAAATCCCTTCTAATACAATATCTATTGTATTTGAACAGATTCCCATCATATCTCCTAGCTACAGAGGTGATTCAGTGTTTCACAGACAGTTTTTTGCCTAAAGACTATCCATCAGGTTCTGGATAGATTTCATGTCAAACCCCTTCCATTTTACAAGGGGTTACATTTTTTTCCTTTCTGTCACTGTAGACATTCAAAGTGGGGAAATTTCCAGTTACCTCAATATATTTCCATTAACACTACTGGCCCATCATTATCTTTTCCTGGGTTGTGCAATGGATCACTACTTGAGTCCAGTTTTGTGTAAACACTTAGCTTGGGAGGTGCCTCTCCCTGTCTGATCATTCACTGCCATGCTGCAAGGTGGAGTCAAAGTTTATGAGCACAGTTCTCTATATACACAGATACATACATTCATAAACATAGCCTCTATTCATATCTTATAATGATTACTTAATTTAGAACATTGCAAGCTTTCAAAAAAGACCTTACCGACATATATTTTACAGTACAATAACATTGTATACAGTACAGGAATACCCTAAAGTGTAATGGCAACACATTCCTAGTATGGCTGTAGGTGGCAGGGGAGGGCTTGCTCAGTAGTAGTATTGGCCTGTTAAACCCAGGGTTGTGAGTTCAATCCTTGAGGGGGCCATTTAGGGATCTGGGCCCAAAAAATCTGTCAGGGGACAGGAGTTGGTTCTGCTAGTGTAGGCAGGGGACTGGACTTGATGACCTCTCAAGGTCTTTCCAGCTCTATGAGATAGGTGTACATATGTTTTTATACCAGCAAAACTATGCTTTGTACTGTTTTAGTAAGACCACCCCCCATAAGCGTAACAAGCTGTGGCAGTAAAAGCACAGCTTTGTCACTATGGCTGCATCTCCACTGCAGAATTCTGCCAGTACAGCTATGTCATTCAAGGATCACACTTCTTCACACCCCTGACTGACATAGCTATGTAGGCCTTGCTGGAGTCGTAGGCAGGGTGAATTGTATGAACAAAAGTAAGCCTGGCCTTGGAAGAACAGTAACAAACCAGGTATTAGCTAACTCAGTAAGCACATTCCTGACCTGAGAGGATGGAATAACACCCAGAGTTCTCAAGTAACAATGTAAACAAATTCCTGAAAGATGGTAGAGGGCTACACTGGCCCCTTACAAGGTAAGTGTGGAATGACGGGATAATGGATGAGGTTATTTT
Organism: Sternotherus odoratus; assembly: GCA_032164245.1. Taxonomy (NCBI): domain Eukaryota; kingdom Metazoa; phylum Chordata; order Testudines; family Kinosternidae; genus Sternotherus; species Sternotherus odoratus. The sequence goes on along the minus strand of JAVMKO010000007.1, from coordinate 56,535,121 downwards.
GCTCAAATTAGCAGATGCAAGGCACAGGATAATAACAAAAAGCATATGGAATGTAATATGTAACTTATATCAGTATATAAAACAAGAGTGGAAGGATGGGCATCTTTATACTGGCCTAAGGGACAGCATTATGTTATGTTGATTGAGTCGCTACCTTGTCGCAGGCATGTTACCCTCAAAATCAGATTTCAAGAACCCCTTATAATGGCCTGCCTATATTTGTAATTTAATCCTCAATTTGTCTGTTTTTGGTAGGGGTAGGAGGATGGTAGCCTGTCCTGAAGGAATTGCTAGGTAGAGTCCCTTCAACCTGTGGAGAATTTCTTAGAATAGACTAATTCTATTAACATGGATACAGCCTTCCACTCAAAGGATTGACACTCAGGCAGCAATTCTTCAAAAATAAAAATAACCTTTATTTTACATGCGATTTCATAATACGGTACATCTAAAACATAATATTATGAAAACACAGCAAATCTAAAACATAATAAAAGAAATGACACACATTCTTTTAACAAAGAAATATAATTCTATTAGCATAGATACACCTTTAAGTACCTCTAATTGCAATATTTTACCATTAAAAATAGCTTTTAGAGGTTATGTTGTATATGCGATAACCAGCGCTGGTGCTGACAAATTCTTAAACATTAAAGACAATAGATATATCAACAAAACATACACACAGCGCCGGCGACAGGGGGGTACTACGGGTACAGCTGTACCAGGCTCCCCGTCTTTAGGGGGGCCCCGGTACACAGCTGTACCCGTTGTCGTCCCCCCTTGTCGCCGGACCTGGAGAGCGGGGTAGGGGCAGGGAGGCGGCGCGGCTCCCTCCGGACGAGCGCGCCTGGCCCCAGCAGGAGCAGTGAGCCCGGCCGGCGGCAGCGGCACAGTCCGGGGGAGAAAGGGCAGGGGGGAACAGCAAGGGCGGCTCACTCCGCTCCCGGGCTTTCGCTCCTGCTGCCGCCAGCTGTCAGCTGGGGGGGATTGCCGGCGGGGCTGGGGGGGGGAGCGCCGGCTGGACTGGGGGGCCCCCCAAACTATCAGAGTAGGGGGCCCCCAAATTTCTGTCGCTGGCCCTGCATACACACTCAATCATCCAGATTTATAAACTCAAAAACACCCATTCATTCATTCTAGATATTCTTTATGTGACCATGGTCATCATGGTTGCTTCTCCCAGAGTCTTCTATTCCTCTTCTCTCTCTAGGTCCCTCTGATCTGTCAGTACTGATGATATTGTTGCTACTGCTTCTTTACTCTGCCTTTATTCTTCTTTCTTCAATGATTTCAGGTCTTATCTTTCAGTTTCTGATGATTCTTATAATGTTCACTCATTCCAGTACCTTCCACTAACACTCTTACACAGATTGACAAACGCCCGTCAGTTCTCTGCCTTATATGCAGATTGTTGGCCTGTTCTGACTGGTTATTTGTACAATCCTGAACATTTCCACCAATGAGGTTTAAGCCCTCTATTTGTCAATCAAAACTGGATCGGACTGAAAATCTGCACCTTAGAAGCTGGACCTAACTGAGAACTTGTGTTATGCTTTATTGACCCCTCCATTTAGATTTTGGAGTGATCCTTGTTTCCCCATCAACCTATCTGTTTGCTGTTGGCCAAATTTCTCCCAGACCTCCATTTTTTATTTCTCTGAGTGTGACTGCTTGCCACCTCCATCTTGTCATTGCTAGCCATAACCAACTAAAACTATAGTAATTATTAAAGATTTATAATTGTAAACAACTATCAATATCTAAGCATACCCAAAGACTATGATTCACTGTCTCCACCCTATTTTTATTATCTTAAACAAGTTTAATTTCAATCTCTTCCTCTTTCAGCTAGTGGAGGCAGCGCAGCGCTCTTAGTGCTATCTGCTTTATACAGAACGGAGAAGCTGAAAAATCTCTTGTATCAGGCATACATGTATCAGAGTACCTGTAATCATTGAGTCAGGGCACTAATACCATGTTGGTCTAATGCCTTTGCCACTGAACCAAACCTGTGGTCTTTCCTTATAAGTAACATTGAGATCTGCCAAATCAACACATTGCACTCTGCTCATGCAAGTTACACAGGAGCTCCCCGAATCAGCAGCACATAGCAATAGGCAGAAGACTGTAGCATAGACCTGGCCTAACCGTTTTTGGGTGTCCAGCTTGATACATCTGGGGTCCGATTTTCGGAATTCTCACTCACAACTGCAACTGCAGTCACAAAGCGCCATAAAAATTCTAAGAAAAAACAGGCAATGGGTCCCCCCAAAATTAGTGGATACTGTTTACCCTAATTTCTCTGTGCCACAGTTCCCCAGGTGTAAAAGGATAATAATATTGCACACCTCACAGGGATCTTGTGCAGATAACTTAATTAATATTTGTGAAGGACTCAGATGCTACAGTAATAAGCATCTCACAGGGATCTTGTGCAGATAACTTAATTAATATTTGTGAAGCACTCAGATGCTATAAGGAGGAGCCCCTGAGGAAATTAATAATTCTGTATTCAGAGCTGGGTTTGAATGTGTGCAGTAAATAAGGCACAGAGCACACACTGAACAAGAAGGATAAAACAGAATGCTGAATAAGTGCTCGTTCATTGAGCACCCTCCAGTCTGTACAATGAATGAGGCAGGGGTCCTGTGACAAAAATAGTGTGTGATCATTAAATTAAAGACTGTATGATAATCCATATGCACAGGGAGACCAAATTAAACTGGAACAAGCAACCTTCATTATGGCATTTCCTAACTTTTGAGGGCTTTACTTTCCAGCCTCAGTCTTCTTTTAAAGCAGTTTATGGAAATTAATTAGACAGAATGCTCTCTCCTAAATGCAGTTATAATATACACTGAATCACAGCCTTTCCATTTCCTAATTCTGCCTCAGAAATAGAGTTTTGCAGCCCAGTAAATTCCATCCTTCATCAGCGGCTATGTTCTTCTCTGCAAAATGAGTGTTTTGACATCAAGATAGCTATTTTCATACACCTTTATTGTAGAGAAGACATAACAAGTGAGCACAATAACAAGACCTTTCCTAATTGCAGTTTCATTTCTTTTTTAAATCTTCCCTTTTTCTTAATCCATCTATTAGCACATTCAATTAATGCACTCCCACTATCTTTAACAGCCATGCAAATCATCACAGGAGTCATTATATTTACGGTTGTAAAAAGCTGACCTACAACATTAACATTAAAAATTACAAACTGACTCACTAGTCACACATTTGCAGAACTGCTGACCCAGAAAATGTGCATGAAAGAAAGCATCTTAATCAATGAGAAATCCTATCACATCTCAGATACACATATATAAACTTTATATAGAGAATATCTGCTGTCCACTTTCCCTATGATTTTATACTTGGTCAGAATTTGTGAAAATATCAGATTATAAAACTCAATGTGGACAAATCAGAAATATTAGTGCTCAGTTGAGACAGGAAAAATGGATTTTGAAATATCAAAGAAAATGGTGATTGTGGTAGTAAAGTTCCTGGTAATGAGACTCAGTCAGTCTCAACTATTCTTTGATTAAAAACAGCAAACAAAAGGATATTGAGTAAAGTTACTTCATCATTGCTGGGTAAAATTAATGTAATCAAAATGAATACCATAAGTGTTTATTTTTATTTCAAATGCTACATGAACACTTTAGAAAACCCTTTAAATAAATGTAACATCCTCCATGAACCAATGTATGAGAAAAGATCAGCTAATGCTACCAAAAATTAGGCTATATTGAATATATATAAATAGTTTTTTCTGTCTCTCCCACTTGCTTTTGTTTATATGTTATTGGGTAATAAAGATATACTAAAAAAGGAAAGAAAGATTGACTCAACATTGGGCCCATTGGAGATCACATCACAGGAAAAATGCCAACCTTTAAACCTCCTAATCGAATGGCTTACAAATCCACGCAATGTTGATTGGTGGAGGAAAAATGTGTCAAACTATCTCAGCACATTCATAGATCATACTCACTTGCTGAGCATTTGGAAAAACTTGCTATTATGAAAAGCTAATGAAATGCTAACTTTCTGATAATGTAATGTCTGTAAGGAAAAAAGAAGAAACAGAAACAAAATGTGGTGTTAAAGACATTGGTTAACTCAAGTTGTACATTTTATTGTTTAACTACTAAATAATTAGTATGACTAACAACAATACAATTGTAATAGTTTATTTGTATTACTATAGTGCTTGAGACTCCAATAAAGTTCCAGGCCCTCTTCTGCAAGGTACTATACAGACACATAGTAAGGGCTTGTCTACACTACAAAGTTTTGTTGACAAAGTCAGCTTTCATCAACAAAACAGTGGAGGTGCACAAACTACAATGTTTCTGCTGCCAAGAAAACTCTCCTGCTTGACAAGAGACATAGAACTTTTTATGTCAAAGGTAGATCGACAAAGTGTCAGTGTAGACACTGCACTTCGTTATGTTGCTGTAAACGGCCTCCAGGAGATGTTCCACAATGCTCATTCTGACCGCTCTACTCAGCAGCTTGAACTCCGCTGCTATGCACCCCTCTTCTATGTTATGCATCCACTGCTATGCATCTGCCCCACTTCCTTTAAAGGACCAGGAATTTTTGAAATTCCATTTTCTGTTTCCTGTTTTCTGTTTCCCATCACATCTTCCCAGCTGACCATGGTGGCTCCATGCAGCAAATGCTCTCCTGCTTGGAGCACCCAAGACTTGTTAGATCTGCTGGGTCTGTGGGGAGAGGAGACTGTGCAGTCCCAGTTCTGATCCAGCCATAGGAACTTCAATACCTAAGGTCAGATTTCTCGTGGCATGCCGGATAAAGGCTATGAACAGGACACGCATCAGTGCCATACAAAGATAACAGAACTGAGGCAGGCATAGCAGAAGGCAAGGGAGACAAACTGTTGCTCTGGTGTTGCACCAAAGACCTGCTGCTTCTGTAAGGAACTGGACGCCATCCTCAATGGTGACCCCACCTCCACCAACAAGAGCCCCATGGACACTTTGGAGGGGCTGGAAGAGAAGCGAGCTGACTAAAACCCGAGGACAAAGTGAGACGAGGAAGTGGAGTTGTAGGATGAGATGGGACCGGCAACAGGTTTGTCTGGTACTGTGGCAAGCCAGGACCTCTTCTCGACCCTGACGCCAGTTCCAGCACTCTGTGTCTGGTGCAGAGGATGCAGGGAGGGAAACTCTGATAACTGATGATTTTGAGTTAATGCTGCTCAGTTACATGAGGTAGAGCTGTTTTTTGCTTTGTTATATGCTGGAAAGGGTTAAGGGATTAAATGTACAACACTAACTGTGCTTGCATCTGCTTCACATTCCCCTGTACAGCTAAGCAGGGGGGCCGAATAGTGTGTTAATGTACACTGAGAATTCACGGGAGACCTACAGAGAGCTTTCCTGGAAGTATTCACCAATTCTCTGCCTGTGGTTCCTTGGCAGAGCTGCTTTGTTCCTTCCCCTGTTGCAGGAAACTTTCCCTTGCTAACTGGCAATTTGTTGAGCATGGACCAAAGTGTCACCCAGTCTGAAGCAGCAGGCATGCAGAAGATGCACCTTGAATCCTTGCTTAATCTCAGGAGTGAGATATTGGTTTCAATGACCCCCATCTGTGGAAAAGAGTCTTGAAGTTTAAATCTCCTCAATGTGATAGATATGCTTTGATATGCTTAGCTCTTGGAAGTCCAGGGGCATCTGGCCCCATGCTGCCTAGGATCCCTTGGGACAGCTCTGTCTGCCATTATGGATTTTTTCCCTGAGAACCCCCTGTAATATTTCACAAACTCCCAGGGGCTCACAAACCCCAGTTTGGGAACCACTGATCTACACTATGGTGCTACAGTGTGGAAGCTGTGCCACTGTAGTGCCAAAAGTGTGAAAAAGCCCACAATAACTTCCCATAAAGACTAAAACTGGAAAGAACTCACTTCCATTGCTGCCCACTCAACCCCATGTACAAATTGTGACTTCAGAGAATGAAGAGACATTGTTTCGTAACAAACTGATCAAGGAAGGGAGACAGCTTACAACAGTGGGTTGCGTAAAGATAAAATGCCTTGTAATTTCTTGTCTCACTTCCTCCAAACAAGAGCTATTAACTCTTATTATTCATGAAAGCTGTTTTTTATTCAACAGTGACAATATACTTGAAAATTTTAAAAATAGGGCCCACCTACACTACAAGAATGAATACGAGAGCACATAGTTCTTCGCCTCAGCTAGAGGAGTTTGTTTTATAAATAATACATATGTTTATTGCCAATGTGGATGGGAAAACACAGTTTTATAACTTTCTTAGGCAAAGTTCATCTCAGGTCTTTGAACCACATTGTAAACAAGGGAAAGATTTTGCAAGGTTTTTTCTTATAAAGAATAATATTAATTCTGCTCACTCATCTTACCTTTAGAATTTTATCCTTACCAGTGTGGGGAGAGGGAGGAATGTGTTTTTATCCTTTTCAGAGGAGTCAACATTATCGTTAGGAACAGGAGTCTGAGGAAGTAGTATGGAAGTATTGTGACTCCTAATAAATACTTACTTTTCCAGACTAGCTTAGGATCTGATCTGAAGGAACCTGAGTGAGTTGAAACTTACAATTTTTTTGAGTCTTCTTCAGGTCTTTTTGGTGTAGGACATGATCTGACCTACAAAGTTTTGAAGATCCTGTCAGAGGACCTAGTAGCTCTGTTATCCACTTTCTAAAATGGCTTTGAGGACTGTATTGAGGCCAACATCCTGAATTTCTTTCAGTAAAGTAAGGAACTCCAGTGCTAAAGTACAATGAAAATAAAATCATCAACTGAGGCCTGTTTTAAACATCATCTTAGAATTACTTGATTCATGTGCTAATCTAATATACAGTGGTCTTTTCTTTTTTTTCTTCAGTAAACCACGCTGTGGGTATTTATGACTCAGCTGTGGATAGTGCAGGACTCCACATCTCCCCCTGAAGCTAATGAAAATGGGCCCAAAGGATGACCCCAAGGCATTCCTGGTAACCTTTGAAAAGGTTGCTATGATGGCCCCTGGGCCTGTGGAGAGTTGGGCCACTTTGCTAGCCCCCTACTTAACAGGAACAGCCCAGGCTGTTTAGTGGAGTCTCAATGTGATGGCTGAACAAAGTCTACTCCCAACTTACTGGCCATATTAGACACCTTCAATATTTTGGCTGACACTCACCATGATGGGACATGACCCCAGGTGGTGGCCCAGTGCCTGAGAGAACATTGTTGGTGATGGCTTCAGCCCAATGAGAAAACAGGAGACTAGGTAACCAAAAGAACAGTCCAACTGAACAGTTTACCTAGATTCTCCCAGCCAGGGTAGAGGAGTGGCTGATGCAATACTATTCTGAAACCCCCATCTGAGGCCATCACTTTAGCTGAGAATTATCCCACTATGAGGCCCATGGCAGAACACCCCCATCATGTGGTATGGCTCTGCCTCAGCTGATACAGGCAGTGAAAGGGAGAGCAAGAAAGGGGGATGTGAGAAGGAATTGCAATCTGATCCGTTATTTCTGCATCATGGACATAACTCCAGTTTGAGCCAGGGCATATCTTCTAGACAGGTATATCCAATCTTGATTTAAAGACTTCAAGTGATGGAGAATAATAGCCCTACATAAACTGTTCCCATTATTATTTACCCTCGATGTTTAAAGCAGTGGGTCTCAAACTAATTGAGCCCGCGACTCCTTTTCGTCCGCCATCGGCACGCCGCGACCTCTCCAGTCCAGCGGCCGGCTGCAACGAAACCCCCTCCCTGATCCCCGCCCCGGCTGGGCTGCCGGCTGCGACTGGGCCCCCCGTCCTCGCCGCGGCCGGGTGGCCGGCTGCACCCAGTACCCCCGGTCCCTGATGCGGGCAGGCTGCTGGCTGCGCCCAGGCCCCCTCGTCCCCGCCGTGGCTGGGCGGCCGGCTGCACCCGGGCCCCCCGGGCCCTGCCACGGCCGGGCGGCCGGCTGCGCGCCGGTCCCAGTCCCCGCCGTGGCCGGGTGGCCAGCTGCGTGCCGGCCCCCACGGCCCCGCCGCGGCGGCAGGAGCTTGCAACCCCTCAGGGCAGTGCTCGGCGACCCCCCGGGGGGTCGCGACCCTCAGTTTGAGAAACCCTGGTTTAAAGGGTGTGCCTTATTTCTACTCTGGATTCGTCTAGCTTCAGCTTCCAACCATTGAATCTTGTTATGCCTTTTCTTGCTAACACAGTGTTTTGGCCTGTGTATGCAGGTCAGACACTAGATGATCACAATGGTCCTTTTTGGCTTTAAAATCTGTGAATCTATGACTTATATTTTCCATTCCAAAGGAAGATAAATTAATAACCATGCAGCTTAATATTTATGGGTGTTGTGGATGTGGCCTTGGAGTGATTTCTTGTCTCTTCTATACATATCCCATAGCTTTCTTTTTTTTAAAAAAAAAAGAAAAGGATTTACCCTGATGTCCTTAGTCATGATTGACCTTACTGTAGTATTATGCTATGTGCAGACTCTATCCTCCATTCCAGAGATCCAGCATTTTAGTTTGATGAAGTGGGCTATAGTCCACAAAAGTTTATGTTGAAATGAACTGGTTAGTCTCTAAGGTGCTACAAGTATTCCTCACTTTCTTTACAGATACAGACTAACATGGCTGCTATTTTTGAACCTGCATTTTAGTGGCTCTGTAATGTTTGAAAAGTGCTCTGGGATGCTTTTGCAATGGAAATCACTATAGGAAATATATTATTAGTAGTAGTTTCTATACTAACACATAAGGTATACGGATGTAAAAAATGAATTGCCTTTGGGACTGACTGATTCAAATCAAATAAAACCAAAACATATATTTACCTACATTCTGTGGATGTATCAGGTACAGTGAGGGAGTACTACCTTTTTACATAACTCCTGGAAATAACATCAAAGTCAGTATCAAATATTTATCCCTGCACTATTTTTACCAAGAACAGGGACACTAATATTTATCAATAATAACTTTCCAGTTAAGAGCTTTTCATAAATTAGTGAAGCAAATCCTTAATCTCGGTTAGCAAGAAGGCATGAAATGCTAAATTAAAAAAAAAGTGTTCTGGGCTGAGCAATATAATGTATGGTTAACATTATTAATTATGAATCAAAACCATACCTTCCAATATTTTTTACAGGTGCATAAAATTCATTGGTTATTTAAAGCTGTCCTAAATCTACTAATTTTAAAACTAAATTTACATTAAAAATCTTAGATGCAGCATATAATTCCAACGATTCAACCCTTTGTTGCTTTCCATTTTTACACTACTGCATTATATGCCACAGAATTCACTTCCTCCCAATTTTCTTTCTTGGTGTGTATGTAAAATAAACTGAATGTGGAATTTCAAGGCTGAAAAAAAAAAGAGATAATGGATCAGGCCACATTAATAAAGACCTGTATGCTTAGTGCCACTCCTTCTTTATATAGATGATGGCTCTGGAAGTATTAATGCCTGAATAGTAAGTAATCTCCATCACATTTTATGTGATGCATTCATTAACTAATGGTTAACTAATGGTAACTTAAAATGAAACACACAGAATAGCAAATGCTATTATGGAAAGAGCTCTTTCAATAACTATCAGATGAATTCATAATGATGGGACAGTTAAAATAAAAAATGATGCCCTAATTTCCGTTACAGTGGATGTATACATATGGATGCATACAGTGGAATGTATAATGTTTTAAAGACCAGCTTTTCTAATGCTAGTTAGGGTTCATTTACTGAATGTTTGCTCAAAAATAAATATAAGACATGTACAAACTATTAGAACTATTATTAGTGATATTACTTGTGCTAAAGTAGTAGTGTTTCAGATTCTTAATGGCTTTGATACAGGTTTGAAGACAGGGATGGGCAGACTGGTTCAATATATATCTTCACCCTTCCTTGTTTGGGCTGATTTGTCTTGAACTAGAGAGCATGCTAAAAGCCAAACATGAGTAGGTAATATACAGGACAGGCTTTAGAATATTTTAACATGACATCTTTATTCCGTTGTCTATACCTCAGAATTTCTCTCTCTATAATTTTATTAGATGTCTAATGTACTTTAGAATAGGGGTTCTCAAGCTTTTTCTTTCTAAGTTCCCCCCCCCCCCATGCTATAAAAACTTAACAGCCCATTTGTGCCACAACAACTATTTTTCTATATATAAAAGGCAGGGGTAGCGTTAGGGGGTAAGCAACCAGAGCAATTGCTCAGGGCACCACACCACAGGGGGCCCTGTGAAGCTAAGTTGCTCAGGCAGAGTGGCAGGGCCCCTTCAGCCCCATGTGGTGGAGTTTCAGCTTTATGTCCTGGGCCACAGCAAGTCTAATGCCAGCCCTGCTTGGCAGACTCCCTGAAACCTGCTGGTGGCCCCCTTTGGAGCCCCGACTGCTAGTTGAGAACCTCTGCTTTAGAACACAGTTCAACTATGCAAAATTAAAGGCAAGATTTTGCACTCCTCACTCACCCAAAACTCCCTTTGAAATCAGTGCAAGCTGCATTGCATTTACACAAAGAAAGGGAGCTCCAGTGGTAGAAGTGCTAGCGCTAGTCTGGACATCAATGTTTTTACCACAGTGTCTTCTAATTCTGCTTAGAGCAGTTCCAGGCATGATGGCTGTAAAACCACTTGCAGCTGCTCTACCTGAGTATTCCAAACCTTGCTAGTACCAACAGAATGAGACCACTACTAGGGCAACAGTGGAAGATTTCCTCAAATCCTCAGGGTGGGATTTGCAGACGCTAATAATAAAAGGCAAAGAGATACTTGACACTACTCTCAGCCACTGATTTACTGGTTTGCAAGCAGACATTGTTTGAAGTGTTACATTTTTCAGGGAAATTTCATCTATTAAATCTACAGTAGACTCTCGATTATCCAGGATTGTGTTATCCAGGATGTGGATTAACCAGGATGGCAAAAAATATATATTATATGTAACTCGCAGGGCCGGCTCTGGCTTTGCTGCCGCCACAAGCACACAAAAAAACCCGCACCAGGGTGCAGGGCAGCCAGTGAACCAACACCCCTCCCCCCCGGTGCAGGATGGCTAGTGAACCAACCCCCCCTCTCCATATTTCCTATGGATGGTGATTATCCGGGATTTTATTAACCAGGATTAATTTTTTCCCTATCATCCTGGATAATGGAGAGTCTACTGTAATTTAATATTGTTCTGCTTTGGTTTACATGTAGAATTAAAGTTGTATGACTTTCAGAAGTAGTTTACATGATTATGTCCACACCATTTCACTTTAAACGTTTTATTTGTAACTTAGTTTCCTGCCATTCACAAAATTCATGTTTATTTCTTGTAGGTGAATTTTTGTAGTGCTGTATGACCCAATTCAGGATATTATAAGAATGTGGAATTGTGCTAATGGACAGTCAAGACACAATGCAATGGAAGTACAGAGGCTAAATTCTGCTCTCAGTGGACCAGTATAACTTTGGCCAGGTCTACACTAGGTAGGGGGGTCAACCTAAGATACACAACTTCAGCTACGCGAATAGTGTAGCTGAAGTTGATGTATCTTAGGTCGACTTACCTGAGCATCCTCACAGCAGCGAGTTGACCACTGATGCTCCCCCATTGACTCTGCTTCCACCTCTCGTGGTGGTGGAGTATAGGAGTTGATGGGGAGAGCGCTCAGGAATCAATTTATCGTGTCTCCACTATCTGCCGATCAGGTGGGTAGTGACGACTTGCCTTTTGAAGTAGTTCCTTTGGTTTCAGTTATGTTACTTTGGATTTATTAGTGTAAGAGATGGAATCTATTCCTTTCTCCCTTCATTTCTATTTTAAGAAGTAGTCAGTAACAAAAACTCCCCATTTAAAATTTAATCTATATATATAAAAGTCAAATGGTGTATGTATGTATGTATGCGCGGATGTATGCTTACTCCTTCCACACTGTTTGAGCTAGAGACTTGAAATTTGGTACAGTTAGAGGTCTTGGGGTCCTAATGACAGTAAGAGTCGAAAATTTTTCAAATCTCACCTCTGACGCCCCCCAGGGGTGAAATTCTTTAAAGGCCAATCACATCAGCTGGGCAGCTGCTGTTCTCTGTGACATAGTTATGATGTCATAATACCCCCCTCCAACAGACACTGCACTCGCTCAGCTCTCTGCCCCTCCCCCCTCCAATGGAACCCCGGAATCCCTCAGCTCTGTGCCCCCTCCCCCCTCCAACGGAACCCCGGAATCCCTCAGCTCTTTCCCCCCTCCCCCCTCCAACGGAGCACCAGAATCCCTCAGCTCTGTGCCCCCTCCCCCTTCCAACGGAGCCCCGGACTCCCTCAGCTCTCTGCCCCCCCCTCCAACGGAACCCCGGAATCCCTCAGCTCTCTCCCCCCTTCCCCCTCCAACGGAACGGCGGAATCCCTCAGCTCTCTGACCCCTCCTCTCTCCAACGGAACCCCGGAATCCCTCAGCTCTATGCCCCCACCCCACCTCCGACGGACCCGAGTTGGGTTTGGTCGGAGGGTAAGTGAGGTAGGGGTGTCGGGATTGGTCGGGGGGGGTGAGGTGGGGGTGTCGGGTTTTGTCTGGGGGTAAGTGCGCCGGGGGTGTTGGGTTTGGTCTGGGGGGGGGGGGTGGGAAGGTGTCTGGGGGGGTGAGGGGTGAGGTGTGGGGGTAAGTGAGCCGGGGGCGTCAGGTTTGCTCTCTGCCCCCATCCAACGGACCCCGCACTCGCTCAGCTGTCTGCCCCCTCCCCACCTCCGACTGACCCGAGCAACGCCGAGTATTTTCGCTAGTTGTAAATAAAATGAAAAGCTATTGCTAAATCATTAGAATGGTATGGAACATCAAAAGAGATGTTTGCTCCTAGGTATAACTCTTTAACAATTAACATCCAGCCTGACACAGAGCATGATATTTTGGTCCCTGGGTAGAAGTCGGTGAGAAGGTTTTACCTCCATTTTTAAAGATTTGTTATCATTCAGGTCTCAATGGGCAGATTCCACTTTTTGGAAGTTTTATAGCTCAAGACCATTTAATAGTGTAAGATGTCTCAGGAAAGCCATTAATGTATCAGAAAAGGGCTGATTTAAGAATTTCTTATTTCTAGATCATTATCTTAGGGTGTGTAGACCTCATGTGGGTCTGGTAACCAAGGAATTAATACAGGAACTGAGAGCCAATACTAATTAGGAGCCTCACAGTAGCCAGGAGAGTAAAAAACTGAGTATCAGAGGCATGGAGTGCTAGACAAGAAGCACGCCAGAGACAGAAGGTATGGCCAGCAAGCTGGTGAGAAACTGCCCCACAGTAACAACAACCCCAAGAAGGGATGACCAGAGCCAAAGCCTGTAGAAGCCTACAGAGGTAGGAAGGAGCACAAGGTACAGCAGGAGAACTACTGAGGACTGATTGTGCCTCTCTGGGTTAAGGGACCTGGGCTGGAACCCAGTGGAGTGGGTGGGCTTGGGGTCCTCTGCCAACCTCTTAACAGAGACAATGTGGGTTGTAGGCCCCTTGATGACAAGGACCAGATAAACCCTACCAAACATATGGGGAAATCTGTACACCTCAGTAAGACAGAAAATCACAGCCTTGCCTCCAGAATAGGAGCATAGAGACTCGGACAGGCAGGGATGGTTGACCAGTCTACCAATCTGAGCAGACTCCGTGCAACACTCTATCTGACAAAGTGGGTCAATCGGGCACCGGGCATCAGCCCACATAATCTATATAACAATGCAGCCTGAAGGCAAAACAATTCTTGTGTTAAAGAAGGACGGGGTCAAGATGAAGAGATACACGCCATTTACACAAAGGCATTGTTCTTTTCCAGTAACTTTCTGAAGATTTATATTTTGGGAGATGTATTTGAAAGAATAACCTTCTCCCTCCTAACCCAGTTTCTGCCTGATCTTCTGTTTGTGCCAGCTGTTGCCAATCAGATTACAAATTCAGTATTGTGACTTCATCCAAGTAGCAAGCAGAAGATGGACAGGACACATACATTTGTTAACATGCATTCCTTTGATATTTGTGCAAAATGATACTGAAATTATGAAAAAAATACAATTTAGGAGAAAGATACATTTGTAAATTTTGCCCAGTATAATTATCTCACTTTAAGCCTGCATTATTAAACAATACATATGGCCTTCTGTGCATTTATTAGTAGGTCAGATAGGGTTCTGTGGACTCCTGCACACTTACTCCATAAACATTTGTAGTGACCGGAAGAAATTGTGATGGGCAACCACTAGGGGGCGTAGTTATGCTTCTGAGTCAACTCCAGGAGAGGGCGTAATGGTATCATCAGCTATGAGAATGACCTTGCTGTTATCTGTGTGTGTGTTTGGGAATGGAACAGTTCCCAGCTGCGTGAATGTCTGTCTGAGAACGAATGCGTGGGAAACTAAATGGGGAAACTGAGGCAGGACTGCGTAATCAACAAGTGCTGAACAGCATATAACCAATCAGCTTGCTGCTTGCAAATGAGATATGAGTATGTATGAGATGCAAATGAGTATGGGTATATCTGTGCTGACACGCCCGTGTTTATTGGGCTTCTTCTTTGGGTTTCTTCTCTGGACGTCGCCTGGGTGTGTCAGACATCTTGTATCGCGGAAGTGCTGGCCGGGAAGCCCCCCAGCACGGTAATGCCGCTCCCCTTAATAAACTCACCACTTTCCAACTAGCCACCTGTGTGAAGCCTCGTTTCTCCCGGCAACGAGATAAGCCCCCTGCAACAACATTCTACTCAGATTGAACTCTGTGTTTATGGCAATTACACTGCAGTGTTCTTAGCACAGCCTAACTTCTCACTTGTACACATAAATACATTCATCTCACGCCAGTTTTGAAAATCATTCTATGCTATTAGGCCCCTGTGAAATAATTTCCTCAGGTACACCATACCTTTGTTCCCATCTACCTCTGTATTCCCACTCAGTCCCTCATTACCATTATGGCCTCCTCACAGTCCCCTACTCCCACATCACTTCTGTAGTGGCTAATGGTATATCCTATGCAACCAACTCATGAGCTGCTTGAAACTGGCTGTATGGCTCTCTTTCTACCACAATAACTTCCCTATCCCCTTTTAAAACTCACTGGCCTATGGCCAGTAAATTATCAACACGTTCCATAACACATTATTATCTCTTCATGTCTCTCCTTATCTATTGCCCCCAATTCATGTTTTCCTTGTTGTTAGAGATTTCCATTGCTGTAACTGCTGTGCAATATCAGGTATTTGTATGAACAAGGCATGATAAAAGTAAGTTGAATTACATAGTTTTGTGTTTTTTTGGATTTGAGGACTGGCAAATAATTTTGTTCTGATGGTGGTTTAATAGTCGAGATACTCAGACACAAAATAACTTGCTTTTTCTTCTCAGGATAGAAATGCATCATCTGTCACTAAAACAAGCCTTTACATTCAAAGTGCGTCCATTCTTGTAAACTGCTACTCAGATTAGGGATGTTGCTTTAATTTTTTTAGTTTCTGTCTGTCTGTCACAATAACTATTAATAAAGAACTAGAGAAATGGGAATGAGACGCACATCACATTTAATTCTGCTTCAGATATCTGGCAATGAGTAATAACAGAATCTGGGTCCCTCTAGTGGAGAAATACTTTTGGTTCCAATTCACAATCAGGAGACACTGGAGAAAATCATTCTAAGCTATTTGATTTATTAGATTGATGGAGCATAGAACTTCTCTTTATAAAGCTCAGCACAGAATTTGGTGCCATAAATGCCCCAGTGATATGTGACCCTTTACAGAATAAAAAAACACTTAGTTCTAAAATTCCCTTATCTTAGAGATAGATCTCTAGTGTTTTATCTTCTGTACAGATAAATTTCTTCTCTTCACTGTCTGAATTTTACACCGCTGATTTCATTACTGAACATGTGGGAACCAATTCTGAAATAGTTCAACAGTATTCTAAAAATAACATGCAACATATATTTTTGAGACTTTCCTATGCTTCTCATTGTCACTTGCCTCCAGACTCTGCTGACCTCTTCTTATTGCATCAAGACAAGAAATTAACAACAACTGTATTAATACAAATGTCTTTTCTTTCCTGTGGAAGGAAGGAAGGAAGGAAGTCCCAGAGCTAATCTAAGAGCCCAGAAACCAGGTTCAGTTTCCTGCTCTTCCACAGACTTCCTGTATGATGGTAGGCAAGTCACTTAGGCCAGGGCTACACTAGAAAAGATCTGCTGGTATAACGGTCATTTTTGTGAAAAAGTGTTTAGGCAACTAACTCTAGGGGATGGTTCATGGTTGTGGAGGGAAGAGCTCCTACCATTTGAACTAAGACACATAACTTCCTCTGAGTGAGACCTAAACCTTGGCATTTTCTATTTTCTAGTTTGGGTGGCTCCTTACTCAGCCTGCCTACTTTTTGTGAAGTCCGTCATTCTTAGATTCCTTACTTTCCCCATGCATTGTGTAGGGAGCTTGAGCACCCAATTCAGGTCTTTGGATTGAATTGGGTGGGAGTGAGCCTAAAGTTAAAGATTTAAATGCTGAGACAATGTGTCATATTTGTGGACCTAGCCCTTAGTGTAGATGAAGTTTTATACCATCAGCAAAGTGCTATGGCTAGTATAACTTATACTGGTTCCTCAAGTGAAATAAGCTTTACTGACGAAAGCACCACTGCCAGTATAACTGTCTATATTAAGAGGTAACAAAGTCCTGTGGCACCTTAAAGACTAACTATAAAGTTTTGAAGCATAAGCTTTCGTGGGCTAAGTCCACTGCTTGCATCCGACGAAGTGGGTATTAGCCCACGAAAGCTTATGCTTCAAAACTTTATAGTTAGTCTTTAAGGTGCCACAGGACTTTTTTACCTCTGCTATTCCAGACTAACACGGCTACCTCTCTGATTCTGTCTATATTAAGAAGACTTGGCAATATGGAATTGTCTCATAAAAAAAAATCACACTCTTAACAGACATTACTATACTAGCAAAAGTTTCTAGTGTAGACCTGTTCTTAGGCTCTCTGCACCTCAGATCCTCAGTAAAATGGGATTAATGGTTCTTTCTAATGGGGTGGTGGTGGTTTGCGATGATAAATACTGTACCTAAATAGTAATTATGAAAATTAAAAAAAAAATCCTGGCAATTTCTTCTGCTTCATCTACCCACTTCAGCATATGCACTCATGTTTGCCCATATTGTTATGTTTGTGGATTTATTTACCAGTTTTCTGAAAAGGGGTGGTTAGCCCTACAATGCACCAACAATAGTTTTAGAAGAATATAACAACGCATGTTACAGAGAATAGGAAGAACAAAAAGAAATACTGCCCAGCAAAGCCAGATGCTAGCAGCATGTTCCCCGACCTACTCCTGTGTGATAGCCGGAGGAGAAACATCTGCTCTTTGCACAGCTGAGAAGCATGAAGTCAAGGTTCAGTATGGCATGAGCAACTCAGCCTGATTAATAGCTGCTCTTAGTGCACTAATATATTTGAAATAGCCAAAGTGATGGGAGTAAAGGAGAAGTAGAAAGGAGAGGGGAAAGGAGGAAGAGCAAAAGAAGATGACTTCAGGAGCATTAGGAGGGAAAACCAGCACATGCTTCAGGCTGGCCAGCACTAATATGGAGGCACAAACAGGAAGAAAAATGAGAATAAAACCAAGAAATGTAGCAAAAGAACAAAATGCATACAGAAACAAGTATAAATAGAGTCAGAGAGGTAACCAATAATGCTGCACTTGAGGCAGAAAAAGATAAAGAACAATCTGGTGGCAGTACATCAGTGGGAAATGTCTTGAAAAATCCCAACATAAACAAGGCTAAAAGGCAACTAGCACCTAGCACAGTGGAATCCTGGTCTGCAACTAGGGCTTCTAAGTGCTACAGTAATACAAATAATAAATAACCAAAATAGTTTGTCACTGCTCCAGCTGCAGGTATGTAGTCCTAGTGCCACTCTCATGTGGAAGGAAGCTGATTGTGGGGACTTGTCTTAGTAATAGCTAAAGCTCATCAAAGCGGGTTGGGGGAATAAAAAAGTTAGGAATTATTGTTCTGTAGGTTGTGAAAATGGATGATTTTTGACTTATTCAAAATAGCTGTTTCTGATTCTCTTCTACCATCCTATTTGTTTATTACTTAAAACATTAAACTTTTGTTTGTTACTTAAAGCATGAAATTTAAAACTTATGAGGAGAGGCCGAGGAACCTGGGCTTATCTACTCTCCAGAAGAGATGAGTGTATATGGGGGGGGGGGGGGTGTGATTTGATAGCAGCCTTCAACTACCTGAAGGTGGTTCCAAAGAGGATGGAGCCAGGCTGTTCTCATTGGTGGCAGATGACAGAACAAGGTGCAATGGTCTCAAGTTGCAGTGGGAAAGTCTAGGTTGTATAGGAGAGTGGTGAAGCACTGGAATGGGTTATCTAGAGAGGTGGTGGAAACTCCATCCTTTGGTCTTTCAAGAAACAACAAGTCATTCAACTCCTCACTAAAAAATGAGTGATTATAAATTAAATACTTTTCCTGTGCTCTAAAATGCAAGAATCATTGTCCCTTGGTGTTAGAAGGGGTGGTGGGGATTTGCCAACATTATGATATGTTGTTGTCTTTCTACAGGCTTAGGCCATTTCACTTACAATGTCCACTTGCAGATATGATAACTTATGTGTCATATAGGACTAGAGAGTAGATAGCACTTCCAAGTCCTAGATTCACTATCCCATTTTTTCACACTGCTGTTTAAAACAAAAAGGCATGATCCATTTTCCTTTTTCAAGTTGCCTGAACAGGAATAAACTGCATCTGACAGATATTATAATCTTTTGGGGTTCTCCGCATTCCATTTCATGCTGGTTTGAAACTCAAAGCTATAGTGTTTCTTAAAATAACATGAAATATGTTTGTGATTACTTTCTCATCCAAGAGTTCCTTTACAGAAAATGATGCATAAATAAATAAACTGCAGTATGGTGTGACCTGATAAATAATCCCACAAAAGTGTATTTTTGGAGGATTAATTTACAGCATCTGTAAATTTATTTATTTATATATATTTATTATAATCCAACTAGAATAGTATTAAATACAGCAGCAGCATGATTGACAACTGTTCTCCCAGAGATACCTGATAAAAATCAGCCTTTCACATTCCTTTTTCCTCTGACTCTGAAGAAGCATCAAACGGCGAAGTGGGGGGGGGGGAAGTCAGATTTGTATTAAAAAACTAATAATAATGCAGTTGGTTTAGGCTGACCATACGTCCCGTTTTGAACGGGACAGTCCCGTTTTTTTAATGTTTTTTAACCGTCCCGTCTTTTTGTCCAAAATATCAATTTTGTCCCGTTTTTGGGGCAGGACTCATAAAACGTGGACTCATAAAACAGGACTCATAAAACATGGAGTCATAAAACATCGTGTCCCCCCCCCCCCCCCCGCCGCCGCCGCCGCCACCGCCGGCTCGCTCGGCCCCTGGCTGCGGCTCCTGACAGCTCCGATCTGCCGCCTCCTCCAGCCCGCCGCCCGCTGCCGCCTCCTCCTCTCTATTCCTCCTTCCCTCCCTTCTCTCCATCCCCCTTCTCCATCCCTCCCTTCCTCCCTGCTCTCTCCCTCCGTCCACTGCCTCCTCTCACTCCCTCCATCCCTTCTCTCTTCATAAAACCTGGCCGGCAGCCCCCCCGCCGGCGCGCTCGGCCCCCGGCTGCGGCTCCTGACAGCTCCGATCTGCCGCCTCCTCCAGCCCGCTGCCGCCTCCTCCTCTCTATTCCTCCTTCCCTCCCTTCTCTCCATCCCCCTTCTCCATCCCTCCCTTCCTCCCTGCTCTCTCCCTCCGTCCGCTGCCTCCTCTCACTCCCTCCATCCCTTCTCTCTATCCCCTTCTCCATCCCTTCCTTCCTCCCTTCTCTCTATCCCTCCATCCCTCTCTTCCTTCTCTCTATCCCCCTTCTCCATCCCTCCCTTCCTCCCTTCTCTCTCTCCCTCCGTCCACTGCCTCCTCTTCCATCTCCCTTCTCTCCATCCCTCCTTCTCGCTGTCCCTTGCCTCCTCCATCCCCCCTGCTCCCTACCCCCATCTCTTCTCTCATCCATCCATCCTCTCCCTCTCACCTTTGTGCCTTCTCTCCCTCCATCCCCTCCATCATCTTCATCCCTCATCCCCCCTTCTCTCTCTCTCCCTCCATCCTCTTCATCCCCCATCCCTGTTCTGCTTATTCCTCCATCCATCCCCCCCCGACCCCCCCTCTGCCTCCCCCCCGCCCGGTGCTGGGGGGCCCAGGTGGGGCCATGCCCCCCCCCACACCCTGTCCCGTTTTTGCCCTCCCAATGTCCCATTTTTGTCTAAAGGAAATATGGTCAGCCTAAGTTGGTTATAATAACAGCGAAGACCTCAACGATTAATCTATTCCTAGGATTAATGTTTGACCTGAGGTGAACTCTTCCAGTCTGTTATGAATCCTTGGGAAGCTCCCCGTGTCTCAGACATTGGAGTTTAATTACTGGGTCAGGCTTAAGTTTATTACTATAACTAGGCCTCTTACTCTTTTAAGTGAGAGGTTAATGCTTTTGCTCCTATAATTCTATGACAACTGTGTTTTGCATATACTGTGTAAGTAGTTGGATACAGCTCTGTCTTCCTGGCACAAGAACAACAGGGATGTTTAATGAGTGTAGTTGGACATGCATGCTCACATTGTAGTTGGCTTTTTGAAAGTGCGAGGGCTTGGCTTGTCCACGACCCTTCCCCTTCTCTTCCTCCTGTGGACCCCATCCCCTGGCCAAGCCAGCATGGAGCCCAATTGGGGAGCACAGGCAGTTGTGGGAGCTGTGTGGACCCTCCACCTGCCCATGATGCAGGGACCCAACCCATGTCCCCACCCCTGAGCTCTCTGCCTGTCCCAGGGCAGGTGGAGGTTCAGGGTCTGCAATTCTGCACCAGCTCCCCACAGCTGTCCACACGGCTCTGTCCCTGACCCAGCTCCAGCCGGGGTGTGTGTGTGTGTGTGTGGAAGCGGGCCTTTGGAGCTGCAGTCTGGCTTGGTAAGAGTCACGTGGACAACTGTGGGGGCTTGAGAGGCAGGGACACGGGCTGGGGGCAGCTCTCGGAGAGTCCCTGCCTAGGACAGGTGGAGGGTCTATGCTGCAGGTCAGGGACAGAGCTGTGTGGGAAGCTGTGGGGAGCCTGGGTCCCTCCACCTGCACGCAGCAGGGGACCTGGGGACACTGGCAGGGGGCTGCTTTCAGCCCCACCCTGGGCAAGCAGGGCCAGATAGGCTAATAAGACTATAGCCTTAGGCCCTACTGTAGGCCCTCCATTCCACATTGAAGTAACAGTTGAGCAATGGTAGCAGGTCGATTGGAAATGTTATGTCTCATTAGATATTGCTTTGTACAAATTAATCCATCAAGATTGTGAATTCAGTTTATGGTGATTGTGATTTTGTCTCTGTGGGCTAAGTAAGTGTTTATGGGCCCAAGCAATATTGAACTTTGGGGAGACACTGCTCTTTAACACAGCACCTGATACATAGCTGTGGCCTTGAGATGCTACTGAAGTATATATGTTAGACAAACCAAAGTATTGTAGTCAGTATTTGATATATCCATTGTAGGAGGATGGAATCTGTAAAGTATAATGTAAAAATGAGTTACTAAATCATGCTCACTGGAGGCTCTTGGTAATACACATGTGATCCCCAATGCTGCCAGAGGCATGGTCCTGTCTTCAGACCTGTGCCCCTTGGAGCTATTGCTACTATGCAGTGCCATCCTCTATCCCTACCCACACGCAGAGCAGGCAGTAGCTTAAAGTCTGATATTATATGCTACTTGGAGAAACAGTAATAACTATGAAGTACTTTATACATCCTAATCCACATACAGTCTAATCTACATCCGTAAAAGTGATGTGTTGATATCAGCTCCCCCCCCTCCCATTGTTCTTCCTAACAGGGAGTAAGTGGCACTACTAGGGGCATGTCTTCACTAGGACTTAACGTCGACTTTAACGACGTTAAGTCGAACTAAACGTGTACCTGTCTTCACCTGCATGCCCTTAAAGTCGATTTAAAGGGCCCTCAAAATCGACATTGTAACTCCTGCTTGACGAGAGAAGTAAGGCTAAAATCAACTTCTCTACGTCTATTGTGGGTAAGTGAAGAGGCATCTGATGTTAAGCCTCCGACCTCTGAGCAGCCCCACGGACCCCCCCGCCCGCT
The DNA here is from genome assembly GCA_032164245.1 of Sternotherus odoratus. Taxonomy (NCBI): domain Eukaryota; kingdom Metazoa; phylum Chordata; order Testudines; family Kinosternidae; genus Sternotherus; species Sternotherus odoratus. Next base: position 56,512,917 of record JAVMKO010000007.1, on the reverse strand, counting down.
CAAGCAGCCCCGCGCCGGACCCCCCCCGCCCGCCCAAACAGCTCCGCGAACCCCCCGCCTGCCCAAGCAGCCCCGCGAACCCCCCTGCTCGCCCAAGCAGCCCCCCGCTGAACCCCCCCACACCCGCCCAAACAGCTCCGTGAACCCCCCCGCCCACCCAAGCAGCCCCGTGCCGGACCCCCCTGCCTGCCCAAGCAGCTCCGCGAACCCCCCCGCCTGCCCGAGCAGCCCCGCGGACCCCCCCCGCTCGCCCAAGCAGCCCGGCGCCGGCCCCCCCCCCCCTCGGGCGGGCGGGGGGTCCGGCGCGGGGCTGTTCAGGCTGCAGTCTCTCAGGCTGCAGTCCTTGGTCTGCGATGCTCTCACCTCTCAGGGTCCTAGATCCCAGGCTCTAGACCAAGCCTGAAAATCTACACTGCAATTAAACAGTTCCTTAGCCTGAGCACTGCAAACCTGAGTAAGCTGGCATGGGTTTTTAATTGCAGTGAAGACTTATCCCCCGAGGCCTCCCGCTTAATCCTGAAGGCTCCCCCATTTCTGAACTCTCTCTATACACCACCCAAATAGACTTTAGTAAGTGACCTGGCCAGAGGGCAGAGTCACAAGAAGGACAGAGGAATAGAAAGGGGGATGTGCAGGAGGAAAACAAGCTGCCTCACCCCTCCCAACCACTAGGTGGTACCAGTGATGCATATCCCCCTTAGTCAAATTTTGAAGCTTTTCTCTGCAAGGAAGGGGGCTAGAAGTTTGGGCGGGGGGGAGGAAGGGGGTTGTTTTTTTAAGTCAAAATTCTCACCATGTCATATACCTATACGAAACATGAAATAATGCAAGACTCCCAATTAAAATCACAAATGTTGGTAAGTTAGTATTCCTGAAAATAGAAAGTTTGTCTCAGCTTGGTGCCAAGTTTAAAAAAAGACCTACACTCTTCTAGATCTGCCTGAGGCTTAAACAATAATCATTAATGAGCCATGCACATAGGTCCTCCACTCATCCAGAAGCTGAACCCCTATGTGTGTTAATTAACAGTTGCCAGTGGAAGACTTGCAGGATCAAATTACAGAAATTATTGATTTTTATAAAAGGTACAATTAAACAGTCATTGGGCAAATGTCTCAGCAGCAATCAATTTCTGCCTCACTAGGGTAACTTCACCCTTATAATTAAGAATAATAAAAGTAAATAGATACTGTAATGGGACAGCTGCTCCTCACTGGCAGCAAAGGAGTTAAAAGCAGCCCGAGGGAGGCAGTGCTGGTGTCAGACAATTAGAGAAGGGCTGAAGGGAACAGCCAGTCAGGGCCAAGCAGGCCCATATAAATAGGGAACTGCAAGGTAGAGGAAGGCAGTTCTCTGCTGGGAGCCCAAGGAGGAAAGACTGTTTCTCTAGAGGGCTGTACAGAGCAGTGCTGCTAGCAGGAACCAGGGGAGCAGGAGACAGCTACTGGATGGCTACTGGGCTTTGCAGGTGGAGGCCTGAGGCAGAGGCAAAGAGGATGCTGGGGACACGAGGAAGTAGCTAGACAATTCACTGCAGTAGCAACTAGGGGAAGTGGCTGAACAGCGGACTGCAGGTCCCCTGGAAGGGGGGAGCACAGCGTGCGGCACAGCTGGAGGGCTGTGTTGCTGAAGAGTACACTGTGATCTGTGAAGAGATAGGGGTCCTAGAGCAGGAGTGATGATGTTGAAGCACCACCCAAAAAGAATGCACTAACATGCAGAGCTAATTCCCAAGACAGCCAACAGGAGGCACCACAATGGTGAAGTGCATCCCCGTGACAGATACTCTTAACTATAAATTTTACAGATAAGGACCTGAAATCATATCTCTTTTCATATGCAAACAGATGTATCCCTGATTATTTGCTCAGGATTTTGAAGTTTCATAAAAAACAATCATTATTTTTTTGCAAGTGGAATTGACAGAGGGCACTTGCTGCAGTAAGGTTATTTTTAAAGGTATTTGAGTGAGAGGACAGAATCTGAAAGAAGGGAGGGGAAGCTTACACACTTAAGTGCAAAGGGGGACTGAAAAACCTGGAAACTAAGTTGTGCTCCTTAGTTTTAATATTTTTCTAATTCCCATTAAACAGAAGCTGAGTAAGGTGGATGGAAAGAGTGGTGGTCTTTACTTGACCCATAGTAGTTGAAACCAACATGTTTGTAAATATTTTGTGTGTATAATTTATTCATTCAGGGAAGTAAATCAAATTTTTATTCTGAGTGATTTTGGAAACTGACAATTCAGCCAGTGAGTAAACAGTATGGGTTGTGGTGTTTCCATAGCTTGTTGCCATATTTAGTTCTCAGATATTTAGTGATGAGTGTCAGTTACGGGGATAGCAGCACCTCTGACCCATCCTGGTTCCCTAGGGCCTAGAGGATACCCCTAGTATCACCTCTCTCTTGGGGTGGAATCCATGTGATTCCAGTTCCACACTCTCAGATTGGCCCTTAGGCTACAATTCCTTGTGGTCAACTAATTACCTCTGCAGACCTGACTGTCTTCAACACCTGCAGTTCTGTTCCCTCTGGGAACAATGACAGTAGTATCCAATGACCAAACTGCATACTTAAAGCAAAGTATTATTTATAGACCAAAAGCATTTCAGAGAAAGCTGATCTTAAAACAATGAACTACTTTACTACTCTATATGAATGCCTGACTTATTGTTCCCTGGATCTGGAAAGGCCTACGTCTACAGGGCCTGTCTTTATCAGTGTGTCCCTCCAGACAGTCCCTGGCAATTGATCATTTCCCACCACTCTTCCCCCTCCTGAGCAAGGTTTTTTAACTACTTGTAGCCCTCTGATCTGTTAATTCCTAGCACTGACAAAACAGCCATGCCACTTTGGCCTGGAAGTAGGCCATTGTCTCCATGCCAATGTTTGCTAGGAAATTGTTTATCTATAATTATTGTGGTGTTTCCCTGTTTATTCTTCCCCACAGCCCTCTATTAAGCCAGATCAATGCATTCGTACAGAAATAACCAATATATGATCATTTTACTTCACTGACCAGGTAACATACCATTACTTCTCAGTATGCTTACATTATTACATAGCAGCTCCATGACTATAACAATAAATGCTGTAGAGATCACAGGGATAACATTAGTGTGCATCTTCACCCCCAAATTTGTGGAAATAAGCAAGATTACCTTAATGGTGTAATAACTGAAAAAGATGACATGATGTGAAATTTCTTTATTGCTACATTTTAACTTCAGTATGATAGCTAATAAAGCTTCTAGAGCTATGTGCTTGACACAGCATGATGAGAAAATATCATCCCCCACAGATACTATTTTGATAGCGACTTTGTGGTTATGGGCTCTGCTACCGCACATGACTGTTTCTGATGCTGAGAAATAAATGACTATTGGAATATATGAAGAATACTTGGTTCTGAATGGGAAGGCATTTGTTTTCAAGGTCTTTTTTAAACCCTTAACATAGCAAACTTTTCTGGTGAAAAGTCAGAGATATTCCACTAGTTGATCAACAACTTGTCTGTTCGGCGGGTGGTTTTCTTCTTCTGCATCTTCTGGGAGCTTTTTGAGAACAACTGTTTCTAGGGATAAACTATCACAGCTTATTCAGTGAAAAAGAAAGGAATTTATCAATTTCTTGCACCTCCTAGTGAGAATGTGGCTGTGTCAATGAAAATAGGTGGACAGGTAGGTAAGGAGGCTTGGTGAGGAGAAGGCAGCCCCCAATCAAGGAAGAACTAGCAAGAAGCCCAAATTGAAGACAAAAGTTATTAGTTCTCATTTTTATATCACTGTAATATCACAGGATGGGGCTGTTTATACTTATTAAGCAGGACTTGTAATGATTACATATTCAAGGTTGTTGGTTTTTTGTATCAGCTGCCAATCAAAGAACTACAAGCAGCAATGTAGGTGTTACCTGGAATTTCATGCCTCTTCAGATATTGTGCAATATTTTATTTAATCACAGTACTATTTGAAATCAAAGTGATGAATTGCCTTTTACATTTACAGCATATCTTATTAGAGTTGCAGCCCAGAAAAATCTTTATTCATTTTCTGTGACCAATCAATGTGAAATAGATGTTTATATTAACTGATAACAGAGTAGTCTGCCACTTACAAAGAAGCCAGAGATCAGTGTAGTATAATATTACAAACTAATGGAATCACAAAAGAGTTGAACTAGTTCTTTAGTAATACTTGGTTTCCTTCAATCATACAGTAATAATCATTCATCCTTGATTCTACTCTCTCTCCTTAGTCCACTGAGCACTACTTATATGGATTTAAAATATTAATAAATTTGTACCAGGGCTTAAGTGAATTTTAGTGCAAAACCCACAGAGCAGCTTTATTATTTCACAGGAATCTTTTGGTCCTTTGATTAATACTTAAAAATATGGCTGAATTACATTTGAAAAGTTAAGATGCTTGTTGAGAATTTTAGTAATAGAGTTCTGGCCTCTGGTTCTTTTAATTCTAGGCTCTAGTTCCCCAGCTGAAAGCCATAACCTCTATAGCAGGACTAAGCTGTCACATGTAGAAAGGCCAATACAAAACTTTGTTGGTGGTGTGCTTGGAGATAAAAGATAAAGGGGAATATTCAGGGCGACACTACTTCTTCACTGCTAACAGTAGAGGGAGAGTTCCTTCTTCTCCTTGGCTTATCTAGGCCTCTCCCTCCTCTTTGGCTAGTGGTGTAGGGACTCTGTTCCCCAGGAGAAGGATTGTAAAAAGAGTACCAGGAACTCATGCCTAATGAAAAGTTTCTGTGGCTCTTGTTCTTTCTATGAGAAGATGAACCAGCAAAAACACCTGACAGGTGAATTAATTGGGTATGTCTCATCCTCATCTTCTCTAAGAAGATCTGTTCCCTTCTCCCTGTCACACACTATCTTCCTTTCCTTTACAATGGGAAAAAGAAGTCAACGCCTGCTCATGGGTCCCTCTCTCATATGCAGTGGCGGATTAATGATTTTGCCATCCCTAGGCCCTGAAATAATTGCCTCCCCTGGCCCCATATGAACTTGTTTTAGGTTTTTTACAAATTCGTTTGAACTAAAATGAATCTAAATATCATGGATCCAAAACCCTGCGGTCAAGTAGGAGTCTGGTGTATATCAAATATACTATTATTAATGTTTAGGATTCTCACAAGTATGTTTACTAAATGGCATCACGCTGTCATTGGAGGTTTCAATACGCGTCATGATTGATCACTGATGCCGCGATTACAAAAATGCTGCTATTATAAATTTGCTGCTCCTGCACATTTGCTGTCCTAGGCCTAGGCTGTGTCAGCCTAGGCAATAATACACCACTGCTCATATGAGAGGACAGGTAGAATAATTTTCAGAAAATCAGGTTTCATAAATTCTCCAGGACAGCCCATCCTCTTCATAAAGCTTCTCTTACATCAGTTCAGACTCTCTGTATACGCAATGGCATTTAGCAGAATAGGGTGAGGACTCCAAAAAGCTGTCACATACATGTGTTCTTACATTAACTCCTGTTTGGCAGGCTATGGGATTCCTTGTGGACATGACCTCTCTTACAATACACTTCTTTTCTCGGTCCCTCTTTTTTCCACTATGTGTATCCTATCAACACATGACATAAAGCTCATCAGGACCTCCAAGATGGAGCTCCCACTCATACTTTATCTAACTAAAATAAACTCAGAATACAGTGAAACCTCGATATAACGGACTAATTCGGGCGGGGGGGTGTCCGTTAAAACCGAAAGTCCGTTATTTAATAATTTTTTAAAATCATTAAATAACGGACTTTCGGGTGACAACGGACACCCCCCCGCCCGAATTAGTCCGTTATATGGAGCCAGCCGTGAGTCAGCCCACCCCACCCCCTCCCCCCGCCCGGCTCCCCGCTGCGGGGAGCCGGGCGGGGGGGTTGACAGCTCCTGCCTGGCTTCCCGCTGCGGGGAGCCGGGCGGGAGCTCTCAAACCCCCCGCCCGGCTTCCCGCTGCGGGGAGCCGAGCGGAGGCTCTCAAACGCCCCCCCGCCTGGCTCCCCGTTCCGGGGAGCCGGGCGGGGGGGTTGACAGCTCCCGCCCGGTTCCCCCCAGCGGGGAGCCGGGCGGGAACTCTCAACCCCCCCCCCCCCGCTCGGCTCCCCGTTGCGGGGAGCCGGGCGGGGGGTTGACAGCTCCCGCCCGGCTTCCAGCTGGAGGGAGCCGAGCGGGAGCTGTCAAACCCCCCGCCCGGCTTCCCGCTGGAGGGAGCCGAGCGGGAGCTGTCAAACCCCCCGCCCGGCTTCCCGCTGCGGGGAGCCGAGCGGAGGCTCTCAACCCCCCCCCCCCGCCCGGCTCCCCGTTCCGGGGAGCCGGGCGGGGGGGTTGACAGCTCCTGCCCGGCTCCCCCCAGCGGGAAGCCCGGCGGGAGCTGTCAAACCCCCCGCCCGGCTTCCCGCTGCGGGGAGCCGGGCGGGAGCTCTCAAACCCCCCCCCCCGGCTCCCCGTTGCGGGGAGCCGGGCGGGGGGTTGACAGCTCCCGCCCGGCTTCCAGCTGGAGGGAGCCGAGCGGGAGCTGTCAAACCCCCCGCCCGGCTTCCCGCTGGAGGGAGCCGAGCGGGAGCTGTCAAACCCCCCGCCCGGCTTCCCGCTGGAGGGGAGCCGAGCGGGGGCTCTCAACCCCCCCCCCGCCCGGCTCCCGCCCGGCTTCCAGCTGGAGGGAGCCGAGCGGGAGCTGTCAAACCCCCCGCCCGGCTTCCCGCTGGAGGGAGCCGAGCGGGAGCTGTCAAACCCCCCGCCCGGCTTCCCGCTGGAGGGAGCCGAGAGGGAGCTGTCAAACCCCCCGCCCGGCTTCCCGCTGCGGGGAGCCGAGCGGGGGCTCTCAACCCCCCCCGCTCGGCTCCCCGTTGCGGGGAGCCGGGCGGGGGTGGGCGGGGGGGGGGGGTTTGACAGCTCCCGCAGGGGTCCCCACTGCGGGGAGCCGGCGGGAGCTGTCAACCCAGCCGGCTCCCTGGGGCGGCCCCCAAAACGGATTTCGGATGCATCGGAAATTTTGTCCGTTGCATCCGAAGTCCGTTAAATCGGGGTCCGTTAAATCGAGGGTTTACTGTATTGGTGCAGGTTTGCCCCTCACAATGCTGTTCATGACATTAATTTACCTATACTTGCTGTGTAGTATATAGTGAAGAGTGCAAATTTATTCTGTATTTTTAGTACACAAATCTGTGCCATTCAACTGAAAATTTGGAGGCAACATAATATTTTATATTAATCTGAACTATCAAACAAATATAAGGGATAATAAACTGATTACTTGCATCTTAATCCATTACAATGTTTGTTTTAAAAATATTACCTCAAGATGTAGTGAAATTTCCAATATACCACATCCAAATGCTGCAGAAAGTAGGAGGCTTTCTGACAAGTTATAGTTTTCCTAAGTGCTCCTTACACTGTGCAGGCATGATGTTATTTTTATATTGCAGTAGAACTCAGAGACTATAGTCAAGACTGACTCTCCATTCTACTAGATGCTATTCAAACCCATTTAAATGAACAGCTCCAGGTAATTAGCCCTCAAACATTGGTTGAGGAGATCCTTGGACATTTATCCAATTTTTGTAAAATGTAACTGTGCTTCTCTTGGGTTATCAGCAAGGACAACCTGAAGTTTATGTCTCTAAAAGCGTAAGCTCTTGCCTTCATGCTCAGACTTTAATCTTTAGGCTCTGCCCACTAGCTGGGTAGGATTGGGGGTCAGCAGGAAGAGAAGACAGTCACTGTATGCCTCAATTGTAAGGCGGGAGACGTTCTAGAGGAAATGTAAGAAATTTAATATTATGCCAATATTGTAAATGGTAAGCAGAATAACCCTAGCCAAAATAATGCAATAGCTATTACAAAACTCTTAACTAACGATGGAAATGTAATTTTCCAATGAATTTGGTCATATGGAAAAACAGGTGTTCTTAAACTAGCTGACAAATCTAACAGATTTATTATTTTGATTTTTGTTAGATTATTGAGTTAGTACTGTATGACACCTTATTTAAAAAAAGATAGTCTAGACTAAATCAATGTCATATCTTTCAAGGATTGAAAGCTGGTTAACTGATAGCTCTCAAAACAATTTAATATGCTATCAGTGAGTGGGAGGAACTTTTTTCCTCTCCCTCTGGGATCTGTTCTCAGCCCAACACAATTCAGTATGTTGAAAATAGGTTCTACTTCAGCTATAAATTATTGGGATTAATGCAGGAACTATTGGGTGAAATTCTATGGCCTATGTTATGCAGAGGATCAGAGTAGATTATCCTAGTTATCCCTCATGGTCCTAAAGTCTATGAGGTAGATGTCACTGCCACAAAGAGTTTACAAAGTGATCTAAGACAAACCCACTTTTTCTGTCTTAAAAAATACTCAGAAGGAATAGGGGAGGAAGGAAAGAGTAACAGTGTTTTGAGACACCTGGGTTCAAGTCCTGCTTGGTCACAGACTTTATGTATGACCATAGCAAGTCACTTAATTGCACTCTACCTCCATTTCCCATCTGTAAAATGGGAATAATAGTGGTTCCTACCTTCCAGAATGTTGTGATGAGAAATATGCTAAGCTAATAAAGACTGAAGTGCTCAGATGTTACAGTGGGGTGTGTGTATAGGGGGAAAAGGGGTAGCATATCAATACCTAAGATTGCCAGGGGCCGGGAGAAGGCTACCCTTGGCAAATATATCCTTTGCCAATCTGCCGGTAGTAGTTTAAAGACATTCATCAAATGACTGTCAGATCATGTTCATTCTGTCAAATAATTAGCAAACATAAGAAGTGGAGTTTTATTCAGCAAGAGTTTGTAAATAACTGCAGCTGGTTTATATAGATTATGCAAATGAAGGCAATGCTTTTTACACTTGTTGCCAACACTTTACAAATGTGGTAAAAAGAGCCAGAAAGAAATATCAGCTGTGCTCCATTTTAAGTATCTAACAAGAATTATTACAATATAGTGTGCCAGCTATAAATACTGGAGAGATGCTTGTACTAAAATACCTGCAAGTGCATTAACATTATCTGCTTCTCAGGCAGAAATCCACCTGCCTATTACCCACTATTATTGAGCACTCAGTGCTTCTCTTCAAACTGCTTTACAAACATTGATCCTCACCACACCTACATGAAATGGGTATTATCCTAGTTTCACGTAGAGAGCAACAGAATCAGATGTCAAGTGACTTCCTCAAGGATAGGAGTAGTCAGACAGGATTAAGTTTTAGCTGGATGATCTAATGGAGATAATTAGGTAATGGGGAAACAGGGTTTGGGTTTTTTTTTTTAAAGATATCTACATATTGCGGCATCACAGTTGCAATGTTGCAGCTCTGTGATCTGGTATATAAATGAATAGAATCATTATGTCAACACTGGACATTGAGCAACAGCAATAAAGAGATACCAAGTCTGGGATACAACCAAATCGTGGTGCAATGGTGTATCAATACACACAACTTTGTGGTGAAGCAGTTTGGGTTCTGTAACATGAGCGACACACACACACTCACAAATAGGAAAACTAAGCCAACTAACAGCATATACTTTCCACTCCTGCACCCACAAACACACAGCTAATCATTACCACAATTTCTGTGTTGTATAACCTTAACTCAGCCCACTAGGCATGCAAAACTTCCATCAATCCTTTTAACCACACATTTTCATAACTCTTCACCAGAATATTCTCTCCCAACACAATCAAACATTACACCAAATATCCACAACTATTAGTGCTTGGGAGGGGACAGGAAATAATCTGGTAAAGGAACGTATTCACAAGTGTGGGGAAAAATGAGTCAGATTTAAGACAACAGTCTGTGATAACTGTAAATTGTGTAGAACAGTAAACGGTGCTCATACGTGGCTAGTTCATCACAGCAATTATGCACTGAAGTGAAATCCAATCCTCACTAAAGTCATAGGAGTTTTGCTATCAATTTCCATGGGCCCAGATTTCATCCCAAGATTGTAATATGATCAAGGAACTCTAATTTCCCCTGATAGTCCTAATTGCCCCTTCAGCTTTATCCAGGTTAATGCTGCATCTCCAGGGATCAGGGACTAGAAACCAGGTTTGCAGAGCCTAGGATGGCTGATAATCCCACAGTGACACCAAGAGACCAACCAGGGCTTGGGCAGAGAGAACTGTGGAGAGTAGGCACTGCAAGAATTACTGCCCATGAGACCCAGAGTGACAGGACACTGATGCTCTCTGATTGGCCAAGTGCCCCTACTCAATCCCAAGAGTTGCCCCAGAAAGTTGTCTGGGCAATGACACAGACTTTGGCTTGTGACAATGCCAGACTTTGCCTTGTCTCTGGTCTCTGACTCCAGCCTGATCTTGTTTATGGGACCTGGCCTTGTGATTCCTCTACCTCTAGCCTGGTGACTCCCATCCCTGACGGGCAGACCTCAGCCCAAACCCCAGTCCCTCACAGCACCCAGTCTCTCCCACCCAACCTCCACCAAATCAACCCCCAATATTGACTAGATGATAAAGTGAATACAAACATTTTCCTCAGGAAGGAGTTCAACCAGCATTCTGATCCCAGTGTCATCTCCTGGGGCTGGATCTCTGCAACTGCTCCTTAGATAATCTCTTAATTCAGTCTTCTTATGTTTGGTTTCCTCCCTGTGCTCCTACTGTAGCCCAAGTTGTATGGATTCCAGTCAATCACCTCCCACATTGCTAATAAGGTATCAATTGACAGTCCCTACTTGAGCTACCCCTCGGAAGCAACATTTCCCTCATTCAATGGGAGGTGGGCTGGCAGCTGAAAGTCAAAGGTGGGATTTCTTGCCAGATGTCTAGCAAACCAGGACTTTGAATGTGGAGATATTGGCTCCTCTTTTCTATCTTCTCCTGAATCTATTAGGGATGGGGAGCAGCACTGCAGCTGGCATGAGGAGCATGGGTTCAACAGCAGTGTGTACTATTAGTCAAAAGCATTTAAGAATGAGGACAGGTGACCCTGAAAGAATCAAAAGTCCAATTCCTGCAGTTAACATCTCTGTCAAATGGGTATAGACCAAGGAGTCCTCTTCATAGCCTGTGTTGTGTATGGGACTGCATCAGATGGACACATGTAAAACACCTAATTATCAGATGTGACACTGGTTGGTGCAGATGATACAAACTCAGTCACACAGTGAATAATTATATGTACAGAACACCATTTTATAGAAAATGCAGGGACAGACTTGAGTTCATAGCTCTGCTGCTCAAAACTCTCTTGCTTATTAACATGCCATCCTTTTCTTTTTCCTTTTGCTTTCACTGGTACTGTTCACTCAAACAAGCTACAGGCTTTGCAACTAAAATGAATATTAAACTTGGCTTACTGCTATCTTTCACTGAAAATGAGATCAAAATATTTACTCTTTTCCCTCCAACTCCACTTGCAATTCTTCTGACACAGGACTGATTCTGCTCTTAAATTGTATAATAAACAGAGTAACTCCACTGCCTTCCACAGTAACTGTGAGTTTACATCAGTGTAACCGAATACAGAATTTGGCTCATTAATTAGTTTGTCTGGCCTAAATCTCTTAAATAATGGATGGAACTAACCTTTGTATACATTACTAGCAATGTAATTTGCCTTTTCTTTATTTTCTTCTCCCAATTCATATATTAAAAATATATGAATGAATGCTGAGCTTTATACAAGCATATTAATAGCCTTTTCACATTTACACCAACTGTGAGAACTTTGCATTTGAGGTTCCTCTATTTGAAAACATTTGAAATACCTTTGCTGAACAGGTAGAATATTGCCACAGTTGGAGAATGGAACATAATTCCATGCATTTCTATAACACCTTTTGTCAGCGGTTCTTAAAGTGGATTTGAATGCTAGTTAAGCCTCTCAACCATCCAGTTAAGTACCATAGATAAGCAATTAGTGTCCTGAATTTTGATAAGAAAACAGATACACAGATTAAATGGCTTTTTGAAGGTCAGGAGCCGGTGATGGATACAAGGCCCAGATCCACAAAAGGACATAGATGCTGCAAAACTAATTTTTGCAATGACTAACTTTTAGGCATTTAGCTATGAATGGCACCCACAAATCCTGGGTTAGGCACTGGGACTCCCTATGCATGGGGAGAGAGGTGCCTGAGAATGGGATACACAAAAGCCAGTGTCCCAGATAGGGATCCACCTAAAGTAGCCAATGATGCCAAGGGGAAGTTGTGTCCTAAGCCTGGTCCCTTTCAGATTCAGGGGCCTAAATATAAGCTGGAGGGAGGTGCCTTTCTTTTGTTTCAGATTCAAAGCTGGCAACCGTCTCCTGTACTCAGACACCTAAGTCACTTTTTGGAAAAATGGCAGTACAGCTACACAGTGGGGTGGCATACGACTTTTCTTATAATCTTTAGAACAATGATCAGGAAGCTCACATGGGTTATGGGAGGCCCTGGTTCAATTCTGCCCACCCAGCCTGGTGAGAAGAGATTTGAATAGGAGTTCCTTATCTCCAAGGTGAATGCCTGAACCACTTGACTATCTTTATGCTCTTTTCTCCAATGCATGTTTAATGCAAAGTGGAATGATGTCAACAGAGGTGATTAAGAGATCCACTCAAGACTATTCTATAGCTCACTGGTTTGGTCACTAACCTGTTCAAATCCATTCTCTTCAGCAGGTGGAAAAGGTTAGTAATTGCTTTATAGTCTTCAGAGCCTACTACTGAAAATAGTGTGTAAGTGCAGCAGGATGCTTAGTTAGGTGCATAACTGCAATTTTTCTGTGAACAAAAGAGGCCCTTCTGAAAATGTAGTGCTATTTTATGTTGATAATCCTGTAAAACTGTTCAATCTGCACACACAGCAACTTTTTCCATGTCATTTTGAACATACAAAGCAATTTTAAAAATTGGACATGGAGATTGTTGCAATGTTAGGTTCAAAGGAAGGCTCTGGATTGAGGATCACTCCAAGATATGAACCTGAGGGCAATTCTCTTGTAAGGTAAGATGTCCACTTAGGTCAAATTAAATTGAAAAAAAGTAAGAGGAACTCAGATGTGCAGCAATAGAAGTATTGTGATTTTGTGAGATTCTGTTTGATTGAAATGTTACAAAATGAAACTGTAAAGCAGGACTGATACAGTGCAAAAATATCTACCATTGCAAAAGAAATCCAAAATGGTTACAAAGCACTTTTGGTTCTAGAAACTACTTTCTAGAAACCAATTTCTTCCTCTCCCCAATTTAAATCTCGTTTCTTTTTCAAAGAAAAACCAAATCACTGAGGAAAAAGAAAATTTCATGTTCAGAATCAAAATGCTGTTGCAGAGGAGGCAAACATAATAATGGGGCTGTGATGCCTAATAAGGGCTCTGTAAGAGCTTTAAAGAAAGAGAAATAGTAACAAGCAGACAAAAAGAATCACCCCTTTGCTCCATCCACTCTTTCATCAGAATCATTATTGAAGAAATAATTCTGTCCAGCTGTCAGCAGAGGTCCTCAGTTCCATACTTTATCCAGCACATTCGAATGCCTACAAAACCTTGTTCCTCAATTTACAATAAGCCTAATTCCTGTGTTTATATTCTATTTCTTCAGCCAACTGATTGCAATTAATTGAAGTAGTTTCAAATTCTGGCTCAGAGAGGGTACTTTTAGGATTCTCAAAGAGACACGATGGAGCTAAATGATGCACAAAATATACAAGGGAGTAACATTTTAAACAGGATTGACAGATGCAATCCAACAAAGTCCATGAAATGCAATGTGAAAACACAGAGTTTAAGGAGAAAAAAAGAGAAAACCATTTAGCTTCCATGGTGGTATTTGAGTTTCTAAACAGTTTAATAAATCAATTAACAATCAGTTTATTAAATTACAACTTGTACTTTAGAGGCTACTCTGGGAATGAATAAAGACAGTACCACAGTGGTGGTAGGAAGATGTTTTGAAAGGAGTGGTTCTAAATGGAAATTTGAAAGAAGTGGAGAGGGTGTAGGAGTGTAATAGAGGGCAGATTAAAACGTTTTGGCAAATTCGTACCTGAATAATTTGCCCAGTTGCAGTATGACAGATCCAAAATGTACAAAAAGCATGGGATTGGCTTAAATCGTGATTTTTACAATTGTTTTTATTTTCCTTGATGATGCAGGCTTTATAAAATGCTTTTTAAACTCATGCTTTTAAAAATGAAATTTTACCTAAAACTATGATTACAAGAGGTGCATCTTAAAAAAATGCACCAAATGTCACAAGTCCTGGGTTAAAATCATAGTACAGTAGCTGGCAATACTTCTGACTGTTAACTATCCCTTTCTTAGCATTGCTGCTGCCCTTGCACCTGAACATCAAGAGTCTGATTCTGCTCACTGATGTAAATTGGGAGTAACTTAATTTGAGTAAAACTGTTCATAAGTGTGTGTGTGTGTAGACTTTTTTTTAAAGTCATACTATGAAATAAAAGACTTCCCATCTCCAGGCTCCTCTGAGTATTGGTGCTTTCCTACTTCTGTCTCTCTGGCTCTTGACTCTTTTTTTTTTCCCATCGGTGTTATATTTCAGGAGGTTCATTGCAATTCCGGAAGTAACTCACAAACACAAACAATTCTGGAGTCACAGAAGCAATGGCCTCCAGAAGCAATGGCCTTTGTCATCTGAGCTAAAGAAGAATCTCAAACTGTAAGCGGTACAGGGCTTATAACGTAGTTGAAGATTTCTGATGTCATCCAGTAGATGGCAGCGGTGCACATCCAGTAAGCCCATCCATTACAATATGATTTATGAACCACTTTCCTGGTAGTGAAAAATCATCTCCAGAACTGTTGTCTTCTACAGAATGCCGTCTAAGAGATACAGGGAAGAAGGGGTGCTGAGCTATTTTTTTCCTGTCTGTAAAAGGTAGTACCACTGAAAAAGAATAATAAATCACTCTCTCACCTGAGAGATTGCCTCTGTCCCTATGACATTCTGCTACAATTGCAGTCAGCAGAGGGGCTTGAGCTGTACCTCCCTTATCATAAAAGAGAGGGGGCTGCTGGCAGGGTGTCTTTTGTGAGGTCCCCAGGACTCTGGAATTTGCTATACCTTGGTCTGATATAGAGCACACTGGATGACTTTATAGGGATGCTGCAAAAGCTGTTTGTTTCAACAGAGTTTATGGGATAAAATGTGGGTATGTTCCGGGCCATTATTTATGGGTGAGAGGCTTTTCTGTTGTCTGGGTGAGGTAAACTGTTACCTGAATTTGATTATTTAAGGCTGATGGCTAGCAGAGTTAATTTATCTGCAGAGTGGTTATTAATTATTAATTATTATTATTATTATTTTAGTAATTATCATGACCAGGATGTTCAGAGCTTTTATACAGGTGTTTTTCTTTAATGTCAAATTTAAAGCAGCTAATATCCAGGGCTTTTGAAGATGCTCACATCTTCCTATGGGGAAATCACTGCAGTTTTAAAACTAAATTATAGCTCTAAAATCAGTGGGAATGTTGGAATGTCAATCTAGTTTGTATAATAGTGTGTAATATTATTAAAAGGTCCTGAAATGTAATCCATTTCAAAGTATGAATTAAAAGTTGTTTCATGTACAACACCCATCCAGAGTGTCCTAGCAAATTATTGTGGCTTTTCAATTACATTTATATTTTTAGTGGTTTCTTACCCTTGTTGCCGCTACAGCCCACACAAATAGGGAGATCTAACTATTGTAAAATAGTAATACTGACTATTCACAAAGTGCTGTCAAACTAAAAGTAAGCTAACTGAAAGAGAATATGTTTCTCTAATCTCTTCAATTATAGTAATTTGAGGCAATAGTAATTGACAACAGTAGGTTTTTAAAAAACCATATGTCACTTTTAAAAAAATTGGTGTTCCTTTAAACACAGTGCCATTCACTGGAAATATCTGAAGTGAATTTTTATCTCAGTGGTGCTTTCAATGTCTTTATAATAAAAGGAAGCCTCTTGTCCTGAGATATGTTTATATAGAGACCACACTAATTTCTATGCATTTCCCAAACATTGTTTTTTCCACAATTCTTGCTTGGGAGAGCACTTTATTTTTCATGTAGGAACTGGTTTTCCTTTGGAAATGGAATTAGGGTTTGGTTGCCATGGCGACAGATTTCAGTACTTCTGTTTCTCACACCATATATTTATCTGGGTTGCTACAGTGCTAATGCTTATCAGTGTTTTATCCATTGAGTGAGCATGGTGGTGGCTGACATCTACAATAAACTTAAAAACAATGAGTAACAGGCCAACTTTCCATTATATATATACATACAGCTTAACCACTTGTTTTCAGTCATTTAACTATGGTACTATTAATTTATCAGCTGTGTGGGGTTTTTTAATGGCATGACTGTTCTAATTCAGAAATAATAATAAAAGGGATGTTTAAAAAAATGTATATATCTTTGGAACAGTAACCAGATGAGCAATGCTTCCCTCCACCCCATCCTGAAGTTAAATAAAATAACTAATTATGTGTGGTTTAAGTAAGAGATGTGAAAGAGAGAAGTGGGATATATTATATATAAATATTTGTAGGGTACAAACCCCAAGGCCCTGATTCAGGGTAGCATCCTCCTTCATGGAAGCATTTAAGCATTGACTTCAAAGGGACATAAACAGGGCTTTAGTTTTGTCCTAAATGAGAGCCCAAGGGAGGACAAGAATAAATAAGCATAGTGCAAGGGTTAAAATTAGGAGTAGAGGGATGATGTCAAAAAAGAGTTAAAGCTGAATGAGGGGAAAAAAACTTCCAGACAGCAAGATAGCCTTTTGAAAACTGTTCCATAACCTTTGCCTTCATTAGTATTTTTCTTAGAATTTACCACTATTGCATCTCCAAAAGCAAGATCTTGAGTAGATAAACTGCTGCCACTTTACCCACAATGTTGTATAACCCTGTTCTGAACAGGTCTAACCAATGCAGTAATAAAAAGTGGCAAAGGGCAACCTGTCTGTCCTGTGGACTCCATGATGCTGCCATCCATGGAACGGCATGCTACATAGGGACATCTTTGGAAAAACAAGAATCAGAGAGGTAGCCGTGTTAGTCTGGAATAGCAGAGGTAACAAAGAGTCCTGCGGCACCTTAAAGACTAACTATAAAGTATAGAAACATAAGCTTTCGTGGGCTAATACCCACTTCGTCGGATGCAAGCTGTGAGAAATTCTGGCCCCACTGAAATCAGTGAGATATTTACCATTTGCTTCAATAGAGCCAGGATGCACCCTTCACGAAGTCTTGTCTCACTTGGTCACTATTTGAGAAGTTGGTCCAATAAAAATTGTTGCCTCACTCAACACTAATATCCTAGGATTAACACGGTTGTAACTATACTGCATGGAGATTATTTGTTTTCTTTTGTTCTACATCATCTGAAATGAAAGTAACTTACATTGAAACACACTTTTCATTCTATATACATGGGAAAATGTATATAGATTTGATTTTACCTTACCAGGGTGGTTTAAGTGTCTGGGAGGGACTTCTGCCCCTTTATGCCAGTCTTCCAATCTTATGAACTCCATTTGTTATGACTTACTCACACAGACCAGACTGCAGCAGTTCTTTATTATTCATATTGTGTTAAGATGCTTCTTGTTTGCTCATGCCATAATATGTATAAAAGTTCACTTTTAATTAAACCATATGGTAACTTAAAAATTAATTTGATTCTCATGTTTCCTTCCTATTGCCTTTTCTTTGCTTGCTATTCAATGTTCAATGTCAGCTTTCAAATCCTGTCTACAATACTGGGTTTACTATTCCTTATCAAGCTTTTATTTATGACATACCTTTTATTAATGTACTTACACCTTAAAGTTCTGTAAATGCCATAATTCTTGTGAATGATGCTGTATAAATGAATAAATAAAATATTACTTTGATTCAGTGGGGACTAGACAGCTTGCTATTCAAGCAAATATCAAAACCCTTCATTTTCTTTGAATACCCTTCCCCTATCAGTAGCTCTGTTTGCACTGAGATAATTATACTATTCCATATGTATGAAAGAGAAACTCCTCTCTCCTATCTCTTCTAGAAATCTTCCTCTCTCCTATCTCTTCTAGAAAGCTATCAATGGGCTCACACTGAAATTCCAGAGTGGACCAAAATGCCAATAAGTAGTATTACAAAAATACATATATATACATCTACATATATAAAAGTCAAATGGTGTATGCGTGTATGCGTGCGTGTGTGCATGTATGTACGTTCCCTTACTCCTTCCACACCATTTGAGCTAGACTTGAAATTTGGTACAGTTATAGGCCTTAGGGTCCTAATCAGGGTAAGAGTCGAAAATTTTTCAATTCTCACCTCTGACGCCCCCCAGGGGTGAAATTCTTTAAAGCCCATTCACGTCAGCTGGGCAGCAGGTTAACACCTGCTGTTCTCTGTGACATAGTTATGATGTAATAATACCCCCCTCCAACGGATCCCGCACTCGCTGAGCTCTCTCCCCCCGCCCCCCCTCCAACGGCCCCGGCACTCGCTCAGCTCTCTCCCCTCTTCCCCCCTCCAATGGACCCCACACTCGCTCAGCTCTCTTCCCCCCCATCCAGGGGCCCCCACACTCACTAAGCTCTCTCCCCCCTCAGGAAAGAATAGACATTTTTTTAAATCTCACCCCCCTCCCTCCCTCCAACGGCCCCCACACTCGCTCAGCTCCCTCCGCCCCCCCCCCAACGGACCTTGCACTCGCTCAGCTCTCTCACCCCTCAGGAAAGAATAGAAATTTTTTAAAATCTCCCCCACCTCCCCCCACTCCAATGCCCCCCACCCACTCGCTCAGCTCTTTCCCCCCTCCAACGGACCCCACACTCACTCAGCTCTCTTCCCCCTCCCCCCTCCAATGGACCCCACACTCGCTCAGCTCTCTTCCCCCCATCCAAGGGCCCCCACACTCACTGAGCTCTCTCCCCCCTCAGGAAAGAATCGAAAATTTTTAAAATCTCACTCCCCTCCCTCCCTCCAACGGCCCCTGCACTCGCTCAGCTCCTTCCCCCCCTTTGTATACTTTGTATTTGGCCTTATTGAGTTTCATCCTATTTACTTCACACAATCCAGTTTGTTTAGATCATTTTGAATTTTAATCCTATACTCCAAAGTACTCACAACCCTGCCCAGCTTGGTGTCATCCACAAACCTTATATGTGTACTCTCTATGACGTTATCTAAATTATTGATGAACATATTGAAAAGATCAAGACTAAGAACTGATCCATGAAAGAGCCCACTTAATATGACTTTCCAGCTTGAATGTGAACCACTGATGATTATTCTCTGGGAATGATTTTCCAACCAGTTATGCACCCATCTTATAGTAGCACCATCTAGGTTATGTTTCACTAGTTTGTTTATTAGCTGGTCATGTGAGACAGTATCAAAAGCCTTACTAATGTCAAAGTATACCATAATTACTGCTTCCTTCCTATCCACATGACTTGTTACCTTGACAAAGAAAGCTATTAGGTTGGTTTGGCACAAAGTGTTCTTGACAAATCCATGCTGACTGTTACTTCTCACCTTGTTATCTTTAGCTTACCCCAAATTGATTGCTTAATTATTTGCTTCATTATCTTTCTATGTGTTGAAGTTTAGATGACTGGTTTGTAATTTCCCGGGTTGTCCTTATTCCTTTTTTTCTAGATTGGCACTATATTTGCGTTCTGTCAGTCCTCTTGTTTCTCACCCATCTTTCATTACTTTTTGAAGAGAATTACTAATGGTGCAGACATCTCCTCAGTCAGCTCCTTGAGTATTCTAGGATGTATTTCATCAAGCCCATGAGACTTGAAAACATTTAGTTGTCTAAGTAATTTTTTAATTGTTCCCTCCCTATTTTAGCCTCTGATCCTACCTCATTTTCACTGGCATTAATTAAATTAGATGTACAATTGATACTAAACATTTTGGTGAAAACTGAAACAAAAAAGTCATTTAGCACTTCTGCCATTTCCATATTTTCTGGTATTTTTTTTTCACCCTCATTGAGTAACAGGCCAATTCTGTCCTTGGTCTTCCTCTTGCTTCTAATGTATTTGTAGAATGTTTTCGTCTTACCTTTTATGTCTCTAACTAGTTTAATCTCATTTTATGCCTTGGCCTTTCTAATTACATACTCCTGCGGTTTTTTAAATATTCATCCTTTGTAATTTGACCTAATTTCCACATTTTGTAGGATTCTTTTTTTTGAGTTTCTGATAATTGAATATCTCCTGGTTAAGTGAGGGTACTCTTTTGCCATACTTTCCATCTTTTCTATGCAGGGGGATAGTTTACTCTTGTGCCCTTAATAATGTCTCTTTGAAAAACTGCCAGTTCTCTCAAACTGTTTTTCCCCTTGCTTCTTTTGGGATCCTACTTACCAGTTCCCTGAGTTTGTTAAAGTCTGCCTTTATGAAATCCATTTTCTATAGTGCTGTTCCCCCTGCTACCATTCCTTAGAATCATGAACTCTGTCATTGCATGATCACTTCCAAATTTTCAACCTAGAACTAGGCTCTCCCCTATTGGCTTTCTCAGCATGATGAAATAATAAATTGTCTCTACATTTGAAGAACTCGTTGGACCATCTGTGCCCTGCTGTGTTATCTTCCCAACAGATGTCTATGTAGTTGAATTCTCCCTCCCTCCACCACCCCCTGCATCACCACCAAGTCCTATGCTTTGGATGATTTTGTTAGTTGTTTATAAAAAGCCTCATTCATCTCTTCTTCCTGTTAGGTGGTCTGTAGTAGACCCCTACCATAACATCACTCTTGGGTTTTTTACCCCTTACCCAGACACTTTCAACAAGTCTGTCTTCTATTTCCATTTCAGCCTCAGTCCAAGGGTATAATTATTTGATATATAAGGTAACACCTCCTCCCTTCATGTTGTTGAATGAGACTCTAATTAAAATAAAAGGGGCTGATATCACTGTTAAACATCATACACATGTAACCTACCCTGCCATTCTTTCCCTGCTTTCCCCGATTTTTTTTAAAAATCCAACCTTATTTCAGCAGGGAATGTTTTATGCTATTCAATCTCTCTCAAGAGGATGAATTCATTTTTCACAATATTACTAAGTGTATTTGCAAGATTTTACAACCAAATATAATGTGTGTGTTTGGCAGTTACTCACTTGGATGATCACATCTATAATAAATCGATAGCGTGGCTTTTATCACATGGTATTGATGATCTAAGACTAGACTGATAGCTCCAGATGTACCAGAATCAGAAATAGTTTTCTTAAAGGTGCCCAAACTGTACAATACGAAATCTCTAAGTGGATTACCACTGAGTGGAGGTGTCTAAAAATGCCAATTATTTAAAAATGCCCTATGAGATTCTTTTGATAATATTTTCTCCCCTTTTCAGTTGCCAACTAGAAACAAGGCAAAAAGGAGGAGGAAAAAAACATTGTCCCATCATGTATTTTTGTAAAGTTTTTGACTAGCTCCATCTCTGAGCTATTATAGGAAACATGTCAATTTAGTGTAGATTTACCTCCCTTTTTGTCTTAATAAACTAGGTTAATACTAAGTTTTCTTGTTTAAATTGTAGGGGCTAAGATAATTACCTTGATGAAGGTGAGTAAATTCTAGGTTGGATCTAAACAAATCTGACTGGTGTGATAGATAAAGCATTATTATGAGACTCAAGAAATAGAATCAAGCTGGTAGAGAAGTGTGAACAGAACACTTAAGGAAGATATCCCTTCGAGATTAGTTGCTGGAGATGTGTGTCAGAATTTAAAATATTTATTTGAATTCCTAGAGTAGCTAGGGTGGCTACTGAGATCACCAGTCTTCATTGCCCTATGCTAAACTTCCACTCCAGAATGTATATGCACTCCCTCATAATGCTCCCTCTGCTTTCATGGCCACTTCCTTCCCAAGTGGTTTTCCTTGATGGGTTTGTCCAACTCTTCTAATTCTTGTTGCTCTGTTGCTCCTTTTTGGGGTCTGGATAGAAAAAATGGTAACGCATAGTTCCCTTCAATTATGAATGTCACTGTTCTGTATGTAAACTTTCTGGTTCTCAGAAGCGCTAAGGCTCTGTTATATTGTTGACTGGCAGAGCTAAAATGGAATGAGTAATGTAACATATATAAGTAGGTAGAAATGTAGTGTTGGCTTTTTGTCTGAACTGACCTTTACCATATCTTTGTTCAACTCTGGCTGCATTTGAAATTAAGTGTTTGTTCTAAGTTTAGAACGTGTTTGCCATTTTCCAGCTAGGTTTGACTAATTAATTGTGCTTGGAATATTTCTTGCTGTTCTGTCTGTGCATAGAGCTTGTTTGCCTTCATGTCTGTGGTCAGAGAAATCTTGGTCTTGTCAGACATTGAAGTGCCCTTTATTTGCTGAGAATGGTTGGTTTATATTTGTTTTTAGAGTGGTGTGAGTTTACTGTTGGTATGTGTTTTGCCTGTAAATTGGACGGGGGGCGGGGGAGGAGAATGGGGAAGGGGAAGGAGGCTGTTGGGAGAACAGAAAAATGATTCCTTTACTGCTCTTTTTTAAACCTATATTTATATATTCTTTAGTCTTTTAGGATTAGATGACTCAAATCAGGGCCTAAGGCCTGGCCTACACTTAAAGTTATATCTATATATCTGTCAGAAAGTCTTGTGATGTATTTATTTACTTACTGACATAGTTGTGCTGGTAAGAGTCCTAGTGTAGATGTAGTTATACTGGTATAAGGTGCTTTATACTGGAATAGCTTAGGTCTGTCTACACTACAGAATTTTGTTGGGGTGAAAAATATCCTACCCCCAGCCAACAAAGCCCCAGGTGGAGATGCAACTATGTCACTGGGGGGCTCCGCTGGCATAGTTAAGGAAAAAATCTCTGTAGTATAGACAAGCCAACCAGCATAAGCTATATGGGTATGACTGCATCCACAACTGGTGGTTTTCTGATTTGTTTTTGCTACTTTCACTATATCAGCATTGTTAAAACAACAAAACTGCTATGCATAAACAAATCTTAATTCTCCAGTATCTTGCACCTTTTGTTGTCACATGCATTTTTGCAAACTGGGTATAAAACCCTCCCAGATCAGACTTATTTTGCTCATACTTTAGCTAGGACTCTGATGGTTTCTGCTTTGTTGTTGTTGTTTTTGCTAGAAGCTGCTGGTGTAGTGTGACCAATCCCAGGCCTTCATACATCACAAATCAGACTTGAAATGCCATGAGAGTGTCTTAAAAACCATGAGATTAAAACATAATAAATCATGGTGCTATTTGTCTGCCTCTGATTTCTAGTCTTTGGGAAAAGACACCCATCCAAAAAAGATTGTTTAAGATAAGACTGAGTAACACAGAGATAATTATGGGTGTGGAAGGATAATGAAACATGAAGATTTTTAGAATCGCTAGCACTGGACAGTGGCTACTTGCCAGTGAATCAAAGAAGTCTTAATTAATACTTGTTCATTTGTATAGAATCATTCACAGGTATCAGACCAAAAGTGCAAGAAACAGTAAGTTAAATGTATGTGACAAAAGCATGGAGTACCTCCTTTGTAACTACCGGTACTTCCTTAAATTAATTCAATGTGCTCTATATGAGGCTACAGCTAAACACTGCAAAACTTTATCTAGTGTAGAATACAGCCTTTTCTCATTTATTCTTCACTTACCACCTCAATTTTAAGTTAATTTCCAAATACAACTTGAAAGATTTTTTTTTCCAGTCCACAAATGTTGGCCCATAGTTTGGAACTGTTCTCAAAATTAGCTTCCAGTAATGTTCCTTTTTTAATCTATATGTAAAACTGTTTAAGTACTAATGTAAACAAGACCAAGTACTTTTCAATACCGTTTCAGAAAGAAGAGACCTAGAAGATAATACATATTCAACTGGTACCACTGTCTTATTGAGAAAGGGCATCATCCTACTATCCAAAAGTGGATTGAGTTTAATCCCCAAAACAGCTTTCCTCCACCTTTCATAATAGGTAGACCCTTTTCAGAGTCATTATAATTGCCAGAATTTCCCTTAGCCCCAAAAACTTGAAGATTTTTACCCTTAGCATTATTCTCCATAGTGTTACTCAGTGAAACATTTTCATTTGCCAAAGTTAATGAAAGAGCTGCAATGTACGTGGTGAACAGTGCTTCTCCATTCATTTGGCAGTTAATCTCATTAACCTAATTAGATTTTGATATAACCATTTAAAAAGTCAATCCTTTTCCAACACATATGCCAATGCTATTTTTCTTTGACTTCTTTTTTTTTTTTTACATATGAAAAGGACTGGATCAGATTATACTTGTAAAACATACAGTGGAAAAGTAAGAATGGCCTTAGAAGTTGGCTACAGACTTCCCACAGGAAGTAAAGAAAGCAGAGTAAGACAGAATCTGTAAAAATAGGAAGATTTGAATATGAAAGGTTTCAATTTCATAAATACTAATTAAGATATCAACTGTAACATCACAAAAGAAACATTGAAGACAGTACAATAATATTTCTTTACAGTTCACTGAGCAGACAGAAAGACTGGAGGCTATTCAAGGCTTATAAAAAAGTTGAAAGATAGTGAACATGGAAGGTTGAGTGTTTCAAGTGTAAGAGCATATCCAAAAAAAGTTGCAATTCAAAAAGAATGAAATGTAAAGTGGGCTTTGAGATTTTTGCGCAGTCTGTTTTTTTTAAAAAAAGTTGATTTGGAGTCAATTTCTACTTAGAAAGAGGTATTTTAGGAAAGTTCTAAGTCTATTAATATATAACTTTGTGAAACATTTAAGGTCAGGGTATATGTTACCTGACACAAAAGCAAGTAAATGAAAAATTAAGCCAGATAATACATATTCTCCACCTACCTCATCACTATCCTACACCACAGCTCAAACCACAACCTTAATTCTGTCCACCCTAGGAGTGCCAGCTGTTCATCATCTTCCTTTACAAAAATGGGGATTGCAATGGGAGGAGTGAGGGAGAGTGACAGAAACAGTATTATCAGACACATGCATTCAAAAATAATTCTCTCTTACTTTCTTTTCTCCCCCAAAATCATTAGACTGACCTAAATCATGAGATTTTTAAAAAGCTACCAAACCAAACCAAATCCTCATTTCTTGCCACTTTCTGACTTCCAGGGGCAGCTGACCAACCTCCTTCTGCCGATGTGTGTGAACTTTTTAGATTGAAAAATCTAACCCTAAATGAACAAATCTGAGCTTTCTTGGAGGAGCACTCTGCTTACTTTCCTTAACCCTTGCGTGGAGAAGCTGACATTCTGTCCCTCCTCTCTTATTACCGTCCTGCATCTTACCTGTTCCATCTCCCACTCACATTCTTTCTTCATAGTTCTCCAAATTTCTTCTGTCTTTTCCAGGTGTGTGCCCCTCACATTCAGCTATCTGGTTCCCCTTTATCCCTCAGCATTCACCTGTTTCTCATAGTGCCACACTGATAACATAGGAGGGCATCAACTTTCCTGAAGGCCCGGGTTTCTCCAATTGGGAAAATTGGAATGAGGTGTTAAGGGCAGCTTAAACTTCTTCTGCACAGGCGGTAGGGAACTTATCTTTCCTGAATGTGCCTGTAGCTTCAATCCCACTGAGAACAGTAGAAGATGGTGCCCTCTTTGAAAAAGGGCAATTCTTTGAAGTTTATCTGAAAGGGATTTCATTCCCAGCCTCTGAGAGGTAAACTTTCATTTATGAAGAATAGCAAAAAGAATAACTTTTAATCTTAAATGTTTCTTTTATAAAAGTGACCATAAAGATGAACTTCCCTTCTAATTAGTGTGTAGATACAATGTTCTTTTAAAATATATCTGTTGACAAATGTCAGTCAAAGACTTATTTAGAACTCTTCTCATTTGAGAATTTATGAAAATAAACCAAACAAAAACAACACAGAAAATGCACAGGCCATGAACACTAACATTGTGACACTTCACACAGAAAGACTATCTTTGTGTAGGGGGGGGGAAACAACAGTAATTTAATCCTATTTCAGAATGGAACTCTAACTAGTTGCAGTCAGTCTTTGTAATATTTATGCCTAACCTAAAAGTATGGCAACTCAGTATTTATTGGGCACAAGTAGAGAGAGGGGGGGGGAGAGAGAGAGAGAGAGAGAGTGAGAGTGAGAGAGAGCGAGTGTGTGTGTGTGTGTGCGCGTGCACTAGCATAGATTATGGCAGTCTCAGGATGGCTATAAATAGCTCTCAGGTCTGATTTTGATATTTGCAGATATCTGAAGAAGAGAGGCACCCCATTCACAACCTTCTCTCTCTGCCACCTTCTTTATGCTGGGGACTGAACAAGGAGTAATGGTCTCAAGTTGCAGTGGGGGAGGTTTAGGTTGGATATTAGGAAAAACTTTTTCTCCAGGAGGGTGGTGAAGCACTAGAATGGGTTACCTAGGAGGGTGGTGGAATTTTCTTCCTTAGAGGTTTTTAAGGTCAGGTTTGACAAAGCCCTGGCTGGGATGATTTAGTGGGGATTGCTCCTGCTTTGAGCAGGGGGCTGGACTAGATGCTCTCTTGAGGTCCCATCCAATCCTGATATTCTATGATTCTAGGACTGGGAAATATGGTGGCACAGAAGCTGCTACAATAGTTCTATGTCACCTAGAGATTCTTCCACATTGTCAGAGAGTTACAGTAGCTATGTACAAGGTGCAGCGTTAAGGCTGCACACCAGCCTCCCTTTTGAGTGCTGAACTTTGAAACTTTAATATCTGTTTTTATGTCATTGGGGAAAAATTCTGGGCAAAAGCTGACCTTTTAAATTGTGACCATTGCATACATCTGAATGCTAATGTAGCTGTACAGATCCTAAAGAAAGCAAGAAGATTTGTGCTAGAGACAAACTGAGGAACTTTATGAACATACATGAATAGAGTAAAGCGATAATAGCAGAATTTAAATCTGTTCAAATCACTCTGAGTTCTGTAATTGTGTTCCTTTATTTTTAGCAGTTCTTGGGAGAATAAGAGTTCTTTACTTTACCATTTTCTCTTCACTGTCTTGTTCTGTTCCTTTGGTTATCTGGAGTCCCAAACCTCTCTAAATCTTTGGGCAGAGCACCACTTTGTCCTTTGGCCATATGAAGTGCCAAGCTACATGCCCTACAAAGAAAGGCAGGCTATGGCACTGAGTTCTAAAATGGCGGCAATGAATAAAATGTTTGAGGGATGCCAAATACAGGATTTAAAAGTATGAAGGCTAACAAAACTGTTTAAATAGAGGCTAGAGAAAGGCAGGACAGCACAAGAGCAGAAACAGGTGACAAAAATAGAGTGAAAAAATGATCAAAGGGCACCAATCATTTCAGCAGAAAGAAATTATATATATATATATTTAAATGCATGTACTGGAGAAAAACCTGAAAGAGGGGAAACAGTCTTGGGAATTACAAGAGAGAATTGCAGACAAGCAATAAGGAAACTGCCTATATAAAGGCAGTTATGCTGCGTGAATCTTTACTCCCATAAAATATATCCCAACAGATGAAGCAGCAGGAACTGGGAGCATTACCTTATGCTTACCTCTTCCTGACTTTCTGGATTTCTAATATATGGAGGGAGGATGGTATTGTCAAAGGCCCCTTTCTACAGCAGCCTTAACTCCAGGTTACTGACATTTTTTTTAAGGGCTACATTGACAGGCAGCAAAGACACAACTCACATAGCTTCCCCCCTCCTAGCCCCTAGTCCTGTTATTGCTGTCAAACAAAATAATATAGAACCTTCATTTTAATGAGTCTTGCCTTTCAAATTGAAAGTTTACATGTTTCATGGAAATAACCTGAAAACATGTATGGTTTGCTTTCATTCATTTTACATGGTATACAGAATAATAAAAAAATAGCAAAGATGTATATTTTAGTAATATCAAGCTGGGGCTTATTTCTAAATAAAAGACTTTCATCCTGGGGGCTTGTGTAGTGAAAGTATTATGGTTTGCAGATAAAAATGACACTTTACATTTTAATAATGTGAAAGGTGTGACAAACAATGCAAATTTCAGGAAAATCTAAAAAGGTTAACAGTAGGGGTTTAAGGATTTAGTATTAGCTTTTATTTGCTTGACATTTGTTAGTTTGTATCAGTCTTTAATAGTTTTGAAATCCATTATTTACTCCACATTTTCTTTTTTTAATAGTAATATTTTAAAACTTTTATGAAAGATCTTAAAATATTTATTGCCTAGAGGAAAGATAGGTCAGCCCAGATTTAGCATTGTGTGAATTGAGATTTAGCTCATTACCACTCTGTAGTCTTCAGCCTTTACTGTGAAAACCTAAGTGTTTTTCAGCTAGTAGTACCGTATTTCAATCAATTGAAAGTTCCTGCTGGGTCCCTGCACACACAAGTCCTATTGACATCGGTAGGGGTTGCCTTTTCTTTTGAGTTACACTGCAGGTTCATTTTCCCCCCATTCATTTTAATTGTTCCAAGTTAAGAGCTGAGTTTTGTTGGGAAGTTGTTTGTTTTTTGGTTGTTAATGACTACTTTTCAGTAATCAAAAGGCAGGACACATTCTGAGAGCAGTAATATTCAATAAGAAGCAAAAGCTGTCAATGGCATTTCAATAATAGGTAGTGTCTTTTGACAAGATCACTTACCATTTGCTGTCTCTTGTGACAGATCTCTCTCTTTTTCATGCTTGTTTGGATTTACTTAGACAAGTTTCATGAAGTGGGAAAGCTTGGCTTAAAATCTACCTTAGGTACATATGATCTCCTTATCTGAATGCCTCTATCTTCAATGTACATATTATGGGTTACTATTATATTGCATTAGTGACTAAAAACCCCTTTTTTAGTCCAGGACCCCCCTCTATTCATCACCATAAAAATACAGAACAAAGCCCCCAGTCTGAGATCACTTACCATTCTCACAGTTCCCTGTGAGGTTGGTGTGATGGTTCTCAAGGCATCCAGGACTGAGTTACTGTGTTATCTCTGTCTCCAGCACTGGGGGGTTTGCCTGTGCCTGGTTGGGTGTCAGGTCCCTAACGCCACCAGCCACTGAAGCACGCTCCTCTAGGCTATGCCAGCTTTGTCTTCACCTTGCAGGTTACCAATAGGTGCACCACCAGTCCTCAAATCCCTTTGAATTTTTCCACTGTGATATCCAGCCCCTGACACTGTCCGCTCACAGAAATCCCAGATCCTCTGTCCCCAAAGGAGTGGTGTGCACCAGGTTACTAGTTTTACTTTAAACTACAGCACACGTAAATCACACAGCACCCATGAGTCCTTATAATATAACAATGGTAGATTTATTTAAGAAAGGATAGAGAGTCTACTAGAAACAAGAGAATGATGGAAACAAATGGCTACCATACAAAACAAAATCATAAAACACAAACCTGGGTCTACACTTATCAACAGTTATCTTTCCTAGCGAATAAAGAAGGTTTTCCTCCCAAAGTTCAGTCTGTTGCAGAGCTGGCTGGTTTCACATGAAACAGTGTTACCCTGAAAAATGGATTTTAGGCCACCCTTAGAATAACCTGCCTATCACCCCCTTATTCTGCTCTTCCTGAGGTATGGGTCACCATGTAGTTAAGGCAGTGGTTCCCAAACTTTAACAACCTGTGAACCACTTTCACTAAAATGTCAAGTCTCATGAAACCCCTCCTAAAAATGAATATTTTCAGGAATTTTCTCTTTTACCCGAGTATAAATTATAAGAGCAATGATCTTGGAAACATAACATTTGTTTTTATGACATGCTTATTATATACTATTATTAATTATCATTTATCATTACAGTATTTTTATTATATTATGAAAATGGCAACATTCTTCCATTCTCACTTTCATAGCTTGTATCACTTTGAATAAGTCTGTTATAAAATAAGGCTCCTATATTTCATCAAGGAGTATCAGATGTGAAACAGCATGAAGATAGTTAAGAAGCCAACTCAAAGAGTTCCTCCTGCACAAGCATTCAGGTCTTGAGCAGTCCAGGCAAACACCACACATTATAACAAAGCTTAAACTTGTTCATAATAATTTTAAAAAAACACTACTATTTGATTTTAAAAATACTAAAAAATATCCTCTCTTTCCATTTCTTATAAGGATTCTTGACGTTTAAATCTCCTCAGTGTGATAGATATGCTTAGCTCTTGGAAGTCCAGGGGCTCCAGGCTGCTGGCCCCATGCTACCCAGAGTTCCTACGGACAGCGCTGTCCACCATTAGGGAATGCCTCCCCCCAAGAACCCCCTGTAACATTTCACAAGCCCCTAGGGGTTTCCAAACCTCATTTTGGGAACCACTGAGTTAAGGAAACACTTGAAAGACACAGATTCAACCTTCCAACAAAGTGATTGATACAGGCAGTATGCTTTCCAAAACAAAATTTCTTTTTACTGATGTAACTAATCATCCCTATTACACTGTAATCTAAAAATAGAAATTAGACACCAGTCATTTACTGTAAATCAAGGAGCATTTAAACTACAATAGCATACAGTTTACATGATTCTAAGCAATTCAATTAGCACAGAGATACCTTAAACTTGCACATACAGAACTAATACTACACTATACTATATTTATGCTAAATTATAGTTAAAATTAGCAATCTTACACTATCTGTTGATTCTGCTACATTGTTTACTGTTGCTGCTGCCACTGCAGCTTCTGCCTCCTGTTAATAGGGTTGCAGCTCACTCTCAGTTCTGTTTCTCTGTTCCTAGTGGCTACTGTTGCCCCTTGGTCACCTCCCCTACTTCTTTTGCTCTGCTACTGTTGCAGCTTTTCTTCAACAGCCACTCTTCTAGCTCCTTTGCAGCAGCTCTTCTGGCCTGCTCCTGACTTCTACCTGCTAATAATCTGCCTTTTATACTGTCTGATCTTTTGTGCACATGCTCACTGGTGTTGTTTACCCCACAGTTATGATTCCGCTGACCCTTTCACCTATTTGGCTTTCTGCCAAGGTGCCATTTTAGATAGTTGTTTACCTCAACTGAACTTTCCACTCCCTTGTGTTTTTGTCAAGGTGTCATTTTAGCAATCCTTAGTTTACTGCCAATTTTATGGGACCTTCTTTTGTACCAAGCATGCTCAGGATCTGCAGCTTCCATCTTAAGGTGGGGTAACTCCTGCTTATTCAGAATGGAGGTCTGGAATACAAAAATGGAGGCTGGAGAATTTCTCCAGTATCACCATAATCCATTTTTTCATGAGAACACCTCACTCCTTAAAATGTCTCTTCTATGAAAGGATACAGAGAACCTCTCCCTCCTCTGTTATAGTGAAACAGTCTGTTGTTTCTCTTTGGAGACAGGGAGAACCCCAGTTTCATTATAATTTTCCTTTTCTTTTACCTTCAAGTGGTTTCAGTTGTTTGCAGTTGCCACTAATGGTTTTCCATTGAAAGTCTTTATATTGAGAAAGGCTAACCAACGGAGACTTCAATTGCATCACTAGCTGAACAGTGTAGGGTGACAATTCTCTCTTGCCTGAAGGGACCATAACTGAGAAACATTATCCATTGGTGACAAATTTTTACTCCAAGTCCATAAAGCATACTTTCCATATAAATATATTCTTCCTTAAATATTACCTGTACATACATCTAGCATTGATTAGGACAAGTTCTGATCTTTCTTCAGATACCTTACATGTTACTCTTAATGGACAAATACCCTGTAAGACATGTGTTTGGTGTAATTAATTTGTCATATCTGAGGTGAGAGTTGTCTGCAAAGAATCGGGGACTTTTTGTTAAGAGATCCATGTATCATATTTGGGAAGGACTCTGTTTCTCATTTTACAGATAGGGAATTGACAGACAGACTAAATAACTTGCTCAAGATCACACTGGAAGTCTGGCAGAACAGAGAACTGAACCTTTATCTCCCAAGTCCCTTGCTATCACTCTAACCTCCTTATTCTCAATGCACATTAATTTTAATCAAAATCTAGTACAACTGTTTTAAAATGAAGCCGATACTCCCACCAATACCTAGTTTGTTGTATCAAATCTTATATTTAGAACTATATGTAGTTCTTTGGGGCAGGAACTGTATTTTTATTTGTAAAGCCCCTTCACAATGGGGTTTGGGCCTCTATGCACCAAGACAATACAAATAATAGACATAATATATTAAGTGATTAGCAAACTGTATTGAACAGAATGAGAAAAGGACCTGAATCTTGTTTGAAGACTTAATAAATAATAATAAAATATAATTTAATAAGACACAAAAAAGAAAAACTTGTGAATCTCAGTATTTCTGATTTTTGGTTGGGACTGGAAAGGAAAATTCCAAAATATCACTACAAAGAGTATTCTCAACATTTCTGATCCAGCTGAAACTGAAACTCTGTATTAATCTTGTGAAAGCTTGTTCTGAGTTCTCCAGTCTGATTTCCACATCAAAGAAGTTCAGTATTTCAGTTATACTTTGGATAGTCATCCAATCCAAACTTTCAAATCTTCTGGGGGTTGCCTATTGCTAATATATGCTCAGTCATCAATATACATATGTATGAATAATACTGTGTAATAATACTTCCAAGAAATTCCAGGAGACTATTACTTCCTACTACTCATTCACTTTTGAGTTGAAAAACATACTTTGAGACATAACCATCAGCTGTACACTTTCACAAAACTGGCAAGAACAAGATTTATAATTGGTATCCTCAGTGATGTGAAACTTTCCAAATAGCTGTTAGAATCCTAATATTTTAACCTTTTATGCAATCTGAGTTGTGTGTGTGTGTGTGTATGTGGGAAATATTTCACTAAATTGATACAGCAATGCAATTTAAGCAATTTAATAATTTTCGGTATACATGCAAGGTGGGGGCAGGGCCAACAGCAGCCTCCCTGGCTGGGAGTCAGGGGGCCAGGCAGGACAGACCTGCATGCCGGATGTGGCCCGTGGGTCATAGTTTGCCCACCCCTGTGCTAGCAAGAGTGTCATGATTTTATTTTCTATGTAACCATTTGTTTCCAATATTCTTATTTACTATCATTTGAATCTGTGCTCTTTGATAATAAATGTATTCTTGGTTTCACCATAAATATATCTAAGTGCTGTGTGTTTAACCAAATGCTGATCCTGAGTAAAACTGGTAAACTGGTATGCATTATTCCTTTGGGAGTGGAGAATCTGTGAGCTCTACATTGATGCTCAGAGAGCCCAGAGGTTGATGTGAGCCTATTGCATACTGACTGAGGAGTGCAGAGCCCACAAGGTCTAAGAGGGGAGTCCTTGTGCTGCCTGGGACTGGGCTGTCAGGGACAGGTACAGACATTGCTCTCTCATGTTCACAGCCCTGGGTACCCCTTGGGAAGCATCACAGTATTCATCAATCAAAAGGAGCTAGCAATGAACATCAATTTAGGACCAACTTTCACACAACAGCCAGATATATCAAGAATGACAATATGTATAGGGAAAATAAATATGGTGTGGAGGGTTTGTTAAATCATATTCAATGTTCACACTTTAAAATATTGCAACTCTTCTTTGAAAATGCTAGAAACATGATCTAATGCAAACAAAGAAACACAAAAACTATTATTTACATTCTAGTAGTATGTACAGGCCCCAAGAAAGACTGGAGCTCCAACATGCACCAGCTAGGGTGACCAGATGACAAGAAAAAAGTATCGGGACACATGGGGGGGGGGAAGTGGGGGGAGGGCGGAGGGGGAAGTAGAGGGGGGAGGGGACTGGAGTGGGGGGAAGTAGAGGGGATGGGAGGGTGCCACAGGCTCCCCCCCCCCACTGGACCCATGGGGGTAGGGTCTGAGGAAGCCATGGGTCAGGGGTACCCAGGGCACAGCCCCACCGTGGGTTGGGGATCCAGGGCCCCAGCTGCTTACCCCCGGGAATTGTTCTCATCTGGGCTGGGGGGCAGCCAGCAGGTGGGTCAGGGGCTGGTTGGGGGGGTGGGGTGGCTGGGCGCTCTCTGTAGCCTCCCTCCTCACTGCCCCTAGGCAAGCAGCCCTCCTTCCCCCGCCCCTGCAGCATGTGAGGCAGTGGCAGAGAGCTGTCCTGGCCGCTGCCCCTGACTCTTGATGGGGGGGGGGGCTGATGAGAGGCCGGACTCGGAGCTGGGTTGGGGGAGGCGGCGGCCGGGGGCTCTCTGCCCCTCCCCCTCTGCCGGTGCAGGCTGCAAGCAGCCTCCTTCCCCCTCCTTGCACCACGTGCAGTGGCAGAGAGCCTCTGCCTGGGGAAGTGAGGTTTGCTGCCTGCTCCTGCCGGCAGGAGGGTGCTGCGGCCGCCCCGGAAGGAGCGGTTAGTGAGGCACGAGTCTGGCGCCGGCCTCTGAAGGTCCCTATTCGGGACAAAGGGCGTCCCGACCAAAGGATGATTGGGACGCGGGACAATGCCCCGAAAATCGGGACTGTCCCGATAAAATCGGGACGTCTGGTCACCCTAGCACCAGCACACACCAAGAGGCACCTAGGAAGAGACAGTCTCGCCTCCAAAAATCTAAATGGACTAGAAGAAACAAACGCATGGAAAGGCGAAGGGACTTGCCCACGTGAACAATTTAGCAATAGAGTCAAGCTCTCTAGAGTTGCTGCACAGTGCACAAGCCATTGTGCCACACTGACTTATTCAAGCTCATATACACTGGCAATACATTACTAACCAAAGAAAAATGGACTAAATGTCCAGGCTTCTGAAGAGCTGAGGCTTTATTTTATTTTGAATAATGAATGAAAGGGAGCCAAGTGTTAGAATACATACAAATCTGTCTCTTCAAATGAATCATCTTTTCTATTACCAGACTTCCCACGTTTGGATATTCAATTTGGCTGCTCTGTCTTATAAACCATCATCAGGAGCTGATGGAAAGCCTGACTGACGTTTGTTGTGTAGTCTCCAGTAAGACGACCACACCGTATAGTGGTGCTGCTATAGTCTGTTTGATCAAGGGGGATTATATGGGAAGGGGGGGTCACTGTGGACTTTGGAGGATTCAATGGGTTTGGAAAAGCATCTGCCTCAAACTCAAATAATTTTTAGGAGCCGAGAGGGGGGAGGAAATAAGTGGTCTTTCTCAACACAATGAAGCAGGCAGTTACATGGTGGGCTGGGCCTGAAGGCTACAGTGGCTCAAAAAAAGCATCAGCACTGTGGTTTACAGTCAGTGCAGTAGGCTAGCCAGTAACCATCAGCTGACTGCCAATTAGTCGAGTGTATTCCATGTCTAACTCTAACCCGTATACTGCTCCATTCAAGACTCTCTGAGAAGTCCTAGTGACAACAACTGGGTATGTAGGTAGCTGAAGAGAAATACCACACATCTATAAAGACATGGGTAACCCTTTCTCTATTGCAAACCATTTTTGTCCATCTTGAATACTTAGAGTTCCAGTTCAGACAAAATATTTTTTGTAGTTCTAGAGATGAAGGAAT
Organism: Sternotherus odoratus; assembly: GCA_032164245.1. Taxonomy (NCBI): domain Eukaryota; kingdom Metazoa; phylum Chordata; order Testudines; family Kinosternidae; genus Sternotherus; species Sternotherus odoratus. Next base: position 56,477,538 of record JAVMKO010000007.1, on the reverse strand, counting down.
CATCTTGCTAGTTACTTATGGCTGCACCTTGTCATCCTGCCAAGACCTAAACAGTTTCAAAATAGCAATAAAAGCTTTATTGCAGACTCTTTCTGTAGAAAGCTATATAAACACATTTTGACAGTGGTATGATCAGATTCCAGAGATCAGTAAGTACTGCAAGTAAAAGTTAACTAAGCAATAAACAACTCAATGAAAAGGTTTAATAAATATTTGTTGTACAATATCTTTTTATTTCTCAACTCTCAAATATTTTGATTGTTTTACTCCAAATTGTCTGAAGAAAAGAAGCAATTAAGCCCCATAACACCTCACTAAGTGGTTGTTAACTGTTAACATGTTATCACACTTCATCTGGCATTTCCTGAGGCAGCCAACAAATAATGAGCTGAGATTCTTAAAACCAAACCAAAACACTGAAATACATTGCTCCATCGCGTGGGTGGTGTCTGTTGGAAAGAAACGGGTCAGTTTTGCCTTCTGGGCTTAGGGTTGTGTTGGGAGACGCATGTCCCAAAGAACCACCACTTGGATTCCTATGTGTTCGGGGCAGTTGGAGAGGGAGATCATACTCATTGTTAGTTCCCTTAACGGAGATCATTGTGCAGTTCCCTTATCACTCACCTTTCCTAGCCCTTTCTGGGACATCTAACAACATTATCCAGGAGCAGTCTGTGCACATAGAGGAGTACAGGGGCTACAATTTTAAGCAACACCCATGTGCTCCTCCCCCAGCTTTTTTATTTTGGTCCCTTTTGTCCCTGTGCATTGACTGAATACATTCTGACCCGCAGTAAGCGTGTGATTTGCTGTGCTCTCATAATGAGCAGATCCCTGTTCTATGTATGGTGAGGAACAAATCAAAAGAATATGGCAACATTTCCTTTGGATTTCCAGTGGCTCTCGTCAGGATGACTGGGATCATTAAGTATCCTTTGGCATCTTTCACAATTAAAGGTGTCTGACACTGTTACAGTTGCATGTAAATTATTTGTATTTTACATTGCCCTGGTGGAGTGGTACATAAAAATAAATGCTATGAAGGGGAGTGGGTAGTGTAGCTTCCTTTGACATTGAATTAGGTTGGTCTTTGTTTAAACAGATACATAAGAGGGATCACAGTGTTCCTCAGAGATTGGAGTTGTTTAGTCTTACGTCAGATCTGAATTTGACTTTATGCCTGCACTACAGATGCAATGTTCCTTGCTTGGGAACATTACAACCTTATCAAAATATTTTGTTTTAATTTTTTAAAACCAAAATATCATCAAAATTGACATTTCTGAGGGAAAAGTATCAATTTTGATGAAACATTTCCTAATGGACAACTGTTGTGTCGGAAACTTTTTGACCAGTCCTCATTGCTGAAGCCAGAAGACAGCATTAGGAAGGCCTTCCTTCTGGATCTGTGGGATAAAATATGTGATAGCACAAATGGCCAGTTCTTCATGGTCCCCACTTTGGCCTCTAGTTAACCACTAGATTGCATGATAAGTTGGGTTGCCCACTGGTGATCTTACTTCATTTTAATAGATCCTAACTCTATGCTCAAAAATAGGATGGCAACGAATGGGATGTGAGTGAAAAAGGTACTCTTAAATGTTTTTATTGCCCTCTTTACAGGGACTCACTAGAAATATACTTGTATTTTGTGGGATTCTCCTCAGAATACTTATTTAAAAAGTGTATTGATGGGGGAGGGAGGGTAGCATTGGCTAAGAGGATGCTTACTATTGTCAGGGACTCGAACCCCGACTGGCACGGTTCGTTGTCTGACCGCAAAGAGACAGGCAACACCAGCAAAGTCCAAACATAAGCTCTTTATTGAAAAGTGCACGCCTCAATAGAGAGCTACCCGTCCCCTAAAGAACCAACCAACTTTCTAACACTGGATAAGTTTTTTATAAACAGTTCCGTCGCGTCACAGGTTAGTCTGAGCCAAGATGGGAGGAGGGAAAAAGCAATCCAAGCCCTTTGCCCCCCTTGTTAGTTCCATACATGCTTAACCAGCATTTTATTACAACTTAAACAATACCTAATACAGTAAACCCTCGATTTAACGGACCTCGATTTAACGGACTTTGGATGCAACGGACAAAATTTCTAAGCAAGTCTGATGCATCCGAAATCCATTTGTCGAGGGCTGGCTGCCGGCTGCCGCCCGGGTCCCACCAGCGGGTGGGCGGGCTGCCGGCTCCCGCCCGGGTCCCGCCAGCGGGCGGGCGGGCTGCCGGCTCCCGGCTGCCGCCCGGGTCCCAGCAGCCAGGACCCGGGCGGGCGGGCTGCCGGCTCCCGGCTGCCGCCTGGGTCCTGGCAGCGGGCAGGCTGCGGAGCTGCCGCCCCGGCCCTGTGGCGGGTGGGCTGCTGCTCCGACAGCTCGTTTTTTTTATTATTATTAAATAACGGACTTTCTGATTTAACGGACACCCCCTCGCCCGAATTAGTCCGTTAAATCGAGGTTTTACTGTACCTAATTTATGACTGTCTAACATATCAAAGTTGGTATCTTATCATCTAGGTCAAAGAGTACCAGACATAGAAGAAAAATTAATAAACAGTAAGGAGAAAAAGAGTTAAAACATTCTGGCGCCAGCTGGCTAAGACAAGGATGTTGATATTATTCTATTTCCAAGGTCTTTGAAATACTCAGTCTGCTATTTTGTTCCAGGGCTATCCAGAGTTCTTGGAACATTGGAAACAGTTTAATTGACATAGCTCATTTAAGTGCCTCATATATTTTTGGGCCTAACACTATTATAAGGGTGACTTTCCCCTTACATTACCTTTCTGTTCATCTGGTTATCTATTCACTGCTTTGACCATTTTCATTTCACTTCAGATGCCCTATGAGCACATTAATTGTGCAGAATGATTCATATAGGAAGCCAACAAATGGAACTGTACAAGCACTCACCTAGTTGGAGCCAACTATCCTATTTACCCTTCTCAGATTGAGGGCAGGAGATTTAAGGAGAGAACAGCTGTTTGTAATTGGCTCTATGTTGTTCTGAGGTGTTACTCCTATTACTTTTCCGTATCTTCACCTTGCAGCTGGGTCCAGTGGCAAAGCCAGGCTTTCCAAGAATGAGGTTGGGGCAGGGAATAGGTCTCTGGTAGCAGGCTGGACAATGAGCCCACCCCCCATGCTTATCTGGGCCAGAGGGCTGGGCCAGGCTTCCCACTCTCAGTGTTGTGACCTGGCGCACAGAGTTTCAGTGCCATTCAAGTTTGGCCTGGCTACCCCTCTATCATGACAGAGGGGCAGCTAGGCCAAATTTGAGTGAGCAATATCAGAACATGGTCCATGAGGGTCACAGTGTCATGCAACCCCCATGTATAATGCCTGAAGTAGAGACCTGACCCTGGCCCCATGGGACACCACTACCAGGTGAGAGTGGGGCAGGCTCACTCTCCAGCCCTGTGTGAAAATGTGTGTTCTACACTTCCAATTGCCAATTGCACACTGTGCTTGAAAGAAGGCCACACAGATACCTACATGTCACTGGGGGTTGAGGGATCGAGGAGTCACCCCCACTGTCCTCCTATTAGCTTCACCATTGACTGTGTTTATTGTTCAAGGAAAAGAATATATACTGTTCTGAAAGGAATAGCTACTCTTTTACTGGGTTTTTGGTACCCACTTTGCTACTCTCCTGCTTGATCAGTCATAATTTAAGAAAAAACAAACTTACGGTACATTAATTAATACTTGAGCTATTTCAGAATTAATTCCACACACCCTTATCTGCAACTCTTCTTAGTCTATAGTATATAACCTAGTATGCTATCTTTTTGCAATAACACTGTTTTGCAAAACATAGCGACATTTTGCTGTGACATTATGAAATTGACATGTTTTTGCTTTCCCTATCTTTTTATTTCTCCTACTGCTTTTGCACTTTCTGGAACACTGTCACTGACCTTACAAACAAACTTTAATGTGGACATTTTCACCTTTTTTTATTCTACAGAAACTGAAAGAGAATTTTCAATTAGGTCTTGTATACACTCTGTCTGAGGACTTGTGCCAAATATTAATGCCTAAGTTGAAAGATCTTTTTCAAGTAGAGATGGTTTTCATATGGTAATTACTCCATTTCCAAAACTCTTTAAAATGTGGACTCACTCTGAAAAGTACTGCTTATTTTCATGAATATTTATAATTATTCATCCTACTAATTTAGTATTTTGTTCTCAGGTGATCCAAAAATACCTTTTAGAATGTCCCCCTGGGCAAATAAATCACTTTGTTAAAGAAGGACACCTTGGTATTCAGGATATAAACTCTCTCTGACTCCTGGTTTGTATTTTCTCATTTATTGGCTAGAGTTATTTCATGCTTATATATGAGAAAGTTACAAAGCAACTTCTGGCATCAAATGAACACTAAATAAAGAATTCTTAACCCATTTTAAGCTCTATAATCACACTTCTATCCAGTCAAACAATATTATATTATTTTGTTAAAAGCTAGTTTGTCATTGTCATTGGCCTTCTGTCTGTCTTTACTATTCAGACTTTCTCTAGGGATGGCAGTAGTAGAAGAGGTCTAGCCTCTTCTGCTATTATATGTAGGAACTCCATTAAATTCCAGTCTGAACAAACTGTAATGTAGGAACAGAAGCAGGTAATGAGCCCTGCTGAACTGGAATGGCTCTGGCTGAAATCTTGTTAAGTTTGACTTTCAGTTCCTGTACCTGTTCTTCAGCTGTGAAGAGCCAGCTGTTTTTTGCCCAACTACTCCTCCCAGCCTCTTGTCAGATGCTGTTGTTTCCTGTATGTGCATCCACCAATGTGAACAATGCTCTCCTACCTTTAGGGCCAAATATTTAAAGGTATTTAGGCACTTAAATATGCAGATAGGTACCTCTGTGCCCAAACACCTTTAAAATCTGGCTCTAAATACCATCTATTGTCCAGTAGTCTCTTTCTCTTGGCCTGGACACTCCTCATTCAATAAATACTAGTAGAAATAAGAGGGGAAACATTAGAGGATATTGGTTACTTGTTTTAGATAGATAAGGCTAAAAAGGAGAATCTAACAAAAATGGCACAATACTGCCATCTCCAAAGTGTTTCTCCTAATAAGGGGCAGGGGATAGCTTTCTCCAGTAGGCAATGCTAACTACTTGGCTCAGTAAAGTAATTAGATAAATGAGAGATTCTAGCTCCCCCTTAGTTTCCAGGGTGCCCTGAAAATTAAAACCTCTCTTTGGAATCTGGGAGACATTCTGGCTCACAGGGCCTTGTCATTGCAGGATTTAGGTGGGCTCTTCAAACACGTTTAAGTGATTTTAGGAGAATAATCTAATTGATTTTTAAAATTCCTTAATTGTCAATTTGTCACCTGGATAAAAGGCCATATACTTGAAATTTCCTACCACAGGGAATGTTGCCTGAATGAGAAGAGTAGGATTGGACCCTAGGTTTCTACAAAAACTCCACAAGGAGTTTCTACAAAAACTCCACAAGGAGTTTCTACAAAAACTCCATACAGGTAAAAGATAAAGAGGCAATATGGATGCTTTGTAGGTTTTTTGGGGGGAGTAGGTTAAGTTAGCTAGAGAATAAGAGCACTGCCACAGCTAAAGAATTCAAAATTTGTGCAATACAATTTTGTTGTTTAAATCTGAGGTTCCCATACTTTCTCTTATGTGGACCACATCTTTATAAGGTGTCTCATTGGCCCACTTCCCACATATTTGTGCTCCTATGGATCTCGTTCTGCCCTTTGATAACTGAATAACAGCCATGGAGCATCTGCAGCGGTTGTTTACATTAAAAAACCATTAAGAACCTATACATTTTAAAATGTCTCTTAACTCAGCTGAACAGGTAGAAATAGGTAAGAGACAATACTATGTGACCAGCTTGTGCTTCGTGGACCATTAGAAAGTATTATATGGGTCTCAGACAGTCCAGAGGCACATACATTTGGTAACCATTGTTCTACGCCTAAAAATCTTATTTCCTGAGCATTCAAAAATATACTATGCTACAATATTTTATTGTCCTGGGATGCTCGTTGGAATGCTAAATAAGAAAAGATGCCAACCAGATGGTATGGAAAGTCTAATAGGGAAGCAGCAAATACATTCTCTGCAATTCAGAAACTGGAATTAAAAAAAAATCCACAGCATAAATACTATATGCATCACACATAGCACATGAATATATTGTGCTGACAGTTGTACAATAGTATAAAGAATAAGGTATGCATTTTCTACCCCCAGTTTTACAAAGCATACTTTATAATGCAAATATTTTAAATAGTTCAAGTAATTAAAAATTATCTGCATGGTAGGTTTGACAAGTGCTTCATGCAATGTGTCTGTAATGTGACGCCTGATGTGCTTGTTAAAAAGCTGCTGACAAAAGCTAAGGAATTAGTTATAAAATACTTACTAAACATAAATGGAACAGGCAGCCAGTGTACAGAAGCCTTAAATCAGAGATGGCCTAACAGCAGAGAGTTTTTGGTTGAAAACACACAATCTATCATCTTGCTGAATTGAGTCATGAGTTACCGATACATGTCATCCCAATCTATATTCTGCCTTTTCGTGTGCATTTAAAAATGACAGTTGAAGAGAATAGACCTGCAGTGATGTAGCAAAATGTTATTGACATCTATTCTGATTTTCTTTCAATCTTGAGATAGATTGGGGAATGTCATCAACAAGCTTTTATTCAAATGTCCCAGAACATCTGGGATACCCCAGTGAAAGAATACTTAGGGGTTCCTATAGAGGTGTATGCTACTGAACCCCACTAACTATATCATAAAAATTATATTAATAGGGGTAGCCCTTTTGTGTAGCAATTCCAAAGGATTGAGTGCTTTTTGCAGGATATTATTGGAACTACTGTGCATATGCAAAACCAGTTGTCATACAAACTTATTTAAGAGGCAGGAAACATCTTTTCTTGACTAATAAAATAAGATGTAAAAGTTGTAACATTCCTGATGACAGTACATTTTTCAGTCTAGCTCAGCTAGACATTAAGCTTATTTAGGCCCTGGAGACTATAATGAAAAAAAGTATCTAATAAAGAAAAAAAAACACCAGTATTATCTTAGCATAAACTATATAGGAATTACTCTAGCTATAGTCATACACATATGACTACAAAATATTGCCTATTTCAACCTTTTATTATCATTACTTAACAGATAGTTAGGTACTTTTATTATAGTAACTTTGGATGCAAAAAAGCCAATTCTCAGGCTAAATACTTCTTTGACCCACAGAAAACATTAGAAATTATATGTTTTGGCCAGGAAAATTACTAGAAATTAACAGCAGTGCCTAGCTGCTGCTTTGGTTCATGAGTGCTGCAGCGTTTTGTATTGAGGGAGGAGTTTTATTGCCTCATAAAACTTACATTATGCTATTCAGATTATGCTACAGTACAAGTGATCAAATATAAGGTTTAGATAAGCTTTTAAGTGACTTAGGTGATGGAAGAAGCAAAACAAATGAATTAGGTCACATAGAAGAAAGTGGCAATTAAATCCTGACTTAGATTTTAAAGATGATGGAGTATGTCCATAAAATGGAACATTTATGGCAACCTGTCAGATATATATTCATATTAAAGCTTCTGACATAAAATACATATTTTGTAAGCATTACTTTGGGGGAAGCAAGCAGTGTTATGATGATGGAATCAGAGTGAATTGTTTTCCATTCTGATATATTACAGAGCTTTATTAGGAATAATTGGATTGATAGAAACTTTCCACTTTGTTAAAAGGTCCCACACATGGTCCAATGAAGAGATAGAATGAACACATTAGAAAATTGGTAAAGGGAAATAACTTGTCTGTAATCCTGTGGTTCTGAAGATATCAATTATATCGGATTCTCACTCCTGGGTTTTAGTTTTCTTGCATAACAATGGTAACTTCTTGAGCTCTTAAGGAAAAGAGACATCTCTCACACTGGTACTGGGGTAGAGTAGTGAGAAAGAAAGCCCTTACCGGTCATTGCACACCATTTCAGTCTGGCATCTGCAGTACCATGCAGTACCACGTACCGGTCATTTCTTTGGCTGTACAGGAGGTAAAACTCTTAGGCTACGCCAATTCAAAATGATGCATCATATAACTAAAAACAAGGTCCTGAGGACAAATAGAAGCAAGCTGCAGGCATTGGGGTGGCTGAGCATCCTTTGAGTCAGAGAAATACATGCAAGTCATTTCCTTTATTCAAAGATACTATCTGCTAGGATTCTCGTTACTGGAAAGTAAGAATCCTAAGTACAGTAGTGTGCTTCCTTACACATCACTTCTCATCCTCTGAACCCCACCAAAAATAAACAATAAATAAATAAAATTAAGCTGCAATGAACAGGAGTAATGCAACCAATGCGATCATGATACTTAAAAAAAAAATTACACAAGTAGAGAACAGGGACTAATATCTCTGAAATGTCCAAACAGATCAGATGGTCAACCTTGACAAGGGAAACATAGAATGACACCCTCCCCCCCCCAAAAAAGGGGGGGGGGAATGGGCCAGTTGAAAAAAATGTACATCCTGAAATAAAACAAGAGAGTTTGGCATTCTACCATGGAAACAAGTTATTCAGCATGGAGTATGACTGAGTTCTCCACTCATTGTTAGGATTGTACTTCCTCCTGGTTGTTCTGGGAATTAGTTTGTGAGGTTGATATCCTTCACCCCGTCGTGTGCTGTCACTACATCTGTATCTCAGGGAACGTCAATGGGCTATTTTTCTTGATAGCCCCCAAACACCTGGTTAGCAAGAAGCCACACACAGTCTCTTTTAGGCATTCTAGCCCTTGGCTCCCACCTAGATAACCAAATCTAATATAGTGAGAGGTTACTGAAAACCCAATTCACCAGACTTAAAGTTTGACCAATCCCAAAGGATTGGACACTTACCCCAGGTCAATATGAATCTCAGATCTTACCCAGATATCATGCTGTCAGCTGATCCTTAATAACTAAATCTAAGATTTATTATTAAAAAGAAAGAAGAGAGTTATAAATGGTTAAAAGATCAATATACATACAAGTGACTTTCAGTGTTCATACATGAGGATCACAGCATTGATGTTATATCTGCTGGTATGTAAAAGAATCATCTGGAATCATCCCAACAGCTTAGACTCCAAAGGCAGCTTAGAGGTAAAGTCTGTTAGAGCTTTCCTTGCATTTTTCAGGGTATTTCAAATAATTATTTGGAAGATGTCTATCATATGGCTTACACTTTCCCTGTTCAAAGTTCAAGCAGACTAGAGATGAAAGGATCAGGCCTGAGGCTTCTTTTATAGTTGGAGCAGGCTGGATGCTGACAGGCAATTCCACCGCATGGGCTTTGATAAAAGCAAGCAGACCGTCTGTGATCGCTATTCAATAGGTCCTTTCTCAGACAATACTTTTAGCAAGAGTCATTTGAATATCCAGATAGTTCACAGGTGCTTTACTATGTGGAATTACAAGTTTCCAGGGGAGATGAGGACAATAATATTATTACACCACAAGTCCCATCTACAGTAGACTCCCGATTATCCAGAATTGGGTTAACCAGGATGTGGAGAACCAGGATGTCAAAAAAAAACAACTGCGTAACTCGCAGGGCCGTCTCTGGCTTTGTTGCCGCCCCAAGCGCACACACACAAAAAAACCCCATCAGGGCACAAGGCAGTCAGTGAACCAACACCCTCTCCCCCGGTGCAGGGTGTCTGGTGAACCAACCCCCCCTACCCATATTTCCTATGGATGGTGATTATCCGGGATTTTATTAATCAGGATTATTTTTCCCCCTATCATCCTGGATAATCGAGAGTCTACTGTATATAATTATATCCCCCTTTAATCACCAAGTCAATCGAATACAAGAATGAAGCATTATAAAACAGGAACAGGATTTAGCATCTACAATCTAACTAGATCGCATTGTTAGATTTCTAATAGGATGCAGGTAAATATAGACACATTTAGCACTTACTCTTTGAATCTCTAACAACACAGGCAAACAGGTTAAAGATTCTAAGACTACTTAACATGGCTTTGGTAACTATCTATAAGGAATGGCCTTCTTTACCATTGCAATACCCTTTCGATATGTCCTTAAGTGTTACTTACAGGATGCTTGCTGATTGTTTAAACCTTCACTAGTCCAGCATTACATACTGCAATAAAGAACCTTGCGAGGGAGTAGGGAATGATGTAAAGCCTAGTAGAATCCCTCCCAATAGAAGATTAGGTAAAAATGGGATCAGTTTTGGGTGTGCAGAAAGAGGACATCTAAAGAGACATTACCCCTACAAGAAAAAGGGGAGCAGGGAAGAGAAAAAGGTTCCAAGAGAAAACAGTCAGGAAGAGCCAGAGGCCTGTAGGGAAACCACTGAAGTGGCAGAGAAAGCCAAGAGGATGGTAAAACCAGGATCTGAGAAGTAGCAGGAGGGGAGAGAGATACCCTGAGAGAGGAAACTGAAATATGTATGGACTATCATAAAAAGGAACCAGTGACAAAGAGTCCGGTGGCACCTTAAAGACTAACTAAAGTATTGAAGCATAAGCTTTCGTAGGCTAATACCCACTTTGTTGGCTGCAACAGGATGCAAAAGGAACCAGGGACTCAGACCCTCAGAGAGAAGGTGACTGGCCCATCTGGCCTCCATTAACCCATCAGGGCAAGTGTGGGATGCATACCCTATCACAGAGTGTCCAATAAGGGATTCTTCTCCTCGAGGCCCTATAAATAAATAGTAATATTTTGCAAATGAGAAGACTATGCAACTGCTCCACAGACATGTAATGGATATTTCTCAGAAGCAGACAATAGTGCAGCTTTGCCTCTGCTCAGTCAAATCTCTATATATAAAAGTCAAATGTTGTATGCGTGTATGCGTGTGTGTATGTACGTTCCCTTACTCCTTCCACACCGTTTGAGCTAGAGACTTGAAATTTGGTACAGTTATAGGCCTTAGAGTCCTAATCAGGGTAAGAGTCGAAAATTTTTCAAACCTCACCTCTGACGCCCCCCAGGGGTGAAATTATTTAAAGGCCAATCACATCAGCTGGGCAGCTGCTGTTCTCTGTGACATAGTTATGATGTCATAATACCTCCCTCCAACGGACCCGGCACTCGCTCAGCTCTCTGCCTCCTCCCCCTTCCAACGGACCCTGCACTCGCTCAGCTCTCTGTCCCCTTCCCCCTCCAACGGACCCCGCACTCGCTCAGTTCTCTACCCCCTCCCCACCTCCGACGGACCCGAGTTGGGTTTGGTCGGAGGGTAAGTGAGGTAGGGGTGTTGGGTTTGGTTGGGGGGTAAGTGAGCCGGGGGTGTTGGGTTTGGTCTGGGGGGGTGGGAAGGTGTCGGGGTGGGTGGGGGGTGAGGTGTGGGTGTTGGGGTTGGTCAGGGGGTGTTGGGTTTGGTGGGGGGGTAAGGTGGGGGTGTTGGGTTTGGTTGGGAGGGTGAGGAGGGGGGTCGGGGTTGGTTGAGGGGTAAGTGAGGTGTGGGTGTCGGGTTTGTTTGTGGTGGTAGGTAGGGGTGTCGGGTTTGGTTGGGGGGGAAGTGAGGTGGGTGTGTCAGGTTTGGTCTACAGGGGGTGAGGTGTGGGTGTTGGTCAGGGGGTGTTGGGTTGGTAGGGGGGTGACATGGGGGTGTTGGGTTTGGGTGGGGGGGGTGAAAATGTGAGTCGGGGTTGGTCGAGGGTAAGTGAGGTGGGGGTGTCAGGTTTGGTCGGGGGGGTGAGGTTTGCTCTCTGCCCCCTCCAACGGACCCCACACTCACTCAGCTCTCTGCCCCCTCCCCACCGCCGATGGACCCGAGCAATGCCGGGTATTTTTGCTAGTCTTATATAATGGGAAATGTGAGGTATGTGAGTGCTAGCAATCCGAAACTGGAGCATTGCACAATGCATGGAAGTGCTTGAGGCAAAGGCTTCACGAATTGAACCACAAATGAGACCAACAGGATGGTCTAAAAGATGAGTATATTTTAAGGCCTTTAGATGATCTAGTCTCATCTCCTTTATAACACAGGCCATACAACTTCACCCAGTTAACCTTACATTGAGCCTTATAATTTGTATTTGACTAAAATATAATTTCCAGAGAGGAACCCATGCTTGATCTGAAGTCACCATGAGATGGCACTTCCTGTAGTGATCTGTTCTAATGCTTAATCATTCTCAATGTTAAAAATGTTCCTTATTTTACATTTGAATTTGTTTTGCTTTCGCGTTCAGCCATTGGTTCCTGTTATGCCTTTTCCTCCACTAAATTAAAGAGCCCTTTGGTATCCAGTATTTTGAAGGTACTTATACACTCTAATCAAGTTGCCTGTAATCTGTCCCTTTTTCCTTATCTGAATATTATAAAGTTTCTTGATTTTTGTCTCTGATACAACTCTATAATAGAGAGTTAGGCAGCAGGAGAAATGATTTAATAGTCTTAAGTTTTATGGACCTATGACAGTATTAAAGCATGAAATGCAGTGGCACAAAACTTTAAGACTTCTAGTATACTAAACATCAGAAAGCATTTTTCAAAACTTCTGTTAGAATTAAACTCAATGATAAAGCAAGACAGCTATGGAACAACAGAAAGATACACTTGGTACAAGACAAAAAGGAAAGAAAATGAATTGACATCAAAAATAGATCCCCAAGGAACAATAATTGGAAGGTAGCCAGATACAAAAAGCCTTAGAACTTTTACAGGATGACAAAGATGTATCAGTATAGATAAAATGTTCTGATGATGGCTTTGATTATTTTTAATGCACAGTTCTTTCAAATCCCTTATATTTTATGGTAAGAAGGAAGCAAGAGATTCAAAATTGTAGTGCTCTATTAATGATAACTAATAGAAATTTCAATTCATTTTAATAAGGCCTTATCACTCAAGTAAATATACAAATGTTTGAGAATGACAAAGAATATCTGAAGGAGGTAGGAACTCTCCTGTCATGTTTGAAGCTTTGGGAAAAAAGCCTTAATGTAGGACATTTTCTTTGGGGGTGGAGGAAGAGAGGAAGTAAGGAAAACTCAAGTGTAACTTCCCCTTCTCTCCTGTCTTTGAATATTTACTGAGTTTGTAAAGTTATCAAACACCAAAAACTAACATAAAGATAACTAATTGGTATCCTTGACTGTCTGTTTCATAGGGACTTGCTCCAGCTCACATTATAGTTGATAGGAAAGTTTCCACTGATTTTTATTGGGAGTTGAACTGGACCCCTAAGGGAGGATGTTGGAAGAAGATTCTTTATATTTGAACCAGTGGTCTGAGTCTTGTGGCTTCATGATGAGAGTGTGTTAATGCTGAATGGAAAGCCTTGACCGATGTACTATCAATATTTCTGTAGTCTATAAAACTCCATTGACTCTAGAGATAGAAAGTAACATCTTGAAGGTAAATAATGTATTGCATTTAGGATAGCAGTAATTAGAGACCTCTTGTAGAGTACACTAGTTCTTTGTAGTAGGGTATGTATGATGCATGGCAAAACATTACTTCTGTACCCTTTAATTAGAAACCTACAATTGAATGAAAGCTACAAAGAGCTGTAGAGAATAATTGCAACTGTGTAAAATGAATTATGATGATTTCTGATTTTCTAAACTGTTCTGAGAGACTCTAATCTGCCCGTCCTACAAAAGCCTTTGGGAGAAGGATGTTGATCAGCAAGAAATACTGCCATGGTTTTGTTTTTTAATGGCAAAAATAAAGCGTGCCTCTTATTGTATGAGCCAGTTTTCTAAATTTTCTCCTGCACTACTGCCTGCTATAATCAAATAATAATAATCAAGTAATAATCAAACGGAAGGAAGAAAATAAAGCAAGTAGATTGTTCTTAAGGAATCTCTTTCACCCTGTCCAAAAACACATCTGCCCTTTAAATATACCCTTATATATCCCACTTATTGGATAAAAATACATCCCATCTATACTGGCTAAATGTGATACCAATATATGCCACACATTACGCTGTATAAAGGAAGAGTGATCATTTATAAATTGGCAGTTGCTGTGGTAACCCCAAAATGATGCTGACCATCTATAGAAGATTGGATGGAAAATTTGCTATTCTATATACCACACCCACAGTGTGGCAAGAGCCTGACTTTGAAATCCTGACCTACTAATATTCCTGATACAATCTTCATCAGACTTCTCCTTTAGTCTTGTTCCCCGCAGTGTCCGCTAAAGGGGCATATGTACACTCTGGGAAATGTTCCTAAATCACTTTGAATAACTGAAGCACTGAACTGAACTCCATATGGTGTGCACTGAGGAGGGCTTTTTAGTTGCCACAATGCTTTAGGGCTTTGGGCAGCATTCTCTGTGCCTGGTAACGATGCTGGTGATGCTGCAGATGTAACAGGGACACTTGACAGAGAGAGAAATTGGAGAAGGGGGTGATGTAATGTAACTTATTGCTTTCCTGTTTTTTTCTGTCCTATATATCACCCATCTCCTTGCCTAACTGACAATCACTTTTCAATACTACAGTGTTCTTGACTCTATCTGGTACAACTGTTAATTAGTAGGCTCTTTGTGTGCTGTGGTTTGCCACCAATGCTAAAGGCTTTTGCCTGTGTCTGTTAGTGCCTCAGAAGTAAGGCTAAGATTTAGTCATGGGTATTTTTGGAAAAAGTCATAGACAGGACACAGGCAATAAATAAAAATAGACTGTCTGTGACCTGTCCATGACTTTTACCAAAAATACCCATGACTAAATCTCTACTTCTGGGGCCCCACTACTCTGAGGGGCCCTGTTCCAGTGCTGGGTGTTGACTGCCCCCCGAGTTGCTGCTCCTGAGACCACACATCAGATGGCCTTCGGGTGTCCCTGGGGCCATTGCTTCAGCCACCCCAGAACCACTTCTGCTTGTATGCTCCCCAGGGCACCCCCAGTACTGCTGCTCAGATGTGCCCTGGAGCCAGCCACACGGCTGCTGTTCTGGCAGTCCCTGGAGCCAGCACCAGCCTCTGCTCACAAGTTCCGCAGAGCCAGCTGCCCAGGGCCTCCTGAGCAGCAGATGGTGGGGCTGGCTCTGGTGTGGTTCCTAGGACCACTGCCTGGTTCTCCCCAGGGTCGCTCCTAGGACTGATGATTGGGTGGTCTGCAGTACCAGCCGCACTGGCTGCTGCTTGGGCAGTCCCCAGAACTAGCTGCCCAGGGCCTCCCAAACAGCTGCTGGTGCACCTGGTCCTGGGTCACTCCAGCAGGGGCAGTGCAGCTAGCCATGGGGCCCCTGAGCAGCTGGCCCTGGGAGTTGCCCCAGGGAGTGCCCTGAGGCCAGCTGCTCAGGCGGCCCTGAAGTCAGCTACACCAGCAGCTGCAGAAGTCATGGAGGATGTGGAAAGTCACGGGATCCGTCTCTTCCGGGAGCTCCATGAAAGAATTTCATACCTAATCGGGGGTATTGAGAGAACACTTGTTCCTGGTGACTTTACCTCAGACGCTTTTCTTTCTGACCAATTATTGGATAGCAAGCCAGTATATTTAATCTGCTACTCTGGGTTACTGCAACTGGTCCTCCTTTCATAGAAAAGTTTTCTTAACCTGTCATGAATGCCTTCAGCACCGGGACTGTAACCGTGACTGGTCCTTAGGAAGGGAAAGGTTTCTTCTGTCCCCTCTATAGAATCTGGCTCTAATAAAGGGCATGTCTGAAAACTTCCCTTGGCCCTCTGCTACTCTTGCTGGGCTGTGAATTGAAATGAAGCTCCCTTCTCACATTCCTGGGGCTGCCCATTCCTGGACTGTGCACTACTCAGTCACGAGAGCGAATACTCCCTTGTGGATGCTCTATCTCGTAAATAGAAGCAATACACTGATTTTTTTTAAACAGGCTGTGTTGGGATGAAGGGGACACTTTATTCAATTTTGATTTTAGTTTCTCACTTTTCTGAGTGAATTAGTGCCCCAGAGGCAGAACTGCCAATGACCTTCCTACCTGGTTGTGGAGGAGGGTAAGATTCATGTTATATGGTTCACAGACAGGCAAAGCAAATGAGATTAGAGGATCAGTTACAGAGCCTAGTTGAAAGATGGAGCAAGCAACAACTGAGAAACCAAATTCTGAAGGTGTTTGTTGTGGGGAAATTGAATTGAATTAGCAAGGCACAGAGCTTCAAAAATATTTCCTCCTCCAAGTAGTCTCACTTATTTTCACATTCAGATGGTGTCATTCTTGCTAATTATCCATTGGTGCCATGAGGCACAATGCCAAAGGTGTCAGCAATCTGATGGAGTTTTTATACTGAGACATCCAGTTTCACCATCTGCTACATAATTTTGGGATGGAGTAGCAGGACAACGGACATCTAAAGGCATTAGCGTTGATACCACTTAGACGTTCAACAAAGGTTCCACTGGCAAAAAGCCTTGTAAGCAAATAGTGTGGGTTGTTAAAAATAATCAGAAGGCACAACCATTACAGTATCATTACATAGTCCTAGACTGTCTCTTTCTCAGTTGTCTCCCACTCTTTTTGCTAGCAGCATGCATGGGAATGAGATAGCTGTCATAAGATGCAAAAGAGCAACATGAGGGTCTTCCTTAGCATTAGAATGAGCATAAATTGTTTAGTGAAGTCCAGGACAAGTGACACCACATAAAGCTGTGGCCATAAAAAGCAAATACACATCTAATCAGCCATCTGCACATGCTTGCTATAAGAACACTACAGAATGCAGCTGTAGACTGATGTTTCCATTGAATGCAGTCATCCGATTAGTGATTGCTGACCTCCCACTTCTAGGGTGACCAGATGTCCTGATTTTATAAGAACAGTCCTGGTTTCTGGGTCTTTTTCTTCTATAGGCTCCTATTACCCCCCACCCTGGTCTCATTTTTCACACTTGCTGTCTGGTCACCCTATCCCCTTCCCCTTTGTTTTCTAAAATCACTCACTATTTTACAATGAAGGCCCCAAACAGTGCAGCTAAATATAGTGTGATTGTTATTGTAAAACACTCTCTCATTTCATGTTCTTAATTATTTTTAAAGTTGTCTCAAGAAAAGACCATTCTTCAATTTTAGGACACAATGCACCAAAAATCATTTCAAATAATAACCAGCTGGCAACAACAACAAAATCAGGGTGAGAGATAAAGGAGGACACCTATTACACTACATCTGTGCAAAACGGTTACTTTTCTTTTTGACTAATTGCATGTACAAATCACATTTTTCCATCTGTGGAAACAGCATTTTATTTTAAGAGAAATGTAAGGCAAGACCAAAATGTGACTTGATTTTCAGTGAAATCGTGTGTGTGGGTGTGTTTGCAGAGGGTTTGGGGTGTTTTATACTTTGGGGTGGGATTAGTGTTGCCACCTGTCTGGATTTTCTCAGGATCATCCCTTTTTTTAAAAAGTAGCTGGCCTGGGAAATGTGTAAGAACCCTCAGTGCTCACTGACAGCTGTCCCTTTTTTGAGTTAGCTGTCCTGAGACCATATTGACCAAGTCTCCTAGTATGTCAGGAAGGCTCCTGTTTACTACCCCAAAACTGCTGACTCATAATTAAGGAGGGACAGCCTGGCCAAACCTGAGAGGAGCTACAACCAGGTCACACTGCCACTCACTCAAATTTGGACCAGCTGCTCCTCCTTCCTGACATAGATGCTCTGCAGAGTGTTCAATATATGGGAGGTAAACCATCATCATAGGACCAGAAAAGTTGGGAGTTGTACACTTCTGCAGGTAGAAGAGCTGAGGCATAGATTTGGTAGCAGTTGCCTGCTTTGGGGAATAGGGATCTCTACACACACCACTCAACAATGTTTCTTTTGCCAGCTCAGGAGTAGAGTACAGTGTCCTACTCTTAGCTTCAGGGAGGGCTGGGGCCTCTTGAGCACACAGTGGCTTTCCCTCTGCACTGTGTATTTGGAGGGGGCAAGAGGCATGGCAGCCTAGCCAAGGAAAAGGACTACATGGCTGGTCCTAACTTTCTCTTAACAACGTTCCCATCTAGTCTTCTTTAGATGGCCAGCAGTATTTTGGAGTTGCCACAGGAACTGCCAATTTATAAATGATCACTCTTCCTGCAGGGTTTTCAGGGCTCTCAGTGCCAGCCCATCTCCAATCTTCTCTGCAGTGTAGCAGCCCCCTTCAGCCCAAGTGATTGCATTGCCTATGGCAGCAAGAGTGGGGTTGCCGTATGACCCAGTATCTGCTCCAGTTTCTGAAAATTCACATCTCACTCCCTGAGAGCCAGGCTTTAATTGGGGATCATCAGATCAAATTGGAGAGTGTCTATGGGAATTATGTGCTACATGCAAACAGGATGGTTACCAGCTCAATACAAGCAAGGAGATTCTAGAGAAGGCAGAGTGCTACAGTCACTGTTCTTTAGCAAGATCATTAATAAGGTAAATACATGCTCAAGTACCTTGCTGAATCAAGGCCTAGGTAACTCAAAATGATGTTTTCTAATTGTGACTCCCAAAGAAGCTGTACTCTTCTCTCAATTAGAAGTTACTTTCTGTATACTTACTATTTTTCCCCTTTAGATTTTGTGCACAGAAAATAATCATTTGTTCTTCCACTTTATCATGAATAGTACTGGAATTATTGCAACATGCATTAAAGAATTTTTATATGACACACTGTGTCCTTGATGATGAAAATAAAGCTCTGCTACAGGGAAAATAAAATGTAGCTATATATAGTAGATAATTCCTCAATCCCATGCAGTTGCTTTGGCATTCATTTTTACTATAGCCATTCAAACAGCTGAGCCAACATAATACAACAGAGGGGGAAAATTTTGCTCAATATTTTTACTTTGTCTCCTTCCCAGGGAAAAAAATCATGAGAGAGACTTCTCAATGTTTAGCCATGGCCCAGATCATTGGGTTATGCAGCACACCTGCAATTCAGTCACAAATGGATTTGTGATTTTGTTAGGCTTCACTCTTCTCCACAATAATTTGGGGTCACTGTTCTCCCCTGATGCAGCAACTTTCTTCATCTCAGTCTCCTACCCCAGTTTAAGAGACTCAGGCGATTCTGAATAAGTAAAAACAAGGGAAATAGTTGTATCAGAGGCAACATGTATCAGAACAACACAGCCTCGGTTGTCTTCAGTCTAGTGAGCTGAGCATCAGTTCTTAGGAAGAATCAAATGTGTCTAGTTTTAAAACTTTTTTGGTGAAGTGAAGCGAGAGAGATTTCGTTAATGGAATGGACAAACAAGCCATGTCTCCTATGTTCATGGAGTTACTTCAGATAAATTGTCTTTCTCTAAATTGGTGGTTACCATGGGAATAGAGCTGTGGTTAGAAGTATAATAAAAATTTCAGAAAAATGAAGTATTTTTGAACAAATACAAAAGGCAGTGGTATAATAATCATATGTGGAGACCGAGCTTTGAATCATGGTCCTTTACATTCTCCAATTAATATGTCTGATATATGTAGCATTGTAACAGTGGACTTAACTTACTGTACTTAATTGTACTGTTTGCAGAATGCCAGACACTCGGATAAGGTCCGTGCAGGCTGTGATTATCTTGACGATGTTACTTCTGTTTTGGCTTTTGTTTTCCTAATAATATAAAGTATAATTCAAATCAGAAGTGTTTGTTTCTTTGTGTATAGAAAAAGATAAGTTGATAGCAATGGCTGTACATTAGCAATCATGAAATGCAGACAATATTAAGGGACGCTAAAGGTATCAGTACAAAATCTGTTGATCAGTAGGGTTGAGAAAAATAAGAAGTGGGGACAGATATTGAAATTACATGCAAAATCTTTGGGGACACTATTGTATTTCCCATTTAAAGCATGAAAACTTCCAAAAAACATTATACTAAGATGGGTCAAACAGTATAAGATGTAGTCCTATTTATCAATACAGCTGATATGTATTTCTATGTTCCTGGCTCACCTGGGATGGCTGGGTTTCCTGTACAATCTGGAATCACAAGGGAGTGATTAATACAAATTCCATAATGATAGTTCTATAAAAACCCAGCCTTTTGAAGCTTCACCGTGAGGAGAGGGCTATTGACTGATGATTACCTGTTCTAGGAGGCCAGAGATTGAAGGCCCAAAGTACACAAAGAAGGAGCTGACTGTCCCAAGATGGTTCTTGTTCTTGATATAACATTACCTGGCAACCAAGAGATCAAACCCAGTTGAGAGATTTGTAAGGGTATGGCTAGACTGAAGATTGTAGCGTGTTTATTTGTAGCGCTTCCCAATGTAGCGCTATTGGTATCGCGCTAGAGACTGTACAAATGGAAACTTTGTAGCGCAAAATAATGGCTACATTTGTGGTGCTTCTGCCGGCAGTAGTAGTTGCGGGATAGGGCAGGTATCCCAGCATTCAGCTGGGTGCAACGTGTTTTGCAAAGGAGGGGGGCGAGGGGGAACTGGGAAGTTGTTCACAGGGAGATGAGATCTGTCTGTCAGTTACTTTTCATTAGCGAAAACTGACAGGCTGTCTATTTCAGACACACAGCTCCGTCTGCAAGCATTTTCACTGGTTATTTGCTGTGTTAATTGTTAGAGAGAAACTGCAAAGCTACTTCCGCCTTTATAAAAACAACACCTCACGTCATTTGCCTTACATGGCAAGTTGATTGTCCTTAATGGCTAGCTGATGGCCCTCAATGGGTTGCTGATAGCTTTCCATGGCTTGGAGGCATGCAAGAGATCCGATGGGTGTTCACATTCCCACCCTTGCGCTACAACGTTAGCGCAAAAAGGCTTATCCCTCTCGAAAAGGTGGTTTAACACTTGCGCTGTAAAAGGGGAGTCATTGCGCTAAATCTCCCTTTGAAGTGTGTTCGGTAGGAAAATTATAGCGCTAAAGGAGGGTTTTGGCGGTGCAAAGCGCCAGTCTAACCATACCCTCAGACTGACACCTATGTTGGAGTGGGGGGTGATTGCTGGTAAACTTTTAGCATGGATGTAGCACCTTTTATTGCTCAATATAATGCTATAGTTTTAAGAATGAATATTTTTCTGAATGAAGGCTGGCTGATAACTGGTGTACGCTATTGCAGCTCCTGGAGAAAATTTAACCACAGGTGTTGGACTCCAGTCAAACCTGTTGGGGAAATTGCAGTGAAGTGCATAGGGACTGCAGCCCTAAACACTTGGTCTGGGAGAGAGACAGGGTGTCTGCCTGAGAGAAGTGACAAAGAGTTGTGAGGCACCTTAAAGACTAACTAAAGTATTGAAGCATAAGCTTTCGTGGGCTAATACCCACTTCATTGGATGCATTAGCCCACGAAAGCTTATGCTTCAATACTTTAGTTAGTCTTTAAGGTGCCACAGGACGCTTGTCACTTCTGCGATTCCAGACTAACACAGCTACCTCTCTGATTCTTGCCCGAGAGAAGTGATGGTTAGGAAACTGAAACCTTAAAAGGTGATCTCCAAGGGTACCAGGAAGGGTGTGTGTCAAAGAAACAGTGCTGGAGGGTTTTTAAAAAATATATTGAGAATAAAATAAATACTAACAATGATGTAGGTCTGTAACTAGAAAGTAATGGCAACCATGTCAGTTATGCAGAAGAGGCAGAAGAGTTCATTAAATACTTCTGCATTGAGAAAGAAGCTGGATGGCATTCATAGTTTATAGTGATAATGAAATATTGTCTATTCTGTCAGCAACTAGGGAGGATGTTAAACAATTGATAAAAGTTAAACATTTTAGAATCTGCTTCACTGGTTTTAAAAAGCATTGTCGGAGGAACTTTCTGTGACACTGATGTTGGTATTTAATGAATCTTGGAATACTGGAGAAGTTCCTGAGGACTGTAACAAAGCTAGTGTGCAATATTTTAAAAGGGTGCTACTATTTTTTAAAGGGAAACAGAATGATCTAGTTAGCTTGATATCACTCCCAGGCAGAATCAGTAAAAGGCTAATAATACAAGATAAAATCGGGAAAGAATGAAAGAATGGCAGAATATTTAATGTCAGTATGGTTATATAGAAAATAGGTCTTTTCAAATAAATTCTGTCTTCTTCTTAATTTACAAGTTCAGTTGACAAAGGTAATAGTATTTACATTATATATGGAGACCACTGTAAGATTAGTATGATCTTTTGACAAATAAATTAACTCTATACAAAATCAATGCAGCACATAAAAATTGGTTAACTGATTTTAAAGTAATTGTAAATGGAGAATAATCATCCAATGGGGGTCCTTCTAGAGGGGTCAAACAGAGATTTATTCTTGGCCCATTGCTAGTCAACATATTGATCTATGATTTGGATGAAAATATAAAATCACTATTGATGAAATTTGCAGATGACAAAAACATTGGTGGAGTATAAATAAGGATGGAGATCGGTCAGTTATACAGACCTATCTAGATCATTTGGTAAGGTGGGTTTATTTGAATATGTGTGTAACACAGCCAAATGAAAGGTTGCCTTGTGAAGTATTCGAAAACTCATAATTTGCTGATCGTTATTGTCCTGGAAAACATGGTATGTAAACGTTGTATAGGATTCTACTGTACAATATTACTAAAGACATGTTCCAAATCTGAGGGGGAGCAGTCACAAAAGCAGTTTCCCAGAAACAAAAGGCTAGCCAATACCTCAGCCATTTCAACAAAATGAAATAACCCACCACGTGGTAAAGTGGCCATTCTTTGACAGGAAAGAGGATTTGGGTAAAAATCTTGTCTTCACTACAGGAGTAGGTTGATTTCCCTTAAGTCGATTTTCTAAAGTCTACTTTAGAAAATCAAGTTAGTGTGTCCCCACGAAGGACAGCAGGTCGACAGTGGTCGACACTGTCTGTTTTTAAACTTTTGCAGGGGTCGACATAGCCCGCATTGCACTGTGGGTAGGTAGCCCACAGTGCTGGGAGTGCCGGACCCCCCCGCCTGCCCAAGCAGCCCCGCGGACCCCCCCGCCCGCCCGAGCAGCCCCGCGAACCCCCCCCCGCTCGCCCAAGCAGCCCTGCGCCAGACCCCCCCCCCCGCCTGCCCAAGCAGCTCCGCGAACCCCCACACCCACCCGAGCAGCCCCGCGCCGGACCCCCCCGCCCGCCCGAGCAGCCCCGCGCCGGACCCCCCCGCCCGCCCAAGCAGCCCTGCGCCGGACCCCCCCGCCCGCCCGAGCAGCCCCACGCCGGACCCCCCCGCCCGCCCGAGCAGCCCCGCAGACCCCCGCGCCCGCCCAAGCAGCCCCGTGCCGAACCTCCCCCCACCTGAGGAGGGGGGGAAGCCGGCGCCGGGCTGCTCGGGGGAGGGGGGGTTCGCGGGGCTGCTTGGGCGAGCGGGGGGGTTCGCACGACTGCTTGGGTGGGCGGGGGGGGTCCGCGTGGGGCTGCTCGGGCGGGCGGGGGGGGGTCCGCGGGGCTGCTCGGAGGTCGGAGGCTTAAAGTCAGATGCCTCTTCACTACATCACAATCGACCTAGAGAGGTCGATTTTAGCGCTACTTCTCTCGTCAGGCAGGAGTTATAAAGTCAATTTTGAGGGCCCTTTAAAATCGACTTTAAGGGCATGCGTGTGAAGACAGGTACACGTTTATTTCAACTTAAGATCGTTAAAGTCGACGTTAAGTCGTAGTGAAGACATGCCCTAAGAAACAACAGAGCATTCCTGTCCACACAGACTTTCCATCTCCTGATCCACATCTGGAGAGGATTCTCAAAGAAGTGAAAGAGCTCTAAAAAAGGGAAGCAGATGCCCCAGGATCCAGAATACCTGAAGAGCAAAAGAAACAGCTTTGAACTGGGGGAGGGATCCTAACTGAAAGATTCAGCCAGGAAGACTACTAAAACATGTGGTGAGAGAGAGAGAGAGAGAGAGAAAGAGAGACTTTCACTTTGAATTCACTCTAGCTTGTTAAGTTAGGCATTAGTTGCCATTTACTTTTAGTTTTCTTGTAACCAATTCTGACTTTTATACTTCATTACTTGTAATCACTTTAAATCTATTTTTATGCAGTTAATCAACTTTTTTTGTTTTATCTAGACCTGTGTGTTTGGATTGAAGTGTTTTGGAAACTCCATTTGGAATAACAGGATTTGTGCAACAGACTTTATACGAGCTTGCATTGTCAAGGAGAGAGCCGTGCAGTACAAGATACACATACATTTCTGGCGGAAAGGCTGGGAGTGGGAATTCACTGGTGTTGCTCTTCTACAGTGTAATTCCAGGGTGGGTGGCTTTAGCACTCTTGCAGTAATTTACATGCTGGAGGCTGTGTGTGAGCAGACCAGGAGTGGTAGCTCCCACAGAAAAGTGGTGTAAAAGGCACCTCTAGCTTGGAGAACTGAGGGGACACAGCTGTTCATCAGTCCAGATTGTACTCTCAGTAATGTCACAACTACATTACTTACTGAAGTCATCATGCTGAAATTTGACATGTGATACAGACATCCACTGTAAAAAAAAACATGTTTCCAATGTGCTTTGATACTCGGCCCCTTCACTGTCCTTTTCCAGTGATGACTCTGGGAAATGAGAGAATGGAAGAGTGTTATCTAAAGGGACAACGTTGATTTGGAATGTTGGCAGTTCATGGCCCCCATCACTGTGATATCTGAGTGCATCACACATACTATGGAATTAACCCTCATACACTCTGTGTGGTTGATACACTCAGATTCTAGATAGGATTTGTGGCACAGTGTGTACAGCTTGCCCCAGGTCCTACAAGAAGGCCTTAGTAGATCTGAGAATTGAACCCCAATTCCCCAAGCCCCACACTATTACCTAACAAGACCAGCCTTTCCCTTTTATTTAGGAGACATTTCTGAATGTGAGGCAGCTCCAGAGTGCACAGAAAGCACTTTCACTGAAACTTTTAATGTTTAATAAAGCTTTGTCTCTGGCTTGTTAAACCATTATAAAAAAAGAGAGCAAAACTGTTACAGTATGTATAAAAATGTGTTCTAAAGTCAACAGGACTACTTGCTTGAGTAAGAATTCGTCTTGCATGACTAAAGGTTTACAGGATTATGCCTGAAGACTGTAACTATGTATAGCCTGAGAGGAAAATTAATCAAATTCCGAAGGCCTTTGCCTTAGTGATGGTTTTAAGTGAGTCAACTGATGCATAGGACCAGTGTGTCCTCTGCACTCATATGAATTTCAACCTGCATTTGTACTGAAGATATGAATGCCTTTTTAAGTATGTTGCGATTGCCCAGAATATATTT
Organism: Sternotherus odoratus; assembly: GCA_032164245.1. Classification (NCBI taxonomy): domain Eukaryota; kingdom Metazoa; phylum Chordata; order Testudines; family Kinosternidae; genus Sternotherus; species Sternotherus odoratus. Next base: position 56,452,395 of record JAVMKO010000007.1, on the reverse strand, counting down.
CACATTTGGAAAGATCAATAAGGTATGACAGTGAAAGGAAGTGAGAGGTTATCCTCCCAGATTCTTGAGCAATATAATCCCTAGAAATGGAAATGTTCTAATTTATTATGGGGGAACTTCTTAAAGAATGACTCCAAAGTGTGTGTATGCTTTTTTCTATTCAAATTTATCTTCTACTTACTCATTGCTATACAAGATTATGCCATGTAAGTACGCATTGGCTGAATTTTTCAAACCTTGTGTCTATCATATTTAATTGTTGTTGTTCTACTTATATCATAAATCTACAGTCACTCACCACTTTCTTGTACTTTTGCCCTCCTTAAATCTTTGCTTTGTACCTCACCAATGAATCATTGGAGCTGCCCCACTTCATTTCAAGTCAATCAGTAAGACCTTTCAAACTTCTATTGGCCTTTAGGGAATATGATCTAAAATGCGGAGAAGGTGCTTTGTAAATTATAACTTGATGTAAAGAGTTGGGATCTCATTCCTGCAATGACCGGATGCTAAAAAATCTCATCAGGGGGTTCCTGGATTTTTGGGACAAATTAGATGGGTAATTGAATATTTCTCACTCATAATCCTTTTAAGAAATCACTGTTGTGCTTCTCCCTGAAATGACTTTCATCTGTTTATTTTAGAATACAATAAAATAACAATTTTTACTATGAAGAATTTCATTCTAGTTCACCCACATACATAAGACAAACTCTGTATTTAAAATGGAGATCCGCTGAACTAGAAATAGAATCATAGAATATCAGGGTTGGAAGGAACCTCAGGAGGTCATCTATCCTCAAAGCAGGACCAATCCCCAAGTAGATGAATCAGGTAATTTATAATAGGGACTAACCTGGAGATTTCACCCAAAACTCAAACCCAGTCCAATGTTAAACTTCTGTAGACCTTTGTACTTCTTGGTTCTGGGTTGAAAGTAGATGTGCTGGAAAAAAAAAAAGAGATGCTGTTTTGCAACATTTATAGCCCAGTGGCAAACAGGAAGCCTCTGAAAATTCAAGCAAGGACCTACTTTTTCAGCCCAAGAACTTACCCTTTTCTCAGTGAAATCCATGGCAAAGTTTCAAGGATTCTAATTGGAGCAGCAATGAGTCCCATTTTGCATAATCAAGAGGATCAAATAGTTTTGATGAACATTTAAACACATGGGTGTTTACCCAAACCAAAATGTTGAACCATCTAAATATGCACTGTTGTAGTAGTAGCATTGGTTCCAGAATATTAGAGAGAGAAGATGGGTGAGATATCTTTTGTTGGACAAACTTCTGCCGGTGAGAGAGACATGTTTTGAGCTTACGGAGAACTCTCTGTTGACCCAATAAAAGATATTACCTCACCTTTCCAATAAAAGATATTACCTCACCTACCTTGTCTCTCGAATCATCTTAATGTCATACATCAAAATTAGAATGGAGAGAACATAATGCTTTTTGAACCTCTTAATGCTTTGTAGAGATTTGCCAATATTGTGCTGTAGATAAGGCTGTACTATTCTCTGTATATTACTGAGGCATAGGTGAAGTAATTGTCCAGTTCTGCAGAAGGAGCCAGAGTGAAATTAGAAATTAGGAGTTCCTGGCTCCAGCCAGGAGACCATATTTCTTAAAATATTATTTTGTTTGTTTGTTGAATTCACATGATATTCTCTACTTAAACCTAGTTCTTCCAGTTTTAAAAGTTGGTGGTCAAAATCAAGCCTACCATAAATGGACTGGTTTCCATGCTCTATCAGTACTCTCCATCCCCAGCCCACATCTTTCAAGTATGCAACTCCTTAATTGAGCAGGAGTTAGACTACATGACATCCTGAGGTTCCTTCCAACCCTGATATTCTATGATTCTATGAATTTTTTTCATTTGAAATTCTGGCAATTGATTGTTCACACAATATCACTAAAAGTGGCTTCATTTCTCCTTTTGTAGAAGATAAAGATAAAAAACTCTGTTGTAGTCACTTTTAAGAGCTAGCAAAATTCAATACAATAAGGCTGGATCTGAAAGGTCTGTGAACTTCTGATGAAGGAAGTTGATGCATCTGTTGTGAAGCAGTTTACCAGACAAAGACATAAATGATAATTTGGTACTGTACATCTCTTCTCTACAATATAAATGTAAAGGGCTAAATTCAGCCCTTAGTGATTCCAAAGTAAATCTAGAATAACTTAACTGAAATCACTGGAGCTATTCTAGATTTACACTGGAATTGATGAAAATAGAATTTTTGTCCTATAGTTTTCCTTCAGTAGTGTGTGGTGTTTTAGATGCTGCTTGTAACTCTTAGGACTGGGGGACTGTAGGACAGGAAACAGGAAGGAGGGGGGAGGAGTTGAGCCAAGCCTGAGTTACAGAGGGGTGCAGCAGCAGATCTGTAAAGAGGTTCCACTGTTGTTAAATAAAGTCTGTTAAAGTTTGCTAGTACCTTGCCTGCTTGATACAACATAGTGTCACTTGCTTGGTACTATCTGCATGTAAAGAATATAAATCTAGAGCTTTCCATGGCATTAACATATAAAAGGCAAAGAGATGAAATACTCCTCAGGGCGGAGTCATGCTGACAGTTACTAGTATTCAATTATTTAATTAGGTAAGTCTTAGCTTAGCTACTGCCTTGCCTAGCTATAGTTTTAGATATATAGAGCATTCAGCTACTTAAGCCTCAGCTGCGAGTTCATGAAAGGGATTTACAAAGGGTTGACAGTCACTTTTGACAGGATTACAGTACAGGAGTTATTTGTGCTGTTTATAATTTTAAAGATCAAACTCTATGGAAGGCATAAAATAGAAGGATAAATGCACTTTCCACAGACCTTGCTGCAAAGAAAATGCCAGAACTGTCATAGCAAAGCTGTCATGCACATCCCTGTTCATTTTTTGCCACAGATTGACAATTTGTGAAAACCTACAGTGACTTATAGAGTAGTACTTGTGGGGGTACCTTGGATTGAGTCTATGTACCAATTCCTTGTTGATTTTGTTATAAATTATGCCTTACGTAGTAGCTTTAGCACTGTGATTTATTATCGACTAGGGGTGACGGGTGGAGAGAGAGACAGTGACAGGATCCCTATATGCTCGTATCGTAACAAGCCATAATAAAAGCTTTCTGTCGGATGGGGACAAAGAAAATCAAGTACGTGTAGACTTTATTTAAGAAACATGGAATGCTGCCTGGTATGAGCCTTCCAACAAAGATGTAAATAATTGCATTGAAATGAAACAGGTAGAAAGCAAAGCACATTCTTTGTCCTGCAGACTTAAATTGAAACCTAACACTATAGATGTAACCGTGGCTTTCCTGACAGTCTTGCAAATGGATTCTCAGATTACTGGCAGCTGAAGTGCACAATTATTTTGAGTGAAACCTCAGTATCTGAATGTAGTTAAACCCTAGTATAAAATAATCTTGTACAAAGGCGTTACAAACGCAAGACTAGATGTGTAATACTGCTATGCTGAGGGTTGGGTGAAACCTCCTTGAAGCTCATGGGAGTCGCAATCAACCATCCTTCATTCCAATTAAGTGTAAAAAGTGGCTAAGCTCTTGATGGCTATAGATAGCTGAACCAATAGTAATCACTCCCTGCAGTCTGGTGTCTGAATGCAAACACAGGGTGCTGGGTATTGTTTAATGGATCTCTCTGTGTGTGGGAGAGAAGCAGCAGAAACTTAGAGAAGCACACACAAGGAAAACCCAGACACATCCAGAGAACCCCTTGTAGTGTGACCTTTAGAAAAAATTAAGGCCTTGCAATACTACAGAGTTTTGTTGTCAAATATCAGCTTTTGTCAACAAAACAGTGGAGGTGTGCACACTACAATCTCCTGCCGCCAACAAAACTCTCTTGCTTTGATGACAAAATCAAACCACCTCAATGAGAGATCTAGAACTTTTTGTGCCAAAGCCATATTGACAACATATCGGAGTAGACACTGAACTTAGTTATGTTGCTGTAAATGGCCTCCAGGAGGTGTCCCACAATGCTCATCTGACCGCTTTAATCAGCAGATTGAACTTCACTGCACTGCACTGAGGTACACAGGCTTCTGCCCCCCACCGCCATTGCACTGTGATCCATTCCACCTTCCCACAACTCCTAGCTGCAGAAGAATGCAAGTAGCACAGTAGAATAGCAACCCACAGTGCACTGCTATCTCTGTCAATGCTAGAGCACCAATTGTGGATGTGCTGTGCAAACAGAAGGAGTGTTATGTGAACATGCACAAACAATGTAATTATACCATTTTTTGACAGTTGGTGTAACTTGCTTCAACAAAACTCCATAGTATAGACAAGGCCTAAGAGACATAACTTTTGAGTAGAGTACAGGCTAAAATGATCCTTGAAACCATGAGCAAAGTAACTGTTGTTTTTTAAAAATTCCTAGTATGTTCAGGGATTCAGGACAGTGTCAAGTATCAGGGGTAGCTCTGTTAGTCTGTATCCACAAAAACAACAAGGAATCTGGTGGCACCTTAAAGACTACAGATTTATTTGGGCATAAGCTTTCATGGGGAAAAAAACCTCACATCTTCAGATGCATGGAGTGAAAATTACAGATGCAGGCATTGTTATACTGACACATGAAGAGAAGGGAGTTACCTCACAAGTGGAGAACCAGTATTGACAAGGCCAATACAATCAGGGTGGATGTAGTCCACTCCCAATAATTGATGAGGAGGTGCACTGTGTGTACATTCTCTGTAAATACACAGGATTGCATCAAAGAAATCCCTGACTCCATCAATTTCTCACTTTAATAGAAACAACCCACAAACCCCACCAAGATTGACTAACCTCTTGGGCCAAAAGGGGTACAAAGACCTTGAAAATTTTCTGCTAAATATTATGGAAGCAGAGGGTACAGGACAATATTATGTGAGCAGAGGGTACAGGATGGAGGGCTAAAAGCCTATTGTGACTCACTTCTGTCCTTTCCTGAATGTGTTCTAGTTTCAGTTGATCAGCATTGTCAACTGTGGTAATAAACCAATTCAGATAAAAGAGCTGATCTGAAGCTTCCAAAACTGAACCAAATCAAACTATTTTTTTCTAAATTCAAGAACACTTAGGGCTTTTTGTTTGTTGTTTCCCCTTTTTCTAATTTGAACATAAGCTGTAAAAGAAGTACCAAAGCACTTCAAATAGATGGTATTCCCATGCTTTTGGCCAGGCATATAACAGGAAACAGAAAAATCTCACAAAAATGAGACATCAGTCCAGTTTATAGACCAAAAAGTTTCAGGTAAACTGCAGATAAGCTTATCTGAACTGAATTTGTGAATGTTTTGACATTCAGCTATCACTAATATAACATTCAAAAATGAAATGAGAAGTGGAAAATTCTAAGCTCTGAATGAAGCCTCTTCTTTTCATCAGTATTTTTCCTTTTCATGTAAATCTGATAGCTCTGCTTATGCAAAACAAAATGGATTTTTAAGACTGAGCTCATACTTTGGAAAAATAGCACATTGCAGTTAAAAAGACATTTTTAATTATTCTCTGCAACCCACTCCACAGAGACACAATAATATTAACTTGTCCAAACAAATAGCTGTAAGAAGATGTATATTTTTGTCTTAAAAATAGAATTTATGACAAATTGCTAGTACAGTAAACCCCCGATTTAACGGACCCCGATTTAACAGACTTCGGATGCAACGGACAAAATTTATGAGCAAGTCCGATGCATCCAAAATCCGTTTTTTCGGGGGCTGGCTGCCGGCTCCCGGCTGCCGCCCGGGTCCAGGCAGCCACCAGGCTGGTTGCCGGCTCCCCGCTGCCAGCCCGCCTGGGTCCCAGCTGCTGGGGGCTGTCAGCCCGTCCGCCCAGGTCTCGGCTGCTGGGACCCGGGTGGGAGCTGTCAGCCCGCCCGCCCGCCCGTGTCCCGGCTGCTGGGACCCGAGCGGCAGCTAGCAGCCCGCCCGCCCGCCCGGGTCCCAGCTGCTGGGGACTGTCACCCCGCCCGCCCGCCCGGATCCCTGCTGCTGGGACCCGGGCGGGAGCTGTCAGCCCGCCCGCCCAGGTCTCAGCTGCTGGGACCTGAGCGGCAGCTAGCAGCCCGCCCAGGTCTCAGCTGCTGGGACCTGAGCGGCAGCTAGCAGCCCGCCCGGGTCCCAGCTGCTGGGGGCTGTCAGCCCGCCCGCCTGCCCGGGTCCCCGCTGCTGGGACCCAGGTGGCAGCTAGCAGCCCGTCCGCCCGCCCGGGTCCCAGCTGCTGAGGGCTTTCAGCCCGCCCACCCAGGTCTCGGCTGCTGGGACCCGAGCCGCAGCTAGCAGCGGGGACCCGGGCGGGCTGACAGCGGGCTGACAGCCCCCAGCAGCCGGGACCCGGGCGGGCGGGCTGACAGCCCCCAGCAGCCGGGACCCGGGCGGGCGGACGGGCTGCTAGCTGCTGCCCGGGTCCCAGCAGCCTAGACCTGGGCGGGCGGGCTGCTAGCTGCCGCCTGGGTCCCAGCAGCCGAGACCTGGGCGGGCGGGCTGACAGCTCCCGCCCGGGTCCCAGCAGCTGGGGAACCGGGTGGGCGGGCTGCTGGCTGCCACCGGGCGGGCTTACTCACGGCTCCCGGCTGCCGAGTAAAACCTCGATATAACGGACTAATTCGGGCGAGGGGGTGTCCGTTAAAGCCGAAAGTGGGCTGCTGCTCCGACAGCTCATTTTTTAAAAATTATTAAATAACGGACTTTCGGCTTTAACGGACACCCCCTCGCCCGAATTAGTCCGTTATATCGAGGTTTTACTGTACATAATTTTTAACCTACAATTTAATCCCCACATTAGCCATGTGGGAGAGTGTAGTGAGACAAAGGCTCATGGCTGCACCTCCTCCTGCTGGTCTGAGCACCTCAGCACTTGGAGTGCCCTCTGCTGGCCAGTGTATCACCTGTTGCTGGTCCCCAGATCCACCCCCAGACTCCGGTGTCTTTAGTTCTGGGTTTCTGCCCCAGCAGTATACTCACACTCTGGGTCTCCCCTCCCAGGGAACCCTCAACCCTCTAAACCCACCTTGCCTCAACGGCTACTGACAGTCATCATCTAGCCCCCACTCACTGGAGTCTTTATGGCCACTCATACTTCGCACGCGAGCTGTTTTTCAGTGGCACTCACACTGCTTGGGTCCTGCCTACCCATCTTGGGTGGCTCTGCATTTTAATTTAATTTTATTTACTTTACATACAACAATAGTTTAGTTCTATATTATAGACTTATAGAAAGAGACCTTCTAAAAACGTTAAAATGTATTACTGGCATGCAAAACCTTAAATTAGAGTGAATAAATGAAGACTCAGCACACCACTTCTGAAAGGTTGCTGACCCCTGGTCTAGAGTGACAGAGGAGTTTTTTCAGTCATTTTATGAATTTCACTTTCCTGGACAATAATAGCTAGGCACTCTTTCACCAACTTCACTGCATCTAGGCAGGCATAGCTACTTCGCTCAGGGATGTAAATTTTTCAAACGGCTGAGCTGTGTACTATGTCAACCTAAGTATTAAGTGTAGACAAGGCCTTAGCTACTGGCAGGAGAACTTCAGCCCAAAAGTTTTTTTTATAGATTAATACATTCACAAACCTTCATGAATGTGTGTGAATTTGATCCACTGTTTAACTTTCCTCATTTACTTCTATGGAGCTAATCTATTTTAAACTTTGTCAGTGTGAGAAAGTTGTACCATATTAACCAAAGATGTGAACTGAAACCTCTTTAGTTAAACCAATGCAAACCTCTGAAGGGACATTTTGGTTTAAATCAGATTTATTTAATATCTTACCTTAAATTAGTTAGGTATCAGTTTAAACCAAAATGATATAAAACACTTGTGAACCAAAATAAGAATGTCCACACAGGGGTTTGTGCTGATAGATCTAATAGGAATAGATTTACATCTTTGGTGAAACTGGTGCCACTTTCTCTTGTATTGTCTAAATGAAAATTGCAACATTCATCCTTCTGGATAAAGCCAAATTTTTATGAATTCATCCTGAGTAGAAATGATTTCTTCTTCTTCTCTCCAAAAGTTGTCATTTCCATATTGAAAATAGCTTTTTTACAGCAAGATGAGTTTTTCACATTCACAAACCATCTTTTCATTTTGTCAATTATCAAACCAAACTAGTTCTTGCCTTTGTGCATTTGTTGGATTTTTTGGGGGAAACAATGAGAATTGTTGTGCACACTTGTAATGATTACATTATTATAAAAAGCTGAAAGGTCTGAAAGACAAATAAAGTGCTGTTTATTTTAGCCATCTCACCAGTCTCTGATCACCAGTCCTAAAGCCCCACATACTCTGCAAATGCCTGTAAAATTGACACATACTTGTATGTGAAGTAGGTTGTTAGTTTAAAAGCAAGGGCTAAACCCAATTGCACCATATTTGCACCATATTTTTCCATTCCATTCCCTTCAGTTTCCCTCTTTTTAGTCATTCTCTACAGAAAAAAAGCTTGCAACAACCAAACATGCACATTTCTAAATTGAAAGAATAAACTTCTTACTCTTTCTAAAAATGCCAACTTTGTTACACCAATAGTAGAGTCTGGAAGTTGTTTGGATTCAGCTCAGTTTCAAGATTACTTTAAATAGTTTCCACCAATACACAAAGCTGTTTCACAATTACATTTTTTTAAAAAGTACAGTACTTTGATTGTCATATTGTGGAAAATAAAAAGGATGGTTGCCAAGAGACTAAAATGCTGCTTAGAGTATAGCTATAGTTGGTGCTCTCACCAACTGCAAACCAAGAACTTGCAAAATTGAAAATGTTCACAGTTGCATTCCCCAATGGACAGGGTTTTTCTCTTGGTTGGCTACACCAATAAAAACTGTCAGGGAAACAGTGTCAGATACCTCAAGCCTGTAAATTATTATAGAGCTAGAAAAGAAAACCTTTGTCTTAACCTATACTATTAAACCACACTGGGCAGAACCTTTTAATGCTCTGGGTTTTCTTAAATTTAGACATTTGCTGATTTTATTCCCCAAAGATATATACTGTAAATCAATATAAGCAGTTTGTTCATGTTGTTTTGTAGTCTTCTATTTCTTGTATCTTAGATATGACCACCAGTAACTTTCAATGGCTGTCTATAGGGCTGATTTACTATGTATCTTCCATGAAGAAGCAGCATACAGTAAATTGGGGCATTTACAGTCAGTCCTTGATTTTCATTAGTTAATACATGGAAGGAGTAGTGGTTTCCCATTCAGTTGCCATTTTCTTCATTGTTAGACTTCTAAAGAAGTTTAGTTATTCACTTATTTATTACAATAGACTAATGTCATTTACAGAAACAATTTGTAAATATACTTTGACTTGAAAACTATACTTCACATACATGTATGAAGTATTCTTCAGCTAAAATGAAAAGTTAAGCTCATGCAACATATTTCTCATGCAACTCTAATCATATATCTGAGCATTTCACTGAGATCAAGCCACAGCTTCTGTATTTCTATCTGGGAATTTCATTCATTATGTTGTTTTTTTTCCAAATTCTTATTTACACAAATGAAATACTATAAAGTAAATTTTTATTTTTGCTGGCAAACTGATTTCAAACTAATGCTATTAAATGTTTGGGTGTCTCCTGTATTATTATTATAGTAATATATTTGAGTTTAGGACAAGAAGAGACATTTAGATTATGTAGTCTGACCTGCTGTGTATCACAGGCCATTACATTTTACCATGTTACTGCTACATTAGTGCCCATATTTTGTGTTTGATTAAAGCCTTCCAAAAAAGGCATCCAGTCTTAATGTGAAGACATAAAAAGTTAGAGAATCCACCACTCCCCTTGGTAGTTTGTTTCAGTGATTAATCACCCTCACCGTTAGAAATTGGCACACATTTTTTAATTGGAATTTGTCTGGCTTCAGTTTCTAGCCATTAGTTCTTGTTATGCCTGCCTCTGGTAGATTAAAGAGCCTTTTAGCATCCAGTGTTTTTTCCCCTTGAAGGTACTTATACATTGTAATGAATTCACATTGCTCTCAATCTTCTTTTTGATAAGCTAAACAGATTGAGCTGCTTAATTCTCTCATGTAAGTCATTTTCTCCAGTCCTTGAATCACTTTTGTTGCTCTTTTCTGCCACCCTCTCTAGTTTTTCCACATTCTTTAAAAAATATGGGTAGCAGGACTGTACACAATATTCCACGCTAATGCTGTATGTGAAAGTAAAATCGCCACCCTACTCCAGTGGTGCATTGCTAAATTTTATAATGCTGGAGTCCTGCAAAAATTCACCCATCACCCATACACTCTTTCTTCCTCTGAGTTCTCTTTATCTGTACCTACTATGGTTGTGTCCTTCTGTCTGTAGTACAGAGTTGAAGCCTCAGTATCCTGCCACACTCATGCCAGGAAAGAAGTAGTGGAGCTAAGTCCTCCAAACAGCCTAGAGAGACTGAGTAGGAAGCAGCCAATCAGGAGAGGAGACTGCAAGGGCTAGACAAAACAGAGGGTGTCAGGCTTCTATAAAAGGAACTGCAGTGCAGGCTTAAATCAGTTGTTGTTTGGCACCTAAAAGGATTAATGGAGCTAAATGGATTAATGAAGTTAATCCAGTTAATAAAAAAAGCAGTTCTCCCATTTGTAAAATAGCTTACAGTATATTTTCATTCTTAAAATTCTAGTCGTAATAACTATTAGCCTTGTTCTCTTGGTTGGGCGTTGGTGTTTCACTTTCTCTGAGCTGTATTTAAATAGGATAGCAATATTTTATCCAACATGACGTTTGGATCAATGGGTACATTTACTCAGAGGTTCAATTATGGATGGAACCAGATAAAATATTTTTTACATGTCCAAGTGCTTGTCTATATTCACTTAAGTGCATGAAGCATTGAAGACAATATATTAATTTTCCATGAGTTTTCAGTAATGAAACCTGTCTTAAACAACAATTCAAAAGACAAATTAAAAATGGTTACTTAATGGATGTAGTCTTCTATAGAGATGAAACATCTGGAGGTTACTTTAGGGAGATCTCCAATGTTAGTAGGCTATCCAAGGGTGGGCCACATGATTAACCATGATGATCAAGGACACTTGTGTCCTTGTCTATTATTTTTTTGAGTCATGTTAGTTAACATGTTAGCTTGAATATTAATTCAAAGTAAACCACCCCAAAAGAGCAGTCCTAACTCCTCGTGTGAAATTGATCCCCATGACAATTTGGCTGGGCTTTTGGGAAACTCTTGAAGAGAGAAATTCAGTTTTCAGAGGGAATCCTCCCTGCACCAAATGACATTACTCACATTATCACACTTTTTACAGTGAACTATTTTTAATAGTTCTTTCTAAACTTCTTTTTTAGGGTGGTGAAAGTCCAGATATACTTTGACATCAGAAGAGTAGCAGGACAACCTGGTTAGCAAAGTGGGGGAAATGCAAAGAATAGGTAATTAAAGGACCATGAGAACACCTGAACTCTTTAGTTCTGGGCTCTTTAAGATGTGGGGAAGTCTGCTTTGCCATTATCCATGGTCTGTTTGTTCTTCTGATAAACAGATTTTACTTCTCCAGTGCTCTGTCTTGCTGCACTCCTTTTGGGACTCATATGTTGTACAGTATTGTCCACCTCTGCAAAGATTGTTGCTAAACTTTTATAGCTTTATTCATGCTCTCAAAAGATATTTACTAGGGAGAGTCTGAATTTTGGCATTTGATTGCCCATGGAATAGTCAGTTTGGAACCTAATAAATAAGGTTAGACATCTTCTCATGAATAGATATTGAGCACCCCCAAGATATCCTATAATAGGAAGAAAATGAACTCTAACATATGCATTATTGAACAGCTCATGTCAGCTTTAAATATAACACTGTCCTATTTCATTTCTCTATTTTATTACTAAATGCCCACAGTAAGGGGTTACAGCTATGGCAAAGTTTCATTATTACTATGTGGCTCTCATTAATTAATTAAGCTGTTTGCATTAGGATGACCACAAAGTTAGACCCCCTTTTTTCCTTTTTAGTTAACTTTTTAAAGGATAAGAATGACTGGAGGTGACAGTCTTATTGCTATTTTCATTCTCTCTCTATTTATCATACTTATCCCCCAAAACTCATTTTTTTTCTGTAGCTTTCAATTAAATGTCATCAGAGCTTACCACTTTAAGATATCTTAATCAAATACCTCTGTTAAATCATAATGGCAGCTAAGTTAGAAAGGCTCATCAAGATTTGAATGGTCAACATTGAGCATTTTCAGCTGAAAGGAAGTAGTTGGCTTTAGCACCACAAGACTCAGCTTCTTTGCTGGTGTAAATTGGGGCAATTTAATTGGCCCTAAGATACTAGGGGCTCATCTACACTTACAGTGCAGCTGTTGTGCTTAGTGAAGACGTTCTCCTATTGGCATTGGTACCTCACTTCACGGAGAGGCAGTAGCTATATCGATGGGAGAAGCCTTTCTATCAACCTAGAGCTGTTTACACCGGGGATTAGATTGGTCTAACTGCATTGCTTAGGCATGTGGATCTTCCACATTCCTGAGTGAGGTAGTTACACCAACATACCTTTGTAATGTTGACTAGTCTTGGATTTGTAACACTGGAAGCACAACAATGTTAGCCCTACAGTGGTATAAACTGAAAAGGGGCTACCTACAGACACCTAGAGTCAAATTAAGGGATGCCCAAGACCCTTTAAAAACCACATGTTTGGGGGGGGGGGGGGGGAAGAGGAAAGAAGTTCCTGCAGGGCTAGTGGCAGCAGGGAGAAAGCAACCTTCCACTCTGGAAAAGTCTCTTCTAGTCTCTTCTCCCTACAGGGGAAGCTACATAACAGATGTCCTGTTTAGGGGCAGGACTGGCATGGTGGGAACAGTAACAAAGCCACACATCCCTAGGAGTGGGGTATGAAAAAGGTATTCCTCTTTGTTTTGTGTTGTGAACTTGAATTACTTCAGAGAAGGCATACTCCATGGGCCTGCCCTGAGGCATACCTATAAAATATTGAGAAATAAATCCCAATTTGCAAAATAAACACCATCTGAAGTGGGTTGAAGCCACACACCCTCACTGCCAGATGGGGAACTGGCTTGCCACAGTTTTGAGATGCAAAAGAGTAAGGGGGTGATTATAATAAGAGATGCTATGAACTCCTTGTGATTAATGAAGTGGGTGGTGTCCCTGCCAGCAGGTATATGGGATCTTGGGGAGCAATTACCACACAGGTGGGGTGCAAAATAAACTTTATTAAGAAAATGCAAAAACAGGGAAAATTCAATAGTGAGAGGTATGGGGTTTGTTAAAGTAGACAATTGGGGAGGGGGTTCTTTTAGTAAATGGGATAGGGGGTTTCAATAGTGGGGTACAATACAGTGGGGTACAATACAGTTGGTAACCAATTAACACTGAAGTATAAATGTAACAGGTAGCTAACAATTTCTATGTAAAGAGTGTGTCACAGCAGCATATAACCAACTAACAGTATGGGTAAAATGTGTTAAATAACCAACAAGTTTTGGTAAAAATGTGTCTCAGTGGTGTAAATGTAAAATGTGAGGTGTGTTAGAGAGAAAAAGGGGTAACCAATGGGGTTTTATGCTAGAAAGAGAGAGAGAAGACAGGCTGTAAGTTGAAACAGCAGAGAGACAATTATACAAAATCTTATCTATGATTTAACTTAACCAAAACTACACAAATTAGCAAGTAACAAAACACAATGCAACAATTCTTTAAGGCTAACTTACAGGGTACAATGCAAGCAATTTCCTAAACCTAACTTAACTACAGCTATGCAAAATGAAATTACAACTTATCTAGACTAAAAGACAAAATCTAACCTAATAGGTGCACCTTGTACTAGGGGTAGTTTCAGAGGGCAGAGTGGTCTGTGCCCAGGATACAGCTCCAAGGGGGGAGGGGGATTTAACTAGTGGTGGCTGCAAGCTGGCAGCCCAGGATACAGTCCAGGAAGGCACAGGCTTATTTCTAGCAGCAAAGGCGCTGCACAGCAAGAAACAGATTACAGATACAGACCAAGGAGTTTAAGAGAGGTTTTAAGACACAGACCAAGGTTTAGTTTGAGTCTGTGTGCTGGGGAAACAGAGCCAGCAGCTAAAGTAATAAAAGTATAGAAAGTTTCACAGAGGAATTCTTACCAGTCCCCAAGGCAGCAACAGCATCAGAAGAAGCAAGGAGGGCTCAGCATGGTCTTGATAATCAGGAGGTCTCTCAGGCAGCAATTCGTTCTCCCGGGGGGGGGGGGGTTTAAAAACGGGGTATGCTCAAAAATAAAACGAGAGCGGAGAAAGGACCCCCCCCCCCAGAACCCCTGGCTGATCAGACCAGGTAGAAATGCAGGAACCTTTCTGATGTTTGTTTCAAAAATGCCTGTTCTTAAAGGCAAACTCAGGCAGTTTCCCCGCCAGTAATCCTGATAGGCTCCTTCTGTCATAGGGGAGGAGCTACAGGGAAAAACTGCAGGTGAGCATAGAGACATGCCTGGGCAGAGTCCTGGACCATAGGCGTGAGTTCCCACCTCATGACTCAAAAGCACATGAGGCCTATGACTCATGCCCAGGATCTCAAAAACACATTAGGTCTTGCAGTTCTGGACATTGCCTACCCTACACCGAGCCCAGGTTTAACAAGGTGATAACAGGACCAACCCTTTGAACAGGGCAATCATCCCACTTAGCACGCAGCATAAGTGGCCATCCCTTTGTGAAGGGCAATGGCTCTTGGTAAACAACTTAAGGGGCCCTCCCTTTGAGAAGGGCAGTGGCCCTGGTAAACAACTTAACAGCCAGGGAGGGGCAGCCACAGGAGGAGAACAAAAACAAAATGGAGTAAGGGGACAGCTGTAAGAAACAAAATGGAATATGGGGAAAGTTGTAACAGGCAGGTGGTAGCTCCCTTTTAGGGACATCTAGACTGCCAGTTAGCTATAAAATCCCCTTTGCTAGCTGTTCTCTACTTGCTTTACCTGTAAAGGGTTAAAAAGTCTGACTGCATGCATAGGTAAAAGGAAGTGAGTCAGCATCTTGCCAAAAGAGCCAATGGGAAAGTTAGAGCTTCTTAAAATTGAAACAAGACTCCCTTTTCCCAGGCTGTCCTCCAGAGAGGAGACAGAGCAGGAACAGGGCTGAACTGCTCTGTCTCCTCTGTAGGAACCTCTAAACCAGGTATAAAAAATAATACCTAGCAATTGCTTATCTGAAATTCCAGATATGTAAGTAAATCGGGGAATGTCTCAAAAGACACAATTAAGTTTATTTTATCTTGTAAGGTTTGTGGTCTCCTCTGTGATAACCTCCAAATGCTTTTGTTTAGCTTGTAACCTTTAAACTGGACCTCAAGAAGATTATTCTTGATGTCTAATTTTTGTAAGGTGGTTTTTAAAATATAGCAAAAGCCTAAGTTCCTAATGTAGTCTTTTAAAAATAAAATTAACTTTAAGAACAGCATTGGATTTTTGGTGTCCTAAGATGTTTGCGCACATGTTTAAGTAGACGGTGACAACAGCTGATTTTTCTTGGTTTTCTTTCTCATTTCTTCCCCGGGAGTGGGGGGTGATGGGACTTGAGGGTATCCTACAGGAAGGAATTCCTAATTACCAGTTTCTGGATTCTCAAAAGGGTGGTGATTGGTTTTTGTTTGGTTGGTTGGTTGGTTTTTTTGCACTTGTGGCAGCATCTAACCACTCAAGGTCAAAGAAAAGCTATAACCCTGGGAGTTTAATGCCAGCCCGGAGTGGCCAGTATTATTTTTTAGAATCCTTATGGACCCCCATCTTTTGCTCTCAAAGTGCCAGGGTGGGGAATCAGCCTTGACATTCCTTGAGCCTGATTTGGAGACAATCTATTAATTGCTGGGGAGTTGCAGTTGTCCCACTTAGAAATAATGGATGAATAGTGAAGATTAGCATGAATATCTCAAGTACATGTGTCCCTATATTAATACAAAATGGATGATCAAGAAGGCAAAACATTATTCTACATATTATATTCTCCTATTTTCAGTATATAGTAGAAGCAATCAGGAGTTCAGGCACTATTGTTCATTATACATTCCCCTCTCTCTTTGAGGGGGAGAAACAATAAGTCTTGTACTTGTCTCATTAATATTTATAAAAAACCTAAGCAAACATTAAGGGTTTTTTAAATACTTAAATTTTATGTATTGTTCTCTGTCTCTATTGACGTTGATGAGAACATTCAAATCTAATTAATTTACTCCTGATCCCCATGGTATTTATTTTAGATTTAGGCTGGTATTAACTTGTGTCCCTTCTCTGAGCCATTGGGTACATTTACAGCAATGAAAACCACATCAGATACATAAATTATAACAGATTTGGGCTCTATCAAAACTCAATTCCCAAATTGCCAACCACCACTGTCAGAATCTTCTTATTATTTGTTATTTACACAGTGCTGTAGATGTTTTACAGGTAGATAAAAAGACAGGTCAATGCCTTGCAATCTTAGTCTCAGATCATGCAAACTGATTTGCACATGCAGAGCTTTGTGGTGGCAGGGAGCTGTTCCATATGGACATGGGGTTCACCTGCACAGAATTGCTTGTGGGAACAGGGCTTAAGTTTGGCAGTTCATACCAAGGGATGCCAAAAGGAGAGTGGTTGTGAAGAGGTGGGGGAGGGATATCATAGAGGAACAAGCAAAAAGCATCTTTGACACACACATCTTGCTGCTTTAAATCACACACACACATAAATGCACAGGTCCAAATTCTCAGTCAAATGTAAATTGGTGCAGTTCTATTGATTTTGAAGTAAGGTCCATCTACACCAGTAGCATAGGCAATGGGTGGCTGAGGATAAAGGGGGCTCAGCTCCCCAAATCTGAGCCATCCCACCACATATATGCATTTCCCAGCTGGTCAGGCAAAGCTTCACCTCCAGTGGCAGTAGGACCAGCTTAGCACTGATCCGGTTCGCTGTCCAGGAACATCTTAGGAGCCTTCAGTGGGAGAGTGTGAGGGGCCCCAGCATGCTGACCATCATGGAGAACCATGGTGAGGTCTACATCCAAATAAGAAAGGTTATAATGTCTAAGTCAAAAGATGAGGAGAAATACTTTTGGCCCCCCACTGCCATGTAGGGTTCTTTGGAGCAGATGAGGGTCCAAAATTCCTACATACAAATCTAAACAGAGCAGCTGAAACTACTTCAATCCAACTATGCTAAAGCCTTCCTCAGACCCACTAGCATCATAATTTTGTCAGGACTGACTGTCACCCAGCTCACCTTCTCTGTGTACCTAGCCTAGTCAGGCACTGCAAAAACACTACTTGTATCTACTGAAAAAGATGCAGAGCTGAGTATAGTCAGCACAATGTGGGTCTGCAGCCCAAAACTGGTTTGAGCCACCTCCCCAACATTCTAACTAGATCTGGCCATGAAATGGTCTTTCCCTGCATGAACATTTTTGAAATATCTTATTCCAAAAGCCTGGCGAGGTGGTTGCCAAGGTCCCATCTCAGCAGAGTATTGGGGAGGTGAGAGGATGGACAAGTCTGCAGAAAATCATGAAAATATGTGGAACATTTTTAAAAAAATCAACACATTCCCATGGGAATTTATCAGTTTTGATTAATCTGTTTTCCACTGGAAAAAGCTTCCATTAGAAAGTTTCTAAGCAGCTCCTTGTGAAAAAGGCTGACTGGTCTATTGTTCTTATTTCCTCCCTATTTCCCTAACTTTGATATCTGGAAAGGTACTGAAACTGTTGATCAATTTGTAAGTACATAGAGCATAATAGGTTTATAAGGAATAATCAGCATGGATTTGTAAAGAACAAATCACACCAAACCAACCTAATGATAATGGCTTCCTCCACGGGAGGGAAGCAGATGTGAGATATAGAATATATTTAGTAAGGCTTTAGACAGTAACATATGACATGCTAATAAGCAAATTAGGGAAATGTGGCCTAGATGAAATTACAATATAATGAGTACATGTCTGGCTGAATGATCATACTCAGAGTAATCATCAATAGTTCTTTGTCCAGCTGGGAGGATCAATCTCGTGGGGACTTGCAGGGGTCTGTCCTGGGTCTGGTCCATATTTTCATTAATTATTTGGATAATAGAGTGGTGAGTGCTTATAAAATCTGAGTTGACACCAAGCTGGAAGGGGTTGCAAGTGCTTTGGAAAACAGGTTTAGAATTCAAAATGACATTGACAAATGGGAGAATTGATCTGAAATTAACAAGATGTTGAAATTCAATAAAGACAAGTGCAAAATACTAGTTATGGAGAAAATCAAATATCCCCAAAATGGGACTAACTGGCAAGGCAGAAGTACTGCAGACAAAGATCCAGGGTTATAGAGGATCACACATTGTTGACTTATAAACAATGTGCTGCAGGGCAAAAAAATAAATAAATTAAAAAATCTGTGGTGCCTCCTCCTGGCTACCTCTGGGGATTTGCTATGAACAGTTTGCCACCCTCTGCTTTGGTCGTTTGCCCTGTGTCTGTCCGCCTCTCTTCCTCTGGACTTAGTTGCTCCCTCTTTGTAATTCTGGATGCTCCCTTTTCATGGCCTATCTTTGCATCCTATGTGGTTTTCTCCTTCCAGAGGATCAGTCTTTTCCTACAAACTGTCCCTAGCAGACTTCCAGTACACACCCAGGACTGAGACACTTCTCCAGGGGCAGGTACAGGAACCCTGGCCTGTCCACTACTCCAGGTTCCAGCTGAAGGACTCTCAAATCAGTGACTAAAGTCTGTGTAATCCTAAACCTTACTGCTATTTCCCTGAGCCTTTTCCTATTTTGCCTCTATCAGGCTTCCTTTTTAAACACATTTCTAGATGTGTACACCACTCCATCAGGGCTTGCATCCCAGGGCTTCTACTCCCCCCTGGGTTTTCTCATTTTCTTCTCTAAGCCCAGAGAGCACCTGCAGGTTTCTACACTACAGCCCTCTTCTGCCCTCACTCCTTAGCTTTATACCAGGCCTGCCTTCTGCTACTCAGATGGGCTCCATCTGTAATTTGTGCTGGCTCATCAAGTCTAACTCTCTTCACAGGTGCAGCCTACTAGGTTAATTATTCCCCCTCCCCCAAAAAGGAAGAGAAGGTTAAATTAGGTCAAACATCCCATCAAAGGTATATTAGCAGGAATGTCATATGTAAACATAAGTGGGACAGTTGCCTCCCTGCTTGGCACTGACAAGGTCTCCATTGAAGTCCTGTGTCCAGCTATGGGTGCCACACTTTAAGGAAGACATGAACAAATGGGAGAGTCCAAAGCAGAACACCAAAACCAACAAACCCCTGACCTATGAGGAATGCATTAAAAAGCTGGATATATTGAGTCTTGGGAAAATAAGACTGGGGGAGGACCTGTGAGAGAAGGCTGAGGTAACTTTTTTTTAATTGGACCAACCGCTGTTGGTGAGAGAAACAAGCTTTCAAGCCTACAACAGTGAGGGTCTATTAACAGTCTGAGTGCTGGGGTAAAGAGGAAAGTGATCAATGGTTCTTTGTCCAGTGAAGGTAGGATGAAAAAACTGTAGTAAGGAAGATTTAGGTTACATATTAAAAATCCTTTCCAATTATAAGGGTACATAAATGCTGCAATAGGGTTTTAAGGGAGGGTGCGGAATCTCTGCCATTGGATGTTCTAAGTAAGAAATGGTTGGACAAACACCTGGAAGGGATGGTTTACATCCTGCCTCCCTGCAGGGGGCTGTACTACATGACTTCTTGAGATCCCTTCCTGTCCTACATGTCTATGATTCTGTATTGCTAGCAGACACGTTAACAGAAAGGTGATAAAACAGAATCCTATACAAGAGGGCCTTGTGGGAGGAGGATTTTATTCCCAACATCACTTTGAATATAGAAATAAAGAGAATAACTGTAGAACATCCCATCCATTCTGCCAGAATCTGCAAGCAAGACAATATTACCTTGTGGTCAACTGTCTCCCAGGTGCTGATAAATCTAAGAAAAGAATTGGAGACAAAGGGCCCTTGTCTTTTCCAGTCAGATAGCCAGTCAAGAAAATTAGTGTAGAAAGGAGTTGACAGGAGAGCGTCTCCCATCAACATCACATAGTGTGGACCCCACAGTAAGTAGATGTAAGGTATGTCAACTTGAGTTACACTATTCACAACTCAAATTGCATAGTTAGATCGACTTTTCCCTACAAGGCCTGAGACAAACACTAATGAAATTAACTTCCATTCTAAAAGGTTTAAGATTAGTAGCCATGTTAGTCTGTATCTGTAAATAAGACGAGGAAGACTTTGTAGCACCTTAGAGACTAACCAGTTTATTTCAGCATAAGATTTTGTGCTACAAAGTCTTCCTCGTTTTATTTACAGATACAGACTAACACAGCTGCTAATCTTAAACCTGTCACAATGCAAGGCACTGCATTTAGCTGTATAGAGTCGAAATCCATCAACTTCATGAGAAAACTCCTACAGTTGTATTTGATGAAGTGGGCTATAGCCTAAGAAAGCTTATGCTGCAATAAACTGGTTAATCTCTAAGGTGCTACAATGTCTTTCTCTTCCATTCTAAGACCCACAATATACAATGGCCAGCCAGGGAGATGAGTGTCTCCAATGGAACATGCTACCTCTGAATGACCTGCTTTTATTTTAAAGGCCTTAAGACCCAATTTCCAATATCTACACATCTCCTTACGTATCAACTTCTGTATCACCACATGCATTTGCATTCCACTATAATAAGATGCATTTGCAAAGATTATGATGATCATAGTAACATGGCCTTTCAGCAGAAACTTTACATGACACTTTGGTGAACTAGAATGCAGGGGTCCCTGTAATTCTTATGCAGCCCTCTGCCAAGTGTTGCCAAGAGATCCTTGTGTCCCCTGGGTGGGTATTCATTTTCATCAGCTAAAGAGGACATTTCATTTTTCACCCATAAAATTAGACCGCATTAAATGGGGGGAAAGAGAGAACTAGCCAATAAAATCACTGAAAGTAGAAAATTGTAATCTGCAAAATAGGTTTTGTATTAAAATTGAGACACATCCTTGTGTTCTAGTGTTATTGCTACATATTGATGTTAGGAATTCCAGTTCTTGGCATCTTTTCCTTAGGCAAAGGGAATAATGTATGACCCCTTTTGGTGCTCTACATCTCCATTCCAATTTCTGTTCTCTTCCCCTATACTTTTGGCTACGTTAGAGTTTCCCAAAGCCTACATTACCATCAAAGACATCTAGATTTGCCACCAAATCAGATCTGTGCCAAGAACAGGAAACTGTCAAATTGAAGTAATTTCCATTTGAATACAAGCAAACTTGTATAGCATTTCTCTGAGTCAGCAAGACAGTTAAGCACATGCATAACTTTAAGCACATAAATATAACAATGAAGTCAATGGGGCTACTCACATGTTATATTAAGTACCTGCTCATATGGAACCTAAATTCCGCTAGCTGCCATTGCTAATGAGCTTGAATTGAGGTATCCTGCCTTGCTTCCTTTCCATATGAAGCTGGAAGGAGGATTCTTCAGTATTTGAGATGCAATTCTGGATACTGATTATCCACATTGTCCCCTCTGATCTTAAGATTCACCCCCACCCTTTGATTCAAATAGAACAAATTCAAAAGAAAACCCAGCTGTAAGAGATATGTCTCCCCCCACTCTAAACTCTAGGGTAAAAATGTGGGGGTCTCTTATGCAAGACAATCAAACCCCAAGCTTATCTACCAGCCTAGGTTAAAATCTTTCCCACAAAACCCAATTTCTCCAGCTGGGGCTTGGAAATTCGCTGCCACCATTAATGTGATTCTTCCAAAACCATGGAGTGGGGCATATTAAGACCCCCCCTTCTCCCTCAGGCCACCTGAGAGAAAAACACAGACTCCAAGTAACACCCCCCCCCCCCTTCTGCTGCCTAGGAGGGATTAAGCACACAGACCCTTACTAGCTATGAGTCTGTGCCAGATCCAAAGCTCAGATCACTTTACTAGAATTACCAGACAATTCTTATAGGTATAAAAAGTTTAATAAAGAAAAGAGACAAAGCATGCAACTGATACAGACATCACAGTTACTCAATTCTCTAGCCTTAGACCCTCCCTTGAGATTTCTCTCCCTGAGAAGGTTAAGGACACCAAAGAGTGATTACGAAGCATATACAATCAACAATTCTACTTACTGTTAGTCTAACTTAGAAACTTATGAAAGGGAAGGTAGGAAGATGATTCATATGCCAGAGCTGGGGAGAAGAAGATGGAGTCAGCCTGATAGCCCGGACAGAAAAAGTGAAACTAACACTCCTTTGTCCCTAAGAATTTGCATTCTTAATACGTCATAGCTTCTTTGGCTTCAGGTTAACCCCTCACAGGTAAAACAGTAATTCTAAGGCACTTCATACTTATGACAACAGCTATTTTATTTCTCAAGATCAACATTCCATGACAATTGCCTCAAAATGTATTTAAAGACCTGAAGAAGGGAGAAAAAAATACTACAATCAAAAAGCATTTTTTCCACCATGATTGATTAGAGTTTGAATGATTTAACTTGATAAGCTCTGTGCTACCCATACTGCTAAAAAGAGCCAAACAAATGAAGGCATTTAGTTTGATTTTTTCTCTTCTAATTAAAGTAAAAGTGAAGCTTGTTTACACTACAGTAGGTCTCCTGTTGTGCCTTTAACTGGCAAAAATAGACTGCTTATTCATCTCAGTTTCCACAGTGGTCTTGTCCCCTGTCTCCTCCACAGAACAATTTTGACTGCTGTTGATCAGTGTGCAAAAGCAGTCTGTCTAGCACCTGCAAGAGTGGGCTTTTTTGTTTGGTGGGATTTTTTGTTTTGTTTTGTCACCAGAGGTGTCAGCCACATGACAAAGAAAAGGCCTGCTAGATTGAAAGCTGAAATGGAAGGATGTAAAAAAACGTTTAAGTAAGGATGCTTGTTGTAGTGCCCTGTACTGCGACGGTAATTACATGTGTCCACAGGAGTCCAAGATGATAAAAGCAAATGTCTGCCAGAAACTTTAGGTTCTCTGGATTCAGAATGAAAAAAGGCCTTAAGGGAGTACACAGAGTTCTTCAAAGGCTTGATGCAGCTTGGAATGTTAGTCAGTGCTGGACAGAATACTCTCAGAAGCACTGAGCAAAGGTGTTAGCCTGTGAAGCAACTACTAAACCTGATGAATGATTTATCTTCAAGAGTTTTCAACACTATTGTTAGACCAAAATTCAGAGTCTCTCTTAACAAAATACTTAAGATGATCATTCTAGCTCTGCACATAATCAAAACCTTGCTTCCCTAACCTATCTAGACCTTACCTCAGCATTAGCCTCAAAGTGACAGTGCACCGTGGCTTGGTGCTGCACATTCCCAAGCTGATAGCTACTCCCCTCATGATGGTTTTTAAATTTTTAGAGCTGGGTGAGAACTCCCAGTGCCGGTGTTGCACCTACGCAGTCACATTAGAGCACTGCCATGGGAGCACTTTAACGTTGATTGTGGAAAACATACCCTCAGTCTGGATTCAGGCCTTGCCTTTCCCTTAGCTTAGTTCTATTGTCTCTTCAGGTACTTTTAGCAGTCTTTCATTTTGATGGGATGGTAGTGAAGGGAGAGTCCTGATGGCCTTGCCTCCTAGCCTTAGATAGCATTTACATAAGGTAGGAAGCCTTTGTTTCCAGTGAAGGCAAGTACCAGAAGTGTCCAAGGTGGTATTTTGCATCATGTGATATTATCCGCGACCTTGCAGGGTTGAAGCAACCATGAAACCAGGTTTATTTGTGATGTCCACAGGAAGGAACTCCAGGAAGATGAGATCCACATCTTTGAAGACTCATTGTCTTTTTTTAAATCACCTATCAAGACTGATTGCTTACTGTCTGAGCACTTCCCAAGTATACACACAACTGTAATTGTTACACAATTAATATTCCTAATTCTAGATACAGAAATGATACATACATACAAACAAACTGGCTAATCCCATCCAGTAAATCATAACCTTTTTAATAATCTCTCACGTGAGCCATCTTGCATATATATTAGTAATACCATTCATATTATAAGCATATTTTTTATAAAGAATATGGAGCATCAAATCACATCCTTTGACTTCAGTGGGAGTTTGGCTTATGTTATGCCATAACTGATGAGGAGCTTCTGGAAAGAACCAGACAGTTTAATCCTGCAGCTCACAGAACACATCATGCAGCTTCCCTGTTTTTAGCCTGCTGTGTGTGGGGGTTTGGAGATTATCTATGAGAAGCACAAGACCAACTGTTTGGGTATGAGGTTTTGGACTATTGTATCAGATATCTTCTCCCTTACAGTCCAACAAAGTAATTAAGCTTGCATCTCTCTAAACTCTTCTGGGAAACCTTTGGTGTCAAAGTCTATAGATTAGCAGGATGTCTTAATTGTATCTAATCTGAAATCATGCTGGTTAAGGGAATGCACTGAAAAGCTCCTCCCTATCCCCACCCTAAGTGACATTTTCCTGTGGAAGGGAATAATATGGCTATACTACCTCCAGGCTTGTCTTCTCTAGATTTGGGGTGAATATGGACAGTTGGGGTGTGCTAAGAACACAGACCTCTGATTTCAGATAGACAAGCTTCTGTGATGCAGACCGGAGAGGTGAACTTGCTGTTAAAATGATCATAGACTGGGAAGAAGTTATTTAGTCTTTTGATGGTCAGCAAGAGGCGGAGGTGCTACCGTTTGTGCTTTGAGCCTGTGTGAGGTTTCTTGTTGCTGATTCAGTTAATCAGATGAAGCTACCTAGGGAATCTTCTTTCCAGGCACTCTGTTTATTTCATCCTTTTGTGACCTGGTTTGGGGAAGCAGGCAGATGAGTACATTTCAGTGTTTAAGGATTTTTGGTTAAAGTGTAAAATAAGTAACAGATTCCCCAATCCCTTGCTTCTCCTCACTGCAGCACACTCCTGGGTCACAAGGTTTGTCATAGGAAAGGGGAAAGATTTTTGTGGGAGGCCTTTGTTAACCAGTTGTCTTATGTAGTTGTGGCTGATCAAGGTACTTCTGGGACACACCACTAGTTGACTCCTCCTTTTACAACACCACTTTTCTGGAAAATGTAGTTTTGTTATTTTTCTGGAAAAGCATGTTCCTGGCCTGACCTAAAGTCTCTATCAATACAGCTTACCCACTCCATATAGCAGCTGGTCTATAGAACAGCTGTCACCTTCCTTGGGTGGGGAGTTAGCAGGGAAGCGTAATCATTTTACTTACATGGTATACCTGACTTCTAACTATCCAGGAAGTGAGACCATCTCCAAAATCGTGTCTTCTGTCCCGCAGGGCAAAAATCTGCCATTAAACTGCAAAATTAAAAAGAGGAAATAGATACAAATAGACTCAACATTATTGTTATGAATGCATATTTTCAGCTATATTAATGAAAACAAGCACTCAAATCGCCACAGGCCTTCTAAAGCTGTAAATAAGCTAATCATGCATTGCTCAAAGTATATAAAATTTTTATTAATGACATGCATACAGTAAACAAAGAGCCACCCATACACTGTCCCACTTATATTAAATACATGCCTACATATATTTTATTAAAAGATAGCAATAACAAACAATAAAGGGTACAAAATGGCTGGAGAAGATTAAATCTGCACAATTTTTGAGGAAATGAAATAGGAAAATAAAAATCATGACTACTTTCCATTTGAGGAATTATAGATACTCCTAGCAAAATATTAAGGGCTAGATCTTCAGGAGGTTATAATTTGGCATAAGTTTTTTTAAAGTTAATGGGGCTATGCTGGGTTACACAAGTGGAGGATCTGACCCAATAACTCAATGCACATATATTAATTTTGAGTCGGCACTGTGTCACATTGTGATTACATTTAAGAGCCAGCATGTGGCTGTCTGTAAAATAGTAGGGGGAGGCTACATCCCTTGTCTCATTCAAGCCCTCCTTGTAAACAGGAAACAACCATGAAGAGTACCCAGCAGATTTCACCTCCTGTCAATTCTAAAGACAGCACTTGTTTTTAAGGTTGACTTGTGTCCTTACAAGGTTCTGGAAAACAATGTTGCAATCTAGTTATGTGCCCATCTCACACACAGCTTAGGCTTTGACTCCTGCCCAAGGTTCTTGGTTACCCTCTCCCTCATTAGAACTAAAAAGAAGTTGACAAGTCTGCATTTTCCTTTCAGTTACAAGGCCACATCAGCACAACAACATGACAGGACATCAAATTTTAAAGCACAGCATACTTCTGGCCACTCAATATCTTGTATGTTCTGGTGTCTTTGAATAAGTATCACCTTATAAAAGCAGGATGGCATGCACTGGTGCATGATACTTTCTTAATACTGCCGTCATTATGGGGGACTACATGAATGATTAAGTAAATAAAATGAAGGAAATTCCTTTTTTTCTTCCTGAGTATTTTTGCTAGTGGTTACTATGTAACCATGGTGCTGGGGGAGGAAAACAGCCAGTTCATCCATATATAGCATTTTAGGGTGAAATCCTGGTCAACAGAACAACAGAACAAGGAAAAGGTAACGTAGAAGGGTGTTGTAGGGATGAAATCTTGACAGCTAGGGCCAAATACTCAGCTATTGTAAGCTATCAGTTCCATTGTACAGCATTATTAATGTATTTGTTTTAACATGAATATTCCTATTTAGGTCTCTGTGGTATCTTGTATTTACCTGGGAAATGGTAATGTTAAAAATTTGTTAAAATCACCATCTTGAATGGTTTCTAGAAGTTTGGCAGCCATGTTGGCTACCCTTCTCTTTGGAACTTTGGCCCTCCCTTTAGTTGAGTTTGCTGCTCTTTTATGGAAAAGGAGGGAAAAGGACTGGTCAGGTGGTCACTAATTTGCCTAGAGGCTAGAGGATATAAGCCCCACTCAGAGTCTCTAGGGGATTTTCCTCCCTAGTGGCAGTCCATGTTTGCATTGTTGTATGAAGAACACCAGAAGATCTGAGACATAATCCTGATTCTGATCCCAATCCTGATTAGAGTCCCTCCTGCACCACCTATCATTCCCAAATGCAGTGGTCCGGATCCATCATCTCAAAGCCAAGATGAATTTTGATCTGTAACATGCAGACACCCGTGTCTGTCATTTGTAGAGGGAGAGGGTTCATGCCCATGGAAGCCACTAAGATATTTTGTCCATTTACTCACCTTATGTTAAATAAAGCACCTTTTTAGTTTACCTTTTCTTGTCCTTTATCCTTATTTATAGTGAGATTAGTTAGGTGATGGATCCTAATTCAGGGATAGCCATACCTGTGACTTCTTAGCGGGGTCCATGACAGCCTTAATTTCTCCCCCCACCTGGGTATATTGTAACAATTGGCAACCATGGCAGGACCCCTGATTTTGGTCACAGTGTTAATTATAATTTATTCAGTTCAGGCTTGCTAACGGTCCACCGACCTTGTGGGCAGTAAGCCACTGTTGTTCAGAGGCAATGGGAAGGTGATTCCAGCTTAGACTGAAGGGTCCATGGAAGCCGTGAGGTTTGGGGCTCAGGTCATAAGACCGTGGAAGCCACTAATTGGATTTTGGCAGCTCTGGCCAATAGAGTCCAGAGACCTGCTGCTTTTTTCTCAGGCAACTTCCACAGGCTTTTACAATCTGCTGACTGACACTGTGGTTAGGAGCCAAGGTTTCCACTCCAACCCAGTGGTCCAGTGAGTTCAGTGTAAGGCTCTGACTGTAGTCAGTCCAGTGAGTCATAGCCCGTTCTGGTCAGTAGGACCCAGAGAACATAGAGTTTATTGTTCCAGGCTTTTGCCTGTGGAGAACAAAAATAGAATCAGCTTGGACTGTGTGGCTGGTAGCTGCCTCTGTTCCAGCATATGTGCTCTGGGATGCTGCATTATGCTCTGGTCTTTTATAAGATCTACTGAGCAACATTCACTCTATTGTTAGCTCTGGCTCTACAGTCCAGTAATGAAGCAATTGTGTGAACTTCATGGTCCATAGAACATATCCTGGCAAAGATAGACAGTTTTATTCTGCTGTAACATCATAAGCAGAATCATGAACAGCAACAAGCAGTATGGTTCCCATGGATGGAAACAGCAGTGAAATAAAATCTCACTGGAGTACAGTGTACATTTGTTTGGAAAAGGAGAGAACACATGGGAGGAGGATTTGTTAGGGTTTTTTTTTTAGCTTTATTTCCAACAAGCATTAATTGGTATGGCTTTGTGACATCCAAGTCAAAACCTAGCAAGTAGCTAAGGAAATGGCCATGAATATATGGGTTTGCAATAGTAGCTGGACAAATATAGTCTAGGGGTGTATTGAAGCAGCTTAAACGCAGCTTCAAACAAATGGATAAAAGGCTTGGTGACAATTTAAAGGTCATACTGTGGCAGGTTAGATATAAAGTTTTGTACAGGTACTTCTCTGACAAGGGTAACTCTCTCTGAGCCTGAAATGGGTAGGGCTGGTAGTGATGGTAAATAAGGCCAGCCCAACCTGTTACTAAGTTGCAATTAAGGGAGGTTAGAAACATCTTTAAATGGTTTCACTTTACGCAATTAAAGCCATGGAAAGGAAAATAGCTGAATTCACTATAAAATCTCATGTCTCTGTTTTCCTTATTTTTCATGAACATCCATATCTGGACATGAAATGTATGTAGGTATTACTGTTCTTTTATGGTTATTGGTTTGTACATGGTCTGCTGATTGTGGAGGAGAATGAACATAAGTATTGCAAGGTTAAGGATGAACTGTTCCAAAAATGTTAGTGACTGGGTTTATTTCTATGGGTATGATTATGCTTTGCCAAGCATGGTGTAAAAAGGGATAATTATGGTGTATGTATTTGACCAAAATGGTTACTTCTGTGTTGCTTGGAAGCAGGAAAAAATTAATGAGTCTTTGATGGTTTTTGCTGAAAATGATCAATGGTATCATGAGGCCATCATTGATAATAGTGATCAAATTTCTTGGGTCCAAAAGGTGCAAGATAGATGTGCCTGGGAATTCAATGAGACTTCCTGGAATCATGCACAGATAGGGTAGAGGAATGGTATTTTCCAAGTATGCACACATACATACAATCTAATGTTTCCTCAATCATGCCATTGGATAAAGTGAACATAAAAACACATATGACTGAAATATACTGTTTAGAATGTAAGCACATATATAAACACTCCACTGTCAAGACACCTGGTACAGTTAAAATGCAGTTGGTGTAAATCCTCATGATGTAGCACATCCTAATGTAAATACATTTTTTGTATGAAAGGTAATTAACATTTTATGTTAAATGTCATGGCTCTGTAAATATTCATGTAAACCTCAATGAGTCTGGAGACTGGCATATAAGGAGTCTATTTGGGTTACATGAAAGCAAGCAATTGTGCTAAAGCTATATATAAGCAACATTGGACAAGTCATGATAAAAAGGGGAGTTAAATGCCTATTCCTGGTTAACCCAACCTACACACTTTAAAGAATAAACATGCCTCTCCAAATGTCTTTAAAACAAGAGAGAAGGGATTGTGTGACTTATGTCATGCCCCTTATTTCTGGATGGCATACCTTAGTCTATACAATGTTAAGCCAGGTATCTCCCAGCCAAAAGCAGAAACGAGATACTGGCATCTATATTAGGGGGCATAGAAAATGGACTTGGTATATTAAATACAATAGACCAGCGAGTCCTTGCCAAGAAGATAAGAGCATTAGGACATGGGTGGGTAAAATTCTGTGGCCTGCGTTGTGTAGGAGGTCAGGCTAGATGATCATAATTCTGACCTTAAAGTCTATGAGACATGACCCAGCATCTAAAAATAGCCAGTATACTGCTGGGATGGCTCCAGTTACAGTTCACAGATCTTAACCTGGTAGGAGCCCTGCATATACTTCAATCTAATAACTTTCTGGCTAAGTCTTGTGTTCAAGCTCAGGCATGGGTTTTAAATGTGGCAAAAGATATTATCAGGAATGGGCCCAATGACTTAATTCCTGCTGAGATGGACAAAGCTCTTTGGGATAATGCCACTACAGATTTTGAAAGGTGGCACCAGGCCTGGTGGAAGTTAGTTAGTTTCACCTACTTCCCCAGTAATGAAACCACTGTGGCCTACATTCTTACCCTGCTTGAAGCTGGAGAAGAGTACAAGATTGAAACAGTCATGATATCATGCAGAACTGTACAACTTTGTGCAACATTCCACGACTATGTAGCAGGAGTCAGTATCTACTGATTACAGTGGTTTCTCTTAAAGTTCCCACTGACTTGCCCCAGACAAAACGGCCATGGGTGCCAACGAGAGCTGTGCTTTAATCGTATCCTATGAATTGAACTCTTGGATGGAATAGTTGTTATGTTCACAAGAATGTTGCTTGTTTTTAAAAGGATTCCGAAAACTGTAGGGATTATCTGCTTACTCTGCAATGTAAGGTACTAGATTAGTGTATTTGTCCTGGTCCTCTTTATGAATATTGATTTGTTCAGTGTTGGATGATATTTTTGAAGGTCTCTAACTATTACTCTATTACATGGATACAGCAATCGCTTCTGGTATTTGCCAGTGCAGACATTAATGAATTAAACTTGAAAGAGCCATTGTGGTATTACATTAATATGTCACAAGTAAACCTTATAGTTAACATCTTGATATTTGTAAGATTTAATCAAGTACCTTATTTAATACTTCACAGGACTATTTTCATGCTTTAAGTGAGGGGAGTATATTGATTTTTATAGTCCCACTTCACTCATGATTTATGTGATTTGTTCCTCCAAAGGTGAATTTCTACATGCATAGTTAAAATATGACGATGTGTCACCAACACTTTTATAATGCCAAGCTAAAGCTAGATTTACAAGTGCTAATGAGAATCCTATTGATCAAAACAGGTCAAGTAAAATATGAAGCAAGAAAATAATAATATAAAGAGAGAAAAATCTTAGCTCTGTATCATATGCAAAAAATCTTTCAATTGTGCATTTCAGTATTACTTTACTATATCACCATCTTTCACATAAATCAATCTAGAAAAGAGGAAAATAGTAGAGATAAATATTATTGCAAAGGAATAGCAAATATATTTTAAAGCAATTTTATGGGTTTGTGATGAACCCTCAGAATAAGCATGGCATTCAGCAAATTATGTGCTGATTTTTTCCCCCTAGGACTATGGTGTTCAGGGTCTCTTCCAATCCCTTATGGATTGCTGACTGCAATTTATACTGATAGCACAGCCATTTAGCATTCAGTACAGTATGTTGACCATATCAAATGCAGTACAGATGCAAACTGTTTGCAGGGTTCAGCAAAATCTCTTATTAATGAGAACCTAAATAGGACTGCAGGATCTGGCCTGTTAAAAACAGTAGACTGTGTAGTTGGTATGCAGATAATTATCACAGAGCACCAGCCACAGTAATATCTAATGATAGATACATAGATAAATAAAGGAATAGAATAGATAGACAGGATAGTTAGTTAAACATGATAGCTTGTAAACTCTGTGGCAGGGACTGTGACTTTTAAAATACCTAGCATGGATGGATACCAATTGTCTTTAGGGCTGCTGGGCACTTCTATAATATGAATTAAATAATAATAGAAAGTCATGACCCCTTGGTCAACAACGATTTGTGACCCTAAGATTCCCTTTATGCCAATTGGCAAAGGGCACACTGTTGTTAGAACATTTAGCTAAACAGTGTCATGTATCATGTCAAAAACAGGTAAAACACAGGTCATTAATATAATTGTGTGGTGCATGTATGGGTTGTGTGTAAAAAGTTATGCATGTATGCTGGAAATATTTTTATCAACTGACTCCAAAACAAATAAGCCTGCCCGAGACAAAGGAGTGTGAATTCACCCATCTACAAGGCTTGATTACAAGCAAAGGACAATGAAGTTATGTTTACACCTAAGGTACATAAAGTGATTAAGACAATTGAAAAAAGCAAATTGGCCCAAGGATGAGAAAGACAGCATGGCATCTCCACACCAACCAGAGGAGAAAAAAATTATCTAGGAACACACTTCCAAAGAATATATTTCAAAGGTTTACAGGACTATAAAAAGAAGGGGAAAGAACCCCTTAAATATTCATCACTGAGGGGACAAAAGAGGCCAGCACTCTTGGAATCTGTGGAAAAGAGGTTCCCTCAGCCATGTGGTTCAACGATGCTGATGATGGACTTCAGGTGAGAAATT
Source organism: Sternotherus odoratus (assembly GCA_032164245.1). Taxonomy (NCBI): domain Eukaryota; kingdom Metazoa; phylum Chordata; order Testudines; family Kinosternidae; genus Sternotherus; species Sternotherus odoratus. The sequence continues at coordinate 56,420,205 of JAVMKO010000007.1, read as the reverse complement.
GCTTTAGAATAAGACTGTAAACTAGACACTAGAAAGTATATTGTTACTTTGCGTGTAACCATATCTTTTTCTCTTTGTTTTACTATAAACCATTTCAGTGCTGTACATTAATTTAAATGGCATGCCCTCAGTGAATCAATAGGCTGGTATGTGTGTTCTGTCTCATTGAAGACAGCTGACTTGGTAATTTCTGTGAGGGCTAAGTGACAGGGACTGGATATTGAAGAGAGATGCCTCTGGGGGACTTATAAACTGTATGTGACAGATTGTACACTTATTTTCATCCTTTTTTTAAAAAAATGATAAATTTGTACAAAGTATGCCTTGTGAGGTATTAGTTGAAAACATATAATCTGCTGGACATCATTGTCCTGGTAAAATGTGTATCAACACTGTATGTAAATGTGGTGAGGTCGGTCACTCACCCGGCGGCACCCCCATCTGGTCTTCTCGGGAATTAGCTCTTTCGCCTCTGGAGCGCCCTCTGCCGGCTGATGTCCGCTCCTACTCACTGGCCCATGCCCCTCCCGGACCCCGGTGCCCTCTACCTGAGGGGCTGCACCCCTGCAGAACCCCACCCCCACCCCGAGTCTAGGGGTCCCCTCCCCGGGGAACCCTCCACCCCCTATCCCCCAACTTGCCTCAGACCTGGCCACTGCTAGTCACCACTTGCCTCTGCTCACTGAGGCTGACTGCAGTCTCATGGCCGCTCATCACAGGCAATGAGGGGTTTGGCCTGCTGCTTCTACCCAGCCTGGGGCTGCCCCCTTGAAAACCCCAGTACCCCATGGGTCTGGCCTATGCTGGGCTCAGCAGCCTGGGGCCCTCTCTCTAGAGCTTCCCAGCTCCCTGGCTCCCAGTTGCCTTGCCCTAGCCCTACCCCCAATTCGGGTACCTTGTTTGTAGCTCCCAGCAACCAGGCCAGTCTCTCGCTCTGCTTACAGAGGGAGACTGTCTTGTATCTCTGTAGGCCCCTGCCTCTCAGGCTTTTATCCAGGCCTGTGTTTGGGGCGTGGCCTCCCAGCTGAGCCTGCTTCCCAATCAGCCTGGGAATTAGCAGGCTTCCTGCCACAACCCCTTTCCTGGGCTGCCTCAAGCCCCTTGCCTGGGCTACCCCAGCCCCTTTTTAGGGGGGGAGTGGGTGGTCACCCCGCTACAGTAAAGTTATAAGATTCTATTGTATAACATTTCTGTTGACATGTTCCAAAGACAGAAAAAGAGGCCCAAACTATTTTTTCTGAGACAAAAGGCATACTGATGGCCTGTCCAGGTATCAACATAATCAAATAGTCCACGATAATCCATCACCTGACTAAGGGGTCTTTCTTTGGAAGGAAGAAGGGTGTGAGCAAGAACTTTACATATTAGTAATGGAATAGCTAGGGCTATTGTTCTGATTTTCACATGGACCCCAGTTGGACATAATCCTCAAAGAGGGGAGAAGGGTATAAGAACGAGAAACAAAGGCTCCCAAATCACCTCTTTCCCCTCATCTCTGCTCACAGCAGCAATGCCTAAAGGATTGAATTGGGGGAGGGATCTTGGAGGCTTCCAGACAGTAAAGACTGTAAACAGCATATGGTGGGAAAAATCTTTGTTTTGAGTCCATTTAGCTTCCTAAATTAGATACCAGTCAGTGTTTTTATCTTTTATTTTCTTTGTAACCAGTTCTAACTTTTATGCCTCATTAACTGTAATCACTTAAAATCTATCTTTCTGTAGTTAATACATTTGTTTTATCTAAATCAGTGTGTTTGGAGTGAAGTGTTTGTGAACCGCTTGAGATAACTATGTCTGTGCATATCATTTTCCATTGATGAAATGATAGACTTTTTATGAGCTTGTATTGTCCAGCAGGGTGGTGGGCAGTACAACACACACACTTCTGGGGGAAGGTCTGGGACTGGGAGTTTGCTGGTGTTTCCCATATTTAATTCATGAGTGGCTGGCCAGTGCATTCATGTCATCTGGGATTGATGTTAGAGTCCTGTGTGTGAGCAGAACAGGAGTGGTCACTCTTATAGAGAAGCAGTGTAAAAGGCATCCCAGGTTGGAGATTTGAGGGGACACAGCTGTTCAACAGTTCAGATTGTATGCTGGGAAATGTCACCTGAGGTTTGATGAATGTAACCTGCAAGGCAAGGTCTAGAGAGACATTTGCTGATGAGGTGGACAGACTGGTGTGGCAGGGCACTGATGTTCAGTTTAAGATGCAGGAAAGCTCTCTTGCTGAAGAAGAGGGGTAACACAGTGTCTTAGAGTTCAGGGCACCCTGAGAGAGTACGATAGCCTCACCTTCCAAGAAGTACAAATAACCATCCACTTTGTTTTGATGAGGGTGTTAAAAGAATATCAATACAATAAAATGATGACAATACATACATTTTGGGTGATGAGGAGTATTGGCCTTTGACCCTGAATTTCAATGTGCACCCAAGTTCTGTATTTACAGCATCACTGCCACCTATTCTTCCTTATGTTCCATTTTTTCCTTGAGACTTTAAAGAATCTTTTATTTCTAAGATGAAATATTTCAAAACATGTAACTGATCATTTTACATTTGCTTTTAGAGCAGTTCCTGTAGAGGTAATTGATGTACCTACCTATTAAAATGTTTCCTTCTATTTTTAATGTGACACACATTAAATAACTTTATACTCACATTAATATTATTTATCTTATATTTTTCATGTACATCTTCTAATTATGTGTTCTACTATCACCAGATTGCCTTCAAAAATCAGATAATTACTTCCCATGAGATCTCTTTTTGATTAAATAATAAACAAATCTTCCAGTAAAATTTACTGTCCCTTTTCACTAGAAACTATTTGATACTGGATCACAAATGAATGATACACTACAAATTTAGGTCAACATAAGCAACTTTGCTTTAACCTAGATATAGAAGTATACCACTGGAAGGGGCTTTGAGAGATCTTCTAGTCCAGCCCTCTGAATGTGTCTACACTCAAATTTGTCTCCCAACAGTGTAAGTGCCCCGTTACTTCAACATAGTAAAAACATCTCTCTAAGAGGTGTAGAGCCATGGTCGATATGCAGAGGACAATGCAGTGTGAGTGAGCACATTCCTTTACTTATGTTAACCCTAGCAGTCCTTCAGTAGCTGTCCCCTCATGCCGACACTGCCCAGGTGTCATGCAGACCAGAAGCCCCTTCCCACACTAAAACTTCACACATTTTTGAAATGCCTTTTCCTGATTGTTCAGCTGAGCGAGCACACCTAGCAGCAATCCATCATGGTGTGCAACTGCCTTGCTGACTCTGCTGGCTACATGCTCCACATGTGCTCCTGCCTGGAGAAGACAGGATATATTGGCTCTGAACCTGCCATTGAACTCCTGACATCTCCCACAAGATTGCTTGGGGCATGCAAGAGGAGGAGTATGACAGGAACCAGTAGCAATGTCACATGAAAGCCAAGGAACTGCAGCAAGCCTACCAGAAGTTTCAGTGCAACTTTGTCAGGTTCCATGCTTCTGTCAGAGAGGGGGGAGATTGACAAGTCCCATGTGTGTAGGTGGGAAATTGAAAATATAGGATAGAGTATGATATCATGGGATGGAGAACATTGACTTACAAAATGTTGAGTCCTTCTCCCACCCCTGCACAACTCATTTGTGTCCCACCATGCATTACCAAAACAACTCCAAAGGTAGTGCACTCCAAAGGTAGTCCCGCAAAAACCAACACCATTACAATCACCATGAGCTATTCTGATCATGCCATCATTGCATGAGTAGCCACACAATAATGACAAAATACCCAAAGCTGTATCTCTTTTCTAAAAGATATGGTCTAGGAATTATTCTGGGGAAGTTCTATGGCCTGTATACAAGATGTCAAACTACATGATCACAATGGTCCCTTCTGGCTTTGGAATCTATGAAAAAGAGATAACTCGGTATGTACTTGGCTCAGTGTAAGACCTGCACTAACTTCTTTAGGACCATCTTTCCTTGGTTGTTTTGAAGTCCTAGGAAACTAGAGGAGTTATAACTATTACATTTGAAATAACAGTCCCCAAACTTGTAGGATTTTACCATTTTAATTGGTGTGTCCCACTTCTTTCAAGCCTACCATGCAGGAAAAATATTATAGCTCTCATGATGATGATTTGCAAATCCTTGTGTTATTGAATTCAGTCTGGCACATGGCGACATGATACATCAGCTCTCATTGACTCTGTGTAAGAATATAAAAAACAATGAGAAGTCTGGTGGTACCTTAAAGACTAACATTTGTTTGGGCATAAGCTGCCACCGGACTCCTTATTATGTTTGTGGATACAGACTAGCACAACTACCCCTCTGATATGAAAGAATATCATGAGACAATTGTTTGTTTCTCTCAAGACCTATTCAACTTGGGGTCAGCTCTACCAGTAGTGAATTTATGGTTCTGATATCATATCCGAAAATAAGTATATACAAATACTATCACACTAATTGAACAGTTCCAGTGCAGTACTGGTCAGAAAAAGGACTTTGAACATGATATTCTGGTTGTCTATTTGAAAATGTTCTATATTTTTCATCATCACTAACTTTCATAACATTTGCTTCTTTTACAAATCAAAGGTAGAGTTTTCTAACAGCCCGCATTGTAAGCTCAACCCAGTATTGCAAATATCAAGCTGAGTGCCACACTGTACATTTTCTGCAACAATACATATTCAGAATAAGAATTTAGCCAGTAATTTTTCTAATGATACCTGTGGGAAAAAAGAATATACATGTTGCAAATTGAAGGGTAAAGATAGTGTGGGTAGAAAGGCAGCTTCTCAACTCTCTTTATGGATTCTATTCAGTCATGCTTTATTCAAATCAATGGTGATAATTAGAGCAGTACAGTCTCTGAAAAGTCATTGTGTTGGCACTGAATGAGTTAAAAATCACTGTCATTCATATTCTTCTAACAAATTATAGTGGAATTATGGGCATGCCTATATTAAATTGCTCTTTAATGAACTAAATACAATCAGAAAACATTTGAAACTGACGTCAATACCAGAGTAGAAATACGGAATCTGAAATGCATTTGGTTATATATCCAACAGTAGGTATGTAGCAAGGTTTTTGTTTAAAATAGAAATGTATTAGACAGACCTGACACACTTAGAGGGGAAACCTTCATTCTAGGAACTGCGGCTTGGATAATTCATTAAAAAAAAATATCAAACCTTTAGAAACTTCCAGAAAGAACATGAGATTTCTTTTAGCAAGCTAATTACACTGTAGCACGTTAGTAATTGCTTGGGGTGGGGAAGGGATGTGGGAGTCAGATACAAGCTAGAGAGGATTGGTATGCAGGTGCTTGAGCAATAATGGCATCAAAATGTTGGGGAAGTGAAAGGAAAACCTTTAGGGCCAGCCATTGGAAGCAGGTGGAATGTAGGAAGTGTTCTTGAAGCATGAGAGAGAGGCTTGAGAGCTGAAAATCAATTAAAGAGTCCTTAAAGGGATAGGGAAGCCTAGGTGTAGAGAGAGAATAAGATGGAGAGCGGTCTTGAGGCACAAAGATGCCTGGAAGAGGGAGAGGCATGCTGTAAAGAGATGGGTGGAGGGAAATACAGACTGGCTTGGAGTGTGGTTTAGAGCACAATGGGAGTATATAAAGGGACAGAGGCTTGGATGTAGAGGAAGTGAGGGAGAAAGCAGATATACATGAACTGCTGGAAGCACAGCAACAGAGAGATAATAGGTGGTAAGAATGGAGGTGGGTGTCAAAGAGACACAAGTCTAAGAGGTATTCCTGATGTACCCTTTTTGTTAAGCAAAGTGGAATGAAGATCTCGATCAGGGGTAGTCAACAGGGAGACCATGGGCCAAATCCAGACCAGTGGATGCTTTTGAACAGACTGTGAAATCTTATTATTTATGTATTATCATTTTTTTTATTTTCTCTGGAGTATGGACCTTAACTATATCTGGACCAAGAAATTTGGACCTTGACAACAAGCAAAATAATTGACTACTGCCGGTCTGAACTCTTATTATTTTTTTATTATTATGACCAAACAGTGATGAGGTGGCTGCAAATGACTGAAAGGGTGGTGATGACAAAATGCTTATAAACGTTGAATGAGACAATTAAACCTTTGTGTTTTTATTTAAAACTAGCACAGAGCAAAGCATGGGAGCATACTGAATTGGCATTTCAGAGGAAAAAAATTGGAGGTACCTTACCTTCCAATAATTGATACATTTATTGCCAAATGTATGCTGTAAAACTTAAAATCATTTGAATTTAAGCTAGCCGTGTCCTCAAACTGTGTTACTAATTTGGAAAACAAAAATTTTAAAAGATATCTCTTCCTGCCCTTACTCAGAAGTGTTAGCCATTATATCCTGCGTCCTTTGACCACTGAAAGACTAACTATGATCAGATCTCCTTGGAATATTATATTCCCATACTGTGTTAGCCTTCTGAGACAAAAACAGTATATCTTAAATTTGCTTACATGTGTATTTACATAAATTTGCATATAGTATTGTTTGATGGCATGGGAACTTTCTACTTCTCTTCCTTAGTTTGGAAGAGTGCCCAAAACATGTATTTCAGCTCATTCATTCTACACTTTCAACAAACCCACATTCATTCATTCTTCATCCCCTCAGCCCTACCTCTGCTCCACCCCATCACTTAGTTATGTGCTTGCTTGTGTCCACATCTGTCCCTACCCCCCATCACTACATCAATTAATTCTGCAGCACCTTCAATCCTCCATCCTACCCCAATTGTATTTTTTTTTATCTTGTCAAGCAGTGCTATGTCTACTTTATAAATAGGCCAAGGTCACTTCTTCAACAAATTTTCTGTGTTCTGTAGGTTGTGATTCAGCCTCCTGTGCTCATACTGTAAGCAATAGAAATAATTGAACCTTGTGGGGATTTGGAGGTTTTATTATATGAAAATTTGGTTAGATGATTATGCTAAACGTGGCCTTTGACATTAGCAATATATTTCTAAAATGTTTTGTTCAGAGAGCAAGATAAATGAGATGCATCAAAAGTTTCCTAACTAATTGTGAAATGCTAGAATGATCTTGTCTATTTGACTGCTACCTTCTGGGAGATATTTTCTACGTGCTATATGAAACCTCAGCATCTGAATCTGGTAAATGCAATAGTATTATTCAACAAATATTAAAATAAAAGGACTGGATCTAATTTTACATAAAATTCCAAAAATGATAAAGAAGAGATCAGTAAAGAAAATCATAAGTGTGTGTGTGTGGAGGGGGGAGGGGGAATACCTGGAGAACAGTAGTCTTTAAACTTTTATTCTGTGGCTTTCCTAGAACATTTGTCAATCAGATTGCTGTGTTTTTTTTTAACTCTGCATGTGTCCTTAAATATAAGGTAAAAAAAAAAACAAGGCTGAATTTGAATACCTGATAATTTGGGATAGCACTTCAGAATGCAGACTGTAGCAAGGGGGCGTGGCCTCCCACCCTAACGGATGGAGAGAGAGCTGCAACTGCCCCTTGGTGGGCAGAACTGGGAAACCCGGAGCCACCCTGCTGAAAGCAGAGGGGTGGGGTTAGAACAGGAACTATAAAAGGCTGGCCCTCTAGCTGAGTTGGGGCAGAGCTGCCAAAGGAGAAGGATGTCTCTCCCCTGCTGCTGGAGACTGGACCTGACAGTCACTGCTGCAGGGCCAGAGACCTGGAAGGACTGCTGGAGCTGCCAGACACCAGGGACACCGAGGAGCTGTTGCGGCTGCTGCTTTCTGTTTACCCAAGACTGACAACAACCTCAGAACTCAGGTACTACCAGACTGGGAGTGAAGGAAGGAGCCCAGGGAAGCCGAACAGGGTTCAGCTGTGTGACTGGTTGCAAGCTGGCCAGCATGTTGCGGTCGGATTTCCCCGCTGACCAGTGGCAGACCACTCTGCCACGGTTAGAGACCTGGGCTGGAATGCAATGGAGCGGGAGGGCCTGCATTCCCTTACCCCTTCCCATTCCACCGTCAAGGGTGGCAGCCTCCTCACTTTGTGGTCTGGAGACCTGCATTGGTCTGGCACAGGGGTTGGCAACCTTTCAGAAGCGGTGTGCCAAGTCTTCAGTTATTCACTCTAATTTAAGGTTTCGTGTGCCAGTAATACATTTTAACATTTTCAGAAGGTCTCTTTCTGTGTCTTTAATATATAACTAAAGTATTGTTGTATGTAAAGCAAATAAGGTTTTAAAAATGTTTAAGAAGCTTCACGTAAAATTAAATTAAAATGCAGAGTCCCCCAGATTGGTGGCCAGGACCCAGGTAGTGAGAGTGCCAATGAAAATCAGCTTGAGTGCCACCTTTGGCACCCGTGCCATAGGTTGCCTACCCCTGGTTTGGCACCTGTCTGAACTAGGATGTCAGATGATTTGCTGACTCTTACACCAGAGAGCTAATCGCCCTTCAGCTGCTGTGTTGTTCTGTCCTGTCCTGAGCAAATAAACCCTACTGTTGCTGTGACTAACTGCTGTCCAGAGACTCTTATCTGAATTGATGGCTGCCCCCACCCTGATTGAGGGCCCAGGCAGATAGACTCCATGCTGCTCTCCCAGACCACAAGCCAGAGCCATTAACGGTATGTCACCCCATTGTGATTGGGGTTTCCCCGCCTATAGACTTACTGCTGATGGCCTGATTGCAGAACTGGGACACTAACTATGAGCTAATTTTCCCTTGAACCACACCTCTGGAAGTGTCATAGCAAAGGGGCGTGGTCTCCTGTCCTGATGGATGGGGAGAGAGCCACAACTGCCTTACACAGACCTAGATCCAAATTTCACATCCAACAGCTAGTTTTATGATGCACTGAACTTTGGGTATTTGAAATGTGTATCTGAATTTTACATTCTGGATCTACTTTGGGTGCTGAATGATTCTCATACCAAATAATGAAGTAGGTATCTAAAAGCATCCAAAAATTCACATACCAGTCTGAACCTCTTAGGTCTGTAACATACCTATCTATCGATATAAGTGATTTAAAAAATTTATAAAACTCAGTTGAAGGAAAAATTGGAAGTAATGAAATATGCAGTTTCTGATTATGTCAAGATATGTGAGTAGGCTCACAAAAATTAACATGCTTTCTGCACCCCCTTATACGATGCTGGGAATTTGATGGACATCAAGTAACCAAAAGAAAGAGAAGTAACATCTAAAACTTTAAAGTGCAGTTCTAATCAGAAATGTGACCATGTAAAAATGACACCTTTTACTCAACTGATTAACTCCACTTTTGCATTTAGCTAGTCACCCACATCTACTTACTTTACTGAGCAAAACACAATTTATTAGTGTTTACTCTTGGAAGCACATGAGATTATCTAGCAGAGTGATTTGGACCCTTTTTCAGCTTGTGCACCAACAACAAAATTATTAACAGATTCCTGATTTCAGAATCTTTACAGTTGGTGATGTGTGAGCCAGTAAAATCCCACAATGAGTTTGAAGGGCTCGATGTTACAAAACATCTATCTTTACTTGTAGACAGAGAAGATTTTTATCTCGAAGTTAGTTAGACATTTGAATATAGAAAACCCAATATACAATTATCCAGAGGTGCCTTTTCATAGTAGAACCACAGTGTAAGCATATTTAAAAAACCATCATGACAAACAAATAAAACAACCCTGCTGCTGCTGTGAATAATTCAAGACACAATGAATTTCATAGTCAGTTGTGTTGTTTTTGAATGTCAGGTGCCCTCCCCATATGTGTGGTGTTGGTTGTTGCTATGACATCACAAGAGGAACACAACCATCCATTTTCCTTGAAACAGAATCCCTTATTGTTTGTTTTATGTTCTTCTTGTTATAAAAAGATCTATTTAAATCCCCCTTTGATTTTCATTTCTTCATTTTACCAGCAGCAAGCAGCAGTACAAAATATCTACTTATACTTGCTGCCTTATGGAATTTTAACTTTATTTTCTTATTATAAATGTGAATCTTTAGTTACTATTCATAGTTATTCATCAGCATCATAGCTTGATTTTTGCATCTGTATGTGACACTTGTCATTTGCAAATATTTCTAATGGCCTAATCTCATTTCAAATTCAAATTTCAAATTATTGTATTTGACCTCTAGGTGGAGACATTAACAATTTACTTTAATGTACATTCAGATGCCATCCTAGTCCACTGGCTGCTCCCACTTTTCTCTGGGCAATTTGCCAGCATGCACTATGTTGAAGCATTCAGTGGTGCTTTTTGACATTATAATGTTATAAACAAATACAGGAGCTCTAGCTAGTGTCCACTCCCTGATTAAAGTACACTGCTCTCTGCTTCTCCAGCACTAGACAATGTGGCAGAGACTGGTGTCTGTCTCAGAATCATGTATTCAGAGTAGAAACTAAACCAAATTTGAAAACCAGTTTCTTAATTCAAAGAAAAATTAGATTAATTTCCACTTGATCACTGGGGATAGCAGTGATAAGGTGACCATATTTTTCCAAGGGAAAACAAGACACCACAGGGGGCAGGCTCGAGGCTCCTCACCACCCCTTCCCCATGCACAAGTCTGGCCCAAGCCCTCCTTGTCTCCTGCCCTTGTGGGCCCTACCCAAGACCCGCCCTTTCCTGTGTATGGGGCTGGTCTGAGTCCCTGCACACAAGGCTGGCATTGCTGCTCACTCGAGCCTGTCCTCCCTCCCATGGGTCCTGGAGCAATTTGTACAATGGAGTTGCTGAGAGCCATTGACACAAACTGTAAATCTTGTATCTAATGGAAACCATTCCAAGCCAGGGAGTGTGTCAGCACCCCCAGCAACCCTAGTTCCAGGATCCATGCTCCCTCCCCTGTGGGGCTGGCATCGCTGCTCGTCCGGGCCCTGCCTGCCCCCCACCTGGTCCCTGCATTGCTCCCTGCATGGGGTTGGCATCACCACTTTCCTGCACACACCATTTTCTTTTGAACAAAAGTGGGCATTTGTCTTGTATGCTCTTGCTAAGTGATCAAGTTGGCAAGAGCAAACAGGACAAATGCCCAGTTTTGCCAAAAGAGTTGGGATGGCCGAGATGAGCTTAAAAAAGGGACTGTTCCAGCCAAAACAGAATGTATGGTCACCCTAACAATGGACAAATGAGGAAGCTAGACACAGGAGGTTTTTAAAGGAATAAGCATTATAGTGGGAGACAGCCATATCTGTTGCCGAGAATGGGAGAAAGGGTCCAGGAAAGCAGCCTGTGTTCTGTTTGCATAACATGACTTGCACAGGACTTCCTCCAGAGCTCAGGATTTAAGTCACTGGAAAGTCTGCTATTTACAACCTCTCAGGTCCTTAGAGAGTTCACAATCTACATTGTGAATTTGTAATGGTTACAGCCATTAATCCTTATGAAATGCAATACGCTGCTGTAAACTAGATTTGCCTAGAACACTTCACTTTAGCAGCAGCGAGTTTTTTTATGGCTGTCACAGTAGTCCATCTTTGAAGAAAAACCAAATGAATAAAAGGTCTGGGCCTGCAAGGCCATTAAGTTAGTAGATAACAGATGTTTTGACATCCAAAAAATGTTTTTAGTTAAAAATACAGAAACTCTAGGCCAGAAAGAACAGCCAACAATTCTTTTAAGGTTCAGAGATCTACACTCTTTGTATTAATCATCTGGGAGTTGTGAAGAACTACATGAAAAGTCATTTATAAAGCATTCCTGTAACAGGAGTGGTGGGGAGGGGAAAAAATGGCTTCTAACTTACCTCTGAAAAGGAAGTTAATGTAGTTCGAGCAGTTTACACCAGTTGATAGTCCAGCCCACTATTTCTAATGTTTTATTATTAATCTGTCAGGGCTCCACATTTTTGAACACTTTGAATAGCTTGTGAAATATGTTGCTGGTTCCAGAATAATGGTATTTAAAATATGTCACCAAAAGAAATGTAGATTTTTTTTAAGAACCCCAAAAACTTTCTGTGCAATGACGTACCAAAGAATGACTCCAGAATTAAAACCAACTATAATAGTGATATTAAAATGAATTTAAAACGTATCCCAGGTAACCATTTTTGTTGACAATCAAAATATTAATTTGATAAGGAAAATGTTTCTACCATAATTTATGTATGTTTGAACATTGACTCTTAAATAGCTCATGTAATAGCCAGTTGAACTGAAAATAAAAAAAAATCAATATATCTTGTTCATATGTGGACATTTTCAAAGTTTAGGAATAGCTGTTAGTAACAAACAGCTTAATGATCTAACTTTCCATTAAAATGGAAAAATACAGATTGCATTATCACCAGTACTTGGTGAAATCCCATCAAATGTTTAACACTATCTCAACTTTTATATAAATCACTTTATTTATGGAACCTTTATTGGGGGGGGGGGGTCTGAGTCTGTCCCTTTTACTTGTTACGCTGTGAGTAGACCCACTTATTTTAAGATCTTTCTTATCATGTGCAACAGTGGCAGACTCAACCAGAATGAGCAACACTGACACTGAGAAAAGGATAGAGGTTTATTCCTGGAACACGCAAGAAGTTATTTTAAATTGTCACCAGGGCTAAGATTGAACACATCTGTCTGCAATGAATATATAAAACGGATTAAGTTAGCAGGGAGCCACATGCAATAGTTTTACACTTTGGTTATTAGAGCCATTCTTTAATATTTGGTATTTATCTGCCTGATTGCCAGGAGTTACATCAGAGGAAAAGGGAGAAACCAACAAGAAATGAAACAATAACACAGAGAAGCATCCTGGAGGAAACAACAGAAAAGCTGTTTATTGGAGGAGACACTACCTGTCTGGTTTTACCCAGTCTAGAATGGTTTACTCTCCCTAAGGCTAAAGCCTGGGATCAAAGGGGACTCTAACCCTCAAAAACCTGAGAAAAGGGTGAAATAAAATCGAATTAAAGTGGTAGTGAAGACAGGCCCTTAGACTCTGACCAAGGTGTCACTGAAAAACTGACAGACAGACAGAAACTGCAGCAAGGACAGTCTGTTTCTCCCTGCCAGAAATGGTTAGCTGAGCTGAGGGGCACTTACCAAAGTGTAAGTAATACCAATATGTGCAGGGCTTTTATTGCTTTTACTATTTGTTCTATGTGCTTTCTATCTCTGGGGCAAAAACAGTGTTCAACCTGTATCATTAAAACATAAATCAACAGGCATGGAGAGGCATGGCACAGAGATCCTGTTTGAGAGTGGCTGGACCACATCATTTCACCCAACATGACATTCACTCCACCCCATCCTGCCTTTTCCTGACCCATTTTGCCCCTCCCCCCAAGCATGCTGCACCCTCACTCCTCCTCCTCCCTCCCAAAGGCTCCTGCATACTGTGAAACAACTGATCGCAGCAGGCAGGAGGCACGGGGAAGGAATTGGAGATGCTGATCAGTGAGGCCTGCAGACAGACAGCAAACAGTGGGGAAAGGGGGGGGGATCTGATAGAAGGGCTGCTGGTGGGTGCTCAGCCAGATATACTCACTAGTGATCCACTCCAGTCTGGCAAAGTTGCATGGTCCAGCTCAACAAAGTCAGCACCATCCACTTCATTGCTCCCTGACAGGTCCCATAAAGCCATTTTGTGGCAGAGCTCCTAGTCTCTTGGACAAGCACCTCATGACCCCGTCTTGAATTTAGGTTCCCTACCTAGCCAGCGTCCACATCCTAACAACTCAGGTTGACCAACTTTCTACAGAGTACATCTTGCATTTACTCATCATGAATACAGTTACATCAGCAAACTATATTATCAGTCATGCAATCAGAACAAACTATGTGTAAGTAAAATTATAATTTATGTACATGAAGCCTACCATTCATTACATTTTCTTCTTTGTACTAAAGGGGGAAGCAGTGAGTTCCTTCTCTGTAAGTCATATATTTATACATTTACCTTTTTAATGTATTTTATTCTTCATTTTTAAACTGGTTAGAATTGCATATCTGTATTTGTTGCAAGCTCCCTGGATATATAAATATTTTGGATATGTTTTTAAACTGAAAAACTCTTACCATTTAATGTGGAGAACACTGTTAGCCTCTTTGTGGCTGTGTACTTCAGGTGAAGTGTGAGTCTCATCCCAATTAAGACACATAGAGACTTTGCAACACTGTTTCAGCCTGACGAAAGAACAATCTTGCTAGGTCTTGACTTTCAAATCAAAGAATTTATGATTAATGGAATGAATCAACATGAGAATTCTACTGTGAAGAATTCTATGCCTGCCACTTCTATAACAAGTATGTTTATGGGTAACTAGTGAAGACTACTAATCTGTATCACTGAAATAAATTAGCAGGCTTTAGCTAAAAAAATGGATAATGACATAAAATGCTGTTGTCTAACTCAATACAGTCAGTAGCACATTTAGTTTGAGTTTGGCTCCTCATATGTCTTAGGGTTAGTGAAGTTCTTCTTCATATATAAGCATCTTCCCATCTCAGCTGGGGAAGAGCAAAGCAATTTCCCCAAACCAGAAAAGTGCCAGTGTCTTTATAATCCCGAGATGTTGAATTTCACACATACCTTCTCATTAATATTGCATGCCAGAATTCTTTGTTTGTATCAAGTCAAACAAGAAGCAACTGGTCTCAGCATCATTAAATATTCATCAATTTGTGTACCACATGATTAATTACCAGGACCAATGTTCTACACACATTTCCTACATACAGTATCTCTTTTTCTTTTATTTCTATGTCAAACAAAAGTTCTGTGCCAAGAATAGTTGTCTTGCTTAATTCTCAGATGTACACAGTTTAGAGTCTTTCTTGGTTGCACCTAGCAGAAGTATATAGGCATTGCTAATAGCTTGGAACTTCCCTTTGCTTTGACAATAAATTAATGCATCACCTTCAGTCTCTGAGTACACTCTTCCATAGAGAGCCAATACTTTTATTGTGTAATAAGGGGATGTAGAGTACTGTATGAGCCACTAAAGGTTAAGAAGAAATAAAACATTTCCTAGCTCATTTCAGCCCCATTGGATTTTAACTAACAACAGCCATGACCATTCATAATAAAGAGAAAGAGGAAAGGTCCCATTGGGGAGATATTCTCATTCAGAGCTGAACCATCCATCTATTCCAGTACAATGGTACACAAAATGCCAATTTGAAGTAAATCCAGCTGTAATGATATATGCTATCACCACTTTTATTACACAATCAGCAGGGCACTAGGTATTGGATTTCTAATGGTGTACTACAAAATAATCTGAGAAAGGTCCCCTGATTTTTCTTGACATGCTGTATTTACATGACATCGTTGACATGACATACCAGACAATCTCAGGAGATTTAGAAAAGGTCAGTGGAAAATGTTGCTGTAGAGTCTCTCAAAGAAATGGAGGGGGATGTAGGCTTTGCATTAGATTAAAATGATGCAGACTGGAGCAAGGAAGTGGATATAGTTTCCTTTTGTATAAGAAATTCTAGAATAAATGTCAGAATGAGAGACAAAAGGAGGCAGTCAGTGTATAAAGCTTACCTTAACTACTCTGCTTGTCTGACTTCTTATGTAAATTATCCCATGGACTACATCTCTTGATATTTTTCCAAGCCCTCACTAATTTATCCATTCACATTACTAAAGTGGTAATGTGACATATATAGACAGGTGACAAGCAATACTGTGTGTTCAGCTAATTTAACCAAGAACACGTTTGTACTACCCACTGATTTTAATTGGGAGTTGGGCACCTTACCTCCCTTTTGGGCTTTGAAAATCTTCCCCCTACATCTCGGTACAGCACATAGTGTGAGGGTATCCCAATTTCAGACCAGAGCTTCTAGAAGTTACTGTAATACAAGTAATAAGTATTTATTTTCATTGATCTGTTTTCTTTGTTTTTCCACACTTATTCAATAATATGGAGCACCTAGGCGTTGCTACAGATGCTTGTCATTGCCTCTTGGGATAGTCTCTTAAGGAGCTTCAGCTTCTGCTGACTGGCCCTGTAAGAGATATCCCTTTCCCCACACTAAGCTCTAGGGTAAAAATGTGGGGGTCCTCATGCAAGACCACTTAACTTTAAGCTACTTTCCCAGCCTAAGTTAAATACTTTCCCCCCCCAAACCCAAACTTCTCCCGTTGGGGCTTGGAATTTTGCTGCCACCATTAATGTGAGTCTCCAAGACCATGGAGTGGGGCACATTAAAACCCCCCTCTCCCTCAAGCCACCTGAGAGAGAAAAGAACACAGACTCTGAGCAACAACCCCTCCCCCCTGTTACCTAGGAGAGTTCAAGCACACAGACTCTCACTAGCTGTGGCTACCCCAATCCAAAGCTAGGACAACTTCAAGGGAAATAACCAGACCCTTCTTATAACAAAAGTTTAATAAAGAAAAGAGATAAAGCATACAACTTAAACAGACTTCACAGATACTCAATTCTAGTCTTAACTCCTTAACCCCTCCTAGGATTTCTCCCCCTGATGAGATTAAGGACACCACAGATCAATTACAAAGCTTATACAATCAACAATTCTACTTACTGTTAGTCTAACTTAGAAACTTATGAAAAGGTAGGTAGGAAGATGATTTATACCCCAGAGCTGGGGAGAAGAAGATGGAGTCAGCCCGATAGCCCCGGACAGAAGAAGTGAAACTAACACTCCTTTGTCCCTAGAAATTTGCATTCTTAATACGTCATAGCTTCTTTGGCTTCAGGTTAACCCCTCACAGGTAAAACAGTAATTTTAAGGCACTTCACACTTATGACAGACCCTCTTTAGTATATTCTCCTACAGGTCAGTTCTTGGACCCTCACGTCCAATGAAACCTGTTGCTCTTCACTTTTGGGGCTTGCCATCTGTTTCAGTCTTAAGGGTGTTTTCTTGGACGCG
The DNA here is from genome assembly GCA_032164245.1 of Sternotherus odoratus. Lineage (NCBI taxonomy): Eukaryota > Metazoa > Chordata > Testudines > Kinosternidae > Sternotherus > Sternotherus odoratus. The sequence continues at coordinate 56,403,371 of JAVMKO010000007.1, read as the reverse complement.
ATAAATTGATCACCCGCCACTCTCCCGTCGACTCCGGAACTCCAGCTTGCTGGGAGGCGCAAGCTGGAGTCGATGGGGGAACGCGCCGCCAACTGCCGCCGCCGTGGGGACAAGCGGTAAGTCGGTGGCAGATATGCAAACTTCAGCTATGTGATTCACGTAGCTGAAGTTGCGTATCTGCCGTCGATCCCCCCCCCCAGTGAGGACAAGCCCAAAATGTGCTTCTGATCATCTATATGCTCTCAGCATCTCTTGCAAAAGGACACAAAATGCTAGTCATCATCCTTATCATCAGATCATCATTGCCAATGGTCATCATCCTGGTGTCTCCCAAGAGATGCATATCCTAGGGCACAAAGGCCAGGATACAATGTTTATAACGTGTTACACTGATGTCACTAGGCCTAGTGCATAGTTAGTCAGGGTATCATCCCCTTTTTCTTTATTTGCATATCCTCACCCTCAGGATCTGTCCCATCATTAATAAATGTAATGGTGTTCTATTTTACACTGAGTGAAACTGTGACCTTCTCCTTGTTGCTGTGCTTTGAAATTGATAAAAACAAATCTAAATGGCAGGAAGGAGATTATTTAAGTATCTGAACTATGTCCTCTTTTTCCTTTTTATGTCCAATTTTGTAACATGGTTCCTAGGCACTTTAGGATGAACTAGTCAGTGGGCCAGAAGCTACTGTTCTTTCATATATACATTTAAGTAGAGCTCTTTGGGGAAGGGCTGTCTTCTTGTTTTGCGTTTGTAAACCATCTATCTTGGTAGGGTCCCAGTCCTTGACTGCGGTTCTGAGGTGCTATAAATAATAATCTTCTTCTTCTTCTTAGTGTTATTCCCATGCTATGGCAGGGTCCGCTTGTTGGCATAACCGTCTCCATTTGGCTCGATCCAGGGCATCTTCAGGGGTGGCGTTCACGCATTTCATGTCCTCCTTGATGCGATCCATCCAGCGTTTCTTAGGTCTACCACGGGGTCGCCGGCCATCAGGGTCCAGGCTCATGGCTGTCCTTGCCACCGAGTCTTCATTGCCACGTACAACATGTCCATACCATCTAAGCCTTCCTTCCCGCAGCTTTGCCAAGATTGGCGCGACTCCCAGTCATCGCCGTACTTCATCGTTCATGGCATGGTCGAATCGTGTTAGTCCAATGCACCATCGGAGCATTCGCATTTCCATCACGTGCAAGGCCTGCTCGTGCTTTACTATCACTGGCCAGCACTCCGATTTGTAGAGGGCAAATGAGCGTACGACCGTTCTGTAGACTTTTGACTTGAGGCGTACGGGCATCCGGCGATCACAGAGGACTCCACTCACCTGACGCCACTTCATCCAGGCGGCGTTGACACGGGCGCGGACATCCGGAAGGCTATCACCATTGCTGCATATGAGGGAGCCGAGGTATTTGAATTGCTCTACCTTCTTCAGGTCTTCTCCACCAATGCTGATGGTTCCTTTGGTTTGGGGACCACCTTCCATATATTCAGTTTTCTTGATGTTCAGCCAAAGTCCAAATTCACCGAGCTGTTCATTCCATTGCCGTGTTTGCTCTTGGAGATCATCATGTTGTTCACTCGCCAAGAAGATGTCGTCGGCATAGAGGAGTGACCATAGATGAGGGGATCAAACGTCACAGTGTCCATGCAAAGGACAAATAATAGGGGCGAGAGCGCCGACCCTTGATGTACTCCGACGTTGACGGCGAAGGGAGGCGATGTTCCCACTGCACATCAGATCATGCTGGTGACGCTATGGTACAATAGTTGAATCCACCGGACGTATGCTTCGGGGACATTGTGGGATCATAGGGCGTGCCAGATAAGTTTGTGTGGGACGCGATCGAAGGCCTTTTCCAGGTCAAGGAATGCCATGTGAATAGGCTTGTTCTTCTCACGATACTTCTCCAAAAGCAGCCGAGCAGCGTGAATGGCGTCTGTCATTCCACTTCCTTTGACAAAGCCACATTGGTTCGGAGTGAGGGAAATAATCTTGCAGAGCCTGGTATTAATAACCCGTTCAAATATTTTCATGGCATGGCACAGGAGTCGAATTGGTCGATAATTCGAGCATTTGGTTACGTCGCCCTTGCCCTTCCAAATTAGCACCGTGATGCTGGTTGTCCAAATTTTTGGGGCTGCACCCTCATCGATGATTCGGTTAAAGAGGGCAGCAAGAATCATGGCACCTTGGCAATCAAGGGTCTTCCAGGCTTCAGCTGGAATGTCATTGGGGCCGGTTGCCTTCCCATTCTTCATCTTCTTCATCGCTTCCTCGGTCTCCTTGATGGTAATTGGTGACACAGGTCCAGAGACAGGATGGGCACTTTGGATTGGGGGATGGTCAAATTCCTCATTGCTAATTTTGGAGAAGTAATCATTCCATCGATGGAGGATGACATCTGGATCTCGAAGGAGTCGATGGTCTTCGTCCTTTGTGCTTGACTTGACCAATGTCCTGAGTGGCTTGATGACGTGCGTTGGCCAAGCAGTAGATTTTATTTTCTCCTTCGGGTGTGTCCAGTTCATCGTATACGTGGTTATAATAAGCAGCCTTGGCTGCCGCTACTGCTCTCTTGGCAGCTGATTTTTGCACCTTATAATGCCTGAGATCTTCATCAGTGCGGGAATGGAACCGTGCTTTTAATGCCTTCTTCTTCTCCTTCACAGCTATTTGCACCTCTTCATTCCACCACCAGACTTGCTTATCAATGGCCCATTTTCCTGGCTTTGTCTTTCCAAGGACGGCAGTCGCCGCAGTGTGGACTTCTCTGACCAAGTTGTCCCACATGGTCGATGATGGTTGGTTCATGTCGACGCTGATGGAACCAAGGGCAGCCGTGAGCCGAGTTTTGCACTTCGGTAAGCGCCACCATTTTATCCGCTCCATTCCTGTGGTTCGGGGTCACTTTTGGCCTGATATGTCCAGCTGGAGGTCCATGACGAGGGGCCAGTGCTGAGGGGCGATTGATTCCGAAGGAATCACTTTTACATTGGTCACCAGTTTCAGATTGCGTCATCTCATGAGCAGATAGTTGATTTGAGTTGTGCGCCCGCCGCTGGTGTAGGTGATGAGATGTGTAGGCCTCTTCTTGAAGAATGTATTGACCACCACCAGCTCATGTGCTTCGGCACAGTCCAAGATCCGGATCCCATCGTCGCTACGAGTGCCAAACCCGTTTCCACTGTGACATTGGCTGTAACCATCTCTTACCGATCCAACATGACCATTGAGATCGCCTCCTAGTACCAGATGTTCTTCAGGGCCAACAGTTCGCAAGTGGGCATCCAATCCTTCCCAAAATTCGTCCTTCTCGCCATCGGAACATCCAGTTTGGGGGGCGTAGCACGTGATGATTTGGAGAGTGTTGGTACTGAACTCGATTTTGATGGTCATGATTCGATCGGATATTCGGTGGACATCGACGTTGTCCCGATACTTCTTGCTGATCACAATGCCAACACCATTCCGAGTGCTGCTTTCTCCATTATAATATAGTTTGTATCCTTCGCCAATCTCCCGAGCTTTCGCTCCTTTCCACTTCGTCTCTTGGATACATGCGATATCGATGTGGCGGGCCTTCAAAGCTTCGGCCAATTCTCGGCTTCTCCCGGTCATCGTTCCAATATTGATGGTCGCAATGCGTAGACAGACTAGCTTCTTTAGCCCGCCCCGTCCAAGGGCAGATAGCCCTCGCAGATTTTTCACGCCGCTCGGGCGGGGACGACTTGCTATAAATAATAATAATAATGAGTAATTCTCTTAGTACTTGTCAACACAGATAAGGGAATCAGAATCCGATTCTATGCAAATTGTGTGCACACCTTTACCTTAGTTTCCTTGATTTCCATAGCCACAAGCAAACCCACTTAAGGCAACATGAGCCAGCCAGAAGAACAAGAATTCCAGTCTCTTCTGGTACTTCCATTATTGCTACTGAGTGAATTGTCTAGCTGAAAAGGTTAGAACAAGTGCTGCTTGAAGCCTCCCCCAGGGTCCAGGTTTTTGACATACAGTACAAGGAGAATGAGTTCCAATACTGATCTTAAAGACAAGGCTTCCTCCCAGCAAACAGTGCAGTGTTCTTGCCCCTAAGTCAATGAGCCAGTCTGACCTAGGGACCTCTTGGTGCCAACTGACAGAGGACATTGGGGGTGCATAAGGTTATACAGGGATCCCTAGGTCAGGTAGATGCATAATAGTTCACCAAAGGGTGGCATGTGAGATTTCTACCAATAGTGTATTGCCCACTGATCATAATAATCATTGTAATATGTGTGTACAGATATTTAAGAAGTTATGTTTCTATACTAAAAAATCTGTTCTTAAGGTCTTGGAGTTAAGGCAGGTCACCACGAGGTGGCATACCTCAGACATGTTCCTTTTGGGCAGGAACTGACTATCTCCCTGTGGGATTACTTGTGTATTGTATGCCTCCCAGCATATGCCTATTTCTACTGAGCCACAGGCAAAAGAAAAAATAGCAAAATCTACAAGAAAGGAAATCTTTGTGTTAAAACAAACAGCGGAAGGGTGAATAAAGTCAACGGACGGGATTTGTATATCAGAGGAGGCAAAGAAACACAGTGAATCCTTCTCCTGGGAGGCAAGCTGAAAGCATACTGGTCTCATGAAAGGCTGTCAAGTGCTGCAAAAATTTTGGGGTGAGCAATACTCTACAATGTATGAGAGTATCCTGCCAATTCAATGTAGGCACTAGAATGCATGTTATGATTTTGTTTTATATGTTTCCATTTGTTTCCAATACAGCACACCCTCAATATAGTGAACCTATTGGGATCCAAGCCATTTGTTCGTTAAAGCCAGCGGTTTGTTATAGTAAGAGCCCTGCCACTGGAGGGTGGAGGTGGTGGGAGAGAAAGGGGGTGGCTGACAGCTCGTCCAGCTCCATAACTGTAGCGGGGGCTGACAGCTCCTCTGGCTCACAGTTAATTATAGCCGAAGGGCCATTATTATGAAGGGTGTTATAGCGAGGGTGCACTGTACTTCTACTTGCTACTACATGAAGCTTTATGCTTTGTTAAATAAACTTGTATTTGATTTCACTATATACATATTTAAGTGCTGTGTGTTAAGTGTAGAAGTGATCTGAAGCTGGGGTGTACTGTTTCTTCATTGAGCATTAAATCTGTGAATGCTGACTGTGTCCAGTGTACCAAGGGATGGACACTCCAGGGAGATGCTCAGAGAACTTGAGGACTGGAGTGTGTCTATTGTTAACCTGGAGAGAGCGAGAGCGCACATGAGAGATAGAGGGCGGGGCCTGTGTAGGCCTAGAGGGAGTCTTGTGGCCAGTGGAGTTGGGGAGCTGGTCCCCGTCAGACACAGACAAAAAGGGCAGGTGGTAGTGTGGTAGTGTGCTAGTTCTTCACACTAAGGGCAGGTGGTAGTGAGGTTCCTCAAAATCCTGGGCACCCTGGTAAGTGTCACAGTCAGATGGTTTATAGTTCTTTTAAAATACAATTTAAGATTCTTGGTATCTCAGGAAGGCAAGGCAGCCTCTTCCTGTGGGGTGCCTAAAGTTCCTGACTAGGAATCACTAGCTGAATTGTGATTGATATGGTAATTTGAGATGGCATTGAGAGGGAAATAAAATAAAAAGCAATCAGGATGCAGCTATTGTATACAGCGTTTTACTCCATTTTAAAAGAGGGTCAGATCAATAATTTATGCCTCTGCATCTCAGATTCTCCTTGAAAGGTTCTGTCATGGAAAGAAGAAAAGTTTTGGTTTTTTCCCCCCTGGACAAGAATTTTAGATCAATAAAGGTCAAAAGTTCAATGACAAGTGGAATTTAGTGAGTCCCTGAAGCATTATACTGACATTCCATGACAGAGCTAGAAAAGGTCTCCATTTATTAATGTCGTTTTAGAAGGAGACTAATATCAAAATGTCATCGTTTGAATACACTTCTCTCCTTAGTACCATGCTAAGATCTCTGAGGGCCCTGTGGAGAGCTTCAAATCTGGACTCCTACACATCTCATTAGCAGATCTGTATACAGTAACAGTCAATCTATACCACCATGTGTATATTCCAGCTAGCACACAAAGGGGCTGAATGTGCTGCTTCACTTGCAGAAACCTGCAATGAGCATGCAGTTTGTAGGATTTACTATGGTAAACAGAGTCTGTTAGCATACAATTAGCTGCGAGATATCTGTATTCTATAATGTAAAATGTTGCCAACAATAGTACAATTCATGCTACTAATCTGGTGCCCGCTTTCCAGTGTGTGTCTGAATCTAACCTTCCTCAAGTAGCATTGTTATCAGTGTCTGACAGAAGACATTGCTGATTCCGCATAGCTCAAGACATTCTTCTTTGGAAAAACTCGCCTGAGTTTTTGAGAGATCTATGTATGCTGTGGATTAGACAGGTTTATGTTCTAGAACTGGCTGTGGTTAGATTGGAAGAAAAAGTGATATGGCAGGGAGATATGATTTTAGTTTTGGGCTGCTTTTCTTGGAGTAGGAAAAGTAATGATCTTGTTTTTATGGTAGACCCCTCTTTTTATGCGTTTTGCTTGTTTTTGCCTTGTTTACATCAGCCTGGTCCCACATGGCTGAGGATCTCATGGGGTTTGGGCAAAGAATTGTTAGGTGGACAAAGTTGGAGAGGGATTTGGAATGAGGAACTCTTTGGGGTTATTGAGAAAATTGGTAGGAAGAGGAGTGACTTTCTGTGGGATGGAGACAGCTAGGGTTTGAGGAGGGCAGGGTCTTTTGGTGGTCTCTATGTTTTTGTGTTTCCATGGAAGTTTTGGAGGTGGGTTTCTGGTATGTTTTGTCTCTGTTTTCACTTTTACATGGCATCTGCAACTGGCCCTGGAAATTCTTTCTAATACACTTAGTTGTGGCAGCTGCTGTTGCACCCTTTCTGTGGCCATTGTATGGCAACCAAAAGGGTTGAGTCTCTTATTGGACGTCTGGGAATAGGTGGGAATCATGGTGGAGGCTCCTTGATTTCTTTAGTGATGGGTAAAGGATGACTAAGCTGTAAATGTGAGGTTTAAATTTCACTTCCTTGCTCACATTTGGGGACCTTAAATAGGAAAGGTGGAACTCCAGGACTTGAGTTATTTAAGTGTGTTATCTTGGGCTGATAGAATTAAAATGGATATAGTATTAGTGTACTGGTTGTTCTGCCTCACTTCACATGGTTTGAATGAGCTGGCTGTCTTTGTGTTCAGTTTGGCCTTGGAGTTATATATCTGTTTCTGCCCTTGTTTTGAAGGAGAAAGATTTCATACCCCCCTCTCAGGGCTGTCCTTAGGCATATGCAGCATACGTGGCTGCATAGGGCACCCGAAAGTTTGGAGCACCCCTGGGTCTTAGTGTCTATCCTTCTGACTCTTCCTATCCCTGTTTGGACTCTTCCTGCAGGCTCCTGCCACAGCTGGCTGCTACAGCCTGGCGAGTCTTCCTCTTGAGGGGATCTAGTACTTAAAAGTGAAAAAGTCTGCCAGATCTATTAGCACAACATTGAAACCGCTAAAGAACTATTCAAGTGGTAATGAAGCCATTTAACAGGCATTTGCCAACCCCCAGGTATATACCACCAGTTTCTGAATTTACTGACAAAAGCAGTTGTGTATTACTGTAATCAGGGCCGGCGACAGGGGGGTACTACGGGTAGAGCTGTACCGGGCCCCGCACTTTAGGGTGGCCCCGGTACAGCTCTACCCGTAGTCATCCGGCGCGGCTCTCCTCCGGATGAGCGCGCGTGTCACCGGCCTAGCAGTGAGCCCGGCCGGCGGCAGCGGCACAGTCCGGGGGGAGAAAGGGTGGAGGGGAGGCTCCCGGGCTCTCGCTCCCGCTGTGGCCAGCTGTCAGCTGGGGGGGAGCGCCGGCTGGGCAGGGGGGAGGGAGCAGCTGGGCTTCCTCCCCCAGCCACTGTCAGCTGGGGGGGGGGGGGGCGCCGGCTGGGCTGGGGGGGGCGGCTGGGTTGGGGGGGCCCCCAGCAGCTGTCGGCTGGGCTGGAGGGGGCCCGGCTGGGCTGGGGGGGCCCCCAAACTATCAGAATAGGGGGCCCCCAAATTTCTGTCACCGGCCCTAACTGTAATATTTACTCAGAGCAGGTTAGTCTACAGGACTTTAGTTTAAAAATATTTCATTAGTGTGTGGCTGAAGGTTATGAAATCACATCTCTAAAAAATCCTTGCATAGATTTTTAGATGCACAATTTGAGTATTAATCTTTAGCCTTAAATGCTTGGATCTTCAGATATATAGGTTTTAAAATAAATCCTTCAAAAGACCACCCTTAACTAAAATACACATATAAGCTGCTGTCACCCCTCTCCTCTCAAAATCAGATTCAGCGCTGAAATAAATAAAGGCAAATTTTATTTTCCAACAAGGTTTTCCCTTAGCCTGAGCTGCTCAACATTAAGTATATGTTTTGTTGGAACCTTTCACAATCATATTTGTTTATGTTACTTTTGCTATAGCCACGGACACAGTAATGTGCTTTTTTTTAAATGTTGATATTCAGATGCAAGTTGCTCTAGCACAAGACTTTTCTATGAACTAGAGATTAAATCTATTATATTGTTGCTATATAGAACATTAGGCTTCTTTTCTTAGGATGTATTGTGTTACTCCATACCACACTCTAGGATTTTTATATATTTCAGTCCTATTCTATTCACATGAATGGAACAGAGACAATGCAATATGGATTCATTTTCTCACCCTATTAACGTACATGCCTGAAAATCAGTATATGGCTGTAAAGTAACCAGGTGGATCTTCTGGGGGAAGGTCCATGTTACCTCCAGAATGTTTGTATCACATGGTATACACCTGTGCAGTTCTACAGAGAGGATCTGCAGTTAAAACCATGCATCCAAGCATGCAATTTACTTTGGAAAAGTTAACTTCTGAATTAAAATTTTTCAGCAGGCCCTATTTGGGTCCTGTATATAATGTTATTTCCAGATTGGCAGGAGATGAGGAAAATAAGTTATGAATAAAGAATAAATAATAGTTTTGAAAACATGTTTTGTTTTGCACATTTAGTATCTGATTTGAATATAAGATATCATGTTCCAGAAAATGGATTAGAGGGTATTTCAGCTTCTTTAAAAACTTTTGGTTAGATAAGCTGGTACACATTTCCCTATAAATATATTTACAAACCTGAATCTGTACAGATATGTTATACCTATTGCTATTTAGTTGTAATAAGAACTGTTTTATTTTAACTAATTTAATAGCTTCCATTGATATAGTATAGGAGTAACTATACTCTGCCAAAATAATTAGTTGTCTTGTTCTGTTTTACTCTGCTGTTTTACTTTGTGACTCTGAGTCACAAAACACCATTAAATGACTGTTTCAGTGTTCTTTTATTCCTGTCACCGCTGAATAATATTTTTCCCCAGATTATTTATTTAAAGATATTGCAGATTGCAGCAAAATTGCCTTAGCAAAAATGAAGCAACACGGTCTAAAGAGTTTGTGCAATGGTGAGCCTGCTTTAAATTGGTTGTTTTATCTCTCCTTTGGGCTTCCATTCTGTTATCTCCTTTCTTATTTCTTTCACATTTATATTTTTCCATAATTAAACAACTCATGTCACCTGTTCAGCTGTGTGCCCAGCACTGACACCTTCAGAATACAGAATGTAGAAATCTGATATTATTCAAAGCCAGGCAGACAGAACGGACAGGGAAAATGAGCCAATATGTCCATAAATGTAAGTGAAGTGCAGTTTAACATAGTTTAGAACTTTTGTCAGCATGCATGAGTGGTAATAGAATATTTTCCCTTCCTGCAATAATTAAAATCCATGATGAGCTTTTTCTCTCTTGTGATATGGTTCAAATAGTAAATTGGTCAAAAAAAATATTGCTGACAGCACAGAGTTGTGGAGAAACATTATATGTATGGAATTTTCAGTTAGCTTTATTCATAATAATTCTAAATGACTAGTTGGCTCCAGCAACTGATGGTGGAATATGGAGTCTTTTTACTTCTGAGTTCCCAGCCTGACTCTGGCCCAGGTTGCATCTGTTGGATGTTTGGAGGCCAATATAAAAATGAGATGATGATCTCCATTTAGTTCTGAGTGAACATGCCTCCATGTTGCAAGCAGACTAACACAATTGACACTTTATGGAGTCCTGATGGATCCATTTCTGAACTGTCCCAAAGTTCAGGTGTCTTTGGAATCAAGATTTTGACTGAGCAACTGGTAACTTTGTGGGAACCTAGAAGGAAGAAATCCTCCTCCAGGCTGTGGAGTAGCCATAGGTAACTAGTGCTATAGCCACCAGCTAGTAACCCCCGAGTCCTAACATGCCCCCTCTGTGCGTAAATGTAGGCTTGGATGATCCATGCAGCAGTGGCTACTCATTATCATACTGGCTTTTTTGCCTCCCCTCTATGCACTGACATCCAGAGAGCTCTGCATTGCACAAATGCATATGCTTCCACTGCACAGCCCCTCTAAACAATTACATTCACTCTGATTCGGCTGTTACAGCCTTCATCATAGAAGAGGGGGCAGCGTTTGTAGTAGGCCTTCTACACGTGGGTAAATTTTATCCTAAATATAATCAGTTACAAACAGATTTGGATGGTGTAATTAATTTTGGGCTCAGATCTGAACTTGCATAAAATTTATTGGTGCCCAGATCCGGGGGTTTGGTTTTGGCACACGGCTAATAATTATTACTGTTATTTATTTATTTACTGCATTTCACAGTATCTTATGATGTATGCGTTACATGCTTCTCAGAAGACAAAAAAAGATCTAGTCCCTGCCCAAAGCATTCACAAGCAAACTTTTAGATGTCATACAATGAGTGGAGTAACAAAACAGAAAGTACAGGATTGGAAGTGTTGTGGGGCAACTGCTCTTTATAAGGAGCTAGGGCCCAGTCTGCTTGTGATTGCCTTATGAAGGCCCCACATCAGGGCCGGTGACAGAAATTTGGGGGCCCCTTACTCTGATAGATTGGGGGCCCCCCAGCCCAGCTAGGCCCCCCCCAGCCGCCCCCCCCCAGCCCAGACGACAGCGGCTGGGGGCTCCCAGCCCAGCCGCCCCCCCCCCAGCCCAGCCGGCGCTCCCCCCCCCCAGCTGACAGCGGCTGGGGGAGGAAGGCCAGCCGGCGCTCCCCCCCCAGCCTAGCCGGCGCTCCTCCCCCAGCCCAGCCGCCCCCCCCCCCCAGCCCAGTCGGCACTCCCCCCCCCCCAGCTGACAGCGGCTGGGGGAGGAAGCCCAGCCGGCGCTCCCCCCCCCCCCACCCAGCCGGCGCTCCCCCCCCAGCCCAGCCGGCGCTCCCCCCCAGCTGACAGCTGGCGGCAGCAGGAGCGAAAGCCCGGGAGCGGTGTGAGCCGCCCTTGCTGTTCCCCCCCTTCCCCCCGCTCTTTCTCCCCCAGACTGCGCCACTGCCGCCGGCTGGGCTCACTGCTCCTGCCGGGGCCAGGCGCACTCATCCGGAGTCGCTAAAGTCGGGGGGCCCGGTACAGCTGTACCCGTAGTACCCCCCTGTCGCTGGCCCTGCCCCACATGGTGTTGATTCACTTCCCCAGGTTGCTGATTAATGAAGAAGCATTGGGCCTAATAGAGAAACTCCAAAGGGAGACAGGCGATTCCTATGGAAGGGAGCTCCCAAGAGAAGACTGACCCCCAGAGGGCTGAACAGGAAGTCTAGAAGGCAAGCTCTGGTGAGACTAGTATGATGGGTAGCTTCTAAAGGGAGCTCCTGGAAAGGGAAGCCTGTTCTTAGAGAAGGGCAACAAAGGTGCAACAAGATTATGATGATCAATAGATGGCAAAGGCAGTGGTGCTATAAGGAGGGCTTTGAGATGTGTGGCCACTGGGAGGCTTTCATGGACAGAGGACTGTTCTCTCACGATGGACTTCACCTGAGTAGGGAGGAAAATAGACTTCTAGGATGAGGCTGGCACAACTGATTAAGGGAGCTTTAAACTAAGAATTTGGGGGGATGGTTGGGAGATGTCCAGGTAATCTCCATGTCGGATTTTAACATTGAGAGGGAAGAAAATGAAGTAAGAAAGGATACAGCCATGGGTAAGAGGATGGACATAAGGCAGGATAAGGTAACAGAGTTTTTAGACAAAGGAAATGCAGTGGATCTAATTTACCTCAATTTCAGTAAGGCATTTGATATGGTTCCACATGGGGAATTATTAGTTAAATTGGAGAAGATGGGGATCAATATAAAAATTGAAAGATGGATAAGGAACTGGTTAAAGAGGAGACTACAATAGGTGAACTGTCAAGCTGGAGAGAGGTTAGTTGTGGAGTTCCTCAGGGATCGGTTTTGGGACCAATCTTATTTAATCTTTTATTACTGACCTCGTCACAAAAATGGGAGTGTGCTAATAAAGTTTGTGGATGACACAAAAGTGGGAGATATTGCCAATACAGAGAAGTACCGGGATATCGTACAGGAAGATCTGGATGGCCTTGTAAACTGGAGTAATAGTAATAGGATGAAATTTAATAGTGAAAAACGTAAAGTCATGCATTTAGGGATTAATAAAAATAATTTTTGTTATAAGCTGGGAACGCATCACTTGGAAGTACAGGAAAGTTGCATCTTAGGCACATTTAACATGCGCAAATTCATCTTTGCGCTGTCGGCAAAAATGAAAAAGAAAAGAAAAAGAAAACAATTTTAAAACTCCATCTGTAGTACGGGCAATTCCGCCCACCATTCAACTCAATGATCATAATGGTCCCTTCTGACCTTAAAGTCTATGAGTCTATGAGACACTGGTTAGAAACCCAGCCTTGCAAAGATCACCTGTTGTCCCTGGAGAAGAGTTGCAGAGGACTGACCTTGCTTGACCCCAAACTCCAGAGAACAATATTACTCTGCTAGGGACAAGAGGCCTAACACCAGGGGCAAAGCGCAGAACCAAGAGAACTCTGGAGAAAGACCCTGAATAGAGGTGACCTCTAGACTCAGGTGAGCGACATTGACTCAGAATGACCTAGTTGTCCCACTGGGATGTTGGAGTGAAAATTTTGTTTGTGTTCTGCATTGGCTTTTCCATTAATAAATGAGCCCCCCTCCCTCCCCCGAGGTACTCTTTAGCACTTACCTGGCTGCTGTTTGGACTTATTGATACCTGAGCCCATACTCATGTTGAGGGGGAAATCATCGGCAAATCTGCTCAGATTACTCATGTTCACAGTTTGGTTCATTGGTTAAGGTTTCACTTTTTTAAAAAATGTATAAATTAGGGAGGGTTAAAATGTGAAATAGGGAATACTCTAATCTTGTCTCACTTATTGTGGATATCACAGGCCGATTGCTAGTAATATGTAATGTGTTACATTTTTAGTTACAGTTATCTGTAATTTCTAATAGTTCTTTTTTTAAAAAAAGAAATCGAATTGCCCTTCTGGAATTAGTCTTGTATCCATATTAGCTGAAAATGCCACGAATAAACCCAGGAACTAGTAACTAGTCTTGCCAGGTTGGAGAGGATGCTATACTAATGCCTGAAAGCAGTTTTGCATACACCTCAACTTCTTATTGATCAAAAGAATAATTCCCTTTTATAATGCAAAATTAATCAGTTTGTTGGGTAGCAAATTATTGTTTTTTCTACCTCACAAGATGAATATCTGCATGAGCCCACCACCTGCACTAATCAACTTGTGACTACAGAATCAGCCAGCAGAAGAAGGATGCATTAGGAACAGCCTGTGAAATATACATGCAAGAATGACTTTAAAGTTACTTTGTTCACACAAAGAGATACCCCAAGGCAGAAAATGAATCAAAGCACAAATTCATGGAAGTGTTTATAAGATGCTGTTAGGAATCAAACTAGCAGGCATATTACACTTGCCTTCACTAGATGTAAATATGCACAACTTTAAACTATAAAATAAAATGTGTCATTAGAGCTTTCTTCAGTGCTTGGAGTACAGAATTGTTAATGTCTTTTCAGGAGACAGTGCGTGCTTAAAATGAATTGTAAAAAAGGTGAATTTCACCCTAGTTTAGATAGCCTCCTGCAGGCCTTACTTCTCTAAATAGTCATTAGGAGTAAATAAGTGATATGTAAGGTTTTTTTGTCTGCCCTTTGCATTATGGAAATTCTATCCAAAATGCATTCTATTAATGAAATGTTATTACAAATTCAAACTGAAAACATCAGGAAACATAAAAGCTAAGATCTCTTAGCATGAGGTCTTCATAGTATGAGATTCCAATCCACTGGGCTAAGACAACTGTGGAACTGGAGTAAATGTCACCAGGTATCAATAATAACTCTTCCACATTGCACTGGACCAGAGGTTCTTACTCAGCCAAAACTCCCACTGACTCTAGGAAAGCAAGGAATTGTAGGATGCTGTGATGGGGCACACTCATCCTGCACTGGACGGGGAAGGGTTTACCCTACATTGTGGGCTGATGAAGCCACACCCCCTAAATTCTACTGGGCATGCTTCAACTGCACTAGTATAAAAGGGAACAACTTAGCTCAGTTGGAGCTGACCACTGGAGAGGAAGAATGCATTTCACTGAGAAGCAGCGAAAGCCTGAGGCCGTGGGAGCTTGAGATGCTGCAACCCAAGCAGACGCCAGGCTACTTACGGAAGTCTCTTAGAGTCCGGAGTCACCAGGACAGTGCAGACCAGGGAACCTGGAGACAGCAGAAATGCCCAGACCACAGCAGTGGGAACCATGGTAGGAAGTATCCCATGGGAATTAGATAATAGACAGGTTAGTGAATCAGAACTTTGAGTTAGTTTCAGTCGGACCTGTTGCTGACTCAATGACCTATGCTCTTGCCACTACCAGGGCCTTGGGCTGGGATCTGGTGGAGAGACAGGGCCTGGGATCCCCCTACCTGGGTTGCCACCTCCCTGCTTTTGTGCGTGGAAGTTCCCTTCACCAACTGAGGCCACTCGGTCACTAAGCCTTACTGCCCTGCTAGCAGGAGCAGATCTATTGACTTTGGCCACTAGGCATTACTGCTATTCTAACAGGGGTGGATCTATTGATTCTGGCTGCTTGGCCTTATAGCCATGTGGATAGGGTGAATCTATGGACTTTGGCCACTAGGCCCTACTGCCCTGCAAACAGAGGCAAAACCATTGACTTTGGCCACTAGGTCTTACTGCCTGGCTGAGGGGGGCAAATCTATTGACTTGGGCCATTAGGCCTTATTGCTCTGCTAAAAGAGGTGAGTATATTGACGTTAGCTACTTATGCCCTGCCCCTACAACCTAAAGGGATGGGTCACACTTGCCCTGCACTGGACAGGGTCCCCCCAACCTTGTCACAAAGGCATATGACTACTTTACTGTTGAGTCCTGTATTGAATCTCAAATTATTAATCCATTCCCCTGGGCACTGCAACTGTGATGCCTGTCACTTGGTACCAATTTTAATTCCATGCAAGTACTGGCAATAAAGTAGCTATATGGGATGAACACTCCCTTCATGTGTAGAGGGAGTTATTCCACGGCTGTCTATTGCTGGGTCTGAAGACCATCACATATCCCAAACTTCAGAGGAGTATAAAGTTTTATCTCCACTTCTGTGAGGAATTAAAATTTAAGGTTATGTTGTTCTTTTGATAGATTCTGGTTGGGTTTGCCTATTGTTTTAATGTTACACGAGCCATTGTAGGTTGTATTAGTGCCACTCCATCTTCTGTGAGAGATCAAAGACATAGGGAAGAAAGAAAAAGAAGTAAAAAATATTGAGGAAAACAACACAGACCAAAAGAGAAGATGCACCTGCCTATTATCGCATTCTCAGGTTTTATACGATTTTCAAGGGTAGCATTATGTATCTGATTTCATGAGGCTCTATGTACAGACTCAGCCAACAGCTCACAGGGTAACCTGTTCTTCTACAGGACCAAGAGGACAGTCTCTCTCTGATCTATCTCTCTGGCAATTCTAGAGGTAAGCAAATATTAGGGATGGTCCCAATGACATTCTTATATATTCAGGCTGGAATCACTTCAGAGTTAATTTAGCTCCTCCCCCTGTGTGACTGCAGAATAATATTGGTACATTTGTATGGAATCTCAAACTTCCTGTCTACTATTGCTTTGAATACTTCTAACCATAGAAATCCTATGACCTCTTTTAGCAGCTTATTTTGTTCTCCAATTGATTTCATTGTTATAAACCACTTTATTTTCTTTTGCTTAAACTTTTCCTTTCTCAACTTTAGGCTATTACTACTAACTGTGTGTGTACTGACCATTGAAAATACCCCCCTTACCCACTTTCTTTTTGTTAGTTCTTCACAGGTATTGCTATCACATACCTTCTTTTCTTAGTCATCTTTTCTCCAAACTGTTAAAATTCAGTTCTTTCAAACCCTCTTCATAGGTCAAATTTTCCAAAGTCATTTTGCATTTAAAGTATTTGTTGCCTTGGATACTTCTAGTTTATATGGAGAATCCAGAGACTGCATATACAGATGTGGTTGCATCAATACCGTATAAAGAACAATAATTACTGTCCTAACCCTACACTGATTATCTCTGTTCTTTATAATCCCCAAAGCTAGTAATTGCCATTATAGCAGCAACATAACAATTCATGCTCATGTTTAACTTTTTTCTGTTTTTTCACCATATCTTTTTCCCCATTGTATTACTTTTTATTCTCCTATTTTATATATAAGAAATTTATATTTTCTTCCTAAGGTAAACAATCATTCAAGCAGTTGTACAGTATTCTCTACAGTATTCTTTTACAAACCACACTATGTACAGTCCCACATAAGATTTTCATAGGGAAATTTGATTACATTTCTGAAGCGTAGAGATAAGGGATCTTAGGTGGTGTAAATCAGCGTATATCCACAGAAGTAAACAGAGCAACAGTTATTGGCACAACTGAAAATCATGACTACCACATTCTTTCACGACTGAACTATATCAGCTTAATTTGTGATCTATCTTTTCTGTACTCATCACTACTGTCTGTTTCTATTATCATGTTTTCCTGAATGGACCCTGTTACATCCTGGCCCCTCTGAACTGGTCTCCCTCTGAACTGTTCCCAATCTGTTCTAAGTTGACCTCATTTGCTGGACCCCATGTGCTTCTAAGTCTCCTGGATCTGGGTAGAATCTGATCCGTGTTTCTGGGTCCTAGGCACATGCCTCTTGTCTGAGTCCTTCTTTGGGAGATGGGACTGTGCAATCCAGCTGTCCTTGTCCCCGCAAATAGTGCTCCAGACTTTTAAGCCCCCAGTAGCTTAAGTTCCACCAAGGCTATGTGTGCTCTGACTTCTAGCTTAACCCTCACCTTTCTTACCCATGTGTAAGCAGTGTAGGGTTATACATGCCTTGCTGCTTTTTAAGAGTACAGAGTTACAGATCTTTGCAGAATAACATCTAAAATGCATCCTCCCCATGACTGATCTCATTCTTTCATTTTCCATTGGAAAATGCTGATGTGAAGAAACTGAAATATTTTTCAGGACCATATTGATTTTGTCAACAGGAAATGGTTGGAATGCTTTGACTATTATTTTTGACCTGATGAACATAAAGCATTTCAATAAGATCAAAACAAAATATTTTGGAATATTTCATTTTTAAATGTCAACTTTTCAACCCAATTTGGGACAAAATTGTTTGTTTTGAATAACTCTAGTAGCAATACAAAATGAAGTTCACAGTTTGATCCAGACATTTTCCATTCTGCACATGACCAGTTTCTTCCTCCAAGATGCATGCAGGAAGTCTTTTTTTGGCATCCTTTGTGTACGAAGGATGTGGGAGCTCTAGTGAGAGAAGGTAAGGGCTTGTACATTAGCCAACCCAAAAGCTAATACAGCCAGAGTCTATTAATTTCCACACTGTCACTGGGTGACAGAGATTGCCTTGGTGGCTCCACGTGAGTTAGGTGTAGCATGGATACACAAAGGGATTGTTTTAGCCTCCAGCAGATTCTCTTGAGATCATTAGAGTTTTCACTGGCACTGAGGTTGAAGTAAATATAACTCTATTCATATATTGTTTCCTATTATGATAATTGTTGTAATGTATGCTGGGGCGTGCCCATATTCTGCTTTGCTAAACTGTAAGAATGTAAATGTTCCTCTGCTTTAGTATGACCACTAATACAGCCTCAATCAGCTAACCTTCTCCAGCAAAACACATGAATAAAAGCGAGAGCTCTTCACCATGCCCTACAGTTTAACAGTTTTCCATGGGGAAAATCAATTCCAGAGTCAAAAGCTTTTGCCTGAAAATACCCTGCAGCCTCAAGGCATTAGTTTTGCTAGGGTGCCTTTATTGACCTCAACCACTGGAGCTGCACAGAGAGAAGCTTCTGAGGTAAATGTTCAAAGATTGGCTTTACAATAATTCATTTTCAAGTCTCTGTTACCTCACTTGCTGTTTTTCACAGAGCCAGGCACAGATGAGTCACTTTGGTATTTTGTAAGTACTAGTAAATGGCAGGCTTTTGGATTCATTCTGCTGACCTGGGACCCGATCCTGGGAGGTACTGCTGAGTGCCATTGATGTCACTAAAAGTGGTGAGCACTTTTGAAAAAGTCTGGCCATAAGTGTCACAATGGGAACTGCTCGGATGCTGAGCTCTTTTGAGAACCTGGCACACAGAGGAGGGGAAAGTTTTGAACATGAAGAATGAGAAGGATAATAGAATACAGTTATTTGCACTAGACTGTACACAACACTGAATTTCATGGAACTTTCTTTCTCTGGAAGGGGCTCGTCAAGATTACCCCATAGGTCATTTAGAGCATTAATATCTGTGATTCTGTACAATACGTAACCTATAGTTGGAAACTATTTGGATTAATTCATTCAGAAAAAAACACTTTACTTTTTCTTTATCACACCAACCTCATTGGTGTGATATATGGGGTTGTTTTGAAGGGTTTTATTTTTACTGTAAACTTTTTCTGCGGGACTTTTCCAGTGCGGCCGTGTTGATTGAGGACCACTTTCCTTACGTGGCTAGTCTTGGAGACCACAAATGGTTTTATGACTCACAGAATTCAGAAGCGTAGACATTCTTTCACCCAATTAGTTCTTTTTCCCACTCTGTGTAGCACACTTCATTACAGTGGGATGATTGTTTCTTCCCTGCTCAGAAGAAACAATCTGAACATTAGAAGAACAACTGGGTGTCTGGATTTCATAGCACTCTATTATGGAGCTGCTTTCCTTCAGTTTCATACTATTTGCTTTATCACAGTGCTCTTACTGAAAAATTTGTCATTCATCACTTGCAGATTCATCAGTGCTTACCTTACCATTGAAACATAGTCATTTTCTAGTATGTTACGTATGTTTGCAGATTCATCCAGGTTTGACGTACAGCAGGCAGTTTTTCTTCAGTTTCCTATGTCAGCTACTGCTTGTGCTGTTCCTCTGCTAAAATGGAGAGCCTTTTCTAATCATATTAGCTGAGCAGATTCCTCTCTTATTTTCTCAGTTGACTCCCCGCCCCCTCCCCCGTGGCCAGGAAGTGGTCTATTGCTAGTTTATTCTTTGGCTAGATTAAAGTCTGTCCTATAGAGATGTTTACTCTGCAGTCAGAATTACAAATATACAGTCTAGCCAGTTGGCAACACTTTGCCATTCTGTAAAAATAGCGAGTGTGCCAAATATGTTAGTTTTACTTTAATCTTATATCTCTTCCCATGCAATTACATTTATTAGATTGAAGATAAAAAAATCCATATATTTACAGGTATGTTTAGCATCATTCCAGAATGCACGCTAGGTTTCCTCTAAAAAATCAGAGTTATTTTTCCTAATAAATAGTCAGGAAAATCAAATCACGACATTACATCTTACTGATTAATGGACTGAATTATTTTTTAGCATTAATTCTTGGTAGAAGTATTATTTGATGTTCTTCTTCCTGTAACATTGTATATAGGGCATGTGACAGATGCCCGACCAAACCCGACACCCCCCACCTCACTTACCGTCCCACCAAACCCAACTCAGATCCGTCGCAGGCGGGGAGGGGGCCCAGAGCCGAGGGATTCCGGGGACCTTCGCAGGTGGGGGGCGGCACAGAGCTGATGGATTCTGGGGTTCCGTTTGGAGGGGGGAGGGGCAGAGAACTGAGGGATCTCCGGGGTTCCGTTGGAGGAGGGAGGGGCAGTGAGCTGAGTGATCTCCGGGGTTCCATTGGAGGAGGGAGGGGCAGGGTTCCGTTGGAGGAGGGAGGGGCAGTGAGCTGAGTGATCTCCGGGGTTCCGTTGGAGGAGGGAGGGGCAGTGAGCTGAGTGATCTCCGGGGTTCTGTTGGAGGAGGGAGGGGCAGTGAGCTGAGTGATCTCCGGGGTTCCGTTGGAGGAGGGAGGGGCAGTGAGCTGAGTGATCTCTGGGGTTCCATTGGAGGAGGGAGGGGCAGTGAGCTGAGTGATCTCCGGGGTTCCGTTGGGAGGGGGGAGGGGCAGTGAGCTGAGTGATTTCCGGGGTTCTGTTGGAGAAGGGAGGGGCAGTGAGCTGAGTGATCTCCGGGGTTCCGTTGGGAGGGGGGAGGGGCAGTGAGCTGAGTGATCTCCGGGGTTCCGTTGGAGGAGGGAGGGGCAGTGAGCTGAGTGATCTCCGGGGTTCCGTTGGGAGGGGGGAGGGGCAGTGAGCTGAGTGATCTCCGGGGTTCCGTTGGAGGAGGGAGGGGCAGTGAGCTGAGTGATCTCCGGGGTTCCATTGGGAGGGGGGAGGGGCAGTGAGCTGAGTGATCTCCGGGGTTCCGTTGGGAGGGGGGAGGGGCAGTGAGCTGAGTGATCTCCGGGGTTCCGTTGGAGGAGGGAGGGGCAGTGAGCTGAGTGATCTCCGGGGTTCCGTTGGGAGGGGGGAGGGGCAGAGAACTGAGGGATCTCCAGGGTTCCGTTGGAGGAGGGAGGGGTGAGCTGAGCGAGTGAGGTGTCTGTTGGAGGGGGGTACTATGACATCATCACCACCTACCCGCCCAGCCGATGTGATTGGCCCTGAAAGACTTTCACCCCTGGGGGGCGTCAGAGGTGAGATCCGAAAATTTTTCGACCCTTACCAGCATCTAGACCCCAAGACCCCTCACTGTACTAAATTTCAAGTCTCTGGCTCAAACGGTGCGGGAGGACTTCGCAGTCATATGTACATACATACATACATACATACATACATACATACATACACCACTTGACTTTTATATATATAGATATAAAAGTGAAATGGTGTATGCGTGTATGTATGCGTGTATGCGTGCGTGTATGTACGTGCACTTACTCCTTCCACACCGTTTGAGCTAGAGACTTAAAATTTAGTACAGTTATAGGTCTTAGGGTCCTAATCAGGGTAAGAGTAAAAAAATTTTCAAATCTTACCTCTGACGCCCCCCAGGGGTGAAATTATTTAAAGGCCAATCACATCAGCTGGGCAGCTGCTGTTCTCTGTGACATAGTTATGATGTCATAATACCCCCTCCAACGGACCCTGCACTAGCTCAGCTCTCTGCCCCCTCCCCCCTCCAACGGACCCTGCACTCGCTCAGCTCTCTGCCCCCTCCCCACCTCCGACGGACCCGAGTTGGGTTTGGTCGGAGGGTAAGTGAGGTAGGGGTGTCGGGTTTGGTCGGGGGGTGAGGTGGGGGTGTCGGGTTTGGTTGGGGGGTAAGTGAGCCGGGGGTGTTGGGTTTGGTCTGGGGGGGTGGGAAGGTGTCGGGATGGGTGAGGCGTGAGGGGTGGGTGTTGGGGTTGGTCAGGGGGTGTTGGGTTTGGTGGGGGGGTAAGGTGGGGGTGTCAGGTTTGCTCTCTGCCCCCTCCCCCCTCCAACGGACCCCGCACTCGCTCAGCTCTCTGCCCCCTCCCCACCTCCGACGGACCCGAGTTGGGTTTGGTCGGAGGGTAAGTGAGCCGGGGGTGTTGGGTTTGGTCCTGGGGGGGTGGGAAGGTGTCGGGGTGGTTGAGGGATGAGGTGTGGGTGTTGGGTTTGGTGGGGGGGTAAGGTGGGGGTGTTGAGTTTGGTTGGGGGGGTGAGGAGGGGGATTGGGGTTGGTCGAGGGGTAAGTGAGGTGTGGGTGTCGGGTTTGTTTGTGGTGGTAGGTAGGGGTGTTGGGTTTGGTGGGGGGGGAAAGTGAAGTGGGTGTGTCAGGTTTGGTCTATGGGGGGTGAGGTGTGGGTGTTGGTCAGGGGGTGTTGGGGTTGGTAGGGGGTGACGTGGGGGTGTTGGGTTTGGGTGAGGGGGTGAAAATGTGAGTCGGGGTTGGTCAAGGGGTAAGTGAGGTGGGGGTGTCGGATTTGGTTGGGGTGTGTGAGGTGGGGGTGTCAGGTTTGCTCTCTGTCCCCTCCCCCCTCCAACGGACCCCGCAGTCGCTCAGCTCTCTGCCCTCTCCCCACCTCCGACGGACCCGAGCAACGCCGGGTATTTTTGCTAGTGTGATATAAAAGAGTCCCTGAAACCATGGGGAACTCTAGGGCATTAGCTCCAGCAGAAAGTAGTCAACCAGACAAATTGAATTGTCAGTAGAATTTGATTTCCCACCAGGCTGGCTTGAATGAAAGTAAACCGGACCACCTCATTATGTGGGTCAAATTCTACTCTTAATTATAGTAATGCAAATCCTGTGTTATTACAAAATGCAAATATAATAGGATATATTGTTTACTCACCTGGCAAATTGAGACCACTTTTCCCCCTAAAAATGGCAAGGTCATTACTACAGTACCAGTTATCTGCAATTCTCAGTATTCAAGAGATAGTAGCACTATGAAATTATGTCAATTTCTATTTCTAACTAGAAATAATATATTTTCTCTGAGTATTCATTTTTTAAAATCATATGCTCTTGAAGTATCATTTTAAACTATTTAAATGTGTCATTTGAACTTCAGTCCTTGCTTACATAATTATATGTTATTCTGGAAAATGTATGTATCACAGCAAAGTCATATTAAGAAAAGACTGGGGGTTTTATTCATGGTGTTTTATCTTTTGTTTAGAGTCATCCTCATAAACAAGTGTTATATGAAGTATTTATCATTAAAATCATCCTCCCACATATCAAAATTCACTGAATTTCAGTTAATGCTGTGTAAGTGCATTTCATGTCATTGCAATAATGACAAATAATGGAAGTAGCCAGTTAAGGTAACATTAACCTCTACCTCCATTGACGTACCTTACTGGATAAGTACCATGATACTCAGATACAGTAACAGACTCATCAGCTCTACAACAAACTCCCTTTCATTTCAAATCTACAGTCACTCAGAATTTGCATACCCAGTTATTCAGAATTGCACTCCAATTCAAAGGATTGACTCTGCCCTTAGATACATAGAGATATCTTACAGACATACTTTTACTGTAAAAATGTACATTGCCTTATTTCTATTGACAGAATTCTTAACATAGAGTTGAGGGTTTTTTGAGGACTAGGAAGTCTGCATTTTGGGTGGCTGTGTGGCAGGAAACACAGGATGAAATCCTGGCCTTTTTGAAGGCAATAGGAATTTTGCCATGATTTCTGTGGTGTTAATATACCACCTCTTCTTCCCCTACCCGCCCTGCCAGTTCTTGGGAATGGAACCAGGCAACACAGCCAAGTGGTCAATTTTGGAGAAGTTCTCTGAACAATCCAGGGCCTGATTCTTATTTACACTAAGACCCCTTTACTTTATGGGAGAGGCATAATGGGTGATCCTACCTTCACCAGCTGATCCATGTTAAAGCTAAAACTTGCCTTGTCTTGTTAAAATAATGAAACTTAGAAGCAACTGTATTATGAATGTTATGTAGTATGATTTTAAAAACAGTCTTAGACTAAATTCTCACTCCTTGTATATGCACTCCTGATCCCTGCCCTGCATGTATCTTAAACTCATTTTCACCCTGCCCCAACTGTGCTTTTCACAAGGCAGGAGACACAGTGTCTAAGTACCCTGAACCTCCTGTCTTTAAAGAGTTCCAGACAGGTAAATGGAATAGATTAATACCAAACAAAGGGTGTGATAGCCATTAAGTGTTCTCACTCGTGTAAGTGTATTGAAAGCCCCCCTCCCTTATCCACACTGGACTATAAGAAGGCCTCAACCATGTATAGAGTTGAGCCAGTTGTTTTGGGTGTTAACCCCTTTGGCTCCTTTTTGCTTGCAATAAACCTGTTTCCAGAAGCCTACTGAGTCATGCCTGTCCTTTGAGGGTAATATTGGGATAAGCCTCCAAAGGGACGAAGCAGTTTTTGCAGCAGTCTGGACTAGGATTTTAACGTTTGTTAACATGTGCTAACTAATGTTTTGAAATAACTGTGTAGATACAGCCTGTGAGGGTTCATTTCTATTTAAAGGCTTTATACCACACTGTCAGTGGAAAACACAATACATCCTTAACTATAGTGTTGCCAAAGTGCTCTCCTTAATAATATATCTTGATCAAAACCTTTACCAAGTTGCATTCTGAATTCTTGCCGTCCTCTGTTATAATATTGTTCCACTAGGACTAAGAGACACAGCAAACAGTCAGGGTTATAAGAAATAGATTTATTAAACTGAGAGGCCAGTGAAACTCTGTGGTTTGGCTCCACACCTCACCTGGAAGCAACTCCCCAAGCATGCATTCCTGAGTCTATAGTCTCATAATTCCCCCAAGAAAGGAAGAGGATACTTCGTATAATACATTTTGGCAAATTGCAGCCAAGTAGCAAAAAGTACTGGATGTAATAGGGAGTCTGGATTATTAATTCTAAAATCTTCCTCCTCCTCCTCCAGAACTCAGGAGGACCTTGACACAGGGACAGTGGAACTAGGAGGATTGTATCATAGACCCATGAGGTGGATACATATTGGGGATTCCATGCAGAGGTTTTCATCCTCTGGAGGCTGTGGAGTTTTGCTTTGTAGAATAAACCTGTGCCCCAGGCAGAAAAGTTTTTTCAGCTATGAGGGGGGAGTAGAGGCTTGATGGAGCCACACTAGGCAGATCATTCTTCATCCACTGAGTGGGAATGCACGGGTTGTGGGCATCCAGTATTTGGTCTCAGATTCTTAAAGCTATTTTAGCTCCTAACTTCCAGGGGATTTGGGTCTTCGTCTTTGTCACTTAGAACAGACTGGATGGAGTGTTATTTTCATTTTACAAAGTGACACTGGCCTGTAAAGGGTACCAGGTGATTTAAAGATGTAAATCATAAATACTCCTATATGGCTTCTTTTCAACTAGGCACCTCTGAAATATAGTACTTGAAAAGTGGGCAAGAAATAACAAGTGGCGGCATAAAATCTGCACCTGAAGACCAACATTGCTTTAATCAGTGATGGTTAAAATTCAGTACTGGTAGCTGCTAAAGATTTCTTTTATGTTGCACACATCAATTTGTTTCATAGTTTCCATCTGTTACTAGCAATCATCATCCACTTAAAGGGTATCGTAAAAGAATAAAATAGCTACAGCTTAATTGTTTCATGTTATGGCAATTAAATCATGTATCAGGGAAGCTCCCACTGAAACTGGACCCCCTCCATAAATTAATTAAACAGGCTTATGAAATCAGTATTTTATTTCTACAATTAACAATAACATTCCTAGGAAATAACTTTGCAGAATGGTATTACCTGCATATCAAATGTCATGGGTGTTGGTCAGAAAAGCATCTTGAAGTACGGATTGTCTGGAATAAGGACCTGATGGTAATATATGGTAATACAGTTGAATTCCTAATTTTCACATGCAGTTAGTACAAATGTATAAACTAATTATATATTTACACTTGAACAGGGGCAATTATGTGCAGATTGTTATGCAAATTGTTTGGCCCGAGGGTTACATTGGGGTTGCAAAATTGTATGGAGGGCTGGGTAGGGAAGGCTGGGCCTCCCCAAACAGTCTGGCCCCACCCACTATCTGATCCCCTCCCTCTTCCTGCCCCCTGACTGCTCCCCTCAGAATTCCCAACTCATCCAACCCCCCTACCCTAACTGCCCCCCAGGACTCCATCCTACTCCCTGTCCCCTGACTGCCCCAACCTCTATTCACACTCCTGCCCCCTGACAGATTCCTGGGACTCCCACACCTATCCAACCTTCCTCTGTTCCCCATCCTCTGACTGCCCCCCCAAACTTCTGCCCCATCCAACCGCCCCTGCTCCCTGTCCCCTCCCCGGGACTCCCTGCCCCTTATCCTACCCACCCTTCGCACCCTCTTACCATGCCGCTCAGAGCAGCAGCCCGGACAAATCTAGATGCACTGCCACCCCCTCCCCCCCCGAGCACTGCCCGCATGGAGGAAGAGTGAGGGAGGGGCCAGGAGAAGCCTCCCTGGTCAGGAGCTCAGGAACCAGGCAGGAGAGTCCCGCGGGCCGGATGTGGCCTGTGGGCTGTAGTTTGCCCATGCCTGACTTAGCTGATAGTACCTAAAGAGTGGATAAACTCAAATTCTTAAACTATAACAAACTACAGTGCCCACAGAAAACGTTCCAGAGTCGGGGCCCACATTTATGCAGTGTAGAATTGAACATCACCCCCATTTTTTGCCTGGATGCCTTCTGGGCACCTATTCAACTGCACTTCAGTTTGCTTAAATGATACATTTTCTTTCACTAATGTAGCTGTTTACTCATAAACATAGATGTCAAAAATTCACAACAAAATGTTCAAAATAAAACTGTCGTCAGCTAAATCTGTCACTTTGAGGAATGTCCCAGTTTTATTTTACTGCTGAATATATCACTATGCCAGATCATTGTCATTCTCTTGGCATGATCAGAATATAATAAAATAAATGTGTGCAATTTAGTTCTGGTAGGGTTTAATTTACTTTAACAAAAGTGGCAAAAATACCAGCTCTTTAATTTAAACTGTGGAAAAAACTGCTTTGCAAAAGTGGGCAGGAGGGGAGGGAGGAATTCCAAACTGCAGTACTTCACACAGCATAAGTTTAGGGGAATCTGAAATGAAATAATTGAATGAGAAACAAGTCCGGTATACAGTATTTCTTTCACATTAAATCTCATTTTTAAAAGCTAAAAAATGCTTGTTGTCACTTGATATTAAATTTTCTTGAAAAAAATGCTCACTGTGACAATTCGAGTGCTTGTATACTGCAATTTTTTTACAATAACATGGACTTGAGAGAACTACAGTACCTCTTAATTGCCAAGATTACAGAATTATATCATATACATGAGTTAAAGAGTACTTATTATATTCCATAGAAAGACAGTTTAAAAAATATAACCTTGACATGGTATCCTCAGAATTCAAGGGTGGCTGACCTTTGATTGCTCTTTGCTTAAGGCAGAATTGTGTGAGCCTGGAAGTACTGGAGCTCATGTGGAAAACTCCTGAGGACATGTATCTAAAATTCTATCTTCTCAAAGCATTTTTTAAATTCTTGAATAATTGTGCCAATACATCCTTGGCAGGCACGCACTCCTAACAGAATAGTTCCTGTCAATATGTTCACTAAGCCTACTCTGCCGAATATGAATGCATTATAAACAATCTAGGTAAACCCAGTTATTTTCAAATGGTAAGTATTTAATAAATTATTTATACTTCAGGGTTGGACATATTAGAAGGTGGAGCTGTTAGTACCACCTACAGTTGAGGTTGTCCAATATCTACCATTATGAGACCTGTTTTCAGTTAATTCTAACTTTCTGAAACTTAAAGCAGCTGGGTTGAAATTATTCAGGCTGGGTCTGTCTCAGGTTGAATTATATTTAGAAAGTGTCAGCACAGACAGTTCAGCCATTTCTGAGAACAAGACTGAGGGAAAATACATTGTTCTGCTTATGTTAAAAATGGTCTTACAACTATTTCATTGAAAAACTCCTGTGCTTTAGAATAGGGACTTGAAATTTGATAGATGAGTCATCCTGGTTTCATAGATTAACTTTTTGCTGTTCTCTGAAAAACTGCCAATATTTGACAGAGTTAAAATCCATCGAAGAATTTCAGTGTGCACATACTCAGCAGATACTTGTAGTTTGACAGCTACATTATCTGAAGATACTGAACGCTGAGCATGGGCTGAGTAGGACTTTCCATCCACTTGGTGCACCTGGCCATCGTGGGCCATTATGGGACCAAACACAGGAACAGAGAGCACGGAGATTGTTTTTCCTGTGCTCTAAGTACTCCCGTCATGGTGCCCAGGCATCATAGTTGAGAAAGCAGCCTGGGTCAAATGCACAGGGAATAAGAACCAGACTGGGGTAGCAGAGAAATTAGATTGGGATAAGGAGCGTGGTAGGTGAGACTATGAGCTAGAGACTGAGAGCAGGTGGGAGTGATTGGACACAGAAATTGTGGCTGACGGTATTGTGGATACTAGGACAGATTGGGGAAGGAGACTGGTTTTTGGAGGCAGTGGGTGAGGGGTGAAGGGTGAGATTTGATGAGAAGTTTGGGAGGGCCAGGGGAAAACTGGTTTGGCTGAGCAAGGAGACTTGGACAGGACCTTAGGAGAGGAACTGAGATGAGGGTCCAAAGAAAGAAATTAGGACCTGGGAAAAGGATAAGATTCAGTCTTAGATTTGGGTCCCCCAGGGGGAGACTGGGCTTGTCTTGATAAAGACAGGGGGCCCCAGGAGTAGTGGGTGGAGAATGGGATTAGCTAGGGGTGAGACTGTGATGAGAAACCAAGAGTGGGGAAAGACAGAACAGGCTAGCAAGTACATGAACAAAAGCGATAAAACTTGGAGGGGAGGGAGGGGAGGCAGGACAGACGGGTATGTGACCACTAGTGAACACTCCCCTCCATAACCTGAAATGAAACCCAAGATATCTGAATTGCAACGTTCCTCTACTGTCGGCACATATTGTCAGCAAGGATGATAACCTCCTACTGTTATCAGTTACTGCATTAGCTCAAGTGGCAGAGATCGTTGTTGTGGATCTAAAGGTTCCAGCTCTGATGATGGGCCACATGGGTGTCAATATGATGCCATGGGATGCAATTTCTGTTTTTTAATTGTTTTTTTAAATACCTAGGGAATGAAGTATACATTCAAATAATATTTTAAGGTTGCAAAGTCAAGCACTTCAGTCAGGCTCATTCATTTATAAGGTTTGAAATATAAAGTATTAAGTCTTTCATTTTAACAATATTCCTTATTCTCTTTCCCTTTAGCCATAAAGTTTTTGAAAAGAACATTTCCCTGTTTGACAGTCTTTTAGGTAGTAAGGAAAGGAAGTCCTTTGAAATGGTGTAGAGCTATTGTGGTGGCTGTTGTTAAAGTCAGATCCCTTTTCCTTTATGATGGAACAAGAAAAACACACACAAAAGGGGAAAGAAAAGAATGGTAAAGCTAGAAAATGCAGCTTCTGCCTCTGGTGCTGACTCTAACTTGCGACCTTGCTGTTGGGGAACACAGGCACATAAGCAACTCCAAGACCTGGAAAACTTGTTCTAAACAGCCGACTCTGATACACTTCTAGCTGCTTCCCTGGTCACATGCTTACAGAAGATGGAGTTGTCTTGCCTAGCTAAGCCAGACTCTTATTAGAGAGAGGCAGAACAAAAGGGATAGGAAAAAGAATAAATAAATTTGGAAAGGAAAAGGACACACCAAGAGATACTGTTCAGTATTTAACTGGAGCCAGTGGCAGTAGAGATATTACCGATTCCCACTATTTGGCTTAGTATGGTCAGGATCAGGATAACAAAGCCTAACGGTCTCATGGTGGATTCTGAGGTGGCAGAAGACCTTAGGGGTGACATGATGGTAAAGTTTGCTCCTTTCAGTCCATCTGTCTCTCTGTTCCCATTTTGTGACTTCCCCTTGTCATATCGATCTGTAACTTTCCCAGGAGTTTTAAGACCCTTTATCACAGTTTTTTTTTTTAAAACTTAAACAACTGTGTGTGTCCAAGTCTACTTGTCTTCAACTTTGGCGGACATTCTGACAACTTTCTGTAACAGACTGACCTGACTTTTGATACCCTGGACAATTTAGAGCACAAACTTCAGCACAACAGGATCTAGGGACAAGTTTTCAAAACTGGCTGCTTAACTACTGCCAACAAAAGTTATATGTGCACTTCTGTGAAGGCCTCAAACACCTGTTTCTACCATAGGTTTGGAAGGATGGCCTACTGATGGAGGCAGATCTGAAAAAATATGATAGGAAGGTGCTCAGATACTACAGAGAAAATTGCCATATAAGTACATAGATTAGATATTTTCAGATGCAAAACAGTTTTTGTGCATGCTCACAGGTGGAGTTTGCATATGTAATAATAGGCATATGAACACTTTGCAGATGTAATTTAGGCATTCTTTAAAAAAGAGAAGTTGGTAAGTATCTCCATGTGTATGTATTGTTGCAAGATTACAGTTTCCTAAGTGGCAGGGCCGGCAACAGAAATTTGGGGCCCCCCTACTCTGATCGTTTGGGGGGGCCCCCAGCCCAGCCAGGGGCCCCCCCAGCTGGCAGCGGCTGGGGGGGGAAAGCCCAGCCGGGGCCCCCCCCAGCCCAGCCAGCACTCCCCCCCAGCTGACAGTGGCTGGGGGGGGGGAAGCCCAGCCGGGGGGGCCCCCAGCCCAGCCGGCGCTCCCCCCCCCAGCTGACAGCGGCTGGCGGCAGCGTGAGCCCGGGAGCGGCGCAAGCCGCCCTTTCTCCCCCCCGCGCCCTTTCTCCCCCCCCTGCGCCCTTTCTTTCTCTTCCCCCCCACGCCCTTTCTTTGTCTTCCCCCCCGCACCCTTTCTTTCTCTTCCCCCCCCGCGCCCTTTCTTTCTCTCCCACCCCCGTGCCCTTTATTTCTCTCCCCCCCCGCGCCCTTTCTTTCTCCCCCCCCGCGCCCTTTCTTTCTCTCCCCCCCGCGCCCTTTCTTTCTCCCCCCCCGCGCCCTTTCTTTCTCTCCCCCCCGCGCCCTTTCTTTCTCTCCCCCCCGCGCCCTTTCTTTCTCTCCCCCCCCGCGCCCTTTCTTTCTCCCCCCCCGCACCCTTTCTTTCTCTCCCCCCCGCGCCCTTTCTTTCTCTCCCCCCCCGCGCCCTTTCTCCCCCAGACCCGGCGGGGGAAGCCCTACCGTGCTGCGGAGCCTCCCCACCCTCGCCCTTTTTGCAGGCAGTGGTGCGCCACTGCCGCCGGCCAGGCTCTCTGTTCCTGCCGGGGACACGTGCGCTCGTCCGGAGGAGAGCCGCGCCGCCTCCCCGCCCCTTCCCCACTCTCCAGGCCCGGCGACAAGGGGGGATGACTACGGGTAATGCTGTGTACCGGGCCCCGGACTTAAGGGGTCCCCCCTAAAGTCCGGGGCCCGCTACAGCTGTACCCGTAGTACCCCCCTGTCGCCAGCCCTGCTAAGTGGTAAGTGGCCTTCTGCATGAAAATAGCTACATTGTTTGAAACTTTGATGAAAAAATACAAAACTATTCAGGATATTTTTCCTCCATTTCTTTCACACTTTTCAAAACATTTGAAAGGTAATTTTCACAGGCATAAATTGTTTTCATTACAAGAGTGATTATTTTTTAAATCTGGAATAAACATGGAAAAATATGACAGGGTAAATGTGTCACTATATAATTGTAAGACATAGTGGAAAAAATCCACAAGAAACTTCAGATATTGCCATGAAAACTTGGTTCTGCATAGGTTTGCCTACAAATCATTTGTTCATGAGGAAAAATAAACATTGCTCCTTTGCATATCTTGTCAGTGCTCTGAGGTTGGAATCTGGGTTTTGAGATAATGATATTCTGCATGTGATTTTAATTCTATGTGGGATACATACCAGTAGCAGATCAACTGCTTATTTCAGTAATTGAGCTTAGACTATTGTTCAAAAGTCTGAACAGCCAATTGCACTAAGCTCTATGATAGACAAGGAACTTAAGCACATATGTTCATAGATTCATTGATTCCAAGGCCAGAAATCCCTGTGATCATCTAGTCTGATCTCTGTACAACACAGGACATAAGGTTTCCTTAAGTATGTGAGTAACCCATTGTTACTTACTCAGGAAAAACATTTAATCAGAAGAACATGAAGCCTAATTATATGCTTAAGTACTTTGCTGAATAAGACCACTGAGTCCAACTTTTGCTTGTTGGGTATGATAAAGCAGGGTTGTATTTGTTCTCTCTGAAGAAGCTTCTTTGACTTGCCTTTGGCTTAACTTTTAAGTCAATTTAGCTATGTTTTGTCTTGTATGGTTTTAAAATTGACGTAGATGCCTAGAGGTTTTGATAGCTGCATTTTATAAATTGAAAGATAAATAATTAATAGGCATTTCTATTCTGTGGTTTCCTTTACTTTGAGCCTGTTCCTGTTTAGTGGATTATGGAAATCACAGTAGTGAAAAAAATACAGGTTTCTTTTTAAATTATAAAAACAGCTGCTTCTGTTCAGTAACATCCTTCAACCAGAATTTGTAAAGAACTTTTAGCACACTAATTTAGTAATACATTGGCCTCTCAGCCTTTGTGTGTGTGTTTCTCCTTATATGAAAAATTGTACAGTGCTTATTGATAGACTAGTTTGCCAGTAGTGCACGTTTAGCATCTTTATCTGCACAGTAGACAGTGTCCTTTGTGTCACTGGCACACAATCTTAATTTCCATTGCAAATCTTGACAGTTTGCCATTGTCGGTTTTGCTTTACATGCATCTGAGAGTAAGGAAGAATGACATTTGTCCCATAAATATAAATAGCAATTACTACCTTGTTTCTTTCTCCTCCTTATGCTGGGTGGCATAACATAGAACAGTCAGATCCAATCTGTCTCCTGCTTCTATTATTGTCACTATTACAGTTGTCCTCCTTTCTCAGTCCCTCTAATTAATACCTTTGCTAAACAGGTCTGAGTCCTATCCCTCTTCTGTGCAGTGAGCCTTGCATTCCTGTGTTGCATGCTTACTTTGTTACTAAGCAACAAACCAAATTGTAGACATCATTCTTCTGTGTCTGGTAAGCATTTCACACATTTGCTACACTGAGATTTTAAATGCAGCAACATTGATTTCTATAGTTTGGAGAGATACATTGTGCATTTGAAGTGGTCCATAAAAAATATAAGGCATCTGGAATAAGGTCTTACATTTTCATGCCTTGGTCAAGCTGTTATCACTCGTTATTTATATCTATTTATCTCTGTTAAATTTATCTATTGTTTGTATTTATAAGATGCCTATCCTTTTAGTATCTTAAGTGTTGATATCCACTATCTGCTCCTAGATAAAAGTTAAATTCTGTGTTCAGAAATTGTCTGTGAAAAGGGCTAAGAATATGCATGACATGCTAAATTACCCACAGTAAAAAGAGTGGAATTTCATTGCCCTGTAAATTGGATTTATTGCATTGATCTCTGGTCATGAAACCCCCAAGCACATAAACATTCATATAAACATTCAATATCTCTTGTATAAACTGTTTTGTTACAAAAATTACCAGCAAACTGTAAATGTTTGGGCACATAGCTGTGAACTATTGTCCAACACTATTTTTAGCTAATAGGATGAAAACCTGGCTCCTCTGAGTCAGGATTTTACCCATAGTGTATAGATTTTTATCTTTGCACTCCCAACAATTCATACATTAAACTTGTTCATTTTACAGTACAACATTTACAGCAGAAAATGCTTTTATTTCTCATGGATTTATTTCACTTTTATTTCTCATGGATATTGAAGGCATTGTCTTCTGTAAAACAGTGGATCAGATGAAATTTGATATTTGACTTTATTAGTATTTAAAGGGGAAGTGACATTTGAAGGGAAAGAAAAATGAATTTGTGCCCCTTTCTGCCTGTTTTTCATGCCTATAGAAGACCTAACAGGTTTAAAAAACAGGTTTTTCACCTTTTCATTTCTGAACAATTACCCATTTCTATTCCACCTTTTGGGTTGATATCCTTTATCGAAATTGGTAACTACGATAATAGTTGTAGTTTAAGGAATATTATCCTTAAAGTGAAGCTGTACTATGATGTAAATATTTCTTTAGATGAGAATTTTTCTATTTCCTCCTCACACAGTGTGTACCACTCATTAGTTATCAGTTCAGACACTACCAGTTTAGAAACTGTGTGATATTGAATGCACTTGAACGAAGCCTTCGTGCTGAGCATGTTGGGTATTGTACCCCTAGTAAAATTAACTAAAATTGGCTATCTTTTAAAAACCACCATTCATACTGGAAGTCAGAACAGGGAGATTGAATGGTAGGAACAAAATGGTCAGTTTTCACAATGGAGAGAGATAAATAGTTGGATCCCTCCCAATTTCGGCGACCAGACAGCAAGTGTGAAAAATCGGGATGGGGGTGGGGTGAAATAGGACCCAAAAAATAAGAAAAAGACCCCAAAATCAGAACTGTCCCTATAAAATTGGGACATGTGGTCACCCTACTCCCAAAAATCTGTCCTGTGCCTGGTGCTGTTCCACATATCCACAGGGTGGTTTAAGGTGCACTTGGACTTACGACCTCACCATGTAGCAGTGCCAACTGATTTTACATGAATAATGATGGTGGGGCAAACACTGTTTTTATCCTTTTGGTTTTTTTCTAAGCCATTTCTTTCTCAAAAGTGTGGAGTAAATGAAGTTGTCTTCTTAAAGGCTTGAGAGTGTCAAGCAGAAATGCAATCAAATAAATTCTAGGATTAGATGTCTAAGTCTCCCCTCCCATCCTATCAACATAAAAATACAAAAATGAGAATTATCCCTACAGAAGGCAGAAAATCCCTCTGAATGCTATTAGTGTACATAGAGCCAGCTCGGAGAATGTTTTAAAGCAGTGACACTGTCCTTTTCCCTCAGTTTTTCAGTGAAAGTAAATAGGACACATAATGGCAGCTGGGGAATGTGCTATATAGCTACTGGATTTCCTTGAATTAGTAATCTAGTGTAGCAATTCAGAGACTCTTTGGAGAACTCTTCAAGGGAAGCTAGGCTGGTCAAAGGCATTTTCCCCTTCAGGTGGAAAAAGAGGCTCTTCTATGTACCCCATACTATCACACCTTATAGAAATCCTGTTAAAGGGTGGGGAGTCTTTTGAATTAAAAAACTTACGTATGGGAGCTCTGAGAGTTAGAAGAAAACTGTCATGATTTTTATTGTTACCCTAAGCACAGAAATTACAAAGTACAAGGCTGTATTTAAAAATTCCTGATTATATTTCAATATTTCTCTAAATATGGCTGAGTCAGCTGTGTAATCACTGGCAGCTCCCGTTTCAGTATGTTCTCAATAGGAAACACAGCCTGATGGCATTACACAAGACAGGAAGATCAGAGCTGAAGTCTGAGACACCAGAACAGCAGATTTCCACTGCTCTTTGGGGGGTAAATTCTGTATTTTTTCCAGCCACAGGGAGCTTTGTTTCATGAATGTAAATTAGTTACATTTCTTTTCAGATGCAACTCTGGATCTCACTCTGTCCCTAACTGCAACTTCCTGTGTCTCTGGCTGCAGCTCTGATCTTCCACTTTTGTCCCATGTCATCACGATGACAACATGGCTGCTTCTTGCCATATTATTACATATAGAGGTGAAAGTGGGCTGGTATGGGCCAGTATGGCATACAGGTAAGAAGTGGCTGCTGGTACTGGCCTGTACACAACCCACGTTAAAGTGCTGCTGCAGCAGCACTTTAACATTACTGCCCCTTTTGCCCCTCCTGCCTCCGCTGTTGGCAGCCCTGCTGGTAGGTGCCGATGGGGGAAAGGGAAGGGGAAGATGTGCCAGGGCCCGGTGATTTAAAAGGGCCCGGGTCTCCCAGCTGTCGCTGCTACCGCAACAGTGGGTGGAGACCTGGACCCTTTAAATTGCTGCTAGAGCCCCAGGCAGCATGGGCAGGGCAGCGCAGAAGGCTGTCTGGGAAGTCTGACCTCAGCCCTGCTCCTTCTGCCTGATGCCCTGTCCCCTTCCGGCGAGCCGGTCCACCATAGTAAGTCTTTTATATTACTTTCACTCCAGAAAGTGTGTACCTCAGTCTGTTTGCCCATCTCAGGAAAACATCGCTTTCTCAAAGCCCCACCGACCCTCTTTGTTCCTGAGTCCAATTACCCTATTGGTCAGTGCCTTTTTGTTAGGGGGCTAGGTTGAATTCTTCTTTTTCTCTCAGACTGGTTTTTCCCAGTAGACCTGCCAGACCATATAAGAGAATACCTTTGTGACAGTTGCTGCATGACCCATTCAGCCTGAAACGCTTGATGCCACAGGTCATGTGACAGTGGCTTTTCCCTCTGAAATTCCAACTCCCCATTTCAAGAATGCATTTTGGGATCCTTATTCATTACCAAGCATTCCTACAAACTACCATTATTATTTCATTATAAATAAGGCGTGCATGGGAGTTCATAGAGAATAAAGAGAGTTCTGAAAAGCCTACAAGTTAGTCATAACTTCCCAAGCATGACTCATTATAAGAGTGTTGTGGTAAGTCCTACCATACACCACTTACAGGTGCTTTTTCTACTCTTGAATAAAGGTTTCTGGAAGTAACCAGAAGAATTTCAGAAACTGTTTTCAAATAATCTATGTGATAGCAATAAGAGAGAAGACATGTAGTACCAGAAAAGTAATGCACATGGGGAGAATAGTCATTCTCTCTTAGTACATCACACACAGTTTATAGGGTCACATTTATTTATTTTTTTAAAGACTCTAAGGCCAGAAGGAGCTATTGTGATAACTATGATAATAATGAGTCTGTCAGTATTAGGATGTTTTCCAATCCTTTCATCATTCTCATGTCTCTTTTCTGAATCTTCTCCAATCCAATCTATATAATTCAGATCACAGAATATCTTCAAAGTATTTCATTTTAGAAAAACATCAAATCTTGAATTAAAAATTTCCAGTGATGGAGAATCCACCACAAGCTCTGGTAAATTGTTCCAATGGTTATGTGATGCTATGAATCTAAAACTCAAAAATTGAACTCATTTCTGTATGTACACTGATAATTTAACCATACTCTCTTTTCTTTTTAAATAAATTTTAGTTGATAAGAATGGGCTGTAAGCATGTATTTGGGTAAGATCTGGAATATTCATTAACATGGGAGGTAGTCCTTTGGGATTGCTAGGATGCTTTTATATGATGAATAAGATTTTCATTAATCTCATCATATTTGACTTTGGTGTCTAAGTGGAGGCCTGAGGCTGGGTTACTTTAAGGGAACTCTATTGTTGATTTCCAAATAATCAGTGAGGTAATAAAGAAGCTGTTTTATGCTGTCTTGGTAAATCTAACTATTGGCATATCCATCAACTTTGGGAATTGCCTGCCCCATTCTTTGCAGTTCACCCTAATTGAGTGTCTCCCACTGGGACTCTAGTCACAGGTTAATTATTCTCACTGTTAAAAAATGTACATTTTATTTCTAATCTGGATTGGTCTAGCTTCAACTTTCAGCCAATGGATCACATTATATCTTTCTCTGATAGACTGAAAAGTCCATCATTAAATATTTGTTCCCCATGTAGGTAGTTATAGACTTTAAGCAAGTCACTCCTTGGCCTTCTCTTTGTTAAACTAAACAGATTGAGGTCCTTGAGTCTGTCAGTATTAGGGATGTTTTCTAATCCTTTCATCATTCTAATGGCTCTTTTCTGAATCTTCTCCAATTATAATCATTCTTCTTGAATTGTGAACACCAGAACTGAACACAGTATTCCAGCGGCACTTGCACCAGTGCAGAATACAGAGGTAAAATAATCTGTCTACACCTACTCGACTCTGTTAACACATCCAAGGATTTCATTAGCCCTTATGGCCACAGCATGATCCTGAGAGCTCATGGAAACCTCCCGAGAGCTCATGTTCAGGGTTTCATTGTTTCCTAGGATAGAGACCACCATCCAACAAGTATGACCTATGTTCTTTGTTCTTAGATTTATACAATTATATTTAGCCATATTCAAATGCATATTGTTGCTTGAGCCCATCTTACTGAGTGATCCAGATAACTCTGTATCAGTGATCTGTCTTCATTATTTATCATTCCTCCAGTTTGTGTCACCTGCAAATTTTATCAGTGGTGATTTTATGTTTTCTTCCTGGTCATTAAACAAAAATGTTAAATAGCATATGGCAAGAACCGATCCCTGCTGGACTTCACTAGAAACACACTTGTTTGATGATGATTCCCTGTTTATAATTACAGTTAGCTAGTTATTAATCCTTGTAATGTGTCATGTTATTTTTATATCTTTGTAATTTTTTAATCAAAATGCAAGTTCAATACTTTCCAGAATTCTAACTATATTACCTCAACACTTACCATTATCAATCAAACTTGTAATCTCATCAAAAAAAGATATCAAGTTAGCATGACAGGATCTATTTTCTGTAAACCTTGATTGGCTTAAATTATACTACCTTTTAAAAATTCTTTATTAATAGAGTCCCATATCAGTGGCTCCATTATCTTGCCTGGGATCGATTATCAGAATGACAGGTTTGTAATTATCCATGTCATCTGTTTACCCTTTAATGATTGTCACAATAGCTTTTCTCCAGTCTTCTAGAAATTCCCTGGTGTTCTGAGTATCTTAAAGCATTAGGTAATAATTATGTGCAAGGAAGGGAAATAGAGGTTCCATCTTGCTTGTGGACATCTGAAGAAAACAGATCCTAAAGGTTAAATAAAATTATTCCTTTCTCCTGGTACATTTTGAATGTCACTCAGGAAGAAGACATGCTTTTATAATTCCTGAAACTGGCGTTTTATGACTAACAATATTGTTTGACTTGTTTTATAGGACTATAAAGTAAATAGCCTCAAAATACATATAGAACTAAGAACTACAAGATAGGTGAGAGGGAGTCTTTAACTGTTTGTGTTAGAGTCCTCAAAAAGAAACTAAAATGAAATGAGAAAACTAAAAAGCCTCTGTTAAAACACAAGAGAAAATTGAGATGGGGGATTATTAAAAAGTTAAACAAGAGGGTTATTATTATGAATGCATTAAATTAGGCCCTGTAAAGGTGTGAAAGTGGCTAAAGATTGCAAAATGCCTAAATCTTTCATGCCACAGAAGAGTGCCCAGCTACTTATTGTAATTTTTATTGAACAAATATGGCTTATGAGCAACTAATTTAAATGTATGCAATTTCTTTTGAATACGCTTTTCTTCTGACTCTGTCCCAGTTCATCTATTTTGGCCATACAGCACTATAGTGGATTTTTGTGCAGAAGTAAGACAACATAAACCTGATTTGGCAGGATGCAACTAAAAGTATTCTCAGCTGAGTATTAACAACAATGCTCAGTACCTCCAAACCACTTTAATGATATTGAGTCACCAGAAGATGTTGGGATTGGCTTTTGCTGGTAGAACTGGTCAGGAAATGGATTTTTACCAGTGACATCTTTTGGCAAAAAAATGAAACTTTGAAACGGATATTTGTCATTTTTTTAGCAAACAAAGGGCAAAACGTTTCAGTCAGTTGGGACTTGGGGGTGTTGCTTTTGCTTTAATAAATATTTTCACCTAACTACTTTTTTTTTTCATTTCAGGGATTTTCATTTTTTAAACAAAACATTGTGTTTTAAACAAGCAAACAAAGTTCAACCTGCTCTATTTGCTAGTTGTTGACCAGAGTGTATAAGACCTTGGTCCAGAGATGTGCTGGTTGCAGGGTGGAACGCAGTTCATTCTAGGTGATAATATTAAGAGCAGGGTTAAGATCGGATAGAGAGAGCTGCACAAAAGAAGCCACTTGCAGTGTACAACAAGTAGTATGTTTGATTGGTCCCATAAAAACCAGGAAACATACTCTATATTCTTGAGCACCTTGTTGATTAGACAGAGAGTAAGGCTACCACATCATACACAAACAGCTCTTTCTAACATCTAGCAAGCTCTGTTCTACCATAAATTACTTCTCTGAATGAATAATTTCTTTAGGTTATATCCATGCAAGGAAATAAAACATTACATTCCTACACCACTCAGTGTTCTGCAAGATCAATTTTAAAATCTGTTAAAACAGTTTCCCTTTGTCTCATATGTGGAAATGAGTGAGGGAAATAACTTGAGTTTAAGGAAAAGATGAAAAGCTCATTGAATTCAGATCCCATGGAAAATAAGAATTACTGTGACTATGCTTCAATACTTTAGTTAATCTTTAAGGTGCCACAGGACTCTTTGTCACTTCTGCGATTCCAGACTAACGCGACTACCTCTCTGATTCTTGAGTTTTCTTGGTCAATTACCGAAAGAAACCTGGTCTTAGAGACAAAAAATCAGCTCACTGGTAATGGGGAAAGGATAAGGGTTTCTTTCTGAATGATCTGACATAGGGATCCATAATGATCTGACATAGGGATCCTGCTATTATGTAATAGATGAGAAAAATGAACAAAATAAAAGGGTGGCTTATCTTTTTGTTACTAAAGAATATCTGTCTATTCTGCTTCAACTCCGTTAGCACCCACGCCACCCTACCTTAGTATCTGAGTACCTATTTAAATTGCTTGGTTCTGCAACACACTTCTGCAGCATGCACTATGGCAGTTTTGGGGTTCAGCTAATCTTTTCAGGGGTTCTCAAAGTGGGGGTCAGGATCCCTGAACGAGTTGTGAGGCTATTACATGGGGGTTTGTGAGCTGTCAGCCTCCACCCCAAACCCTGCTTTGCCTCCAGCATTTATAATGGTATTAAATATATTAAAAAGTGTTTTTAATTTATATAGAAGGGTCGCACTCAAAGGCAGGCTATGTGAAAGGGGTCACCAGTTCAAATGTTTGAGAATCACTGCTTTACATCAATCACCAGTTATTTTTCAGAATAATATAAAATGACTAGCAAAAATACCTGGCATTGCTCGGGGTATTTGTAATTGGAAACTGGGATGTAAAAAGACTACAATGTTTTTTATTAATACAAATTTTGTTCAGAAGTCTCATTTTGTCTAATTAATTTCATTCTCTTGCATTTAGATGTGGGTGGGAGGGGGGAGAGAGAGCTGAGCGAGTGCAGGGGCTGTTGGGGGGGGGAGAGATTTAAAAAAAATTCTATTCTTACCTGAGGGGGGAGAGAGCTGAGCGAGTGGGGGGGGGGGGCGTTGGAGGGGGGAGGGGGGAGAGAGCTGAGTGAGTGTGGGGTCAGTTGGAAGGGGGTATTATTACATCATAACTATGTCACAGAGAACAGCAGGTGTTAACCTGCTGCCCAGCTGATGTTAATGGGCTTTAAATAATTTCACCCCTAGGGGGTGTAAGAGATGAGATTTGAAAAATTTTCAATACGTACCCTGATTAGGACCCTAAAGCCTATAACTATACCAAATTTCAAGTCTCTAGCTGCAATGGTGTGGAAGGAGTAAGGGAACATACATACACGCACACACGCATACACCATTTGACTTTTATATATATAGATTAACATTGAACTAAAAGTAAAGGAAAGTGTAAAGGAAAGTCAGTAACTCCAATAAATATAACCAAATTACATATTCATGACGTTTGATTTACCTTGATTGTTGCTATTTTCATCCACATTCTGTGAAGTGCATTATCAGAGAATGGTATTTCACAAAGACTCAAAGTCAAAAATAATGAATTGAATTTCACATTTTGTGCATCTATCAGTACATTCTATTTAAAATGTGAGGAGGAGGGAAGTGTCGTGTCTAATGTAGTCCAAATTTCCTTTCCTTTTCCATGTCCTTTGTTGTTAAAAGCTGTGTGAATCTGATTGAAATTCTGATTTCTTGTGGACCGCAGCACTTCAGATACAGTCCCTGTGCATTGCTCTTGTACACTTAAAAAAATGCATTGATTAAAACAACTGTTTAAGCCAGTTCTTTCTTTGCTCTGCTTCCTGATTTATGTTCTGTGCAGGAATGTTGAAGTTTGCC
Source organism: Sternotherus odoratus (assembly GCA_032164245.1). Classification (NCBI taxonomy): domain Eukaryota; kingdom Metazoa; phylum Chordata; order Testudines; family Kinosternidae; genus Sternotherus; species Sternotherus odoratus. The sequence goes on along the minus strand of JAVMKO010000007.1, from coordinate 56,361,589 downwards.
TGTTTCTGTAGTCTAATGGTCATTAATGGGAAGGAATCTTCTCGACTCCAAGTGGCAGCGTGGTTGTGGAAGTGTTCTGCGGCCACTACTTCTGCAATGAGGCTTCAGAAACCATAGCAAAGCTAATGAGTCCCCAGCCTGTGAGTGGAGTGGCAAACTAAGATCCATGCTACAATCTTACTAATGAGCAGTTTGGTACAGGATCATTTTTGGTTATGGCTGATGCTTGATTAGGGACTTCTAAACTCTACCCCACTACATATAAATAATAACCTGCAAAGCAGCACATTTTCCATCTCATCCGCTTACCTGTCTTCTATGTCCTGAAATGCAAGGAGTCTCCATGGAGCTGATTTTCATGCCTTATTAATGCAGGAGAGAATTGTCCTTCTTGAGAGTTACAATTCCTGCTCCCAACCTCCTTGTTCTGTAGAAGTTTCCTTGCCAGGGGACTCTCAACAGAGTCCAGGATTTGCTTCTGTGAGCAGACACACTTGCATATGCGAGCATCACATTTCGAAATTTAAGAAAAGTCAGATAAATCCATATACAAACCAGGACTTGCCCAAACACTTACCTGGTTTCTGTCCACAAATATAGGATTTGCACATGTGCTTTTGTAGATGCAAGGGAAGGTCTATGTTATAAAAATGTGTCCTCTGAAGTCAGCTATTGTTAGCACCCTAATCCCAATGAAAGCAAAAAGTTTTTACAGACTAATTGTTCTTATGGAAATATTATGCTGTAATTGGTTGTGCCAAGGGAAAAAAGGGCTAAAGATTGTTCTTTGTAGGGGAAAACATTAGAATTGATCCTAAATCTCTAACATAGGTAATATGTCAAGTAACATGTAACATTTGTCTAAATTATACATTCTGGTATTTGAACACAACATATTTATTTAATATACAGTGGCAGCAATTTCATTCTTCAAAGACCTTAAAATTACACACAGCAGCCATGAAATTAAGAGTCTTAAAAAGGAAGGATACAATTGAGTATTACTATGTGGCCTTTTAACTTCCCACTTTTGCATGGTACTTGCTAGCAATCCCAATGTTATGGTGTATGAGAAAATAGGATCTCTTTAAATAGAGTGGCTGCAAATTGTATGTCTTGTGGTCCAGTTTTTTGAAGTAAAAAGTTTCTTATCTAAAATTATGGATATTTAATGCAGCCAAAATCTTAACTGAAAATTATCATAAATCTAAGATTTTTTAATAAATTGTTTGCTGAGCGTGCTTCCAACTTGAACATCTTTTGAAGTAATAGACAGGGTTAGGTAAAACACCTACACATTATGAGCTGGCTCTGTGTTCTACAATAATTCATAATTGTTTATCGCCTCCATTAACCTACACACATAGTTTCAAGCAGCTAAGGGGAAAAAGTGATGGACCAAGAACACTATCTGATTCTGAAAGTTTACCATATTTAAAATAAAGCTCCAGTTTTTCCCTATAGTGATGTGGTAACTACAACATCTATAAAATGTCAGCAAAGAATCAGTTGTTTAATAATTGGGTCTTGTTAATTTGGTCAAAAAGGGAGACTTCCCTTTTTACAGGGATTAATGAATGATTGCAGTTTTAAAGTTAGCTGTAGGGGTTGTTTCAATTATGACAGAAATAAAAATACATTGAAAATTACAAGCTACAATTCATTTAAAAAAAATCAGATATGAAGGTTAGACATTTGGGATAAATTCTTTTCTCTAGTTCATACCAAGATCTAATGTATGAATATATAGGCAAATGTGAGTTTTCTTACTTTGTAGACTGCATCTTCAACAAAGAAATGAGAAGAAAAAATCTGTTTTCTGCACTGGAACTGTTTCTTTATAAATGGCCATATATTCAATATGTTAATACTGTATACTGCTAGAATGAGTAGGTCTATGCAAGCATATAAAAAGTCTGGAAAACTAATGTCCTTTATTTCCCGGCCAATTTTTTACATTTCCCCATCATACTCTGTCCTGTACAGATAAGACATAGGATAGGGCTGTGCCCCGACCCCCAGCTTGTCTGAGTCAATACAGTAGTAACTCCTATAAAAGTGCTTACTTTAATCAAGGCATTATCACTGCTTTGGCACACTATATCTCTTCTAATGGCATTGGGTAGAATTGTTTACAGATTCTGTGAACTATAGTCAAGGTTAGTGTACTAAATTAACTGTATCCAAAGGCAGCAATGAAAATGGATACATAATCTGTGGATTGTTTGGTTGTTGTGTTGTAGGTGTTTTTCTGTTCATCTTCTGCTTCAAAGGTAGTGGGTAGACAGCAAGAGGGGAAGGTGTCACTAGAATCTGTGAATTAGTCAGCTGTACAAAGCTGTTGCTTGTGGAAGGAATATGGGAAGTAATTGGCATTAAGTCACTGGTTCTCAAACTGGGGGTCGGGACCCCTCTGGGGGTTGTGAGCCAGTTTTGCGGGGGTCGCGAGCCCCTGCTGCCTGCAGCCAGCCCCGACCCCTGCCGCGGGCTGCTAGCATCCGGTGCACCCATGAGCTCAGTCCCGGTCACGGTGGGCTCCCTCCACCCCCCCCGGCCAGCTCCAGGCACCCCTGTGAGCTGAGCCCTGTCGCAGGAGGCTCCCTGCACCCCCGCGAGCCCAGCCCCGGTCGTGGTGGGCTCCCGGCATCCCTCTGGCCCTGGCCGGTTCCAGGCGCCTCCACAAGTCGAGCCCCCGCGAGCATGGTCCCGGTCGCGGCGGTCTCCCCGCGCCCCCCTGGCCCCAGCCGGCTCCAGGTGCCTCCGCGAGCCGGGCCCCAGTTGTGGCGGGCTCCAGGCGCCTCTGCAAGCTCGGTCCCGGTTGTGGCGGGCTCCCCACGCTCCCCCGACCAGCTCCAGGCACCCCCACGAGCCAAGCTCGGTCACGGCAGGCGCCCTCGTGAGCTCAGACTAGTCGCGGCAAGCTGCTGGAACCCCCCACCCCCAGCCTGGCCCCTGCCATGGCAGGCTGCAGGTACACCCACCCCCCCACCCCCCCCAGCCCAGCCCAGACCCTGCTCCAAAGGGCTGCCAGCAGCCCCCCCCCCCGCCCAACCCCTAAGGGGGGTCGCGCTTAGAGGCCTGGTGTCCAAAAGGGGTCACCAATACAAAAAGTTTGAGAACCACTGCATTAAGTAATGCTGATGTGGGAAGACTGCATGACTGGCTGCTATTGATTTTTTTGTTTGGTTTTTCTAGTTGTAACTTGGAAAAAAAAAGACTAAAAAAAAAAAGCATGATTAAGCAAGAGTTAAACTTGAGCTGAGAAAACTAGGTGGATCAGTAACTGTGTCTTACCAGTGTGCTGAAAGGAGAAGCAGGCTGCAGAGGGAGAGGTGCCTTCAATGTTTGCATAAGTATGACTGGTAAAGGGGAAGGTCACCCTAGAGTACCTGTATAGCATTACAGTTATCTTTTTCTCTGTATGTGAAAATGAGAAATTTGCCAAATTGACATGACTAATGAAGGCGCATAAAAGCAGGGATAGATGGCAGAGACTGTGTGCTTACAGTTGATAAAATGCTTAACAATTAGAACAGAAGGAAGATTAATTTTGTTTTATTAGTTTTTCAAATCCAGAGTCTTCCACTGTTGCTGAGTTTAGTAGGATCAAGTCACACTTCATATAACAAAAGCTTTAACCCTGGTGCTGGTACTGCACGTCCATAATAAAATAAGTGTAGGCACACAAAAAATCTGTAGGCAAATCAACTTGCTTACTTTTCTCTCTTTTGTCTGTGTTCTGTTGAAGATTTTCAAAGAGACATTAACCTCTTTCAGAACTGGTGTGGACTCCATGCTGGGATAATCTCTTGATTTTACTGAGCACAAAGGGAGCATGATTGCCACCCATTGGCAGCTGATCAAATCCTGAGTAAAACTAGACTTTGAAATGTGTACCTGATTTTAGAGAACCCTAAATCCACAAGTCACTCAGAATGCAAGACTGAAAGGAGGCAAAGTTTGATTATCGTATGCAAGTCATACTACTATCCCTATAAAGTGATCAGATATATTGCAGTCTTATTAGAAAATAGTATCCCAGAAGAAGATGGTAATGTTTGTTGGGGTGGTAACACTGGTTAATGGTCTTTGTTCTCTATAAGCTTGCTTCTCCTTTGTGAGCATCCCACAAGCTTGATTATGCAAGTTCCCAAGTGTTTCATAGAAATGCAATGCCAAAAAGGGTGGCAACTTTACCTCACACAACTGAGCACCAAAAAGGTATGTGATGGTGCAGATAAGGCACACTTCCTCTAATCCTAGCACTATCCTGGTCTGTTGCTAAAAAGCTTACCTAAAGCTGTGAAAATCTCAATCAACTGGTCCTTTTGTTCAGAATAAATGTAGATCATTTCTTTGACTCCTTTTTGTCCTTTCTTTTAATAATTTTCCATAACATGCTTATAGGTCAAAATGCTATTCTGTCACATTGTCATCCACCTTTATTTCAGCAAGATGCCAACCCAGCATATAGTCTTCAACGCAAGATCATACAATATTTAGTGCACATTTTGTAAGGCACATCGACACTGAGACAGGTCTCTACATAACAGAGCAGGGCTTTATACCACTGGTCATTACAAGTTCTCTTAAACTAAGGAACAATCTATGCTTGAAATCAGAAGTAGTCTGTTTCCGATGCCTATTCCAGTAATTGTGGCTTTAATGTAGGCAGGAATTCATTCCCACAAGGCATGCGATTTTCTGCAGAGTAATACACAATATGATCCCAATAGAAGAGTACAGCTGTATTATTTAGGACTGACATTTTTATGTAAGTGCCAGCTACACTTAATCTTTTCTTTAACTATCAACAAAATGCTTTCTGGCATTACACTCTAATTTTCCACGATGCGGAATCAGATGTCATAAATGATAGAGCAGGCTTGCTGGAAGATGTGGTTTAAAGTGTAATTTTTCTCACTTTATGGTGAATGGAGATAGATATGTTTTGAACAAGTAACCAGTATGCATATGAATCTCTGGAGGCTAAAATTCGATTGATTTTTAAACATCCAATCTGTAAAAAGAAGGCTGAGAAAACTTTCAAATTGTTCTTTAAAACTGCTTCCCCGTTTATTTTTTATGGGGAATGGAGCAGCTGCCCCACTCCAGCAGAAAAGGGGCTAAAACAGCCCAGGAGAGGGCTGATCAGCTGGTCCTGTCCATGCTCTGGCACCGGCTCAACACCTTGAGCCCGGCCCCGGGGATCCTGGCCGGACTCCAGAGGCTTGCCCTGGGGTTTTTCTGGCCAGGACTGCACTGGGTCTCTGCAGGGGTCCTGAATCTTCCCCTGGCGGACGGAGGGCAGGGCCTGGTCTGCTTGCGCAGCCAGGTCCACGTCTTCCGCCTCCAGGCCCTGCAGAGACTCCTTTATGGTGCTGGTAGTCCGGCATGGAGAACGTTGGCGCACGCCTTCCTCCGCCGCCTCCGGGGGCTTCGATATGACCGGCAGCTCTTTTTTCTCCAACGGGGAGGTCTTCCGCAAGACCTCTCAGAGCTGCCGGCCTTCTACTAGGACCTCCTCCGGACCTGGAAGCTCTTCGGGGCGACCAGGTCCTTTGTGGCCACCGAAGGAGAGGATCTCCTCGCGGAGCCCCTGCTTCACAATTCGACCCTCCGTGTGCAGGTGGCGGAGTCTCCCTCGGTGCGCCGGAGGTTGGTCCTGGCAGAAATCACCAAAGTCGGAGACCTCCTGGACTACGACGGGGGGGACTGGGCGGATCCCCGTGCGCTCGCTCGGCGCATGGGGCTCTCCACCCTTGTGACCCCCCTGCGCATACTCCTGGAGGTGAGGACCGCTCTGTCTCCCGCCTCTCTCGGTTTCCTGCGGCGAGTCCTGCGAGAGGGTACTCCCCGCCCACCCCTCACCCCGGGCCCTCCGGAATTAGTACTTGGGCCCCGGGTTCGTGAGCCCTCCCGGCTTCTCCACTCCCACACCCTGAGCCGGCTGCACACCCTGCAGCCAGTCTCGTTTCGGACCACGCCGAGGAAGCAGCTATACACGCTCGTGCTCCACACGATTCATCTCCTCACCCTCGCGTCCCACCCCGATACCAAGTGGCGGGACTACCTAACACCGGAGGAGGGTGAGAAGCCCCGGTGGGCCAGCTTCTATTCCACCTTGATCCCATGGCCCGCCGGGGATATTAGTTGGCGGCTCCTTCACGGAGCCGTGAGCACGGGCGTGTACTTGGCGCGGTTCCTCCCCGTGCCCGACGCCTGTCCTTTCTGCGGCGTGAGGGAGGACCTGGCGCATGCCTATCTAGAGTGCGCCAGGCTGCAGCCCCTATTCCGGCTCCTCCAGAACCTCTTATTGAGGTTCTGGCTGCACTTTTCCCCACACCTTTTTCTTTTTGGGCACCCTATCCGTGGCCCCACGAAGTCGCGAGACCTCCTCGTCAACCTCCTCCTGGCGCTTGCTAAAGTCGCCATCTACAAGACCAGGAGGAGGATGCTAGACGAGGGGGTACGCTGCGACTGTGGGGCCTACCTCAGGTCACTTCTCCAGTCACGCATCCGGGCAGAGTTCCACTGGGCAGCGTCCACTGGCTCCCTCGACAGCTTCGCGGAGCAGTGGGCTCTGTGCGGGGTTCTCTGCTCGGTGTCCCCATCCTGTACCCTTGTTTTGAACCTATGACCTTCACGCACTCCCCTGCCTTTTTGTCATTAGTTGCCCCCCGTATTTAGTTGGCCCCAGGTCTAGTGTCCCTCCCGCCAGGCTGGGGGAGGGATTTTAGTTATGCACTTCTCGGGTAACCAAATAGAAGGAGAGGGCTGTGGCTGTGGGACAGCAGCAAACCCAGGCTGATTGGGAAAGCAGCCACAGCGGGGCCACGCCCCAATCAGGCCACAGCAGGCCCTGATAAAAGGGCTGAGAAGCAGGAGCTAGGCAGTCTCTCTTCAGGCTGGGAGGGGGGCAAGGTGAGGATATGAGAGTTGGGGGTTCTCCAGGGAGGGGAGACCTAGAGGCAGAATGTGGGGGTATTGCCAAGGGGAAGCCCCCCAGGGAAAAGGACACTGGGGTCTGGAAGGGACAGGGGGCCAGCGGACAGCAAGACACCAGCCTGCAGAGGGCGCTCCAAGCTGGCTAGCAGGAGGCACCGTAGGGGTGAGTCGTTGTGCTGCTACTGAACCATTAAAATATGCAGATGATGTGTATCTGGTTGTTGTGGTAAATACAACCTTGTTGTTGCTATGGCAACTGAGTTAGATTGTTAGGGGATAGCCCAGTCAGTTTTGGTTTGGTTAGTTTAGTGCAGGGGTCGGCAACCCGCGGCTCCGGAGCCGCATGCGGCTCTTTGATCCCTCCGATGCGGCTCCCTGTGTGTTCTAATTTTAACTGGCCCACAGACTGTTCTCTATGCGGCCCGCCAGCACTGTCCAACCAGTGCGCGGAGCCGCAGCCGAAAGAGAGGGGCGGGGTCAATAAGAGGCGAGCGGCGGGGGGGGGGGAGAAGAACGGAGGCGGAGCCGGGGCCGGGGCACAAGGAGAGGCGGAGCCGGCGGAGAAGTGCGAGTCGGGCCGGGGCCAGGGCCGGGGCAGGAGGCGAAGCGCGGCAGAGCCGGCGGATAAGAGCGAGCCGGGGCCGGGGCACAAGGCAAGGCAAGGCAAGCTGGGGGAGGGGGGGGGAGGAAGAAGAGCGAGAGCACGGCCGGAGCGGGGGGGAGGAAGGGGGGGAAGAAGAAGAGCGAGAGCACGGCCGGAGCGGGGGGGAGGAAGGGGGGGAAGAAGAAGAGCGAGAGCACGGCCGGAGCGGGGGGGGAGGAAGGGGGGGAAGAAGAAGAGCGAGAGCACGGCCGGAGCGGGGGGGGAGGAAGGGGGAGAAGAAGAAGAGCGAGAGCACGGCCGGAGCGGGGGGGAGGAAGGGGGGGAAGAAGAAGAGCGAGAGCACGGCCGGAGCGGGGGGGAGGAAGGGGGGGAAGAAGAAGAGCGAGAGCACGGCCGGAGCGGGGGGGAGGAAGGGGGGGAAGAAGAAGAGCGAGAGCACGGCCGGAGCGGGGGGGAGGAAGGGGGGGAAGAAGAGCGAGAGCACGGCTGGAGGGGAGGGGGAGGGAAGGAGAGCACGGCCGGAGCGGGGGGAGGAAGAAGAGCGAGAGCACGGCTGGAGGGGAGGGGGAGGGAAGAAGAGGGTGGGGGAGGGAAGAAGAGAGTGTTATTTCATTTTAAATGTCAAAAGGGTTTTGTGGCTCCCAGTGTTTTCTTTACTGTGGGAAACGGGTCCAAATGGCTCTTTGAGCGGTAAAGGTTGCAGACCCCTGGTTTAGTGTGTGGCAATAAATGGCTGCTTTTAAGGTTCACAGCTCTGTGACTCAAGTGATTTCTTCCTAAAACTGCTGCTCCCAAGGATACAACAGTAGAGAGAGTAAATCATGGGAAAGAATATATTAATTATATTTGCTTTGAACATGGATTAAATTTTGTTTTGTGACTGAAATCTTTTTGGAATTACAGTCTGAAGGGAATTACAGTCTGAAGGGAAAGAAAAGGTCTCTATAGGTAAAAAGGCTCTAAGTAAAACATATTTTCATTAGAACATAAGATTGGCCAGACTGGGTAAGACCAATGGTCCAGCTCACCCACTATCCTCTCTTCTGACAGCGGCTGATGCCAGATGCTTCAGAAGGAATGAAGAAAATAGGGTAATTATTGAGTGGTTCAGTCCCAGCTTCTGGCAGTCAGAGATTTAGGGACACCTGGAGCATGGGATTGTGTCTTGTACCATTACCTAGTGTCCTCACTGTTTTAGTGCTAATCATAGATTTATTGTCTTTCATGTTCTGTACTCTTCTGCAGTGTCTGATGAATTCCATATCTCCCAAGACAACAGATTCATGTTTTGCTCTTTTCACTTTTTAGATTGTAGTTGTTCACTCATTGCAATTCTCTCATTTTAAAAGTCAAGTTATCACTTGACTAAAGGTGGATGGCCACTTGTGATCTATACAAGAGTGATCTTCACAAGAAAGGCCAAGTGATTGTCTGGGATATTTATTTTGGTGAAACTGCTGCTTTCAGACCACAAAGCACTGCAAGAAACACAAGGACTATCTCCCCCACTCTCCATGTGCACAGGTGGTCTGATCCTGCTCCCATTAACTTCCACAGGAACAAGAGAAGCCCACCGTTGGGAAGAGAGAAAGGAAATGAACTGTTGTGTCTGACATTTGGCAGTAGCTGGGGATCATATTAATCAGTGCTCAGCTAGCTCTCCCTAATTAAACTGTGGACATGAACAGAAAAGGATAATGAGGATGGGAAATGGCACAGCAGTGACATGTCATAAATGGCGAGTTATGACTAAATGTAAAAGAGTGCTTAACATTATATCTTGTGACAGCTTAATTTTGCTTAATGAAGAAAAATGAAGTGATTGTAAAATTTCATTGGAAGTATTTGGTGCTGTAGATTCAGAATTTACAGCATGTCACCACTGCACAACCTTAATCCATTCTTGTAACAATTTTATGATTACAATCTTGTGGTCCCACTTAGACAATGAGTACCCTAGGACCCCTTGCCAAGGAAACGAGAATATTACATTAGCTAAATAAGTTTTCTAAACAAGCCGGAGCAGACAACATATTCCTCTACCTACCTAAACAAAACAAGGAGGTTTTAAAAAGTCCTACCTATGTTTGTGATACAATGCTGCTGTGTTAACCATTTTAGTTATACTTTATAAGTAGTTTTATGGTGTCTGTATCTGTGCGAGGAATTGTTATGATTATGTTAACCTAAACTAATTTGAGGTTTTTAGTCTTCATTTCTTTATCTGTTTAAAAGTTTGCAAAACTTATACATAAATGAATCAGAGCATTGTCTGTGAAATGTGAGGGTGAAATAGACAGAGTATGAACTAAAATAATGACTTGAAAGAGAACTGGTCAGCAGCCAGTCAGAATGAACAGCTGGGTATTATCTTGTTTATATATAGAACTGGAAAGCATTATAATTTGTATTATGAGGTTCATTTAAAAACAAATTTTCATCACATGTCATAATATACAAAGTAAATATACTTAAATTCTAATAAGTTCTTAAGCATCATTTTTATTCCTTTGCCAATCTGTAAATTTTGATTATTATTGATTGAAATATTTTTGTCAGTTTGGTGTATATGGTGAAATTGATGTTTACCAACATTTACCAATAAAAGTCTAATCCTTCCAAGCCTACTTATAGGAATACTGCATTCATATGTTACTTAGAGATATGCCAATACGTCTATTGCCTATTTAGTCACAGATATTGGTGTAATACAATTTTGATACCTTTTAAAGTACCTATGAGAGATTTTTGTAAAGCCTTCACCATCTGTTTCTCACGTTCCCTCAGTATAATACAATGATATCTTTCTGGAAAAAAAATTAAACGTGGCATGGCTGTTGCAACATGAAATCTTAGTGTTATTCAATAATGCAGATCATAGCATTTTCTAGAGCAAAAGTTATCCAGGGGTTGCAAACTAGCATTGGAATCATTCTGTAGTTTCAGTAGCTGTTGAAGAATGTATCACGGAGCTGTGCTTTTTTCATGCAAAAAACAGCTGCAGGCACAGTGAAATAGTCCCAGGGATGCAATTAAACTCAATTGCCTTTTAATGTATTCTACACCCTTTACAACTATTACATTTCCACAGTAATACATTACTTAAAGTAACAATTACCAAGAGATTTGGATTGTTTCTTCACAAAATGTTACAATGGGAAGAATACTATTTACATATAAACTGAAAAGAAACAGGCTTTTTAAATGAAAAGGTAGAAAAATGAATTTAACTTTAGCTTGTATCTAGATGTAATTATATGCAAAAATGAGCTCCAACCTGATCTCATAACAGCAGTTATGGAATCAAGTCTCAGTTAAGTGGGATGATAAATGATATCCTACTAAGGATGTAATATTAGAGCAATATAAAATGCTGAACTGAGTTAAAGTAACTTGAAAAAATAGACTACTCCTAAATATGTAAGGCCTTAGGTGGTGGAAATCAGTGTATCTCCACTGAAATCAATAGAGCTATTCTGCTTTACGTAAGCTGAGGATTTGAACCAGGTGCATTCATAACCTGTGTGGTACCACCTATTCTCACTTGGTTGTTCTAGTCCAAGTTACAGAGTGTGAACATATCACAAAAAGAAATTTCTCTTCTGAGTTATAACACCTTAGGGTTTTAAAGGCTTTGATTGCTTTAATAAACCTCCCAGGTTCCAAAGGCATAGGGGCTGCCCTCTCTTCTGAATTCAGATTTGGAAAAATAATATCCGAGCTTTATGTAGGCAAAAAAATCTCTCTTCCGTTCCAAGACATAGTAGATTCACAGTCTTCACCATATTCAATTGCCATGAATCATCCTTGTAACATCAGCTTGTTCAGTGAGCCTCATTACATTCTTAGGAAGAGAAGTTCATCCTAGCATTTTTAGAGGACTCCTTGCCCGGCAGCTATGAAAGAGCTGGGAGAGAAGAAAAGCACATTGTCAAATCCCTGTTACTGAGAAGGGCTTTTGTTTTTGCTTTGGCCAGTTGTAATCAAGTTGAACATGTGCCTGAATAGCTCATTTACTTAGTGTAGATTTCTACAGTTCATACTATAGCTGTATAACTTAGTGGACAGTACAGAGCCCTTAATTAAATAGAGAGATCTAATTCTCCTCTCGGATATATTTAATTGTGGTCAAACTCTGTGGAACAGATTCCAGTTACTGGAAATATTTCTCACTCTAAGGACAAAGAAAAACTGTTCTTTTAGATATCACTGTCTGGCAACTTTTGGCAAATATTGGACATATTGTATGTACACTCCCATTGAAGTCATGTGTATCTAAAGGTCAATTTGTTTTTAACTAAATAAGTATACTGCATGGGTATTACAATGATTTTTCCTAGGGTTTTTAAAAATAAGTATCTATCCTAAGTCTGGGAATGGTAGGAATAGGCTCTCCCAGAAAGCTGCTCGTTGAAAATTATTTGCCATTATAGGCCCATTCTGATGATGTGGCTTAGAACATAGAAAGTACAGTTCACAAAGTTACTTTTTTAATCAAAGCTTATTTAAAAACGTTTATTTCTTTTCCTATATTTCCCCCCTTTCAAGGATATCTGAGGAGAATTCAATGGAAATGACATTTTTATCTGCACAGACATACATGAACCTTTTGGATTATGGGAAATTCAGTTTCAAGTCCCTGCTCCACTGAAAAATTCCTGTGTGACCTAGAACAAGTCAGTCAGCCTGCCCTTCTGTGCTTCAGTTCCCCATCTCTAAAAAGGTATGTCAGTAACTTCTCAGGGTGTTGTGAGGATACATATATTAAAGATGGTGAAATGCTTTTCAATATACCAATGAAAATAGCTGTATGAGAGCTAGGTATTAATTATCATGATTTTCTTGCCACGTAAGAGGTAACAATGATGGAATTAGATCCTCAGGTGTGGCCCAGGAGCACTCAGTGAAGCAGAGGAGGGGATTTGAAAGGTAGTTAAAAGTCAACTTTGTGCTCCCATATTCCTGAGCTCTCTCTGTTGAGAGTCAATCCCTGTCACTTGTTACTGCAGGCTTCAGGAAATTGTCTGGCTGCCCCCCAAGGGGCCATTACAAAAGCTCCAGTTCCCCAGGGTGCAAGGATGCCTTATCCACTTCCCATTCCCTACTCACATCACCTGCATTGGGTACTGGTATCAGGGACGGCATCAGAGCCTCTGCAGTGGCTCTATGCCACCTAAGAATCCCTTTCTGCTGACTTGTTCCTCCTATGGTCATGTAAAATGGCTTAAGGACAGTTTTATGGCAGCCATGTGTTGCCAAGCTGCCATAAGCCAAGCCCAGGATCAGTATCTTTAAGAGCTTTACATTGCACATGTAGGACAAGCAATCCCTTTTCTCAGCTAGGCTCCGATCTTTTAGGTTAGCTTGGAAAATATTTTGTACCAGTTTCACAAAGTCGCTGTTCTCTGACCCTTTCAGCAACCCCATTAGTTGTTTATTGTTTTGCCTTTATCCGCTCTCCATATTATTTGCTTCATCAATGAGATTTTATTTTGTGGCCTTAGTTTGTTTTGTATTTGAATATAGTCCTATCATGGTATTGCTTTGATTGTTAGGAACATCTTTTGTGGAATGAATCATCAACTTGATTTACATCAAACCATTAATCACTTTCTGTAAGCCAGATCTAATTAGTACGAGTGTCAGTCCTTTCTTATTGCTGGTCCCAAATCAAAGCTGACTTCTTGTGTTTCCAATTTTCCATAAATGCTACTTTCAGGATGGCTTTCACCTTCACCAGAAAATGAAATAAAAGGTCATAATCTTATCTCCCTGCCTGAATTCTTTACACTTCTCAGGCAGAACAGTACCACTAAGAAAGCTGCCCCAAGCAGGTAGCTGGGGACACCCATGTCTATGCCACCCACTCCTGAATTAGTGGGGGCATGCACAGTTCAGGGGAATCTTGACTTGGCAGAGCAACTCACTAGTGCCATTCTAGCTGGCCTAAATTAGAGCAGTCCTGAATCCACCATAAATGGATGAGCAGAGGAGGAATGCTGAGATGGAAAATTGAGCAGCAAAGGGCCATGCTGTAAAATCTGTTAGTAACCTGAGAGCGAAGAAAGTTTGAAATAAAACAAATGTTGGTGATATGTACACTTTTAAGCAGAGCCCCACGATTTTTAATAAACACAGTGACTTCTTTTTAATTTTTACCCTTATTTTGCTAGACAGAAAAAATAGTACATTCTAGTTTCTCTATGGAATATAGTCTTTACAAGTTTGAGTTCCAGTTGAACTAGATCTGAATCATGGAGGCAGCATTCTGTTCTATATCAAGCGTAGACGTGGGTTTGAGTTGAGGTTGGAGGAGATTTTGTGTTCAGATTTGACAGTGCTGTAGTCTCGTGCATGGGTTGTTCTTGTGGGCATTCAGGCCTGCTGATGGGGCTGGGGCAAAGAGGGCAATTTCCAGGAGCCCAGGCAATTTAAAACTAAATGGTGGCAGCCGGGAGCCTTGGGGATGGGTGGCGGGTGAACCCTGGGCTTGGGGAGGCTAGCTCCCACTTGGACCACCTCTTCTGCCTGAGGCCGTGCCTCTTCTGCAGGAGTTTCCCCCCCCTCCCCACCCCGGCAGGACTACCAGCCCCTTCCTACACACCCCGAGGCTGCTTGAGTGCTGCCAGTCCCAGAACGCCGAGCGGGTGAGTGGGTGGCATGAGCTCCTCTGTCACAGAATGGTGGGCAGGTAAGCAGGCAGCATGCTAATACCCCCAGCTCCAGAATGCTGGGCAGGTGAGAGGGACGGGCAACGTGGCCTCCCTCCTTCAGCCCCGGAGTGCAGACCAGCCCCTATTAGTCCCCGAGGTTGGGGCCCCAGCCATGGGGGTGGGGGGGAAGCTTCCAGCAGCACAGCCTGGGAAGCAAGAAGGGGCCTGGGTATGGAACGTGGGTGGGGCCATGGAAGGCTATTTTGGGAGGCACAGCCTTCCCCTGCCTTCGATACTTACCCTCCATGACCCCAGGCCCTTTTAAATTGCCCAGGCTGGCCACAGGGCTCCTAGCGGGGTGACCACGTGGAAGCCCTGGTTGTGCCAGAAGAGCATGCCCACCAGCACAGCCTGCAACTCACTGGGCACCAGCCAGAACAGGTGCAGCACCAACCCAAAAACCTCAGCTGTCCTTTCTAGGGAGCCTATGAAGTGTTCTGCCCTAGGGCCTGTGTCATAAGTATGAAGTACCTTAGAATTACTGTTTCATCTGTGAAGGGTTAACCTGAAACAGGAGAGGGGATGACGTATTGGAGCTGCTAATACCTGGCAGACAAAGGGGTTACTTTCACTTTTGTTCCCGAGCTTTTTCGTTCTCTCTGCGGCTGCTCGGAGTCAGTCTGCATTCCCCTGGCTATAGGGAGGAATCACATCTATGTTTCCATCCTACATTTCAATAATCTGCTAAGAAAGCCAAAAGTCCAGCAGTAAGTGTATTCTTGAATTGTATCACTTGGTAATTGATCCACGGTGTCCTTAGACTGTTAAGTTTAGCAGAGAGAGAAATTCCAAGGGAGGGGTCTCAATGAGGGCTGGGTAATGCTAGGAGGCTTAGTATCTATTGATTTCTGTATAAGGAGTTTATGCTTTTCTCTTTTTCTTTTATTAAAATCTTTCTTGTAAGAACTGTCTGTTTGTTTCCATTGGAGTGATCCTGGTTTGGATCAGGCACCTCTTACAGCTAGTGAGGGTCTGTGTTCTCGAATCTCTCCCAGGTAAAAAGGGTGTGTGTGTGTGTGTTAAAATAGGGGTTCTAATTTACCCTAACCCATGGTCTTGGGGGCTCAAATTAGTGGTGGCAGCATTTTCCAAACCCCAACTGGAGAAGTTTGGGTTTTGGGGGAAAAGGTTTAACCTAAGCTGGTAAAATAAGCTTGGGGGGTGATTTTTCTTTCATGCGGGGTCCCCACATCTTTACCCTAGAGTTCAGAGTGGGGAAATAGCCTGTAATTGCTGTCCTGGGCCTATGGGCGTTCATCTCAAAATGGTCCAAATCAAGTGAACAGACTTCCCTGAAAGACTTCTGTAAGAGGGGGTACCCCAGCCTTTATGCTCCTGAGTACAAAGGCTGGGCCTCTTCTATGCCAGACCAACAAGTCCTCCCCCCCACACCCCACTTTGCCAGTTGGGGTTTTGGGGTCACCAATCGCTGCCACCAATCGAGTATACTTCCAAAACCTTGGAGGGGCCCCCGATCTTCCCCACCCCAACTTTGTCCCCCTCCCTGGGTTTCAAAGTCAGACACCTGAAGGCTGCTTTCCTTCACCCTCTGTCTCTCTCTACCTGAGAGACAGACACCTGGAGATTGCTTCCTCCCTTAACCCTGTCTCTCTCTACCTGAGAGACAGTCACCTGGAGACTGCTTCCTCCCTTAACCCTGACTCTGTCTTCCTCCCTGGAAGCCAAAGTCAGATACCGTGGGGCTATGCACCTCCCCCTACCTCCTCTCTTCCCTGTGAAGAGAGAAAAACCTTAAGGAAAATAAACCAGACGGTTTCAACTAGAAGATTTAATAAAGAAAAAGGTTAAAGCAGAGATACAGACACTTTACATTTGGGGTTCCCCACTCTTCTGAAAAGGAAAGAACACCCCAAAAGGCACGGCTTAATAGAAGAATCGAATGGTAATACTCACACTAAGTAGAAGTATCAGAAAAAGGTAGAGCCATCTTTATAGCTAAAGATGGTCTAGAACCCTTGCCAGCTACCTTGGCAAGCTTCCTGCCTCATGTGCAGCCAAGATGGAACTAACTGTTTTGCTCCTCCCTTTTTCCTGGGGTGGACGCTCCTCCCTCCCTCATGGCAGGGAAACTCCCACGTTACCTGTCTCAGACAACATAGCCCCCACCCAGGCAAGACACACTGTATTAGATAACATAGCCCAACCCAGGCAAGGTACCCTCCATACTTATGACAACTTCCAGTATGGTGTGGCACCGATCCTCACTTCCTCAACCTCTTCCTAATTTAAAAAAGCAATAGGTAAACCAGTTTGGATACAATTAAATCCAGTCTGATACTTTATCTAAAACACAAACCAAATTAAACATTACACATTTGGCTAGCTATTTCAAATATAAATATATATCCTTCTACATTTTCTGATTTCGACTGGCCCAGAGATGGAAATACCAAAACACAAGAAGAGGTTATTTCCATAATATTTTTGATACTATTAAAATCTAGTGCACATGATCATGGATTACTAGAAATTAATGGGAGTCAGGAAATCTGGTTGGAAATTGAGACCAAACAAAAAGTTCAGAGAAGCAGCAAATGATAATCCAAAAATATAAGATCTGTTTTTTTTGTTTTTTAAATTAGGCATATGCAATGTACTATGTTTGCACATGCAAGATGTAAATGCACAAAGTAGCTAGTTAAACATATAAATAGCAATTGCCTTCTCAGTTACCAAAATGCACACGATGTTATGTTAATTAAGAGCAAAAGTTGTCCCTCTATTACACACACTCTTTTGCCTGTCTTTATGTGCAGAACTAAGCACACTAAGACATGCAAGTCTCTATTGCTTTGTATCTTGGAAAATGAGAGCAAAGCATTTTAATTGCTACACCCATTTTCCACTTATGTATATGACTATTCCAGACGTGCTAAATGCTTATCTAAATTGAATCAAATCCCTGAATGCTTTAAGATTCACTGAGCCCAACTAGGTTTAAATCCGGATTTCTACAATACTGAGCTTCTGGGAAACCCGCTATTTATGTATGGTCTTCTCACCTTGAAAAATATCCAACATATATTTAAAATTGTTTGGTGGCAGGAATGTCATTCAACAAGACAGTCAATATAAATACATAACTCCCACTCCTTTGACCTGAAAGATGAATATGAAGGCACAGTTACTGTGGATCTATAGTGTGACAGAGATTTTTATTGAATGCACTTAGCCCTACAAGCTGATTCTTTTATTCCTTTAAGCTCCCAATAAAAAGATCTAATTAAAAAAAAGCTACAGAAGATTGTATTGTTTTTTATTTTATTTTATTAACATGTTTTAAGAGATTGTATTAACTTTTACTTTGTGCACTAATAATCATTTTTTTTGGAGATGGGGAGGGTGATTGCTGGCTATTGTCAATGTCTTGCTATTTGTAATGCATGAAAAGTTTCTCATGCTCTTCATGGCATAGTATATATTTCACTGGGGTTTTTCTTTTTCTGTATCAGACAGGAGTATGTTTGTTTTGTGGCAGGGTGGGCTTGACCCAGCCTGCCGCCCCTTTAAGAGGGAGAAAAGCCCTCTGCAAACCCCCGGTGCAGAAAGCCTAATCAGCCACCTGGCTTGCAGGGCAATCAATTGTATGGGTTGCACCTGGCAACCTCCTCTGGGGGATAAAAGGCTCCCAGGAAGGAAGCCCAGTATGGTTGTGGTGGTTGGAGCTAGTCAGAGCTGCATGTTTAGAGCTGGACTATATAGAGTCTGTAAAGCTGTAAGCTGAGCTATCAAGAGCTGTATGCTGAAAGACTGTACAAAGCTGTATATATTGGTGGTGGGAACTT
This sequence comes from Sternotherus odoratus, assembly GCA_032164245.1. Classification (NCBI taxonomy): domain Eukaryota; kingdom Metazoa; phylum Chordata; order Testudines; family Kinosternidae; genus Sternotherus; species Sternotherus odoratus. Next base: position 56,343,518 of record JAVMKO010000007.1, on the reverse strand, counting down.
GCACTGTGAATTAAAGAGCACTGTTTGGAGCAAAGAAGGGTTTTCCTGCCTGTTCCTGAGAGGGGTGAGAGAGCGGTCTGTCACAGTTTTCTTTTGCATATTTTTTTTTTTTGGAGAAAGAAACAATAATATATTTGCCATTTACCAAAGAGAGGTCCTACAGCACATCAAGACTGGAAAGTATCTTGCTTCAAGCCATAACCAGACTGTTGCTTCAAAGAACAGCTAGCCACTTGGTCAAAATAGGGGGAAAATGACTGTTAGTCCCATGGCAGTCAATGTATGCCCCTCAGCTTGAGATTTCAGTAGCAGGGTAAGGGATGATGATAATTGAAAGCAAGTCCTTTAAGGGGAAAATTGTGTAATATAGGCACTGCAATGAGATGGAGCAGTGGGATTCACAGCATCCGAGAAGATGCTTGAGGAGTGATTTTTGCATCTGATCCTGGTGTTTAGCAAGAATGTGTATCTCCGAAGAGCAAGGTTTTTTTGGTCACCTGTTCTTTGAACAAAAATGAGCTGTATCTAAAAGAGACAGGCACTGATTTATCGGACTTTTCTCGTTCAGTTTAGTAGTAATACTCACATTAAAAATATGGCATTTATGGGCTTTCAGATAATGAATTGAGTTTTTAAATTAAGGCTATGATTGCTTTTCAATCATGAGATACTAAATAGACTGAAAAACATAAAATATGAAATCTGCATGTAGTTAATAAAACATCACAATTTATAGAACAGGTTCAGTTTTTTAATGCAAAGTTAAAAGTAATATATTTAGTTGCTACATTACTAGTAGAGTTGATTGCCTAACTTAAAATGACTAATTTATCAGATGAAATTCAACTCTTTTCCTGATTGTCCAAGCGTAAATGATTATTCCTTTAAATTTATTAAATTTTCATAATTATTCACCAGATAATTGCAGTGAATAATCTTGAATCATTGGCCTGTATATTAGTAATGCATTGCTTAGAATTTGTGCTCTTTAGATGGCCAGTCTGGTGCACATTGCACTTTCACCTTTGCTCACATTAGCAATGAGATTTGGGCCTGATTCTCTACTGTTTTCATTTACACCTGTGCCCTGAACGTCCTGAGCATAACTGGTAGAATTAGGTTTCTGGTGGGCCATTCTTGAATAGGCGTTCAAAATCCACTTTCTATTAACGTTCTGTAATATTTGATATAATATTTTCCAGTTGATCAAAACATTTTAGCACATGCTTAACTTTAACCACATTTAGTCCATCTGTATTTAGGATGGGCTTACTGGCTTTGCTAAACTGGGCCTGCAGCCAGTGTATTACCAAAGTATCTTCATCTCATATATCTCTCCAGTGTGCCTATGAGTCACTCAACCTGCCTGATCTAAAATGTTTTCTCTTCCATAGTGAGATGGACAGTCAGAGTCCATAATAGATGCACAAGCATTTCATAATCCAACCTTTGTGTTTCTGCAGCAGTGTCTTGCATTTTGTTTCCACTGAGCAGAAAACATTTAGTCTCTTTGGTCTCCACAAAACCAGCATGGGCTCAAGTTAGTTCTACATTGTGACTATATCTTCGGAGACCTGATTTATAGTGGAGAATTTAAAGCCCACTTTAAAGGTTTTGGCTTTGGCAGCTCCTGTATCAGCCATGGAACGCCTTGTAATGTACACCCAATAATGCTTTAAAAACTGTAGTGAGACAGTGGGCAGTGTGAAACAGTGGGCAGTGAAAGCAAGAATGACTGGAGGTTAGAGGTATTATTGTCTTTGGTGTCTAAATAGCTGCTTACTGCTGTTACCATAAATGTTGGTTGCAAGGGAATTTGCCCATATATAAATCTAGGATCACAATATGTAAATAGCTAAATTTGTTGGAAGAGAGCTGGAGCTCATGTTTTGCTTCAGAGTCTCATTAGTTGTCGAAAGCTTACATCCTCCATAGTAGAAATAAGCTGGTTATGAATTACCATAACTTTCTATAGGGAAATATAGAATCACAGAAATGTAGGGCTGAAAGGACCTCAAAACATTATCAAGTCCAGTCTTTTGGCAGATCCAGTAAACCTAGAACATCCCGGACAGGTGTTTGTACATCTGTTTTTTAAAATCTCCAATGATGGAGACTTTATAACCTCCCTTGGAAATCTATTCAAGAGCTTAACTACCTTTATGGTTAGAACATTTTTTCTTAATATCTAACATAAATTGTCCTTCCTGCGGATTAAGTCTATTACTTCTGATCCTACCTTCAGAGGACATGGAGAATAATTGATCACCATCCTTAACATATCTGAAGACTGTTTATCAGGTCCCACTCAGTTTTGTTTACACAAGACTCAACATGCCCAGTTTTTAAAACTCCTCCTCATATGTCAGATTTTCTAAACCTAAATTTACTGCTCTCCTCTGGACTCTCTCCAATTTTGCCCCATCTTTCCTAAAGTGTGGTTCTCAAAACTGGACCAAGTACAACAGCTAAGCTTCACAATGTTAAGTAGAGCAGGACAATTACCTCCTGTATCTTACATACAGCACTCCTGTTATTACACTCCAAAATATATTGGCCTGTTTTGCAGCTGCATCACACTGTTGACACATATTCAATTTGTGATCCACTAAACCCCTCAGATCCTTTTTAGCAGTGATACTACCTAGGCAGTTCTTCCCCATTTTGTAGCTGTGCATATGATCTTTCCTTTCTGTGTGAAGTACTTTGCACTTGTCTATTAAATTAAGACCGATTCTCCAATACTTTTGAATTCTAATCCTGTCCTCCAAAATGCTTGCAACCCCTTCCAGGTTTGTATCATCTGAAAATTTTATAAGCATATTCTTTACTGCCTTATCCAAGTCATTAAGGGAAATATTGAATAATACTGGACCCAGGATGAGTAGAATCTCTGAGGGGACAGTCTCATGGAGATTTCCTTCCTTTTGCACTATCTGTTGAACCTAATAGTAATCAATATTCTTTACAATTTTTTTTATGGTGCTGGAAATTGTTGTAAAGGGTCCCACCTCACTCCCCTTCAACAACTACTGGGATTCAAGGCTGTTTTAGCTAGAGCTGGCGGTGACCAGTATTTCTGGCTGAGTCCCTTTAAGAAGTGCTCAGGAAAGATTTGTGTCTAAAAAGCAACACTTCAGCAGCAGTAGTGCTTGCATTATATAATTCTGAGCTGAACTCTAGGTAACATAAGTAGCTCACATTGTCATTATAAGCTACACTGACACAGCAGCTTCAGAAAACAGCTCAGGTTGATACAGCTGCTGTGTGGGTGAGGGGGTAAAATGGGCCACCCCTTACTGTCAGCACCTCTGGAAAGGTTTCCTCTAATTTTTTTACATCCATGTATGGGGCTGGGGATGAGGGTTTGGGATGCAGGTTGCCCTGGAGCTGTGGTGGGAAGAGAGGACTCTCCTCAGCTATGAATAGCGTAGCTGAAGTTGCGTATCTTAGTTCGAACCTCCCTCCACCGTGTAGCCCAGCCCTATGTTTATACCATGAGCTAGGGGTGTGATTCCCCTGCTTGTGTACACATACTCATGCTAGCTCCCGTCAGTCTAGTATGAGTATAAATAGCAGTGGAGCTGCAGTAGCACTGGCAGCGGGGGTATGAATAAAGCATGTGAAGTACAAACTCACCTGAAATTGGCGGGTATGTACACAGCATGGCTCAGCTAGGCCCCCACTACCATTACTCATGCTACCATGGTGACACTACTATTTATACTCACTAACTCCATGAATATGTGTACATAAGCAGGGAAATCATACTCCTAGCTCATAGTCATCTCAACACTGTTTCACTGCATTTTACACTTTTCTAGTGATAGAGAAATAGTTTCCCTGATTGATGTAAATTATCTGAGGTAATTGTTGTGGTTAATATAAGTGGGGTACTTCTTATGCTTAATACAAATGGGAGAGTGAAACTAAGATTAATTATGAAAGGGATCTTTAGTATAGGAAGGAATATATCAAATTCTACAAAAGAACAGATTTACCTGTATAGCAGTTGTACTTTCTCTCTACCACAAATTCAGAGAAAGATCTGGGTGTTTTCCTACTCTGCTCTCAAAATATTACATATGATAGTGATTGTAGGCATGATTCTCAGCTGGTGTAGCTCAGAGTAACTTAATTTGGAGCCAATTAAGTGATGCCGATTTACACCCCACCTGAAGATCTAGAGTAGACCCTTGTTTTCTGATCATACAAACTGCACCTCAGAGTAACTTAGCTTGACATAAAGGGCTGGATAATTTTGTGATCAATAGTAATGTTAACATTATGTAGGGTAAAAGTAGGACAATCTGAATATCACATTTAGAGATTGCAGCTTCAGGAGTCAAAAAAAATTCTGCTATGTGCAGGACTGAACAAATCAATTAATGTGTTATGAGGGTTGGTTTATTTTTGTGTGTCTATGTGTCATAACTCCTCTTCAAGTATAAGATATTGGCCACTGTCCGAGATAGGATAGTGGACTGGATATGTTGATAGAATTTGTTCTATACAGTCAGACTATGTTCCTGTAAGGGACTAAATATATTATATTACTCTGCTTCTGTGTTATCCAAGTGCTGAGGAAATCCTCAAGGAGAGTGTTCAATTGTCTTTATGGCATTTTTGTGTTCCCAAAGCATTTACTGGAACTATGGCAGAGTAAGGAAGTAGTTTTAAGTCTTCATTTAAGTCTCCAAATAAAATAGGACTGTACAACTCGTGGCTCTTATTATTGTGTCTGAGAAACCTGTTCTTAAATACTCATATTATGGACATCTTTTAAATTATTCTTACATTATTGCCTGCTACTAGTGGCACTTTAATTAAAATAGATCTGCGTATCCAGTGGCTGCATCTATATTAATTTTTTAGGTGCATATTAGGTGTGCATATGTGAACATCTGGATACCTAGCTGCCTTCACCAACATTTCTATAGTTGACCAGTGTTATCCCATTTCTGAAAGAATGAAGTAAAACCTAGAATTAAAGTATGATATGGCACAGTCAGGTTTCTTGCTAGACTGTGAAAATGTTTCTGGTTCCTCGACTACTGTTTGATTCACCTTCCATCTCTAACCAAAATGAAGTTCTGTCTGCCTGTGGAAGAGCTAAATGTGAAGACTGACTGTGGATTGAAAACTTGTTACTAATAGGACGTGAGTGAGTGGTAGGATTTATTAAAAACTCTGGGCTATCTGGCTTGGCTCATCAACTCCATATTTACTAAAAATTGAGATGGGGTCAAAGTTTTATTCTACTTATCTACACTTTATTATTCTATCTGCTTCCTCAGAGCCATTTCTGGGAACTCTTCCAAACTTCTACCATCTGTGGATCTTAGCACAGTGTAAGAAAAGGAAGCTGATCTCTAATAGAGCTATAGTGAGCAGCCCAAAAGAGATTTATACTCTAACAAACAAGCCCCTACTAACTCACTTTGCTTCGTGTTAGGGCCGTGATTAAGAGAGAGATAGCCTGTCTCACTAAAAAATTGCAATTGCTCCAATTTGAGAAGCTGGCAATAATGCTGCTGCAGCCACATGGTAACATTCAAATATCAGCACAACCGCTGAACATGAAACAACCTTGACTTTTTTTCCAGTAAGGGCTTACCAAAGCTTGATTATCTGAAACCCCTGTTCATACTCCCTCACTGTGTTACAAAGAGCTGTCAAAGAATTTTTAAAATAGAATTTTACATTTAATTTTTAAAACCATAACCACTCACAAAGAGAGAATGAACATACTGGATCATGTTCTCCAGAAAACATAAGAGATGAGAAAACATGTTTTGAATATACCAAATGTAGACTGGTGGCAGCAGGACTGATTCTGTGCATTTATCATCATATACTGTGGTGGAGTAAACATATTAGTTCAGAAACCCCTCTTGCTAGTAGTGTTTATAAAGAAACCACATTTCAAAGGGTGTCCATATGAGCACTGATCATTTTGACTTGCCCTCTCATTATCAAGCTTTCCTGTGATAGATTCTGCTAAGGAGAACGAGCCAACCCAGAACCACCTGGGAATAGGTAACTGCCTAAGTATCTGGGCCACAGTTCATTAGGTAAGAAGTACCTGGGCCTTATAAGAGGTTATGAAAGTTCACAGAGGGAGTAAAACACACAAAGTTCCTAAGGAGAGGACTTCTCTGGGGATTTGGTGAGGGACCTCAACAGGAAGATTGCTCCAGCAGAAAGAGGCTCAAAAAGGGAGGAGCTGTGAATGCCAAGCCTTAGCAAAACCTGGTCCCAAAGGGAGGACCTCACCAGATATGAACTCATAGCTTCAGGCACTCCAGATCATGAAAGAATTATATGCTTCTCCAGAGAAGAATTGTCCTGGTTAAAAGTCTCCAGGGACCTTGAACCCAAATGAGAACACTTCCCAAACTGATGAGAAGAGACCCTGGCTCCAGAAGAGTGGTCTTGGTCCAGAGGGCCATGCTGATAAGGAGTCTGAACAGAAGAGATAGATGGACTTAAGTGGGGATTGACAAACTTAACCTTAACTTTGTCTTCTTCCCCCAACAGCTCTGATGCTAGTGTGGAGATTTATTTGTGTAACCTGTTTGCCTTTGGAATAAATAAAATAGATCTCTGAATGGGACACATATTCAATATATATATACGCCTCACTGAATTAAAAAAAATATATAAAAATATAAATGGAGATATACCAATCTCCTAGAACTGGAAAGACCTTGAAGGTCATCGAGTCCAGTCCCCTGCCTACACTAGCAGGATCGAGTACTGTCCCCTGACAGATTTTTTGCCCCAGATCCCTAAATGGCCCCCTCAAGGATTGAGCTCACAACCCTGGGTTTAGCAGGCCAATGCTCAAACCACTGCGCTATCCCTCCCCCCCAATTTACTGAAAGCACTCTAAGGGAAACTGAGGCAAAGCTGCAACCATGGTTCTGCACTCGGATGCTCCACGGTTGAATGCCCACCATTACAGGAAACATTTCTGCTATTGTTATTTCTGCTTAGAATGGACAAGGGGCAACTTTAAGTTATGTCTCTAGGCCACAAATGTTTTACACACTAGTAATATCACAGGACTGACACATCTCCCATTTCTCCCAACCTTACTATCACTTCAGTACCTACCTTTTCCCATCACACAGCTGCCTATGCTATTCTGCTACATAACTCCAGATAACTCTTACCTTATGTTCCCTCAGAATCCCACACTGATATCTTTGGACTGTAATTTCTGTTGTGTATCCGCTTCATGCTAACACTGATTAGCTCTGTTACACAGGAGAATCTGGCTCAAGGTGGACAGTGCTTCAGCAGTGAAGGGATTAGTGCTGTATCTTGGAAAAAGTTTTAATAGACCATCAGTTCAAATCAATGACATACAAGGACACAAAGTCCCTTACTGTGTCTAGCCATACAAGGAACATGCTTTCCCTGAAGATACTAGAGTAGGCATCTTTTACAGGGATATTTTTAGTTACTTTGATTTGAAAGCTTGTATTAAAATCATTGTTGCTATTATGGAACAAAAATCTGACTCCATGGTGATCAGCTTTGCTGTGAACCATTGAATGTAGCCAAGAAACCTTCAGGGGCTATTTGCTTCTTTCTGTCCTCAGAAAGAGACTTTGGGGCGAGGGAAGAAACTTGCTATCATAATGCTGGCTGATCTGAAAGAAGAGCAAGGAGTGAGCTTTAACACCATGGTTGCCATCTCCATTATCTCCTGGCAAACTAATACCAGGTGGGGTATGAGGTTTTAGTCTTATCGGCCCCTCCATGTGCTATACATGTTTTCTAGCAGTGAGGTCAAATAAAAGTCGAGACCAAAGACAAAAGCTGCATTTTCTATCTTTGTTGTTTTTTTTTTCCTTTCCCTTCTTTGTGTGTTTTGTATTGTTTTCTAGGAAACAGGACCAGACTTTAATAACACATCCAGCCCAACTCAACTAACTCTTTTTTTTTCCTCAAAAGAGGACAGTTATCTTCATTTTTAATGCCATCTAAAAGACTCAAACAAGGAATTTTTCCTTCTACAGACTCTCTACAGCGAGAGGGAAAGAAAATGAGGGATGCTATTAAAATCAGAAAGCCTTACTTTACATTTCAAATCCTTTAACTCTTCTATTCTTTTTTATGTATCTTTAATAAAAGGTTAAAAAGGGTTTGTAATGGTGTGTTTGGCATGGGACAAAGGAGACTGAGGTCTCTGTACAAAACCCTGAACCTTGTTTAACATTAACGTTAATGTTGCATGTAGTGGTGTCGGTCCCAGGGTATTAGAGAGACCAGGTGGATGAGGTATATCTTTTATTGGAGCCAACTGGCATGGGTGAGAGAGACATGCTTTCAAACTTACACGGGGCTCTTCTTCATGTCTAGGAAACATACTCAGAGTGTCACAGCTAAATACAAGGTGGAACTGATTGTTTAATATTGGACAGTTACAGAGTCAACACCTTTGATCCCATTTATTCCATCTAAATTAATACAACAGAGCTTAGTATTGGATCCCTTGTTCAGCTGCCTTCTGCAACTGTCTGCAAACAGTGCTCAGTTTGGCAGGGATCAGAGGCCTTCCTGAAAGAAAGAGGTGAAGAATGAGCTATTTGCTCTTTGTTGGCATTTTGACATGCATGACAGGACAGGGTGCTAGTCTCACATGGAAGTGCTAAACCAGTTGCCCAGTACCAATTGAATGTGCTATTTTATGAAGGGCTGACTTTAATTAGCCTGACTATAGCATGCGGCCATTTAGAAAGGTACTGCCATCTTGGCAGTGGGACTCAGCATAGACCCCTAAAGATTCTAGCAGCCATCAAGCTCAGGCAAATTGGTTTCTCTGAGTCGGGAAGATGAAGAAGGGGCACTAATCTCAGGAATTTGTTGAGGGACTAGTTAAGTGTTTTCTTTATTTATAGGTTCATATTCCTTGCTCCCTTCTGAGTGCTGGGATTTATGGTGATGCTGTGGTCATGTAGTCCACAGTCAGACAGAGGATCACAGTAGGGTTTTAATAGTTATGCTGACACTGTGTGTAGAGTATGCTGTGGGACTAGCACACATGGAAGTATTTTCCCCAGGGATGAAAGGCTTGATCTGTGACAGGTTTATTTAGTCAACTGGAATAGGAAAGTTTGTATGGCTGAATTTGGTGATTCAAGTTAAGGGGGAGCTCTGGCTGCTGAGGAGCAGGTTCTGTGTGCTCTCCTAGCATTACCTGACTTGTTCACTCAACAAATTCTGGTTCATTTGGAAGGATAGAGAGACCAGAGGACAGACAATCAGGAGGTAGCAAAATGATTGCCTGTTGTTTAAACAGATTTGGATTATCCAGCAGGGTTTTGAAGAGTGTTCAGTGATTTGCTCTTGTTCCTGTGGTCTGAGTCAGTTGCTAAAGTTTTCTTTCCTTTAAATTTCACTCAAATCTTAGAACAGGCATGCTAAAGGTGGTGACTGGAGGATATAGGGGATGGGAAGGACTATCATACACAGCTTATTATTATTTATTATAGTATATAAAGGCCCCAAGTAGGATTGTGGACACATTGTACTGGGCACTGCACACACACAAATGAAGGCCCCAGAAAGCTTACAATCTAAAAATCAGATATAGACCTGAGAAAACAGACTGTTCACCACAGTGGAATGGTTTGTGGAGATCCCTTCTTTTTGAGGGTCAGGGAAAATGGTAGGTACCCAGGCTTTTAGATTACATACTTTTGTAGATGACTAGCTTCCACATAGTGTTTTCTCCATGTCATCCAGAATGGCATCAACCACAGAAATATCAAAAGTGGAAACTTGCTTTTGGCTTTTATATATTTGAGGTTTTGAACCAAAGAGCTCCACTTTTAGATTTGCGGACAGTCAAATGCAGTAGCAATTTTGTAGGTGCAAATAATTGCAAGCAAAAATTATACCATTTAGTCAGCTACCTAATGAAATCCACTATTTAAACCACCCATATTTGTAGGGTTTCCATACGGAGGTTTGGTTTTTTAATTCTTTGCTTTTTATATGATACCCTTTGAAAATTCATCAATTTTTCTTTACATTTTTTTGAGTGACAGTCGTTTTTCCCATGCTGCTAATGGAGCAATTAAATTAACAGAACATTTGTATTTCCAAATGCCAGAGCTGGACAAATGTGAAATAGGCATGATTAGATAATTGCCTTCCAAGTTACAACAATTTTATGTTTCTAAGTGTCCAATTTTTAAAGGTTCCTTTTTAATTGGTATTTGTGTGTCCAGTGTGTGAGAAAAGAATTTTTGTGAGAACTAAATGGATAAAATGGATCTCTGCTCTTTAAAAGATAAATAAAGGTGCCAACCTTTATTTATCTTTTAAAGAGCAGAGATCCATTTTATTCTGCCACAGAAAGAGAAAGCACACACACTATTTTTATAACCTTAACTAAATTAACCTTAAATATGAACTTGACTCTGTTTAACTCTTTATTCTGACAGTATCTCTTTAAAATCATACACATTTCACTACCAATATGTTTGAAAAGTTTTTTGTTTTGTGTTTCTCTTGGTTTGGACAATGGGACCTGATTTTCAGTTCCCAGGTAGGTGCAAGTTTGCTCACACACAACTGTGCGCCTAGTTTGGACATACACTTAGGTATGCATGCAAAAATTGCATGACTACATTTGCACATACATAGGTTGAGAGGTACTCATCCCCAATTTGAATGTCACATCCACTTATCCATGTCAAGCGAAGGGTTTAAAATTAGGCTTTCAAATTAGACTACTCAGTTTTACAGTTTCACTTATCACCCCCACCGCTCCTACCTATCACCCCCATCTATCACTTGAAGGGGTTAAGGTGGCTAGTTGGGCCAATTAACTCCCCAGGCTGCACCTGGAAGTGGAGCCAGGTAGCAGGGACTAATTAAGTGAGAATTAGCTGGATGGAAACAGGAGGGGCCTGTATAAAGCCCAGGAGTTGAGAGCAACTGCGGGTTGCAGAGAAGTAGTCTGGTGTCACTTTCTAGGAGAAGGGAGAGGTGTTTGGGGCTATGGCACGGCACGGGAGGTATTTGGCACAGATCTTAAGGCCTAGGAGTATGAACCCTGGGAGTGTGCCTAAGGAGCCAGATGCTAAACAGATCCAGAGTCCTTGGAAGTACATGGGGGTCCAAAGGTTGAGTCCAATACACAAGGGAAACTCAGCCAGGGTTATAACAGTTATACCTGCCATGTTATGGTAGGACTTATGTCATGTCATGTGATGTTTCATGTGACACACTGTGCTGTATTTCCAAATAGGGATCACAATGTTTACAATATAAGAGAAGTAGCCATGTTAGTTTGGATCTGCACAAGCGACAGAGTGTCCTGTGGCACCTTAAACACTAACAAAAGCATGGAAGCATAAACTTTCGTGGGATAATACCCACTTTGTTGGATGCATGCCTGTTTAAATGTATGTAATGTTTAAAGTATACCCTTACTTAATATATGTATCAAAATGTCCTGAAATTTTGTTTTGGAATAGTTATATGCTTTGGAAGATATTTTTTCCCCCTCAGTGATAGTTAATATAAGTTTTAGACACCATGGTTTCTGTTCTTTGGGCACATATTTTCTATCCACTTGTTAGTGTCTCGGTGACATTTGGTTGAAAGACTCTTCATCATAATAGATTTTTGTGCTCTTCTGAATCCTGACATAAGGTGCTTCATCTGATGGATGATTCAGTGGTTAAATGAATGGGCCCCTGATGATTTTGCAAGAGGCAGGGTTTGCTAATTCACATATTCAACCTAAGCCCAATCAGTTACTCCAGGTTGTCTTTTATTGCGATTCCAGAACAGTTTATTTGTAGGGGTTTAGGGTGTGTGTATGCACATTTGTAGCAAGTTACTCAGTGACTGATGGGTATAATGAATGTCTATATATTTGTTGAGCTAGAATCTTGAAATCACTAATTATGAATAAAGAAAAATTCCTGAATTGGAAACTTCTCTAAACAAAGGGCATCTGTTGAGATTGCATGCCAACCCTTCACATACTCTTATGTATGTACTAGAGGGAAGGATTATGTTAATTCCTTCTGAGACATATTCATGTCCAACATGAAGAATTCAATTTGGAGTAATAAATATCAACTGGGATTGCCAGTTAAATTTTAGCTAAGAAAATGTCCATAAATAGGTTTTTTTATAGGGGACCAAGATTTTCAAATGTAACTAGTGATCTGGCTTGGGGTGCATCAGTTATTTGGTGCTGAACCTGACAGCCTGTAAAAGGCCCTGATATTCAGAAAATGTTGAGAACCTATTCTCTGAAAACCAAGCAGCTTTACAGCATTTCAAGCTGGGCACCCGAATTAGTCACCTTTAAATATTTTGACCTAAATGATAACATTGAAATTAGTATTTTTTTCATGTGCGCCTAATATACAAAGTACTTGCTCATAATCCAGTTGCATACCGAATAAAGGTGTGTTTGATAGCACACTATATTCGTAATGGTATTAGTGGCAAAGTATCAGTATAAGGAAAGTGAACTCTTCCATAAGTTTTAAACAGGTGTAAGTAAGACTATGTTCTCATCATAGAGTGTTAGGGAGGTGATCCACAAGATGTGGTTCACACTACAGAAAAGTATGAGACCCCTTGCATTATATTGCAATGCAAAATGCATTCTTCCTTGGAGAAAGGAACCTGCAAAATCTCTCCAAGAATAATTTTTGAAGAGTCGACACTATATAATAGGTGGTAACATAAACATCTTAAACTACTCCATGTGATTATGGGTTTACAGGTTTGAGCCAATTAGTTCTAGTCTTGCACTGAGACTGTGATATGGCAGAGATGCCCCATATCACTAGAGAAGGGGTTAAGAAGAGGCTATCAGCCCAGCTAGTCCCACCCTGCTATAGCTGCAACTCATATCAAACATGAGTGGGGAATAACAGGAGAGTCTGACTGTTATTAGGGCTGACTGGACAGGAAAAAGGATGGGGTCTCTGCCTGAAGGGAGTGGTGCCTGCATAGTTGTGGAGAGATGGGCTGGCTAGCTGGAGCAGCCCCTGGTAGGAACAGTGAGACCTCAAGGCATGTGTGATGCTTTAGTCAGAGACTGTTTAGTAATCAAGTCCAAAGGAAAGGTCAGAGATTCCCTAGGGAAGGATGAGTGACCCAATATTGTTAGGTTTGCTTTTTGTTTTAGACCATTTGGGGGATAAGCCTCTCCAACCCTTCCTTCCCCAACACCCACAGAAGGGGATAGGATTGAAATAACAATAAGCCAGTGAGCAGAGGCCCACCTCTGTGGACAACAGTGACGGACTGTTTTTCCCCTCTGGGAAGACCTGTGGTCACATGGGCGCCCATGGAGGGCCCTCAAGGAGGCACTGCTTCAGCCTTGGCACTGCAGAGATTACTAAAGGAGACACGCAACTAAATGTGCCTTTCCTCACATTGACAATAAACAGAGTCATATGTGAGATTGTTGTCCAGCAGAATCAAGGCAGCATAGGTTTGGGTCCCAGTTCCAGGTGCCAGGATCTGGGGTCTGGCTGCCAGACCCACGCTCAGGGTGCCTCTACTGGCCTCGCTTTGTGGAAGGGTCTCTAGGCAGGGGTCACTGGGTATAGGGGACTGTGGGGTTTTTTTGGGGGTGTGTGTGCTGTGGTTCTCAACCTGTGGCCCATGTAACAAATTGTGAAACAAGTGTGAAAAATCGGGATGGGGTCGGTAATAGGAACCGATAGAAGAAAAAGCCCCAACTTTTGGGATTGTCCCTATAAAATCAGAACATCTGGTCACCCTAATTGTGGGCCACATAAATAGTTGAGAACCACTGCTATAAATGCCTAAATACACAATCCTTGAGCTCAGAAGTGGTTTATGCTTGTGAGGATTATTTTAACACCTCTTGGATGCTCCTCATTTCAAAGTGAAGAAGTCAACAGTTATCTGTTTTCCCCCCTTACTTTACTGGTCCTGACAAGTAAAAAAAGACATAGAACCTATTCACATGAATGAGTCACCTCTAAAACTGCTTTTCATTTCAAACCCTATTGAAAAAATGAATAAATCAACTCTACAATGTCATACATAAGCCACTCTTTATGCTAAAGTAGCTGCTCAACTGTTTTATTATGGGGAAATGATTCTAGATGGAAATTAAGCAAACATTTTCTTAAATGTTGGTTTTTAAACCTGATTTAACTTCCAGGGTTTTTTTCTCCAAGGTTTCTATAGTAGCAGCATCACAGTATCAATGCTATAGTTATGGTTGAGGGAGCATTTTCATTAGATGTCCTTGTTCTCAGGTCTTTACAACTTTCATTAAAAACTTTGGGTTGAAATCTCTCAGTTGTTTTCAACCCATAGATTTATAAAATTACATACACAATGCTATAATTATATTTGGTTATATCGGTGAATAAGCAGCAGAAGGAAATTACTTTCAGGCTTAGATAATACAATCCTTTCCCCCCACTTCCCACCCCCAAAACACACCTCTCTTTCTTTTTAATAAAATTTTCACCTTGAAATGGTTCAACTTTAAATCTAAGAAAGTGTGCACAGAACTGTCAACACACTAAAGTTGCAAATTCTTGGTTATGAAATGAAAAAGTTATGAATGAATTGAAATAGCCTTATGGTCATGCACAGTGAAATATTGTGCTGTCTGCTTTAAATGTGTGTAGGTGGTGAAATTCACCCATAAGCACAAGATCTGTGCCAGACCACCTCTCTGTGGTACCTCTGGGCAGAAGGGATCATAGGCAGTGTGGTGGCATAAGGGAAATGTGATGGGGTCAGGGCCGGCGACAGGGGGGTACTACGGGTAGAGCTGTACCGGGCCCCGCACTTTAGGGGGCCCCGGTACAGCTCTACCCGTAGTCATCCAGCGCGACTCTCCTCCGGACGAGCGCGCATGTCCCCGGCCGAGCAGTGAGCCCGGCCGGCGGCAGAGGCTCAGTCTGGGGGAGAAAGGGTGGGGAGGAGGGGGGAGCAGCAAGGGCGGCTCATGCCGCTCCCAGGCTCTCGCTCCCGCTGCGGCCCGCTGTCAGCTGGGGGGGGGGAGCGCCGGCTGGGCGGGGGGGAGCGCTGGCTGAGTGGGGGGGGGGTGGCTGGGCTTCCTCCCCCAGGCGCTGTCAGCTAGGGGGGGAGCGCCGGCTGGGCTGGGGGCCCCACAGCCACTGTCGGCTGGGCTGGGGGGGGGCAGCCACTGTCGACTGGGGTGGGGGGGCCTGGCTGGGCTGGGGGGGGCCAAACTATCAGAGTAGGGGCCCCCCAAATTTCTGTCGCCGGCCCTGGATGGGGTGGCCTGCCCTTAAAGCAGTAGTGTCTAGTGGACAGCCCTCCTCACCAGCTGGCATGTCCCTTTAAGGATTTTGGAAGGTCCAGTAAAGATATACAAGAACATAAGGAGGACTAGGTATAGAGAAGAAATCGTCCCAGGAATCAGTAGTGGTTAGGAGAAAGGTAGGCTTTTTTTTTTAAGCTGTGGGACCAGGAACATGGCAGAGTGAGTAGTTCAAGGTTCCCCTTTCCCCCAACCTAACAGGGGATAAACTGGAAGAAAGGGGACAGTATAAAGGCAGCTGCTTCTTCCCTCACAGGGAAGAAAAATATTGATGGGAAAAGGTTGCTGAACCCTCTAGATTAGAAGACTAATTGGAATGGCTGTTCAGCTGAGGAAACTGGCAAAAGCTTTGCAGCTGACTATTACAAGGCCTGAGAGACAAACTCCAGCTCCAGAAGAGGGCTGAAGGGGAATTGCTTGCTGAAGGAGCAAGATATTACTTGGGACTGTTTAGAGTACAACTCCCAGCCCCAGAGGCAGAGGTGAGCCTCTGTTTAGATGAAGGAGATCCTGACTGCTTTAAAGGTGAGAGACAGATACAGTTTATACAGCCTAGCTGTTGCAAAAAAGGGTGGGAGTGGTCTGAGAGGAAAGCACCCCTTCATAAATGCATAAGGAGATGCTGTTGAGGAACCAAAGATCCAGCAGGGATAGCAGAGCCAGAGACTTGGTGAAAATGTTGCCAAACAGGGTGAAGGTAGGAGCAGCTTAGTGGGGGAATGGAAGGAACAGTCCTTAGCTTCCCAAAACCGGGTCCATGGGCTGGAAACCAGGAGTCAGGGTGGGCCCCTACCCTCCCTACACCAAGAGTGAAAGTAAAAGCATCAGAAATGGAAGAGGCTGATAACTTCAAGCCTCAGATAGGGATGGAAGGCTGGATTTAAAAGGCCACAGGAGTTTGGGGTAGTTGGGTTTTTAAAACTTCTGTGTTAACCCCAAAAGGGTCCTGAACTGAGATATACCCTAGTTAGAGGGTTAGGCCAGAGAAAATAAGAGATCACTGTGCAACCAGAATGACTAAAGGGAGCACTAATCTGGTGGGTGATTGGGGGCAAGAACCCTGCAATACTTACCAGAGTTTATGGACGTGTCCTGGAAACGAGAGGATCATCTGCAAGGAATATTTGAATGCTGATGAGGTAGTCCCTGCACCACTTCTATGTCAGAGTTCATTGGGAACATGATATTGGATGATGCTAATGGTGATGTGGCGGGCAGAAAGCCTGGCATAAATGGGAGTGGAGTACTAGTGGCCTATATTTCCAAAGGCTGGAATAGTGGTCATGGAGGGAAACTGAAAGCCTGGACTGCAGCTGCTTACCTCCCGCTAAGCTTGGGTCTGGTAATAGAAATCATTAGAATAAGGGCAGAAGGAAAAGAACAAATAAAGGAATTGGAGGAAGCTGCAGATACAATACAAGACAGCCACATGGAGGATTAGGGGAAAGAAGAGTAGGATAGCTTCCACTTCCAAGGAGAATTAGGAGGCGGCAGCCGGGTGCTGGAATTGATGAGGGTGAAAGCAGGAGTAACTAGGATGTGAATAATGTTGCTTAGATTAGATGCAGTGGGTAATAACAAAGGTGGAAAAGAGGAGGAGGAGAGGACTGTGCTCACATATGCATAAAAATCCCAGCATAGTATTCTGCTCAATCCTGCAGCTAGTTCAAATGTTTAAACAGTTTCTAGCAGTGACAATGATGCATTTTCCAAACAGTTGAGAACCTAAATGAGTGGGGTCCAGATTTTCAGTTTGAGGGCCAAACATCAGGGGGTCACAGTACTTTGAGGCAAAATCTCTGCCTTGGTTCCACTCTTCTTGTGCAAAGGGAACAGAAACTATCTTTTTAAACCCCCTTCAGAGAATTCCCCCTGCATCAAGAAGATATTGTAGGGTGCTGAACGGGCATAGCTGGTGCTCTCCCCACATCTGACATATACCCTGCAAGTGTTTGGAGTGTGTTGTGCTCCATTTATTACCATCTGGCACATGGTTCCCGAGGAAGCACCAGCAACCTGAAAGTTGCTCTAATCTGGGATAGTGCAGAAATTCAGGGAGCTATAACTCATTGGGTCTCAGTCAGGCTGGTCAAAAATATCAGTGAAACATTTCCTGTGATAAAATGTCATTAATCCTTGCATTTGCCTGAGCCACTGTAATGCATCATGGCTCTTGTGGTTCCAGGTCCTTCATTCCCCCTCATCAGCTGGTCTGATACAGAGAACAAAAAGCCAAAATTAAACGTTTTGATTCAGGAATGTCAAAATTTTTCCTTTGAAAATGTCAAAGCATGGCCAAATGGAAGGGTTTTTTTTGAACTTTTTACTTCATGGAAAGTTTTGATACTTTGACTTTTTTTGTGATTATTTGGGATGACAACAAAATCAGAGATTTCCATGGGACAGAACTTCCATTTCTTGATCAGCTCTATTTGGCTTCTTTCCTATTTCTTGTTTCCAGGGCTCCCTGAGTGACAGCGCAAGTAGAGGTAACACTATCCTTTGCTAGGTGCATCTCTGGGATCAGCCTATCCTGATCTCCTTAGGACTCCCACAGCTTGGTAGGGAACCCCCTAAAGTTCTTTCCATAATGACAGGGCTGGTTGAAACACTCCATCTTAAAAATTGTCTTTTTATTATCTTCTTACTATAGTCACTGTCACAGGGTCTGCACAGGTCCCTAGGCCTTTCCCCCTGCACTCTGTGTTCTGTCTGGCACAATAAAGGTCTTCACACCACTGCTCAGTGTTTCACCCAAGTGTCCTTTTATTTACAGTGCTCCTTTCCTGTTTTCAGTGCAACAAAAAGTGCTCTCCCCAATCCCCCAACAGCTATCCTACTGTCCTGGTTCTTGAGTCTCCAGGCACCTTGTCTGCAGCGAGGAGATAGTGTAGCAGCCTCCTATTCCCTGCCAGACCTCCCCCCTGACTGAGTATGAATCAGGGCTTTTCTAGCTCTCTTAGCCCAACCTCAGTTGTGGGCCATTTAGCCTACTCCCTCTCTGTAAACTAGTCCTAATTAGGGCTCTCAGCTGTGCTCCCTGCAGCTACTGCCAGCCTCTTCCCCTGCCCCTCCTGCCAGAAAGCAGGGTTTAGCCTGCAGAGGCAGGGCATTCTAGGGGTTTTACCCCTGCCCTGCCACAGTCACCCTCAAAGGCACAGGTTGGACATCACTCAGTAGCCTCAAAGAAATAGTTTTAATGGAGGAATGCAAAATTTGAGTAATTCTCAGCTTTTTCCAGGTGTTTATAATGGCACCAATTGCTGTAGTATTCAAGTGTATTTTTAAATAGCTCATTTTAATGAGTTCAGATGGTCTAGAAATTACATTGTTAGCTTATTTAATTCTATAAAATTTAAAATATATTTTTTGGTGTGTGTGTAAAATATATATAAAAATACACCCAGATGCAGAGCTATCTGTAAATCCTGCAATGGACCACTTTTCTGTTGGAGAAAGCTGATTCATCAAAATTGAAACCTTTTGTGAATACTTTTTAATGAAATTGTGATAGAACCCAGGCAAGTTCCATAGGTTCCATATAAAACCTGCCTGGTTTCTAGCCAGCGTACCTGCCTGAATGCTTGGCAGCCTGTGCTCCCAGGCTCCTTGCTCTTTGACCGTCTACCTGGCAGGCCAATGGGGAACTGAGAGTCTGGGAACCCTAAGCTCCCAGACTGTCAGCTCCCCTGCAGTGCTCCTGGTGAGCTGCTGCAGAAGGGGGCTTCTAAGGCATCCAGGTTCATTCCTCCAGCAGGTGGGCTCAGAGGAAGATGGGAGTACCAGCTCCTAAGCTTCCAGGCTCATAGCCTCTCAGCCACCTGGACTTCCATAGTCTGTGGATCTGGGGAAATCTGAGGGCTCCATTCCCTTTCATTTAAAATTCTGAAATTGAGGTGGTTAATGGGGGGGGGGGGTTGGTCCAAATCAGTATGAAATGTCAAAATCCTTCATGGACTTTTCTACAAACAGCTCTATTCATACATTGTTTTAGAGACACTTCCACTCTGTCAAAATAGAGTTCAATTATTTATGAGTGGGTGACATTTAAGTGTTTACCTTAGATATATGGGATTTTTTTTTATTTATTTGTGCGGTCAACATACTTCGATTTAGTGAATGCCAGAGTGACTTTTAAAATCTTCTTATACCAATATTAGTTTCCCCACATCTGTCTCTGCTAGTAGAGCCAATAGACTTCAGTGTTTCAACTGTGTTTTTCTGGATAGAGTTTCCCAAATAAAATATTAGCTGCATTAGCTAGACAAAGCAAAAGCTCTTACCCATCCTTAAGGAATTGTGGAAAGTGTGAATAAGGAGTAAAAAGGACACAGTAGATTAGAACATTCACACTTAAAGGCAACACAAAAACAGAGAACAAAGAGATAAAATTCAGAAAACTGCAGTGTTCTGGTTTGTTCTGGCTGAGAGTAAGTCAGAATGACTCTGCACAGTGAATCTTCAAACTGATCTGACCTTTCAAAAATTCATCTGTCTCCCACCCACAGCTTGGACTGTTATTAACAGCAAATAACAAAAAGCTGCAGAAGGAGCATGAAGCAATGCTGAAACATGGAGCGAAACTCTGTAGGCAATGTTTATAAATCAGTGCACTGAATGTAAGTTTGAATGTACAGGAAAATTAATCAGACAGTCAAAGAACTCCTCAGTTTGGTTCAGGTCAAGAGATAATGCAGTCCCTATGCTCCCTGGGCAATGAAACAACAGAAGTGGGGTGAAAAGAGTCAGGAAAAGGTAGGGCTGGGATATAAAAAGAGGGGGAGGGAAGAGTGTTGCCTTTTTTGTTATGTAGTAGTTGATGCATGTGAGGGGAAATTCTTACCAGAGGCAGAATCTCTCCAGGGTTGATGTGACTCAGTTCTTTCTCAGTGCCTTTAAGACATGATTGAGCCCATAATAAATAAGCACAAGGGTCTTGTTTCTCTACTGCCTTTCACCACTTAGAGTCCTGTAGGGCCTGATTCAGCAAAACTCAGTCATTTTCACTTACATTTGATAGGACTGTTCCATAGGGTACATACATGGTTGCCTATGTGACGTGGGGCGGGGGGGGGGGGCTAACTCTAACTGGCAGACAGCACTCCTTTTCAACTAGAATGTGCCATCTGGGCAAGAGCTGATACACTCCTTGGCTCCTCTGCTGTTCGATTAAGTGAGGAATAATCTATCTCCTCTCCCTGACTAATACAGTAGATGACAGGATTTTACCAAATGCTAGTGAAGTGCTCTCATGATGAAAAGCAGTAGTGTGTATCTGTTCTAAATATAATGAACATGTCTTTATATGTTCCAAAACATAGGAAGAAGTAACAATGCTTCTCAGTACATCATCTCCTAGAGAAAGCAGTAAGTTGTTCCCTAACCTCTCTTTCCATAATATATTATTTCCTAGCACGTATTTCTCAGTTGCAAAACAATATTGTTTGAGGTACTTTGTTTTAATTTCTTTTCAGGCTCTATTTTAGACTGCCATAAAACGGAATTAAAAATAATTTCATTTTATTTAATGTGACAATTTAATGCCTTCCAAGAAAAGATAAAATAATCCGTTTTTAACAAAACATACATGCATAATCATCTAAAACAAAATAATGCTAAATTAATGGAGGCACCTGACACTGGCCCTGTACAATTGAATGGTAAAATGTCCATTAATTTCAGTACAATAAAATCAATATTGTCAATCCACATTTTCTATGGGTATAACTCCATTGACTTCAATAGATTAATGCCATCAGGGAATCTGACCCATTTCTTTTCTACATCATTCCATGCTGCAAGTCTTTTTCCTCAGCACTAATAAGGCATCAATTCAAATATTGTGTCCAGTTTTGGGCATCATACATCTGGAGAGATGTGGAGAAATTGGAGAAAGTCCAGGGAAGAGCAATAAAAATGATCCAAGGTCTAGAAAACATTACCTACAAGGAAAGATTGAAAAAAATGGGTTTGTTTAATCTGGCAAAGAGAAGACTGAGTGGGGACATAATAGTCTTCAAGTATGTGAAAGGCTGTTATAAAGAAGAGAATGATAAATTGTCCTCCTTAACCACTGAAGACAGAGCAAGAAGTATGGGTTTAAATTGCAGCAAGGGAGATTTAGGTTAGACATTAGGAAAAGCTTCCTAAAAGGCTAGTTAAGAACTGGAACAAATTACCTAGGGAGGTTGTGGAATCTCTGTCACTGGAGGGTTTTTAAGAACATGTTGGACAAACACCTGTCAGGGATGGTCTAGAGATAATACTTAGTCCTGACTCAGTAAAGGCGACTAGACACATGACCTATTTCTATGATTCTGTGCGAGTAATCTTTCCTCAAACCAGTGTTTCTGTTGAAGTTAAAAGGATTAGTTTGTGTGAGTGAGCATTACTTGCGTGAGTAAAGGTTTGCAGGAAAAGATCCTTTTAATGATTAATTTATGGACGTAGAAAGGAAAGAAAAATCTTCATATTTTGTTTTGTATTTCATGTTTGTTTTTTTAATTTGGTCTCACTGCAATTCTATCTTTGCAAACCAAACAACATGATCTGAGGATGCTTTTTTTCTCTCTGTGGGAAAGTAGTTATTATACTGTATGATATGTATCTTAAAACTAGTGACCAGTAGGGGGCAAAATTGAATTTATTTTAAAAAATAATATTGTGAACAACTAAAACAGTGTAAGCAAAATGCAAAGAATTTCTGCTTCACGTGCCTTGATAATCTATAATTGCAGCATACAGGAGAGTGGCATTCATTTATCAAGCTTTCACTTACTGCAAGCTGAAGTGAGAGAACACACACACCAACAGACATTTGACAAGTTAAATGGACAGAGAAGTGCACCTGAATATGAAGCAGCAAAAAGAAAATATTCCACAACACTTCATCATTTCATAAGTCTAATGGTGCAAGAGCGGCCATCCAGCACTTGTTCCTATTCTACATAGACTTCTTTGACTGTCAGAAAAATTGATGCTATAAGGGTAAATTGAGATCCATTTTAATAAGACCTCCAATTCCAATGAACATTAAATATATTTTGCTCCTCATAGACACAAACTAGTTCCATAATCTAATAACCAATTTTACTGAAAACTCAGCCTCAGAATATTGTCGTATTAAATTTGGTGGGGGAAAAATCATCAATGCTTTAGGTAAAGTTAAAATGATCTTTTACATTAGGAACCACTAAGCGGTTTTTTAAAAAAAATATATTACTGTTACATTTTGAGATGAATAATGAAGAACCAAGTAACATGAAACAAAACAAGACTGATTTATGATGGCTTAAGCCTATTTGCCATGAAATCTAATTAATTTCTCTAACATTTCTGTTCTGATTTGCAACTGTAGGGTTTCTTTCCCCCCCTCCCCCATTAGGGACTGAATCTTGCAAGGTGCTGAACATTCTGATCCTACAAAGCAGTTCAGTAATTTCTTAACTTGAAGCAAGTGCATAGTTCCCCTGCCTTCAATAAGCCCAGTCACATGCTTAAACTAAGCATATGTTTCAGTGGTTTGTGAGACTGGGGCCAAAGTGATCCTCCAAGATTGAGCCTAACACCTGTTTAAATAAAACGTTAGTCTTTTAGTTTAATATCGATTGTAGAAAATGCAGATGTAAGGAATCTCTAACAGAGAATATAGAATGTAAAGGCACAAGAGAATACCGAGCTTCTGGAAACATTTTACAAAAAAATCTTTTGAGATGATTTAACCCTTAGGCTGCTGCTATTTTTCCCGCTTGCCAGCAAATTGCCAGCAACACACAGTCATCTATAAGTGTCAGCAATTGCCTGAGGCCAAAAGACAGTAAAACTACTTCCATTAAGGAAAGATAGGAACACTAAAGAGATTTTTCTTTCACTTCCAAATGTGAGACAGATTTCCCATAAATCTTCACACACTATTTCATTCACATTTTTAGATAACCTTTACATATTTCTAGCCTCTCAGTAAGTAGATTGATGAGAAAACCCATCACTCTAATGTTGCCCATAGTAACATTAGCATTTCATATAGCACCAATGCACTAGGCAGAGAGAAAGGGAAAGCATTTTTGGACACCATCCATTTCACATTACTTATGAAGATGATAGTAGGTCACCTCTGCCCTCTCTCTTAGTATAGATTTATTTTCACTATCATCAATTTCTCATTGCATTTTTCACTCATTTCAGTGTTTTGGATTAAGTGATCTAATTTGTAATAATTCATGTCACCTCTGGTTGCTCTTTCCTAATTTTTACAGTTTCAACTGAGATTTTTTTCTCTCCCCATCCTACCATTTTCCCTGTCATTATTGTTGAGTCTGTTGTTGAAAACTGAAAAATATCTATGTGTTAAACTCAAATTTAGAATCCTCCCTCAAACCCTAACTTTTAAGGGGGAGGGTGAGGAAAGCTCCTTTCTTTGTAAAACTATTATGCGTACTCCCGGCCCAGATATTTTTCTTTTCAATGTTTGAAATTATTTAGACTAACCATTTGAGTTATGTGATTTGAAAATCTGCTTTTTTCAGTATTTGAATATGTATTAACACTCTTAAGAATTGTCACCGTGTTCAGTGCTGAAAGGAACTCTGGGTCACTGCCTAGGAATTCACAATATAAGGGCCATTTTGTGACCTGCTCCCTTCAAAGGTGCATGAAGAGTGAGGAATGCAGATGGTGGGGAGAAAAAGTTGTCACAGTTTTCAGCTGAAAAAAATGCTGTTTTTCAAAACCAATGAAACGTACATCAATTTTGATGAACTTTGCATCAGAAAAGTTTCTTGTGTCCAGAATGGAATTTCTGGTTAAAACAATAGATAATTACAGGATAGCTAATAGCCTAGCTGAGTGATTCAAGTAAGAACTTGGATCTGGGTCTCCTAAATCCCAGATGAGTGTCTTAACCACCAGGTTTTTCCCTGGGGTGTGTGTGTGTGTATATGGTTTGTTTGTTTTTGTTTTTTTGCATGGATGTTATTGAAAGCCTCATTTTCATAACATACTTAAAAACCTCCCATCTTTATGAAAAAATTAATTGGTTCCTTGCTATGGCTAGTCATAGAGCATGAAGCCTCTTTTTTTTCTGGCCTCGTCACAAAGGCTGGCCACAACTTCAGTCCTTGGCCCTCCAATTTCTATAAGGAATATTCTTGTTCAGAATGGCTAATTATACTAATTATAGTAAAATACCCAGTTCAGCAAGGTGCGTAACCACATGAATAACTAAGCATGTGAGTATTACTGTTGCAGTCAATTCACAGCCTCCACTCTTTTCGGTGGTTACAAAGAGACAAGAAGGAAGGTACATGCATGTGAAATCTGTTCTGAGTATTTTAAATCCTTTAACACTGACAAATTGTTTTTAAGTTTAGGAAGTTTGTTGTCTGAGTATCCTTTCCTATCTTCTGATTAGCTGTTTGTTCTACATAGAGCCAGTCGGGGAAAAAAATTAAAATGTTTTTTGGAGACAGTCTAAGTTTGCCAAAGGCTTAATTGCTCGTCTGGCTCCCTGATTTGAGATAACGAGCTGGTTCAGCCTGATTGGACTAACTTTGTTATCTCCTACCTGGTTCTTGCCTACTTATTTATACCTGCCCCTGGACACTACCACTGCTTGCATCCGACGAAGTGGTATTAGCCCACAAAAGCTTATGCGTTAATGCTTTAGTTAGTCTTTAAGGTGCCACAGGAGTCTTTGTTACTAGTCCCTACATGGGTTCGCAAAGAGGAGGAAGGTTGAAGGAGCTGCTGCCATTGTCTTGAAGGGCATCAGTTGCGAGTAATTGAAGGTGTAAATATGGCCCTACAATTGGAAGTTAGTTCATAATTCTACTGCTGGCGATTGCTGGAGCTGAATTGCATTCAGGCTCAATGTAGTTCTTGCAAGGCTAACAAAAATTAAACAAAAGCTATTTGTACCCCTATGATAGCAGATAGATAGTTCCTTTATACCTAAAGGAACCATATGTTTTCAAAGACCTACAAACTGCTGGTTTGGTCAAAAATCCTCAGAAACTAATCCATAAAGTTCAAACATTACCAAAATTCACCTTATCATCCTTGTTATATTTAATTTATTTAAATTAATCAAATTTCCATTAAAGATCGTGTAATTGCTGCTGTGGATACAAGGAATATAGACATTAAGCAATCAAAGCACACTATCTTTGGTACCTACCTAGGTATTTTTAGATCAGGGCTGTGTGTGTCTTGACTGAGTGAACATGGCTATCAGATCCAGATGATAGTTTTCATGCATGGGAAATTCAGCTTCAAAGTTGAGCTTTATGTGACCTCTTTCAGAAAAATGGAAAATCATTTGAGGGATGACATTTTTCACTATTTCAGGCTTTTTCTGTGGTGGAGCCTATCTCGTAGCACATTAATCACCTATTGAACTAAAGTGTGAATAGTATGAAACAGTATAACATGCAATTGCACACGAATACAAAAAACAGTTAATAATGATGAAAAAATAGTACTTCTTGACTTCTCCTTTGGGACAGTTTAGCCTTTCATGTTACTTTAACCAGAAGACTTTATATAACAGTATTAATATTTTCTTCTGCTTTATATCACCACCTTCTTGATAAACTTGTGCCTCGTGATACATGAGGCAAGCCAGTGTTTTCACCTCTATCTGTCTAGTCTAGTGCTATGTTTCTTGCTCTATTGTTATCTGGTTCTATGACAGCAACATCTTCTCAATGGCTTTTTTATATCATTTATTCTCCTCCTTTTCTGTGTTCTACCAGGTGGTATTCAATGTAGGACTTGTATAGGACATAACTTTTTGACATCTGTACAACCTACCCTAATAATTTAAACCCACTTTTTTCATTCATTGTCTCTCTATAGTCTGTTGGACAGGTCTTTCATAAAACATCAGTGTTTGTTACTTCATTCTGCCAGTGCACGCCAAGTATTGTCTGCAACCATCTCTGGTGAAATGCCCTAAGTTTCCTGTTGTACCCCCTTGCATTTGCCAAGTTTCAGAAGCATATAGCAATGTAGGTATCACAATTAAATTTATGAATTTATTTTGTGTGAATCTCCTTATTTTTCCAAATATTTACCCGTCTTGAAAAATCTCTCCTTTCTTTCTGAATTATTGATTCCACCTTCTTGTGGAGATGGCCATCAGCACTGGTTGCATTTTCAAGATGTTGAACCAAGATGTTGAACCTTGTTAACCAGGCCGTATTCTTCACTATCAATAATATATGTATCACCATTGCTGACTCTTTTCAGTGATCATGACTTCAGTGTTTTTCTTTTGGCTGATTCTTAATAGTACTTTGACCTCATGTTTTATATTGATATTGGTCTTATCTATGGTATGGTCATCAGTGTCACCTGCAAAGTTCAGATCTGGAGTAGAGGAAAATTTCAAGATACCGGTAATTGTTATATCTTCCTTTGTTGCTCTTCATATCCTGTAATCTATGACAATACAGACGAGGTGATAAGATACAGCCCATTGGTTGATATCAAACCAATCAACCTCTCCACTTTCTGTCCTTACACAGCATTTTGACTCTTCACACAACAAATTGACTGCTGGCACACATTTTCTAGGAAGCCCATATTTTTGCAAGATCTCTCTGTGCAAGTTACTCTCTGTAAATACAGTCAAAAGCTTTGGTGAAATCTATGAAGTTCAAGACTAATCTTTATTGGCAGCTAAGCTCTTTCTCAATCGGTAGTCTCAGGGTAAAGATGTGATCTACACACAATCTTTTCAGTCTAAAGCCTGCTTGCTCACTGCAGTTTTTCATCTATGGCTAGATTGATTCTGTTCAATAGTATACTGCAAAACATAATCCAGGCATTGAAAGCAATGTTCTGCCTTGCCAGCTAGGCAAGATGGGTGTCCAATTTCTTTGGTAAATTACAGATCACACCTTTCTTGAACTCTGGGTCAAGTTCTTTCTCCCAAAATGTATTATAAAGTTCACATATTTCATGTACTACTACATTCTCACCAGCTTTAAGTCTTTCAGCAGTGATCATATCTTCACTAGGCACTTTGCCAATTTTTAGCTGCTTAATTGCTTTCTCTATTGCTGCTTCTGAAATTTTTAACAGTTAATCTTTAATTCTTCACACTCATCAGTTAGAATTGTTGGCTCTGGTCGGTTGATTACTTCATTAAAATGTTCTTGCCATCATTCCTTTTGTTCTGCTTCTGTTGTTAAGTCTTCCATCTTTTGTTTTTATGATACCACTGTGAATCTGGAAAAGATGGCCTTACATATCTGAAGTAGTTTGAGCTACTCTCACTTTTATGCTTTTTTAGCTTCTCTTGCTTTTTTGTTCTCATTTTTGCTTATTTTTCCAACATAACTTTTCTTTTCTCTCTCTCTCTCTCTCCATACATACTCACATTGCAGAGTGTTATTCATCTTGTTGTGCCACCTGTACTTGCCTCTTTGTCTTGATTTCTTCAAACAATGACCACATGTGTGGCTGTATCCATTCTTTCCTTGACACAACCTTCTGGCACACATCTCTAAAGCAAACCCATTATTTCTGTGTCGTCATACATTATTAGCCACTGCTCTTGGAATCCATTTGAGAGCTGGTTTTTAAAGGCTCCCCTGATTCCTGGGTCAAACTATGGAAGATCTTGCAAAAATATGGGCTTCCTCAAATACCATATTTTTTTCTTGTTAGAATAAATCTAAAAAGATGTTTTAACTGTTCTGATGGCAAGTAGTGATCACTTCCTACATCAGCACCTGGATACACAATATTTTACATCAATGATTTTCTCTACCATCTGCTTATGACAGGGTAATCCAATTGTTTTTCAATAATTCAATCATTTGACCTCCATATTAGTTTTTCCTCAGAAGGAAGAGTATCCCCCCCCCAATACACAAGTTATACATATTTCACAGTTCAATGAATCTTTTACCATTGTCCAGCAGCACTTCTATACTCCTATCTGAAATTGTTACCAACTTAGGCATTCATGTTATCCATAACCAGAATGATGATCTGAGCATCAACAATAAACATGATCACCATATTTGGGGTCGGGAAGGAATTTCCCTCCAGGGCAAATTGGCAGAGGCCCTGAAGGTTTTTCGCCTTTCTCTGCAGCAGGGGGCATGGGTCACTTGCTGGAGGATTCTCTGTACTTTGAAGTCCTTAAACCAAGATTTGAACACTTCAATAGTTCAGATATAGGTGAGGTATATTGTAGGAATGGGTGGGTAAAATTCTGTGGCCTGTGTTGCAGGAGGTCAGACTAGATGATCATAATGGTCCCTTCTGACCTTAAAGCCTATGAATCTATAAACCTAGAACTTTTATTGTAGAATGCACCTTTTCTTATTTCTCATGATTGTTTATAAGAGTGTGCAACTGAAAGAGAATTATTTTAACATGATTTGTAACAAAACCTGTTCTTGTAATATGTGGGTTAACTGGTTCCTATTTCTGTAAAGCTGCTGTTACCTTTTTGTCAAGTAGTATTTCAACTCCTTGTACATGAGAATCATCTTCATTTCCTGAACAGACTACAGTGAGTCTTCCAAATCCAGTCCATCTCATTTTGCTTACTCCAAGTCATTTCTCTGACTAGACTCAATTTTCTGTTGTCCCACATTGCATTCATGTTTCAGGATCTAATTTTAGGTTTTGGTTTTAGGTGCAAAGATTTTTTTTGTTTAAGCATATGAACTCTAAACTGGGTTTGTTCCAGCACATTCAAAGCAATTTCATAGAAGATTAGGTTGGAAGAGCCCTCAGGAGATCATCTAATCCAACACGCTACTCAAAGCAGTTCCAACCTCAACTAAATCAGCCCAGCCAAGGCTTTGTCAAGCCAGGACTCATGGGTTCCAAAGGCCATACAATAATGGAAATGTAAGACTGCAAGGTATCTCAATAGGTCATCTAGTCCAGTCCCCCGCATTGAGGCAGGGCTAAGTATTATCTAGACCATCCTTGATAGGTGTTTGTCTAACATGTTCTTAAAAACCTAGTGTCGAGATTACACAACCTCCCTAGCTAAGTGTCCCAGTGCTTGTCTGTCTTAACAGGAATATTTTACCTAATGTTTAACCTAAATCATCCCTGGTACAACTTAAGCCAATTGCTTCTTGTCCTATCCTCTGAGGTTAACACAAACAATTTTTCACTGTTCTTGTAACAACTTTTTACATATTTGAAAACTGTTATCTTGTCCCCCTCAATCTTCTCTTCTTCAGGCTAAATTAACCTATTTTTTCAATCTTTCCTCATAGGTCATGTCTCCTAGACCTTTAATCATTTTTGTTCATAGAATCATAGAATATTTGGGTTCAAAGAGACCTCAGGAGGTCATCTAATCCAGTCCCCTGCTCAAAGCAGGACCAAACACAAACTAAATCATCCCAGCCAAAGCTTTGTCAAGCTGGGCCTTAAAACCCTCTAAGGAAGGAGATTCCACAGCCTCCCTAGGTAACCCATTCCAGGGCTTCACCACCCTCCTAGTGAAAGAGTGTTTCCTAATATTCAACCTAGACCTTCCCCCATTGCAACTTAAGATCATTGCTTTTTGTTCTGTCATCTGCCACCACTGAGAACAGTCTATTCCATCCTACAAGGAGTTGAAGGCTGCTATCAAATCCCACCCTCACTCTTCTCTTCTGCACACTAAATAACCCCATTTCACTCAGCATCTCCTCATAAATCATGTGCCCCAACCCCCTTGCCCTCTGCTGGACTCTCTCCAGTTTGTCCACATCCCTTCTGTTGTGTGTGGAGGGATTGCGGGGTGGGGTGGGGTGGAGGTAGGAACTGGACACAGTACTCCAGTTGTGGCCTCACCAGTGCTGAATAGAGGTGAATAATCACTTCCCTCAGTGTGCTGGCAATGCTCCTACTAATACAGCCCAATATGCCATTGGCCTTCTTGGCAATAATGGCACACCGCTGACTCTCATCCAGCTTCTCGTCTACTGTAATCCCCAGGTCCTTTTCTGCAGAAATGCTGCTGCTTCTTCCTTCCTAAGTGCAGGACTCTGCACTTGTCCCTGTTGAACCTCATCAGATTTCTTTTGGCCTAATCCTCCAATTTTTCTAGGTCACTCTGCACCCTATCCCTACCCTCCTGCGTGTCTCTCTCTTCCCCACCCAGTTGGGAAGGAGTGAGAGCCGCTGAGTGAATAGCTGGACACAGATGTGGCCAGCTCAATCAGGGCCCAGCCCTAGCTCCACCTGGGATGGAAGGGCTCAGGCTCTGGCCCCCCTCTTCTCCCCACTCAGGCTGGTGGGGCTCTGTGAAGCAATGCTGGGGAAGGGCAAAGGGAGCTGAGGAGCTCCAGCCTGGTAAACCTCCAGGATGCCTTTTTGAAGGCTTATGGAAGGTACTGGGGCTTCAGAGGGGCAGCCTGGGGATAAGCTGAGGCAGGAAGGTCTACCCCTTGCCAGTGTGAGTGGCCATTACACACTACAGTCACACTACAGAAAGGGAGCTAGACGATGACTGGCAGTAGCCATTGATGTAAGGTGGGTTTAGAGGATTGAGGGTTCCCTGGGGAGGGGAGACCCAGAGTTTGGGGGCACTGCCAGGGGGGCAGAACCCTGGGGCAAAGGGCCCCAGGGTCCGGGAGGGACATGGGGCCTTAGGCAGGTAAGGCACTGGCCTGCCGAGGGCACTCGGTTTTGGAAAAAGAGCTGATTCCCAGATGACCTGCAGGAGGAGCTGCGCCGGTGAGTCTTCGCCTCATTACACTGGCAGCAAAACATACTGTTGAATTTTTTTTCAGTAAAAAAAAAATTATACTACAGCAGTTCTTAAAGTGTGTGTTGGGGCTCCAAAGTGGGTCACGACCCAATTTAAATGAGGTTGCCAGGGCCAACATTAGACTTGCTGGGACCCAGAGCTAAAGCCCTAGCTCCAGCTCCACCTGGGATGGAAGGGCTGAGGCTCTGGCCCCCTCTTCTCCCTACCTGGGCTGCTGGGGCTGAGACTCCCCTCCCCTCCCAGGGTCATGTAGTAACTTTGTCAGAAGAGGGTCATGGTGTCCTGAAGTTTGAGGACCCCTGGTATACGATATTGATCTTCACTAATGTAGGCAATTAGTGTGTTAACATGAACAGGCTCCACTTAGAAAGTTAATCTTTTGACCTTGTTTCTTTTCTTGTCACATTTCAATCTCTGCTCTCATTTCTCATTCTGGAGTGGTAATTCATTATTTGACTGTGTGTGTTAGGAATCAGGACTCTGTCTTGATTAGGATTTTTTCATAGCTCCCTAAACACATTGATCCTATTTTCTTTTCTCCCTAGTAAAGGTGCACACTAAAAGCAGGACTGGGAAGCACCAAGCTATAACAACCTCAATTTAGAACCCATATTTAAGTCAAGTTAAAGCCTTCCAAGATTATTTTACCCTTAGGCAAATCTAAATTCATTTTCCATGTCCTATCTCAAGTGTTGTTACTAATTACAGGAAATGTTCTGATTCCCAACACTGGAAAAAAAAATCCTAACAAAGTGGCACTGACAAGTTAGAGGGTGTTCTTTTTGGCTATGTGTCCTTGTCCTCATTTTGTCATTTTTGCTAATTGCGACCCTAATTTATTAGTTCAGTAGGTGCAGACAATAGTCAAGAAGATGGCTAATTGTGAAAGGGGAAAAACACATGAAGACTGACAGAGAAATTTCCTAGTCTACCACCTTATTTATTACATTTCCTGGAAAGCAATGGGATGTGACAAATTCAATAAAGCTGGAGGTAAATGCCATTCAGTGTCTGTCTCTCTGACATTCCTCTCACAGAGCATAAATGCATGAGAGTATTGTTTTAAAATTATTTGATCATATAATTTTTGTCCTTTTTTTCAATGAGATGAACATAATAAAACATTAAGAATGTAGACATTGATAACATTTGGTATAAAAACCAAATGCAAAGCAGATCTGTTCTACAGTATGGAAATATATATTTAAATGTAGTAGATTCTCCCTTTGTACTGATTTTTAACTAACCAGACACTTCTACAAAATGTGTTATAGCTCACAGAACATTAAAGAAACATGAATCACTTTTAGGAGAGAGACACTAATCTAGTTTAGGTTGCCGCATCCTGGTGGGTGTGTGTGTGTGTGTGTGTGTGTGTGTGTGTGTGTGAGAGAGAGAGAGAAATTTGTAGCTTTACCAGAAAAACCTAATACAACTAAAATATTTTTTTCATCAAGCAAATAATTAGGTACTCATCACTAGTAAACATAAATTCCTGTGCATCTAGGCATCAGAATACTTCACTGTCAATTGTGACAAGGTGGCTCCTCGGCTCCCCTGACTCAAGTCCTCTGGGGTTCTGGCACAGCACTGGCGCCCTGACCAGGCTGAAGCAGACCCCGTTTTTCCGCTGCTCCTTAGCAGCCCACTCTATGTCTCTCTCTCTCAGGGTCAGGCTCCTGCAGGCTAGGAAAGCTAGGTTCCCCCTGGTAGGGACCCTTTGTTCTCTTCCCCTGCTTGCCAGCAGCCTCTCCATCCCTGCTTCCCCCAACTCACTCTGCACACTCCTCTGCTTTCACCAAATTCACTCCTCTAACTCCTACTGCTTCCAAACTCACTCCTCCCTAGGGAGGAGTCTCTTTAAAGGGCTCTGGCAGCCTCCTCAACTGGCCTCAGCTGGCCCTGCTCCTGGCTGTGGCAGCCTTGCTCAGCTGGACCCAATTCCCCTGTAGCAACCCCTCTAATTACAGGTCCTTCTGGCAGCTGCCTGCCCTGGGTCTACCACACAATGTTTTCAATGTTTGTTAGGTTGAGGTTGCTTTCCTAACTAATATGTGGTTTGTCATCATGTGTGAAATTTATTTATTACCAATTTGCTTGTTTCTACATTATTTAAACCTGAATTTAGTGCTTATGAACCAAGGTGCTGGATTGATAGCTGGTAGTAGCACTATAAGCTTGCTCACAGTCCTAGTACTAATGGACTCATTCCTTACTGGAAAAAGGATTATTACCCCAGGAGGGAGGAGCCAGCTTCTTCTGATATACAGGGCCTTATTTTCAGCCTGGCCTTTGAGCCTTCCCTTTATTTTCATCTATACTTCTATGGGCAGTTATTTCCAAAGACAGATTACAAATGTAAAAAGACTGTTTTGTACAGCACCTAGAAAAAACGGGGTCCTGGTCTGTGACTGCTACTGAAAAATATATAATTAATAATAATCTTCTGAAATTCTGCCTCCTAATACCTTTGCTAGCTCCGAGACTGAGAAAAATAATGAGGTAAAAGTAGAATCAGCTCAGGCAATGATAGGAATAATCAGCCTCATACGAACAATATTTTCTTTGAGTCTGGAAGAATCTTCTTCAGCCTACGTCAGCTGGTCACTGGATAATCCTAAATAGGTTCACATTCAGAAATCGTTCTTTTGGAAAGATGCATGTCAGTGATTGTATGTTCTCCTTCTCACAAAACATCTCTGTCATTGCAAACATGTTTTTTTAAAGTGGAGAGGAAAAACCCAGTCTGACTTTCCAGTTATGACTGTGAGCAATAAAACACTGCAAGAATGAATTAAAATCCCTTGGCCAGTTAGCGGTTCCCATGCTGTTTTGCCACCACTTTCTTCTTTCTCAAATGTTCTCACTTTGAGAGGCAGCAGGGAAGTCAACACACATGGAAGTCCACTGATGTGTTTGGTTCAACGTGATCCTAATCCTCCTCTCATACAGTAGCATTCCAGAGCACAAGTACTATTGACTTTGGAGTGAGCATGATGGGCTCTAAATGCTTTTATTGTTTCCATGAAACACTTAGAAGTTAATGACCATACCTCCCATTCTTGTTTCATTTTTAATGTCTGTCTTTGTCCATATGTTTAGTCTGTAAACTCTCCAGGATGGGAGATTTTTTTTTTCTGCTTGGTAGTGATTGTGCACTATAGAGCAGAGGTAACAAAGTCCTGTGGCACCTTAAAGACTAACTATAAAGTTTTGAAGCATGAGCTTTCGTGGGCTAATACCCACTTTGTCGGATGCAAGCCACATATAAATGAAGCCTTTAAGTAGACTTTTCTACATGCATATTATTCCTCATTAAAGAAAAATATGTAAAAAGGCCATTGGTATTTGCTTTGTTAACCACTGTAGCCACTGCTTGCATCCGACGAAGTGGGTATTAGCCCACGAAAGCTCATACTTCAAAACTTTATAGTTAGTCTTTAAGGTGCCACAGGACTTTGTTACCTCTGCTATTCCAGACTAACACGGCTACCTCTCTGATTCTTGACACTATAGAGCAGTGGTTCTCAACCAGGGATATGTGTACAGAGGTCTTCCAGGGGGCACTTCAACTCCTCTAGGTATTTGCCTATTTTTACTACAGGCTACATAAAAATATAAACGTGTCACAGCACACTATTACTGGAAAACTGCTGACTTTCTCATTTTGTCTGTATAAAATTTTAATTTGTACTGACTTCACTAGTGCTTTTTATGTCTGATTTTTGTAAGCAAATAGTTTTTAAGTCAGGTAAAACTTGGGGGTATGCAAGATCAATCCGACTCCTGAAAGCATACAGTAGTCCGGAAAGTTTGAGAACTACTGCTATAAAGCACCACACATTTATAATGCCCTAGAAATAATTAACAGTTTTTACATAAAATCAGTTCACAATTTAGTGCAGCTATTGTTTGTATCTTATAGGCCATAAATATGGGGAAAGATGATGTTGTAAAACCCACTATTACAGTATAATTTAAAGATGCCAGAACTAGGTTCCTATAAAACATTTAAACAGTCTAATGTAAGATAAGCGAATTCTCCATAAAACCTCAAGAACAATCTTACAGTGCAAATTCGTGCATGCTTGAGCACATATTATATTGTCTAGGTCAGTGGTTTTCAACCTTTTTTCATATATGGACCCCTAAAAAATTTCAAATGAGGTGAGGACTTCTTTGGAAATCTTGGACATAGTTTGTGAACCCACAGAGGTCTGCAGACCTTTGGTTGATCCATGCTGTCTGACTTACTATCTCACTTTCTTCCTTGCTTTCATAATACACACTTTCCCCTGAGCCTAAATGGTTAATTCATGCCACTCATTTTCAGCTTGTTAGAAAAGACTGAAGAGCAAAGTCAACCCACTATTTTGGAAAAAAATACAACTAACTCTACAGTAACAAGCTGTCTTTATGAAGCATCCTTGTGCAGATTTTAATTTGGATTTGGGAGAGCTTTAAAAAAAACAACTTTCCTCTCTTCATCCCTCTAGGTGCACTTCCTGTTTAATTTAATTTTGCCAATATCCTCT
Organism: Sternotherus odoratus; assembly: GCA_032164245.1. Lineage (NCBI taxonomy): Eukaryota > Metazoa > Chordata > Testudines > Kinosternidae > Sternotherus > Sternotherus odoratus. The sequence continues at coordinate 56,307,916 of JAVMKO010000007.1, read as the reverse complement.
TTTTCAACTGACAATCTCACTTTCCAAATTAACTGTCCTTGCATACATCCCAGTAGAATTTCTTCATTTTGCTAATATCAAAACTGCAAAGAGAAATTTTGGGGAGGAGGATAATATATACTGTAGACCATATAAATTATTCATTACAAGGAAAACTCAGACAGGGTTGACTGAAAAAGACCAGGGGTCTATACCATTCAACCCTATTTTACTTTGTTCCGTGCCTGTAGTTTATATACCCGAGGCAGCTTAGATGAAAAAGCAATAGTATAGCTTATGGTTCAGATGCATTTGTACTAATTGTACAGACAAAATGATAGTCAATTGTAAATTTCATAACTCCATGGTAATTGCATGTAATATGGTTGAGTTAAAATATGCCCTTATGTTTCTCACTTCTACTGTATTACACTGTGACTATGTATGAATGAAATTAACCTCCTACTGGTACACAGTAATGATATATGAGAGGAAAGTTTCCCTTCATACAAAAATTGATTCTCTTGAGCTTGTACCATTATTAGACGTAGGGCAAGATTCTTGGCCCAAATACAGCTTCTTTATATGCTCTGGGGGCACAAAACATCCTTAAAACTGATTGAAATTTTCAGTTAGTGTGATGTAAGAGAATGCACAGCACTATGCCATGTCACCTCATAGTCCCTAGCACAGGGCGCACGCCAAGGACGTGTTGAATAACAGAGACACCATGGGACAATACATTTATTTTAAAAGGTACAGGGGCACCCATCTTAACAGAGATCATTACATGTGGAAAACGGGGAAGCAAGTCTCCAAAAGAGGTACCATATGAGAAGGTTGCAGTGGGATGAAAGGGGCAAGTTCTTTCTAATCCCAAACAGCTGGAGTCCACTTACTTCCTGAATTTATAAATGTTTCTTAGTGAAGGACACTCTGCATGTAAATACCTATTCCTCTTGTGAATCCTACCAAGTTCTTTACCTCAGTAATATCTAGTGTAAGTGAATGAAATCCACATGTATAAAAGGATTTCTCATAGTCTGTTTAAATGGGTTGCTTTTCCATTTCATAGTATGTCCCCTTATTCTTGTATTATAAGAAAGGGTTAATAGGAGTAACCATTTGGCTTTTCTATATAGTTCATTTAAAATATATTGTGCTATTTCTCATTTGTCTCTTCTCTAAACTAAGGAGTCTTCTTAATCTTTGAAAATTCTTCCTCTGATGGAAGTCTATCATGTCATTTACTCTAAACTTGGTAGCTCTAATCTTAATATCTTCTCATGTGGAAATCTTTTCATGACTCTACTTGTTATTTCTGTTATACCTTTTTGGAGATGGAATGATTGAAAATGTTACGCGAAGGTGAGCATTTACAGCTAATGTGTATATAATGATAGAATAATATATTAACAGTTTGGTAATATAGCAGAATATGTTTTCAAATTCCAGTACCATAAAAGATAAGACAATATGGTGTGTGCAAAGAGAACAAGGGGTAAAAGTCCCCATCACAATAAGTTCCCAGTGTGCATTTGAAAAAATTAGGTACAGTATATTTTATGAAAACCACCACTTTTTTTTTCAAAACATTTTACAGCAAACATGCATACTCTGCCCTATTCTTTGTATTTATAACTTTGGTGGATAAAGATGTAGCAAATCAAAGGCATGTCTTAATTTCTCATTTGGAGTTCTAATTGTATATCTATCACCAAAACCCTCCAAACAAAGTCCCTATATTCAAAGAACCTTAATGTTGTAGGGTGAAATACTCACTCAAGTTAGAATCCTCAGTCTGCCTCATCTCTTGCAGCAAAGTCTTCAGTGTCCATTGGATCTCACCACAAAATCCCTATGGGAGTTGAACCATGAGCATTTAGGACTTTTATGCAGAGTCCTGGCTGTTTAGGAATGAACTCTCCTTTACCACTGGTAGAAGTTCTTGCCTCTCTGGGAGTCCACTTTCCTCCAGAATCCAAGTTTGTGTACAGTTATGGTGACTCCCCAAGTGTTACTAGAGAAATGGTGGATAGATTCATTTGCATAGATTACCTATCTAAGGCAGTAATTTTCTCTTTTAATCAATAGAGCTTTCTTCTCTTAGAGGTTTTAGCCATAATGGTTATATTTATCATGTTACTATAGACATGAAAGATAACATAAAATTGCAGAATCAGAGAGGTAGCCATGTTAGTCTGGAATAGCAGAAGTGACAAAGACTTTCACTGCTTGCATCCGACGAAGTGGGTATTAGCCCATGAAAGCTCATGCTTCAATACTTTAGTCTTTAAGGTGCCACAGGACTCTCTGTCACTTCTGCTATTCCAGACTAACAGGGATACCTCGCTGATTCTTGACATTATGCAAGGCACTGCATTTAGCCGTATGGAGTGGAAATCCATCAACCTCATGAAGAAACTTGCACAAGTACAGACAGATATCATCTTTCTCTCCAAATGCAAATGGATGGACATCATACCAAGTGGACTGAAGGTGAAAAATCCATTGCTATCTATATACTGCACAGACCACAGTGAGAGATTATGCCAGACACTATCAAAGAAACTGAGGAACCATCTGATCAGCATCCTGTACAGTAAACAGGAAAACATCAAAAAAAGAGCTCTCCAACCTGGAGATCTTCATAAACCACCAACCTTCCACACAAACACACTTTACTAAAATAAGAAAGGAGATCTACATCACACACTTCCCCTCTCTACAAAAGAAAAAGGACTGCAAACTATCTAAAATCCTACCTACCACATGGGGCCACAACAGTGGTACCCCCAACTCACCCAGAAATATCGCCAATCTATCCAGCTACACACTGAGCCCGGCAGAAAAGTCTGTGCTATCTCGAGGACTCTCATTCTGCCTCACCACCCCGCAAACATGATACAATTCTGCGGTGATCTGGAAACCTACTTTTGCCATCTCCAACTCAGAGAATACTTTCAAGACAACATGGAACAGCGCACTGATACACAGACACCATCCCACCAGCAGCACAAGAAGAAGAATTCCCCATGGACTCCTCCTGAGGGTCGAAATGACAGTCTGGACCCATACATAGAATGCTTCCGACGATGTCCAGAGGCAGAAATTGTGGGAAAACCGCATTGCCTGCCTCACAACCTTAGTCATACAGAACACAATGCTACCCACAGCCTCAGAAACAACCCTGACATCATAATCGAAGAGTCTGATAAAGGAGGTGCTGTTGTCATCATGGACAGGTCAGACTACCAAAAGGAGGCTACTAGACAACTCTCCAATACCAATTTCTACAGGCCACTTCCCTCAGATCCCACCAAGGAATATACTAAGAAACTGCACAATCTACTCAGGACACTCCCTGTACTAACACAGGAACAAATTAACATACCCTTGGAGCCCCAACCGGAGTTATTCTATCTACTACCCAAGATCCACAAACCTGGAAATCCTGGATGCCCCATCATCTCGGGCATTGGCACTCTCACTGAAGGACTGTCTGGATATGTAGACTCAGACCCTATGCCACCAGCACTCCCAGCTATCTCCGTGACACCACCGACTTCCTGAGAAAACTACAATGCATTGGTGACCTTCCAGAAAACACCATCCTAGCCATCATGGATGTAGAGGCCCCCTACACTAACATCCCACACAAAGATGGAATACAAGCTGTCAGGAATAGTATCCCCTGATGATGCCACAGCACAAGTGGTTGCTGAGCTCTGTGACTTTATCCTCACACACAATTTTTTTCAAATTTGGTGACAATATATACCTCCAGACCAGTGGCACTGCTATGGGCACCCTCATGGCTCCACAGTATGCCAACATCTTTATGGCTGACCTGGAACAACGCTTCCTCAACTCTCATCCACTCGCACCCCTTCTGTATCTACGCTACACTGATGACATCTTCATCATCTGGACCCATGGGAAAGAAACTCTGGAAGAATTCCACCATGATTTCAACAGCTTCCACCCCACCATCCACCTCAGCTTGGACCAGTCTACATGGGTAGTCCACTTCCTAGACACCACGGTGCAAATTAATGATGGCCACATCAACACCACCCTATACTGAAAACCTACCGACAGCTATGCCTACCTTCATGCCACCAGCTTTCATCCTGGACATACCACATGATCCATTGTCTACTGCCAAGCACTGAGGTACAATCATATTTGCTCCAACCCCTCAGATAGAGACCAACACCTATATGATCTTCACCAAGCTTTCTCAAAACTACAATACCCGCACAAGGAAATAAGGACACAGATCAACAGAGCCAGACGTGTACTCAGAAGCCTAATACTGCAAAACAAACCTAAGAAAGAAAACAACAGAACACCAATGGCCATCACCTACAGTCCTCAGTTAAAACCTCTCCAATACATCATCAGTGATCTGCAACCCATCCTAGACAATAATCCCTCATTTTCACAGGCCTTGGGAGGCAGGCCAGTTCTGTCCCACAGACAACCCACCAACCTTAAGCAGATTCTCACCAGCAACAGCACACCGCGCCATAATAACTCCAACTCAGGAACCAATCCATGCAACAAACCTTGATGCCAACTCTGCCCACATATCTACACCAGCAACACCATCACAGGACCTAACCAGATCAGCCACACCATCACTGGTTCATTCACCTGCACATCTATCAATGTAATATATGCCATTATGTGTCAGCAATGTCCCTGCTATGTACATCGGCCAAACTGGACAGTCCCCCAAAAAAGGATAAATGGACACAAATCAGATATCCGGAATGGCAATATACAAAAACCTGTAGGAGAACACTTCATTCTCCCTGCACACACAATCAAAGATTTAAAGGTCAGTATCTTGCAGCATAAAAAACGTCAAGACCAGACTGCAAAAAGAAATTGCAGAGCTGCAATTCATTTGCAAATTTGATGCCAACAATCTGGGATTGAACAAAGATTTTGAATGGCTTGCTAATTACAGGGGCAGCGTCTCCTCTCTCAGAGTTCACACCTCCAGTTCAGTTGCTAGAGGAATGCCTCACCCTCCCTGATTAGAGATAACAAGCTGGTTCAGCCTGATTGGACTAATCTTGTTATCCCCAACAAGATAGGTTCTTGCCTACTTATTTATACCTGCCCCAGGACACTTCCACTGCTTGCATCCGACAAAGTGGTATTAGCTCACGAAAGCTTATGCTTCAATACTTTAGTCTTTAAGGTGCCCTTGGACAATGGGATCCTGGGTCATGACTGGGGCTTCTAGGCACTGCAAAAATAAAAATAAAATATAAAACTATTCTAGAAAGAGTTTTGCTAGTCACTCAACTGCCAGTTTGTATTTGATCCAGTCAAATAAATAAAACCATATTTCAATTAAAATAATTCCATGAAGGCTTACAGTGATGTCAGCTGAAGCTCCTATTCTGCAACTCCACTAGCGGGAGGAGCAGTGGGTAGAGCCAGCCAGTTGGGAATGTGGCTGAGCAGGCACACACTTTAGAGGTAATGTTGGTGTGGGAGATAGAGTGATTCTTTGTTTGTACTCATTTGAAAAGGAGTTTCCCATAATAACTGAAAAGTTTCATATTCTTGGCTTTCAATTTTAAAAATATAACCTGCATTAAGTATTTTAGCACATTTACACATTGAATGCATTTGTTTATTCAGCCATTAGCAAAGCCAAAGAGTCGATACAATTTATTTGGTTAATAAATCAGGAAGGTGCCTATTTGTGATCATCCATTCTCTTTGGGCATTCTTGATGCAAAGAGCTGATCAGTTGACACTTTAATAAAGAATGCCCTCTTCCTATTCTATAAAGTAAATACATGTTGACAGGATAACTTATTTATGAAATGTTTAGTGTGGTCTAGCCTGGACATAAAAATGCAGGAGTATAAAGACTAAATAGAACCATTCACTTATTTCTCAATAGGAACATAATGTGAAAGCCTTGTTTGATTTTGTTTCAGAACAGTAATGAAATGTGAAGGGGAAGAATTGTGTACCTTTTGTGCTGGCATCGTATAAGAAGCAATTTCTCTATCCATGTGCTAGTGCAGAGGATTTATAGAGGTGACTACTTCTTAGAGTATAGTGGATGTATTCTAAGGTATCTTATCACACTCACTCCATCCATTCTATGGAATTAAAATAAGATTATAATACATATTCCCTTTTATATTTATTTTTATCCTGTAACAAAGCATATGCCTTCCTGAACTTTGATATGAGTCAGAGAAAATAGCTTTGTTTTCTTCTGAAGCCAATGGAGACAGCAATGTTTTCAGTCTGAGGATCATGACTTGCAGCAGGCCACTAGCAGTTATTGTATTTTTTTATTAATTGTTTTTAAATATGAACAATGGGGTGAAAACTATACAACACAAAAATAAGGCTGTGCTTTCCCCAAAGAGCTTGCAGGCCAAAGCCACAGATCTGCAATTTATTTATTATTTATCCCTCCACCCACATGGAGCTACCACTCAAATCAATGTAACTCAGTGCAGGTGGACTCCTGCCTGAGTGGCTCATCCAATGCTCATGGAAGTCTTTGAGTCTGAGAGGCAAACACAGAAGCCAGAACACAATGGGCAGCCAATGTGTATACATAGCTTTGTATGTGTTCAAGTTATTAAAATGATTATTAACTCACTTCTGTTGGAATTCCCTTTGAGAGCTTTTCTGCTCATCTTATCCAGAACACCTTGTCCATTACTGGGAGAACACTTCATCCATTTCTCTGGGATCCAAAAAACTTAGTTTGACTCCAGATTTCATCACTCAGGTTTCTTTATTTGGCATACAGCAAAACTACACTGAGTTGACCAGATTAATAAAAATGGTAATATTGGGTCAGACCAATGGTCCATCTAGCCCAGTATCCTGTCTTCTGACAGTGGACAAGGTCGGGTGCTTCAGAGGGAATGAACAGAACAGGCAATCATCTAAGAGTTTTATGCTCATCCAGTCAGAAAAGAGAAGTAATTCCATGTACCTTGTGACCGAAGCAACACATGCCATGTTTGATTTTTTTTCTTCAGGAGTAGGTCAGAAAGCAAATTGAATTTGCAAAATATTTTGGTAAATGAACCACTTCTAAGAATATAATGATCTTTGTGATATGTTGTAGACAGAAAATGAAACAAAATTCCTAGAATAAACAATTCATTGTTTTTTGTAAACTGTTTTAATCAGCCACCAAAGAATGTACAAAATAATACTATCCATGAGGAGGCACTGGTGTTACCAGTAACAATTAATAAAGAAGTCATGGCAGTGGGAGAGGTCACTGCCTCCATAGTCAAAGTTTGACTGGAGTTACTTCCTAATCATTCCATTTGGGTGGGCCAAGTTGATTTCAGTGGCACTATTTGTGTGGTAAAGTACAACTTAATGAGAGTAAGAGAGGATAATTGGACTAAATGTTATGAGAGAAACAATGCAGCAATTTTAGAAGATATTTAAATGGCTTCAGAGAATAAAAAGTCCACAAGAAGTAGCTCTGAAATACAAATGTTTAAAAAAATAGATGACATGCTTTATCTCTTATCACAACAGCACAGCTATGCACCATAGGGACCAATTATACAAATGGCTTCTTGTGCCATTAAATAGCTCAAAATAGTATTTAAAATGCTTTATGAAATGTTGTAAACTTAAATGAAATAATAACATTTCAATTCCTGACAAATGCTTATGTGATTTTTAGGTCACTGAGTTTATCTACCGGATTTATATTCGACAACCTAACCTTGAGCAATCAAAATATCATTTTAAGCTATAGAATAGGCTTATTTTAAGAGCATTTTTCCTCTCTCCCTATTTTGTGATTTCTCTCCTTGTATTTCTTGTTACTATAGCCGATAGTTCTTTCAATTACTAATACACGGTAAATGTTTCAATAATTTAAGCTCAAATGGATTCTGAAAAAAATGGATAGCAGTAATAGCTACTCTGTCCCCTGCCACAATTTAAGGAAGCTCCATTTTGCTTAAACATCCCTCTTGGTGCAGTATGCTTTGGCATAAAAGATTGAAAAATATCTCTATTACTTCAGACTCTGCATTTGTATATACATTAGTAAAATTACACTAATGCTCCAACAAGGCTTTTTGTTTTACAGAAATGACATCCATGACATGAAATCTGAAGTCCCATTCTTATCTATTCAGTTTGCTCTGTTTATTTTTATAGGATACACCCTCTGGGTTTCTCCACTACCATATAATTTCTATCATACATAAGGGCACAGCTGATTCTAACTTATTAGACTTGTCTCAACCTCTCTGTTGAAACATCCACAGTTCTTTCACCTTTGATTCCTTGTCATTCTTTATCTTGATTATAGTAATGCTTTCCCACTGTTCTGGTAAAGGTTATGTCAGCACTTCCATTATAAATTTTAATGTTAAAGGGTTTATAACTTGGTCATAAAAATTTTCTCTGTCTGAGCTAAAGCTTGATATGTAAGGTCTCTTCTTAGGCTGAATGGATCTTTGGCTTTTTGGGGAATTTAGTTTCATCAGTTTACTTTATCTGATTCTTTCTAGTCATTAAAAAACCTAAATAGCTGTTGTAGTATGTGAGCCCTTTTCAAATACCTTGTAAAATTTTCCCCACAACACACACCCTTTTACATTTCTTCCTGATTATCCTTTTATTATGGATTTATTATAAATCCATAATAAATCAATTTGAAACCAATGAAGTTATGCCAATGTAAATGAGGGGAGAATCAAGCTTCTTGTGTATAGTTCCTTCTTTCCCTCTTTAGCATAAATATAAAACTGAGAGGCAAGTAACAGTGAAAAAGACACAAAGTGAGCTCATCTTTAAAAAGGAGCTTGGGCTGAGTAGGTGTTAGGGATTTGCTGAATGAAACACCAGTAACAGAGCAGAGTTAAAGCAAATGAATTAGAGGTGAATGACTAACAGAGAAGGGGGTTGAAATCAAACTATAATTTTAGTGCTTAGTGAGGTGCATAGGAAACTAAGCTCCTGAGTTAGATTCCAAGCTAATGAATTGAGGTAGAGATAGGCAGAATACATGGAAGCAAAGTTTTATATAAAACATATGTTGTTGGTACCCTTTTTAGTCCCAGGAAAATTTTGTTTGGTTAAAACTTTGAGTGAGTTCTTCTATTTTATCCACTCCTATTTGGGTGAATATTATGGGCTTGAGTTCATGGCATTTAGCCATTGTTCTGCATGGAGTTGGTGCAGAAGCGCTCTTCCCCAGTGGAACTATCGAATGAAGAATATCAGGGAGGGCAAAGTAGGGAAGGAGCATGGAATTACTGTGCCACTCTTGAAGTGTTGCATCATCCATTCTTATCTGCATCCTTCTCTTTCCCTTTTGGAAAGGGTAATCCTGACATCCCAGCAGAGTCCTTGTTCTCTCTGAGTACAAGAACACTTAAGAAGCCTGGTCTCTGAGCAGTGGGGGCACATTGATTTATTGTATGCCATTCCTCTCTGCACACCCACCCAGGGGCCAGGACTAATCTGGACCCATGTTTCTGAATAGTATGGGTCTGGAAACTTCTTTTATCAGTAAGACATACAGTGAGATCTTTCTTGCAGGGTAATGACATTTCAGATTGGATGCCTGCTGTTTCACTCATGCACAGTGTGTCATAGATGGGTAGGTGGATCTTCCAGAGAATAGCCTTTAGTACAGACAAATCAAGCAACAATCTTATGGGGACAAAAACGAATGTGATTTGGTTTAACTTGGTTAAAAAGCTCTCTAAAGCAAAAGGGACAATAGGGTGGTGGGCAGAAGCACCAGTTTAGGAGAATAACATGAGAGCGAAAGGAGCCCAGGATTACTGGTTGTATTTTTAAAAATCCTTAATGAGGTTGCAGGAACAAGCCATCCCGATGTGTAGAAAGAACAGTAAATATGGCAGGTGACCAGCTTGGCTTAACAGTGAAATCCTTGCTGATCTTAAACACAAAAAGGACGCTTACAAGAAGTGGAAGCTTGGAGACATGACCAGGGCGAAGCATAAATATTGCTCAGGCATGCACATGTGAAATCAGGAAGGCCAAATCACACTTGAAGTTGCAAGTAGCAAGGGATGTTAAGAGTAACAATAGGTTTCTACGGGTATGTTAGCAACAAGAAGGTGGTCTGAAAAAGTGTGGGCCTCTTACTGAATGGGGGAGGCAATCTAGTGACAGAGGATGTGGGAAAAAAATACTGTACTCAATGCTTTTTTTGCATCTGTCTTCATGAACAAGCTCCCAGATTACTGCACTGGGTAGGACAGAATGGGTAGGAGGTGACCAGCCCTCTATGGAGAAAGAAGTGGTTCAGGACTATGTAGAAAAACTGTACAAGCACAAGTCAATGGGGCCAGATGCATTGCATCCAAGGGTGCTAAAGGAGTTGGTGGATGTGCTTGCAGAACCATTGACCATTATCTTTGAAAAATCATGGCAATCGGGGGAGGCACTGAATGACTGGAAAAAGGCTAATATAATGCCCAACATGGGAAGAAGAAGGATCCGGGGAACTACAGGCCAGTCAGCCTCACCTCAGTTCCTGGGAAAATCATGGAGCATGTCCTCAAAGAATCAATTCTGAAGCACTTAAAGGAGAGGAAAGTGATCAGGAACAGTCAGCATGGATTCATCAAGGGCAAGTCATGCCTGACTAACCTAATTGCCTTCTATGACGAGATAACTGGCTCTGTGGATGAGGAAAAAGCAGTGGATGTGTTATTCCTTGACTTTAGCAAAGCTTTTGATACAGTCTCCCACAGTATTCTTGCCAGCAAGTTGAAGAAGTATGGGCTGGATGAATGGACTATAAGGTGGATAGAAAGCTGGCTAGATCACTGGGCTCAATGGGTAGTGATCAATGGCTCCATGTCTAGTTGGCAGCCTGTATCAAGGTGAGTGCCCCAAGGGTCAGTCCTGGGGTCAGTTTTGTTCAATATCTTCATTAACGATCTGGAGGATGGTATGGACTGCATCCTCATCAAGTTTGCAGATAACACTAAACTGGGAGGAGTGGTAGATATGTTGGAGGGTAGGGACAGGATACAAAAGGACCTAGACAAATTAGAGGATTGGGCCAAAAGAAATCTGAGGTTCAATGAGGACAAGTGTAGAGTCCTGCACTTAGTCCCATTCACTGCTACAGACTAGGGACTGAGTGGCTAGGCAGCAGTTCTACAGAAAATGACTTATGGGACGAGAAGCTGGATATGAGTCAACAGTGTGCCCTTGTTGCTAAGAAGGCTAACAGCATTTTGGGCTGTATAGGTAGGAGCATTGCCAGCAGATTGAGGGACGTGATCATTGCCCTCTATTCGGCATTGGTGTGGCTGCATCTGGAGTACTGTGCCCCACACTAGAAGAAGTATGTGAAAAAATTGGAAAGAGTCCAGCAGAGGGAAACAAAAATTATTAGGCGGCTGTAGCACATGGCTTATGAGGAGAGGCTGAGGGAACTGGATTGTTTAGTCTGCAGAAGAGAAGAATGAGGGGGGATTTAATAGTGCCAAAGAGGATGAATATAGGCTGTTCTCAATGGAAACAGATAACAGAATAAGGAGTAATGGTCTCAAGTTGCAGTGCAGGAGGTTTAGGTTGGATATTAGGAAACACTATTTCACTAGGAGGGTGGTGAAGCATTGAAATAGATTACCTAGGGAGGTGGTGGAATCTACTTCCTTAGAGGTTTTTAAGGTCAGGCTTGACAAAGCCCTGTCTGGGATGATTTAGTTGGGGATGGGTCCTGCTTTGAGTGGGGGTTGGACTAGATAACCTCCTGAGGTTCCTTCCAACCCTGATATTCTATGATTAATAAAGCTGTCTCCAGTGACTGAGTCTCAATCCCTTGCCAGAAGACTTACCTTCATGGAGTCAGAAACAAATAAACAAAAACCCAAGCCAATGTGAACACTGGGTCCTAAATGCCACCAAATTTTCTAGCTTCTTAGCCATTTGGGAGGGGATAGGACATGTTCTATTTCCTTTCTGTCTCCAAAGTAGCTACCATTCATCAGAGCTATTTCCCCTCTCTGATCACCCCACTACTGAACACCTATGTGATGTACAAAAGTCTGGGTTGGCATCTTATGTTTTTGGGCTTAGAATTCCTTTCCACCTTCTCACAGGGATCTTGTGAAAGGGGTAGAATTGTTAACAGCACTTTAAGTCTCTAATGAATCATTTAGTGGAAATCATACTTGAATAACCATCAATGTCATTTGTATATTACCTCTTTCATTTGAAGCCAGGAATTAATTGCAAAGCAAATCTTACCCTTTTGCAGTAAATTGCACAGAAATGTGGTATGATGCCGTTTACCGGTACTTTAGTCAACCAACAACAATTTTCACACCTCACGGATACAAATAAATGAGAGGTAAAATTAAGTCTTTGGCAAGTTGTAATAATTCTGTAGACTTTGTGATCACTTTGTGATTATATGTGGGATTTTTTTGGCGGGAGCGCATTAGTTTTCCTATTTTGATCACATGGAAGAACTCCAAATTGTTCAAGGCAGCTATATTACAGATATTACTTGAATGTAGTGACTCTTCTTTGTTCAGGTATTCCAACTTTTTGCCTGAAAACGCTTTATGTGAATTGCAATAATTTTACCCCAAGGAGAGATTAAGGTTTTAGGGATTTATGGTGCAGGGAGGTGCTGATTTAGGAACCAAGGTGGCAGTTTTACATTATGTAATATTAAATTGGGTGGTTCCATATTAATTTTTCAAACCCCACACAAGGCTAAATTGTGCAACTTAAACTCTGTATTGGGGCTTTATAGTGGCAAAGCGCTTTTTTTCTTGTGTGTTTCATAAAATCACAGTTATATAAAAATATAGGGCAGGGAGAGGCTTTCCCCTGACACCGAAGCAGGACTAACTAAACCTAGACCCAAAGTTCCCTATACATTTTCTATGCACCGAGTGGACTACAAACTCCAATGAGAACTATGTTTTTGTTGATGGGCAAGCTTACACTTGCCTAAAGGCACAACCCACATTTTATGTGTAAAGGTTGTCTGCCTATGAGGTTTGTTACCCATTCCTCCAAATTATGTGTGAGATGAGAGAGGGGATTACAGGTGGTTGCGTGTGTGGAATGAAGGCTGTGTGTGGGGTGTGACATGAAGTACTTTAAGGGTAGCCCATACTGAAAATGCCACGGTAAGGACAGGCTGCAAAAAGGAGAGTAGATTCTCCCAAAACTGGTGGTTAACATGGTAGTTAGAGTCATCAATCAGTCACAATTTGTGCTCCTAATCCCCTACATCAAGAAGCTAAAAAAAATAAATCACACAGCCCCCTTTATTGCATTCTAGTCTCTGGCTCCCAGTCACCAAATCTATCCAGTAAAGTGAGACGTTATTTAAAACTCTATTCACTAATGAAATGTTGGTAATACTAGTTGGACCTTACCCAAAATACCACCCTTCCAGCCAATCATGTCGTATCTAAAACCAAAGGTTTACTATAAAAGGAAAGGGGAAAGAGTGGTTAAATGGTCAAAGGAATCAGATACATACATATGACTTCGGAGTCCATGTATCATGTTCTTAGCAGCATAGGTGAGTTTTCTGGCTTGTAAAGTCCCTCTGGAACACATCCAAAGCTTGGATGGGTCTATCAGTTCTTTGTTCAAAGCTTCAGTTTGTAGAGAAGTTACGCAAGAGGTGAGAAGCAGAACTGAAGACAAAATTGAGGTGACAGAACTTCCTTCTTATATCTTTGTCATGTACCTTGTACATCTTTTGTCACAAACACAAGCTCACAGCTCACAAGCATGGGAAAGTATTTTGAGTCCCCTGTCCCATTGCCTGTCAGCAGCAACTTTCAACTCCTTGTTAAATCAACGGCCGGGGACCGAGGAGTGTGTGAAGTGAGTTCTTTGGCCTCATCTGATCACCATTCTAGAGCTTCTGCTGACCCAGAGGGATAGCGCAGAGCCTGGCCAGGTCATTTCCCAAAGCTTCTGCACAAGGGGCATCCCATAGCCGGGGCATCCCATAGCCACTGCATCCTTCTGGCTGGGCTGCGGTGAGCATGTCTCTGAGATTAATGGCCTGCTAGGAGGTGGGACCACATGTACCTTACATGTGGCAGGAGTATAGTAGGATCTTAAAGGCCCTTTCTGGGGCCACACAGAGGAGATGTGTGACGTTGCACTCCATAATGTTTTATGGCAATATGTTTTGGAGCATGAATATGTAACTGGTATATGATTTATGCCAATGGTCTCTTGTAAAGTATCATTACAAAGGTTTTATAATGTATTGAGTGTGTTCATCCTATTTGTTTGCATGTATTATTTCTATGTTTGGAGTTAGAAGAATAAGATTTAAACTTGTATTTCTGATGTAAGCACATTAAGTGGAAGCCAGTAAGGGTGCATCAGAATCAATGAACTGTGAATGGGATTGTTTACTTGCAAGCCTTCCTGTGTTTGGGTAAGCCAACCCAGGAAGAATGGTGAAATCCATCTTAAACCTGGTGTTTTTTTTAGAAGCGGGGATGGGGATCCAGAGAGACAAAAGATTCCTGCCTTGTGCCAAAGCTATAAAAGGAGCTGGAAGAAAACAAAGGGGGAGAGGGGTGGCAGCCATGAGAGAGCCCCTGCTTTTCACCTAAAATGCCTGCTGGAACTAACAAAGACTGTTCCAGGGGAAAGGATTGGGCCCAGACTAGGAAGAAGTCTAGTCTGTGAAGGAAGCTTATTGGAACATCTCTGAAGGTGAGATTTACCTGTATTCAGTTTCTTAATATATTAGGCTTAGACTTAGATGTTTTGTTTTATTTTGCTTGGTAACTTACTTTGTTCTGTCAGTTATTACTTGAAATCACTTAAATCCTACTTAATAAAATCACTTTTGTTTATTAATTAATCCAGAGTAAGTGATGGGGGAGCAAACAGATGTGCATATCTCTCTGTCAATGTTATAGAGGGGAGACAATTTATGAGTTTACCCTGTGTAAGCCTTATTTGGGGTTTGGATCCCATTGGGAACTGGGTGTCTGGGTGCTAGAGATAGGTGACCTGCTGAGCAGTTTTTGGTTAAAGTTTGTATCTTTGGGGGGGTGGACCAGATGTGGGTCTGTGCTGCAGCAGGCTAGCATGTCTGGCTCAACAAGACAGGGTGCTGGAGTCCCAAGCTGGTAGAGAAAACAGGCTCAGAGGTATTTCCAGCATGTCAGATGACAGTCCCAAGGGGGTCTCTGGGACTGAACCAGTCACAGTGATCAGCACAGTTTCTGACCTGCATGGCATCTATCAGATTGTTGCATGGCCACACATGCACACAGTTTATAGGGAACATTGCTAGATCATTTGTGGCAGGTGTTTGTCTAGCCTATTCGGAAAAACCTTTAGGTCAATCAATGGCTATTAGCCAAGATGGGCAGGGATGGTATCTCTAGCTTCTATTTGCCAGAGGCTGGGAGTGGGTGGCAGGGAATTGATCATTTGCTGATTGCCTGTTCTGTTCATTCTGTTCATTCATCTCTGGAGCACCTGGCACTGGCTGTTGTTGGAAGACAGGATACTGGGCTAGATGGACCTTTGGTCTGACCCAGTATGACCATTCTTATGTTTTGGTCTTCCTAGATAACATGTTCCAGTGCTGAACTATCCTTAGTTGTAGTACATTTTTCCTATTATCTACCTAAACCTCCTTAGTTACGGATTAAGCTGATTACTTCCTGTTCTTCTTTGTTTGGACAGCATGTAGCATATTGTGACCTCAAACCTACCACCATATAAATAATAATATTACACAACCAGTTAATTTGTATTATATTTTGGAAGACAAGCTACTTATTTCCTTTTGATTTTTTTTATTTTGGTTATGGTTTATTGCAAAATCTAATATTTGCCATAATTGTTCTTCCTGGCTAAAGTGAAATTTTCTATGTTTAAAAAATATTTTCCAATAAATGAATCCCCACTCAAATACTTCAGTGCTGTAACCTATGGGCAATGTCTAGTTACAGCTTGCAAATCCCAAAAGGGAAGCATGTTTTCATACACTTGACAGCTACCAAAGTGTAAACAGTGTGCTACTCAAGAGACGTGGAAAGTTTTTTGATTACTGTTTGGCTACAGTGTATGAGCTGCTTAAAAACTTTATTTTTTCCAGCAAAAAGGAAAACACAATCCGCGTTCAATCTCTCACTAAATAATAAAAGAAATGTCAGATTTCATCAGGGCAAAGAAATGAAGTGTAATATCTTCCATGTGTTTTTCCTACCCTTTAAAAATAATGCTTAATGGAACTACATTTTGAATGTTTTAAATAAGCTAGATCACAATTTTCAACTTGAACAGTTTGAGGGACTCTTAAGAAGTGGCATTTCTATGGAAGTTTGCCCTATAAAATCTTACATACAGAGTAGGTCTAAAGTTGTCCCCAGTGTGGAGAAAAATGTTGTCATGTTAACTCATGAAATAATACAGTACATAGACCTCTATTAAATGCATTACTTTTTCTGCATTAAAGAATATTTATTAAGTACATCCATTACTTTAACAAGAATTTGTTTTAAGTAATGCATAATTTAGGAATGAAGAATGTCAGTCCCACTAGACTATCAGGTGTTGAGGCTGATGCCAGTTGAAAAATAATTTCCCCTTGATTTTCAGTTAGCTGTCAAATTCCGCTTGTGGTTTAAATATATGCAATCCCAGTGACTTCATTGTGTCCCCAAAACTTCAGTGGTCAGTGCTTGTAGATATCAGAATTTGGCCAATTTGACTTTGATTTATAACTTCAATGTTATAATAATGTAGCTATACTTAATGAAGTTGGACATTGCATAGGGATATGCTTATTTAGAGCGTGCCTCCTCATTCTGTTTACCCTGGCCAGAATCACATACTTTTGTGGTAGTGATAGTTGTCTGGGAGCCTTGAACAACTCAGTGTATACATGGACACCTGGTGCTGCTGACATCCAGGATTCTTATTTGTGTTTAAAAGGACTTTGCACCTAGAGGATGTTGACAGGGGCTGGTGGAGGTTTCAGTTCTAGTGTCTTGGAGCAATATGCAGCTTGCTTAAACTAATCATCATGACCCTTTAGTGGTATAACCTAGACCCATGATGCTGGCTTCCATGTGCATTAGAGCTGGCTTATTGGAACCGCAGAAGCAAACACTGTTGCACCAAATGAGAGTTATTTCAAATGCTCATTCTCATGCTGAATTTCAATACCAGGTACTTTTGTAACCCACATGCTTTATATCGGCGCATTGGATATTTTTTCTCTGTGCAAGGGGGAAAGAAGTGGTGGGAGGAGATATGGATCTGCCTGCACTTTTGCAGAGAGCAGGGCAGGGTAACTTGGATCAAAAACTTTCAGAACAGTGTGGTAGTTACTAGACATGCTCAGTCTGTATGTAGCTGTTTTAAGGTTACATTGGAAGTTTTCATAGTGTGCAACCCATGTGGCAGTCACACTCTAGCCATACCATGAAAGCTGAGTGAATCAGAGAGCCAAGAGGGAGGTTAATCCAGGAGTTAAAGATAGGGTGGCCAGACAGCAAGTGTGAAAAATCGGGGCAGCGGGTGGGCGTGTGATAGGAATAAGAATAAGATCCCAAAATAAGGAATTTTACTTTTAAATAAGTGATCCATGATATTCCATAAAATCAGAACATCTGGCCACCCTAGTTTGACAACCCTGTGGACTCAGCAGCTGATCAACACAGGTCCAAGAGACGTGTCTCCTGTGAAGGCTGGGGCCCAATCCTTGTATGACTTGGGATACAGCTCTATGCTATTCCAGCTTTACTTACTAGGAAAGCCCTGATTTAGGATAATGTTTGGTCCA
Organism: Sternotherus odoratus; assembly: GCA_032164245.1. Taxonomy (NCBI): domain Eukaryota; kingdom Metazoa; phylum Chordata; order Testudines; family Kinosternidae; genus Sternotherus; species Sternotherus odoratus. Next base: position 56,290,104 of record JAVMKO010000007.1, on the reverse strand, counting down.
CCACAATATGCATTATGGAGCTAAAGAGAGAGCAGTGGGGGAAGCATTTGTCACTCCTAGAGGTCACAGAGTCTGTGGATCTTACATTTAGCCATCAGCTAACTCCTTTAAACTCAGATGCTGCTTCAGATATAGAATGGAGCAGTATATAGTGAGGTGAGGGTTTGTGAATCCTTCCCAGACTTAGCTGGGTTTATGAGGTGAAGATGATGCCCTATAGAGTGAGACCCCTCGAAAGATCCAGGGAATGGATAGTCTACATTTTGATCCCAGTCCCTGTGCCACTTTGGATCCTGGCTACAGATTTCTATTTCACCAGCAACTGAGAGGACCAGTTAGCTATTAACTCGAGAGCTGGACTGCTGCTAGCTGTGGAGATTCCTCTGGCTGGTTGTTTGCTGACAGGATTCTGAAGTGTTTGAAAGGACTGAGATGCTACCCTTTCTCAAGCTGTGAATAGTGCAGGTCACACACACACAGCTCATTGGGATTACACTATAAAGACTGAGAAGTCATCTCTGAGAGAAGATCAGAGGGGAATATGGTATGATGTGTGTGTGAAGTATAGAAAACCTTATGTTCAAACCTTATATTTGAATATTTTTAACAGAAACTACAGAGAGAAAGCGTGCATAAGGAATTTTACTTTTAAATAAGTGATCCATGATATTCCAAATACTATTTGCAATCTTTTGTACTCTTTCCTATGTGTTATTTAAATGTTTGTTTTACTAAGTGCATGAGTGCATGGTGCTCTCTCTTTGAAATTAAATGGGAGTTGTTACCAGCATCCATTTATCTGGATGAAATCATGAAAAGACAGAACTCTGGCCTTTGACTCAGCAAAGAGTTAAGCTGAGATGTAGGAAGAAGGGGGACATAATAGTTACTTAGAATATTGTCTGAGCATCTCCTGTTACCCTTTTCACATTTCAGGATTCATTCAGATGTTGTAGTTTATGTTTCTGACAGATTGGTGTTATATCTGTGAAATTACTGAATTGAATGAAGATTCTTTCCAGTTCTGGAATTGATTCAGGAGACTGCATTTAGAATAATAGAATCATAGAATATCAGGGTTGGAAGGGACCTCAGGAGGTCATCTAGTCCAACCCCCTGCTCAAAGCAGGGCCAATCCCCAACTAAATCATTCCAGCCAGGGCTTTATTAAGCCTGAACTTAAAAACCTATAAGGAAGGTGATTCTACCACCTCCCTAGGTAACCCATTCCAATGCTTCACCACCTTCCTAGTGAAAAAGTTTTTCCTAATATCCAATCTAACCCTTCCCAACTGCAATTTGAGACCATTACTCCTTGTTCGGTCATCTGCTACCACTGAGAACAGTCTAGATCCATCCTCTTTAGAACCCCCTTTCAGGTAGTTGAAAGCAGCTATCAAATCTCCCCTCAGTCTTCTCTTCTGTAGACTAAACAATCCCAGTTCTCTCAGCCTCTCCTCATAAGTCATGCACTCCAGGCCCCTAATCATTTTTGTTGCCCTTCTCTGGACTCTTTCAATTTTTCCACATCCTTTTTGTAGTGTGGGCCCCAAAATTGGACACAGTACTCCAGATGAGGCCTCACCAATGTTGAATAGAGGGGAACAATCACGTCCCTCGATCTGTTGGCAATGCCCCATCTTATACAGCCCAAAATGCCATTAGCCTTCTTGGCAACAAGGGCACACTGTTGACTCATATCCGGCTTCTCATCCACTGTAATCCCTAGGTCCTTTTCTGCAGAACTGCTGCCTAGCCATTCGGTCCCTAGTCTATAGGAGTGCATGGGATTCTTCCATCCTAAGTGCAGGACTCTGCACTTCTCCTTGTTGAACCTCATCAAATTTCTTTTGGCCCAGTCCTCTAATTTGTCTAGGTCCCTCTGTATCCTATCCCTACCCTCCAGTGTATTTACCACTCCTCCCAGTTTAGTGTCCTCTGCAAGCTTGCTGAGGGTGCAGTCCACACCATCCTCCAGATCATTGATAAAGATATTGAATAAAACCGGCCCCAGGACTGACCCTTGGGGCACTCCGCTCGATACCGGCTGCCAACTAGACATGGAGCCATTGATCACTACCCATTGAGCCCAATGATCCAGCCAGCTTTCTATCCATCTTATGGTCCATTCATCCAGCCCATACTTCTTTAACTTGCTGGCAAGAATATTGTGGGAGACCGTATCAAAAGCTTTGCTAAAGTCAAGGAACAACACATCCACTGCTTTTTCCTCATCCACAGAGCCAGTTATCTCATCGTAGAAGGCAATTAGGTTAGCCAGGCATGATTTGCCCTTGGTGAATCCATGCTGACTGTTCCTGATCACTTTCCTCTCCTCTAAGTGCTTCAAGATTGATTCCTTGAGGACCTGCTCCATGATTTTTCCAGGCACTGAGGTGAGGCTGACTGGCTTGTAGTTCCCTGGATCCTCCTCCTTCCCTTTTTTAAAAATGGGCACTACATTAGCCTTTTTCCAGTCATCTGGGTCCTCCCCCGATCGCTATGAGTTTTCAAAGATAATGGCCAATGGCTCTGGAATTACATCAGCCAACTCCTTTAGCACCCTCGAATGCAGCGCATCCGGCCCCATGGACTTGTGCTCATCCAGCTTTTCTAAATATTCCTGAAACACTTCTTTTTCCACAGATGGCTGGTCACTTCCTCCCCATACTGTGCTGCCCAGTGCAGGAGTCTGGGAGCTGACCTTGTTCGTGAAGACGGGCAAAAAAAGCATTGAGTATATTTGCTTTTTCCACATCCTCTGTCACTAGATTGCCTCCCTCATTCAGTAAGGGGCCCACATTTTCTTAGACTTTTTTTCTTGTTGCTAACATACCTAAAGAAACCCTTCTTGTTACCCTTAACATCCCTTGCTAGCTGCAGCTCCAAGTGTGATTTAGCCTTCCTGATTTCACTCCTGCATGCCTGAGCCGTATTTTTATATTCGACCCTGGTCATTTGCCCAATCTTCCACTTCTTGTAAGCTTCTTCCATAAGCTTCTTTCCATACTGGCTTTTATTTTCACTAGCTCAAACTTATGCCTGCCTCATTACAATGTCCAAAGAAATGTAGCTGTTTTTGGTGCAACAAGCACTTCTCTTTATTGAGCTGCAGACCCAAAGACTTAATTGTTTTCAGGCTTGATTGTGGGGTTTGTTTGTTTAAATCATACTCCTCTTAAGTCAGCCATATCCTGGGATATCATCCACATCAGCAATGACTCTCTTCAGGTACTCCAATAGCGTTGTTGGTTTTCTTCAGAAGATCTTTGCAATATAATGATAAAGGGGAAATCTGAAGAGATGATATTATCCAAATGGTATAGTAAAAGTAGTTTAAACGCAGCACTTTAGCTGCCAAAAATGACTTGAGAACTGAAGTACAAAACAGCAACATGGAATTAAATTAATGCAGTCTCTCAAAATAGCCAGGAAAACTTCATTGTTCTCAAGGTTACTGTCACTGACATTAAAATTACTTTTATCATCCATCATCAGGGTTCTGTTCCTCAGCTCTAATCTGTCAGCAACAGCCTTTGCTATCTGTCCCAATGTGAGGACCTAAGAAGTAGATGACTTGATTCTTTCTAGCTTGAACAGATGTTCTTTGATCTATCTACACAACACCCACGCACTGACTATGGAGGTGAAGACGGCAGACCTGGGAGTTATCCACGACTACCTTTGGCCAGTCTCTTGGCCTATTTTAGCTAAACCTGCCCAATCTTAAATTCCTGTGGTTCACTCATTCTTGTGCCTGTATTTTTTTTTTTAATTCCTGAAATCTTGGTTATTATTGGTTGATCTGTGTTTGATCTCTACTATACTTTTTTATGCCTTTTCCTCCATTTTAGGTAGTACCCAAGTGGTCATCTCTGAAACATCATAGCACTAAAGGCCAGAATTAAAAACAAAACAAAGCACTCTGAGGTTCCCAAATAAAAGTTAAGTGCCTAATTTTTCAAATTTGCTCAGCACCCAGCATCTCACATTCTGATATCAATAGAGAGATTTAAAATAACTGAAAAGCACCCAACATTCACTCACTTATTTTGGTGCCTAAGTGGGAACTGAGTGCTTTTGAAAGTTTTGCTGTAAGGACTTGATTCAAAGGACCATGAAATCAATGGAAAGATTCTCACTGACCTCACTGGGCTTTAGGTCAGAACCAAAGTTTACTCTATAGCTCTTCTTTTTCTGCCCTTAGGATTCTTCAGGGAGATTAATCTGATCCCGGCTTTTGGATCAGTATGTCCTTGTTGGCCAGGCAATGCCACCGAGCTACTTTGTTTATGAAGATGTAGATATAGACCTGGGCTGAGGAGTTCATTCCTCTGGCACAATGGAACTTTCTACCAAAAGGATAAAATTCATTTTTGCAGAAGGCAGTTCTTGGGGAGGATGGGAGGGTGCAAAGACAGTCTGAAACTGTGGAATGAACTCCCACAGGAACCAAGGACTGGGGAGCTGGAACAATTTTTATAGTGTGGGGCCTGAGAGATATTGAACCGAACTGTTCAAAATCCTGGATATAATGGAAAGGACTTCAAGCCAGAGAGTGCAGCAGCAACTGTAGTTCCAGCACCTATGCCAAGGACCATTAGCAGCTTCACTTCCTTCTGCTCCAGTTGAAAGGTGCAGTTCATTGAGCTATCCAGGGAACGATGATTCCATTTGACAGTAACTTCTGAGGTTCTTCTCACTTTCTATCCTGCAGACAAAAAATCCAACATCTCCATGAAATGTTTAGGTTTCAGTTTAAATTGTCCTATTTAATCAAGAATGTTCTGAACAGCTCTAATATATATAACAAGTGAAGCAGCCTGCGTACACGGGCGAAAGTGCTTACTCATGTTTGCCTGGGCCGTCTCTACGGCTCGCGGCGGCGAACGCGCGGCGGCCATTTTGTGCCGCTGAACTACAACTCCCAGCATGCTGTTTGTCCGGGCCGTCTCTACTGCGCATGACGGCTTCGGACAAACATCCTATGGCCTTTTATTATATAGGATATTTAAAAAATCCTAAACTAAATGCTCCACTTCCCATGCTTCTCCCCGGGGAGAGGGTGAGGGCTTGTCTTCATTACAATGCTACCTTGGTGCAGCTACGCCAATGTAGCATATCTGGTGAAAACACGCTAGGTCGACGAGAGTGCTCTTCCGTCAACATAATTACTCTGCCTCTCATTGAGGTGGAAGCTATGTCTGCAGTAGAGTGTCTCCCACTGGCATAGCATGGTATAGACAGCGCATTACGTTGATGTCACAGGTCATGCAGGAGAGTGTTTTTTTCATATTCCCGAGCAACATAAGTTACATCAACTTAAGCGGCAGTGTAGACAAGCCCTAAGAGAAGAAACATGTGATGGATATTTGTTTGCATTGCTTAATTTAATACTATAAGGCACTCAGATGTTGTTGTCATGATTGTGGTATAATAACCTACACAGAACAAATCAAATCAGATACAAAAAATTAAATTAAAAATAAAATAAAACCATTGGAGATTCAATAGTAGTAGGTTGCTGCAGTTTCCATGCGGATGTTTCACAATTAATAATGGGAGGAGAAGTAGTTCAGGAACTAGCCTCATTATGGAGAAAAGCTCAACACTTTGGAAAAGTTGAGAACCCCATTCTATGATATTACATTACGGGTACCTTTACAGAAAGTGGGTCAGATCTGAAGTCCATAGCGTCTTTACAGCATCAAAAATCCCACTGGTTTCAATAGGCTAGTCAGGGGAGAACTTATGTGTATAAATGCTATGCTATCCCCTTTTGCTGTTTCCGAAAGAGGAGACAGAGGAAAGAAAAACAGACCTTATAAAGAGACAGGACAGAGTGAAAGGTAACCGTAATACAGCATTTTTCAGCTGTATTTCATTTCACAATGAAAGGTGCAGATATCTGGAAGCAACACCAGCTATAAGCTGTTTTCGTTCTATAGGCATGCTGGCCTTACCAGGGAACCCTTTTTGCTATGATCATTGCTGTAATTAGGCACCTGCATCAAATCAGACTTGGCATGATTAGTAAATTAACTTTGTAGTGCATTTCAGTATACTGTATTTTCTGCAAGAGGGTAATTGAGGAGCCTAAGGAGTTTAGGTTCAAATGTGGAGTTCTTCTGATGTCTGTAATTTATGTTGTTTAGATGCTTAAGTGCCTGATCTGCAGTACTTACGTGTCCGAGTGACATATACTGTGCTCTCAAATACTGTGCAGGTGCAAAATTGATATCAGAATTAAAATTAAATTACTGGTAAATGGTAGTTAAACAGATGGCGAGATTCTTTTATTTTATTTTTACAAATGTTTTTAGTTGTAATATGAAGGCATATTGGCTTACAGAGTTCTCCATTTCATAGCTTACCTAAATTGTGCCAAGTTATATTCGTGGTGGTGATTATTTTTAATTTGTTTTGAACAGTTAAACACACACATCATATTTGGATTTAAGGAGAAAGGAGGAGGTAACATGGTAGCTTGTGCATCTAAAGACAGACAAACTGGCCATTCTGGTTGTTAATTAAGTGGTGAAAAATATAGTTAAAATGTGAGTTTGAGATCTAACAGTGGTTTACTACTAACGGAAATATGCCGAAGGGAAGATTCTTAGGCGATGTAAGTGTATTTATTTTTGAAATGACTACATACTGTTACCTGTTTTGGACTGAAAAGCTGTCCAAAAATTTGGAGTCTTGTAGATTATTCCCGCTGGAAGGAGAAATTGGTAATGAAGAAGTCGGCTGTTTCTTCAATGCAATTTTGTTTACTTATAAAGAATGTACAAAGTCCTGTTTCCCAAACAAGAGTGTTTCTTTGTTCACAGGCCCAAATCTCCTTTGTCAGTGCCTCAGTCCAAAACCTCTTTATAGGCCTTTCCCCCCCCCCCCCCCCGGGGGGCTGCTACTATGCTTATCCAGGCTGTGCTTGCAGCTGCATTCCTTTTTTGTGTGTGTGCCTCTTTACTTTTCTCCCATCCAGTACTAGTCAAACAATACCAGATAAAGCACCTCCACCCACATAGTTTAAACTCCTGAATGGACTTGGAGGTGCCTTTGTTTTCTGCAGAGACTGCTATTATTTCATTAAAAAGTTGAACTGTTTCTACTACTTTACGTGAAGGGCAACTATTACACACACCAGCTTCAATGAGTTTAATTAACCCCATAACAATACTATGTTAGATCAAAAACTAGAATTCAGGTAACATTATCGCTACTAAAATCCTAGTAATGATGAAAATCCTTCTGTTGCTCAATGGATAGAAATCCTCCTGTCAGAGACCTGTTTATTTTATGTATTTATTTTAAACTGAATGCCCTCTGTGTTATTCCCATTGCCATATATGAATGAATTAGGCCATCTCTACAGTAGTGTTTCCCAACCTGTGTCCTGTGGGACACTAGCGTACAGTCAGGCCCAAACCGGTTTGCTGTGGAATTTTTTAAAAAACTACATGTGAGAATAAAAAAACTCTCCCCTTATATTTTAATTAGTGTCAGAGCCAGATCCCATTCTGTACTTTTACTCCCCGGGATGAGACCCTTTTCAAATATTATGCATGCATCACATTCCATTTCCCAAAGTGAGATTAAGATAGTAGATTCTAGTCCTGCAGAGTGGGTTTGGGGGAGGTGGAAGGAAGAAGGGAAAGCTGCTTTCTCATTAGCCATCTGTCTCATTGCCTCACTTCCTCTAGGGGCAGAGCAACCAATCAGAGATATCTCTCTCTCTCTCTCTCTCTCTCTCTTCCCCCTTCTCTCCTGTGAATGGGTCCATCCTCTCCTATGCCCCTCCTCCTGCAGCCACTGGCTGGGGGTGGGGTGGAAGACCCCCTGGAGCCACCCGGCCCTGAGCCTGGAAGTGGAGTGGGCGCAATGCTGATCCCCTGCCCCTGATTGTGAGGGGGAAAACCCCAGGAGAAGCCGAGTTGAGGCGGGACAGCTGAACAGAGAGGGAGGCAGGGATGGGAGGGAAATGGGTGGGGGGAAGAACTGGTAGGTGTGGGAGAGTTGGGGGGGCAGAACTGGTGTGAGACGGGGACTGATTGGGGCTCAGGACAGAACTGGTGTGATGGGTAGGGGGGGCTGGGTGTCACTTTCGCCACTGAGCATGCTTTTGTCCAGAGTGTTTATATTTAGCTTTAATATTTTTTAGTTTCCCCTGTTGAAAATGTTAATTCTGGCACAAAAGACAGATCATAGTCTAACATTAGCTGCCATGGTTGTTTTGATTTTAACCTACTATCCTCCTTTTGGATTGACTCGTGAATATTGATGAGATCATTTGGCGACAATATGGTGATGTGCCTCAAAATAATTAAAAATATCAAGGTGTGCCACCCCAAAGAAAAGGTTGAATCACTGCTCTAAACTATTTTCAGAAATAGCTCAAGAATGATATACAAACCAAAATATAAATTCATCATCTCTGTGTTACAGTTAATACTGTTCAACCAACTCTAGTTCTATAGACCATGCCTTAGCAGAGCCAACAGGCTTAGCACTCTGATGTGGCCATGTCTGGTGCCTGAAATACTGGCACCTTTAAATCCTGTGTTGCAGAATAACTCTGTCCTGTTCAGAAATGGATTTATACCTCTTACATAAATAAGGTCATAAAGTTTATTTCATACTTTTAACATCCTAGTTGGTGACTTGAAATCTAGTTTCTTTCTGGTATGTAATCATCTGAAAGAACGTCATCTCAAAGTACCCCAAAGGTCCTGCTTATAATATGCTTTTATATTACATGTTGTTATCTGGTTTCCTCAGCTTACAATTAAAAACAATGTAAGCATTGTTTGGTTTTTTTAGTGCCAAATTATCAAGTAGTTTTCTGAAGTTGCACCTACAAATATTAAATAATACCCATTTGCGCACACACGTTTCTAAAGAAATTGAAAGAAAATGGCCTTAGAGTCATACTGTTTGGGTGAATGAATACATAATTATGGGTTTTGAATGCACAAAATGGGTACATGGAAAAAAGTTGCAATTTAAGAGTCTGTGTGAATGTTGCCTTTTGTTGTACAGTGGAGGACAATGAGGGAGGAGACTTAATGACTCCATGTGCTATTACTAAAATAGGGGACTCAATTTCCATCTGTCAAATTTATCAAGCAAATGGAAAAGGAGGTGACAAACTTTTCCTGTTACTCTCTGGCAGTAAAATACTGTAAACATATACAGTTTTTAGTGTCTAATATGCTGGGGTACAGCATATAGGAGATGGGAGAATATTAACATGAACAGAGATCTGTGTTCCTCAGACTGGTCATAATAAATAGGTTTGCTGGGAGAAAATACCAGAGGAAGAGAAATTTATGTATGTGTCTATTGTTTCTTGGACTGTTACTAGTTTCTCATATATTAAAGAAATTGCTCCATACTGTACATCCTTGTAAAAGTTTTATCCCTACACATAGGCTGGTGGTCTGACTTGTAAATGGCCATGTTGGAATTTAAAGATGACCAGTGAAGGGCATTTAGCTGGAGCACTCAACTGTTTCAAAATGTTCTTGTTTTCCAATTGACCTATAATACTTTGCTGGAAATAGAGCTTTTCTTTTCCACATCATTCTCTTTCTCCCACATCAGAAGAATGCCCTTTTTGTACAACAGAATAATATGTGCTCAGTAGATTAATTATAATGCCGTGTAATGTATCTGAAACTCAACTTTAGCTGGGTTGAGGAAGGGTGGAGAATGATTTTAGATTTATGTCTTCAGAAAGTCAGCCACTGAAAGCTAAAACAAAGAAAATTCTCTTTGTGAGTGTTGTCTCCTCTTTGAATTTAACCAGAAAATTGATAGAAGTTAGAAAATAGAGGTTTGAAAATTGATTTTTGCACACTCTATTTTGGGCTTGATCTTGAGAAACAGTGAATATTCTCAGTTTCTGTTACTGTTGGGGTCTGTACATAGTTGTCAACTTTTCGGACAATATTTCAAGAGACGGTTGTTGAAATAAGAAGTGGCTTTAGCCAAAACATAGTTTTGTTTACATTCTAGGTACCATTAACAGTTACTTTGTAGTGTTTTACAAACATTACCTAATTTCATCACAATATCTTTGTTAGGGTAACTATTATATTATCATCCCCATTCAGGGACAGGTTTAGAATACAAAAGTCCTTCTTACTCTCAACATGTGCCTAGCTGTCTTGACTATGTTGCTTCTCAGATTATTAAACTGTACCCCAGATTGTCTCTTCCCTGTTTATACTATATCTGGTATAATCTGAATTTAAGGTGAAAGATTAAAAGTGTTGGCAAGCAGGTTGAATACATATGGGAGAAATGTTCTGCTTTGATTTTGATCAACTGTAGCAGAGCTTTAAATGCTTTCCTGTGGCTCTTGTGGTGCCTGAAGAGGATTTTCTTCTCCTCCACTTTATGCACCAAGCCAGATGGGATGTCCTTGCTGATTTTATTAGTTTTGACAGCAGTTTTGTATAATGTTGGCCAGAAAGTTTTGTTGCTTTGTTTGTGGTCTCTAGCTGTGGTAGATAGTACAGATTTAAAAGTTTTATTCTCTAAGAAGTCCCAGTTTGGGGAAATTGATTAGGGCTCAAAAAGGTTCTACTTTATCTCCCTCTTGTTCAACATGTATGTATGGCTGCTGATGGAAAATGAGAAGATTCAGGTTCTAATACCATCAATATGCTCCTGGCATGCAGTTTTAATTAATTTGCATCAGATGTCATAATGTCCATGTCACTAGGACTTGTTCAAGGGAAAGTTGGCTGAAGATTAAAACCAGGCAACACAGAGGAACTATAAGTAGGTTACAGCAATGATCTCAAGAGTAAGGAGGGTTCAAGTCATTAATGTGTCTCTCAATATCTTAGCATTTAGCCTCATACTTGCCAAAGCACACAATAATTATCTAGAAATGCAGTGCCTCTAGTTTTATTGTATAAGTAAAGAGTGGGTAATTGTGATCTAATTGATATATATATATATGCAGCCTAAACAGTTGTTATTGTAGATAAACTAGTTTTAAACTCCAAAAGAAGAGAGAATAAATTGCAAGGCTAAATTAAAAACATGTCGGTAGTAAGTTAGACTTTTGTTGCTAATTCTATGACATTGCTTCTTTTTTTAAATGTCCATTAAACAGTTTTTCCTGGCCACAAAACAAATTGGTATAAACAGACTAAGCAAAGTTCAAACATGCTAAATTTGGAGGGAGAAAAGGCACTTCTCTAACTAATGACTGTACATTCACCAGTTTAAAGTAGATGGATTAGCCTTTTGGAAATCTGAGCAATAATTGTGTTCTTCTAAGAACTGATAAGATGTTATTGCTGATCTTTGTGCTACAGTGGATTCTATAAGGTACAGTGTATGGTTCAGAGCATAGGATCTGCTTTTCATCTACAGGTTTCAAAACTGCATAGGCTGCTGATACTTTCTAGGGTCAATTTTCCTGGAAGAATGGAAATCTTCAAACTACGTATTGAATTTATTTTTCTGCTCTAAGCATTATTATTATTCATCATGTTACCTATTTGTTTCTTCTGGATTCAGAATATATCAAGTATCCAAGAAATTAGGTCAAGAAAATATTGTACTACTGTATATGATGGGAACTTTCGTTAACAAATGAACTCACTTCAGAAATTTTGGTAAAGAAAGTGCTCTTTTGCTTAGAAGTCCTTTGCAAACTTTGCAGAATACTTTTCCAATGCAGTAGAAACATTTTTTTCCATTGGGTTCGACTAATCTCCACTAAGACGTCTGTATCTCTAGGTAAAGCAGATTAAAACTGGCAACCATGGTAAATTATATTAACTACTGAATGGATTTTTAGTTTCTCATGAACATTGCCTCCTGAAGACCTGCCAGTATGCCATTCTCTCAGCGAGACTGTGGTTTTCAGCTTGTCTATCTGATCTATACATAGCCGGACGTCGCAGCTGCTCTGATTAGGAAAAGGTCATCAGCCATAGTTCGTTAAGTGACTAACAGGCCCTGACATCATGTTATGACACATGCATTTTATAGTGCTCTTAACTATAAGGATTCTGTTTATGAAAGGGTGAGCAGAAGCGGTAGATCTGTCTTCACTCTATCACTTATTATTGTGTATACCTTTTAACATGTGCAGAAATGAAAGAAGACAAATAATGCTGACTACTTTACTACCTTAGTACCTGTACAGAGAACCAGGTATGTTCCTTTTACTACTGATTGTGCCGAGTCCTTGTACACAGTAAATTATCCCCATGAACAATGTTATGTATTAATATATAGCACAGAATAATCTAAGATCAGACGACTCTGAATTTTTTTGATTCAAACTATGCAAGGAAATGTGACCTCTATCCTAGATCATCCTGGACAGAACTATCCTTCCAGTCCAAATAACATATGGCCACCAGGCACTGGAATGAGAGTTAGGAGATCTGGTGCCTCTCTGTTGTCCAAGGGAAAGACTGTAGCTTCCTCCCTGGGTGAATGACAGACAAGAAGATAGAATAGGCAAGTATTTCCCAAAAGCAAGATCTCTAGGTTCTCAGTCCAGGAACTTTCTCTCCCTTCCCCCATTAAAATATATACAATACATAAATAGCTTTTCCATAATATTAATGTCTCACAATATACCAAGGCTTGAAACTTATACCAAAGAATATGAGGTGCTGAATACCTTTGCTTTTGGGGTTGCTAATAGACTTAATTTCCTGTTTCTAGCCCTAATAATTAATAGAATATTGGACCTGAAGCCTAATATAGGGCCAGAATTGAATAGTGTTCATCCTGCACCTCCGACCAGTGTAATGTTGAGGGTAATTTCATTACCCAAGGAGGAGAGGGAAGGAACATTTTGTGTGGGAGCGCATGTGGGTATACAATAACGAAAATAATTGGCAACGGTGAATTAAGCTGTAATACTAGTAGAGGTTCTAGTTACTGTTTTCCCCAATCATACACTATAATATATGTAATCATTTAATTAAAGACTATAATAATAATGTATAAGAATAAGGGGGAGAAGGGAGTACTGAATTAAGGTTGCCCACAACTGCAAAAAGGGTCATTTCAAGGAAAGCCCTGCTCAACTGCTGCGTCGCTGGAATGGAGCATGCCCAGTCACTCTGGTGATAGTGGTGCCCCATCCAATTGGCCCATTAGAGCAACAAGGGGATGCTGCATGCTCAGTGCAGACAGAATCTCATGAGAATTTAATTGCCAAATCGAGTCTGTCATAAGTGTGGAGTGTTGTCTTGCCTGTGTGGGCAGTGTTGTCAGAGGAGTCTGGCTAGACACAGAGAGACCAGGAAGTGGAGTTCAGTTCAATCTGGGCTTTGGACTGACACAGAACCCTTTGTCCAGCTATGGACCCCCAACCTTGTCCCTTCCCTGTATGTCTTCATAACTAGCTAAAACAGTAAGTAAGATTGTATCCTGCATAACCTTGCATTCGATCTTTGGTGTCCCTAGCTGTGTACTTAGCAAAGGGGGGGGGAGTTGGTTTATGCAAGAAGATTAAGGTTAGAAAATTCAATACCTGTGTAGTGTATTAATTGTATGCTTGTTCTTTTCTTTATTAAACTTTTTATACCTATAAGAATTGTCTGGTAATTCTAGTAAGGTGATCTGAGCCTTGAATCTGGGGATCTCACAGAGAGTGAGACCTGAGTGCTATGGCTACCTTGCCTTGGGCTATCAGGGAGAGTGAAACAGCGTGAGGGTCCCTTTTTCTCAGGGAGAGAAAAAGGGGGTTTAGGGGAGTCCGGGTACCCCTCTCCAGGGCATTGGAGATTTACTCGGATGGTGGCAGCTTGGGTAACCCTATTTCCCTACTGGTAAAGTGTGGGGTTTTGGGGGTGTGAAGACTTAACTTAGGCTGGGAAGCAGCTTGTAGTTATTTGGTCTGGCATAGAAGAGTCCCTCCTCTGTACCCCAGAGCATAGAGAAAGGGGAAGGACACTCTTACAGAGTCTTTACTAAGTATGTGCAAAATGAGATTTTTTTTTCAGTCTTAACTTGGCTGAATTTAGGTGTGTTGTTGTTTTTTTTAAACAAGAATACTAGGGTGACCCTCCAGCCAAATTTCAAGTCCTTGATCCAAGGGTGCTAGTGCTTCTCATCCACACTGTTCTAAGACTTACTTTTTTTTTGTTTGTTGTTGTTGTTAACATGGACAAAAAGAAATTTTCAACTGTTTCTAATAAAGAGAGAGGGGCATAATTTTTGTTCAGATTGTCCAAAACAATGCAGCTTGAGGCAGGCACATGGTGACAGGCCATCTAGAATGCCTCACAACCAAGAGTGCCAAGCTCAGGACAGACTGTTATGAAGCTGGACACAAACTCCAACCTGGCTGTGTGTTCTATACTTAGATTTCACCAATCAAATGTGAACTCCCCAACAGACTTAGCATGGAGTCATGAATGGTCCCCTCACATACTCTTTCACCAAAAGCCACAACATTGTTTACTCCCAGTCCTGGAGAACCAGTAATTTACCCCAAGTTAATTGTATCTTACATCTCTCACCAGAGATTGGCTTATAGCCAATCCTATATTAAACTAACTAAAGATTAAATAACTAAGAAAAATAAATGAGTTACAAGGTTAAAGCAGGTACACAGATACACACAAATAAGATAGTCTTAGTTTTCAAAGGATAATAGCTTTCATATTGCAGCAGAATCTTTCTATGAATCTATCTTTTCCATGCAACATAGTGATACAGTTCCTTCTGGTCAGGGATTTTTATTCCCTTTCCCCCCAGAGTTCAAACTGATGGGACAAGTATTGGTGCTTGTCTACTCTTCTTGGATTTGTGGAAGACAATCAACAAAATCTTTGTCCTTTGATGTTTCACAATAGCTCATATGATTTCAATGGCCCTTATTGTGTGTATGTGCAGGACCAGCACTTTACATTAATTAATGCTCCTTTCTTGTTTGGTCAGTTACATAATTAGAAAGATTCCCAGAACAAACAGTCAATATAACTTTGTAGCATAGACTACAGATGTTATAAATGAGATCAATACATGCAGTATCCTACAAACATTTCATCAAGTCTAGACACTAAACTTATCATTATTTTAGCAATATTAAAAGACTGGTTTCCAGCTATGCATTTCTCAGTGAGATCTAGGAGCCTTGTCATGAACTGCCACCTGCTCTGCCAGCATCACACATGCATTAAAGATTTCTGCCTGAACAGCTAGTCTGGAAAATTTATAAGCAACTGAAACAGGCTCCTAATGGGAGTAATTAATTATAGCTGGCAATACCAACTCCACCTGTAGTAATCCATGTGTAACAACCCCCATCCCCATCCTCACCAGGGGTTGTCAATGATGTTAGAACCCAAGAACCTGCAGTGGTCAGGTCTCCTATGACTTGAATAACTAGCAATTCCATTAGCTGGTATTAGTATGAGGCTCCTACCCACTAGCCACTAGAAAATGACAGAATGCACTTAGACACTTTATTCTTCCTAGATCATAGAATCATAATAATAGAACACTAGAAGGAACCTTGAGAGGCCATCTAGTCCAGTCCCCTGCACTCAAGGCAGGACTACATAAAAATAATTCATAATAATTCATTTCATGAT
This sequence comes from Sternotherus odoratus, assembly GCA_032164245.1. Taxonomy (NCBI): domain Eukaryota; kingdom Metazoa; phylum Chordata; order Testudines; family Kinosternidae; genus Sternotherus; species Sternotherus odoratus. The sequence goes on along the minus strand of JAVMKO010000007.1, from coordinate 56,274,514 downwards.
CACTTTCACCCAAACTGTCTTCCAATTTCAAATTCTCAATCAGTTCCTGCCTATTTGTCAAAATAAAATCTAGAACAGCCTCTCCCTTAATGACTTTCTCCACCTTCTGAAATGAAAAAAAAATCTCCAATGCATTCAAAGAACTTGCTGGATAATCTGTGCCTGGATCCATGCTGAGGGCTGGCCTTCTGTCTCTGCTCCCTGCAATGCTGTGATCTTTCCTCTTCCTGCTAGTGGCACACTTTCCCTTCCACCATATTGTAACCCGTTTCTGTTCCTTACAGCATCTCTTACTTTTGTTTCCTATTACTACTGGCTGCTGTGCTCCAAACTCTCCTCCTGCTTTCTTTGATCCTCTCTTGAGCAGCTTTCCTTTCCTGTGTAGTGGGAGCTCTGCAGGAGTGATTCTTACCACCTCTTCCTCCAGTGAGATCAATCGTTACTTCTGGAGTATTTTCCTCCTGCTTCATTAAGGAGGATGAAGTAGAGAAGAGGAATGTTTGCAAATTCACACATTCACGCTTGCAATTCATGCATGATTTAGACTTGCTTCTGTCCTTATGGATGGCATGTTCTTGGCACTCCCATCCGCACCAGTGTTCCAAACAAGCGGCTACTTTCAAGGTTACTATTTAAGGGACTGCTTCAGATACTTTCATTTCCCTTTTAATTTCTCCTTTGACTGTTTCCACTTTACAATACTAGCACTACTGGGATAGCTGCAAAAGTGGCGTAATTAAATTTTATCTTATGATATATGTGATGGAGAGGCTGCTACCTTAATACCAATGTAAATATGTCAAGAGTGGCCAACTTCCCCAGTCTGAAATATGCAGTACTGGCTCTTGGGACTGTAAATCTGACAATATTATTAGCATCAAGGTCCAGCAGTGATTATTTTATCAATATTTGAATACAACTTCTACTGCAGTTCTGGAAACAGAGGAGAAACAGAGAGGATAGCTCTGTGGGGAAAAATCCATTAACTAAATGTATTCAAGCTACATACAGTAGCTAAAATGAATGCATTGAATGAAAGGAAATACAGATCACATGGCTTCTTATTTTTTCACAGAGCAATGGTTCTCCAACCCATATCCCCTGTGTCATATCAGTTTCTACCAAAATGCATGCAAAATTATAGTGTGTAAGGGTAGAATATAGGCACAGTGCTCTGCTAAATATCATCAGGAGAAAATTTGCAGTGGCCTAGGAAAGACTTGTAATTTAATTGTATTGATTTTATGTGAAGGTGACTTTAAACCAAGGGTGATTAATATGAAAAGTAAGCCTAATTGTGGATACCCCGGTACATTATGCAGATAACTCCTCCCAGGTGGATAATTGAGAATTTATTGAGAGAACAGAAGATTATACTTTCTCTTACCACAATGAAAATGAATCAATATTGCATCTTATCTTCCAGTCCTCTGACTGAATTAGAAATGGTTCTATGCTTCCAGGTTTTATTAATCCTACTAAAATAATTGTCTCTGACCAGTTTTCCTCATTAATTTAGTTGCATTAAAATTAAAAGGTTTTTGTCTACCTAAAAGGAATACACAAAATGGTGGAAAAATGCTACCAGCAAATTCTGGTCATGAACACCTGTGATTTGATATGCCTTAATCGCAAGCATTCATTACTGTGTCTAAAATGAACGGGTGAAAGGAATGAATGTATATGAAATAATTAAAACTTATCTTACTAGGATGCAAATCTAACATAACTTGTTTTGAATCATGGATACCCAAAAATGTAGCTATTCTGTGTCATTAAAGTATCAAGATTTCAGTGATACATTGTACTTACATAATACTGTACCGTCCATGCAAACTTCTTCAGGCATTTTACAGTTATCTTGAGAATCTCTCATTTTACAGGTGAGAAAATAACGCATAAGAGTTTAAATGAATTTTCCAAGATTAAAAAAAGGAATTGTGCAAGCTAGGAATAGAACAGGACTCCAGTCATGTATTTTTTCCTTTATGGTTTCCAGACTGTTACAGGGTACTTTCTCGAATCCCGTAGAAACAAGGCTTACACACAGTGGCTAGATGGAAAGTGGTGAGTTTATTGAAGGGAGTGACATCACAATGCCTGGCCCCCCCCGGCTGCAGGCTGTCACTGATGGGGGGGGGGGGCTAGCACACCCAAGCAATGCCCAGGAAAGGAGCCCAACACACGAGGGTGTGTCAGCACAGATATACCCATACTCATTTGCATCTCATACATAAACATATCTCATTAATAGCAAGCAGCAAGCAAAATTGGTTGATTACACGCTGTTTAGCACTTGTTGATTATATGCTGTCCTGCCTCAGTTTACCGATTTAGTTTCACACGCACTTGTTCTCACGCAGACAGGATAAACACTCACACAGCTGAGAAACTGTTCTCAGACACACACAAGATAACAGAAACACAAGGCCATTCCCATGGTGATAACCTTATTATGCCGTCCCCTGGAGTCGACTCAGAAGCGTAACTACGCCCTCTAACAGTTGCCGTCACAATAATCTTCCGCTCTCTACACAGACTATACCTCCTCCTTTCTGCTGTGGTAGCATACAGCCTCAGGTTTACACTGGGATCTTCATTACTCTTAACTACAAAGATTGCAACAATAGTGAGGCCCACCTTATACTGCCTCCAGCTGGGTTGGAGACAGAATCATTTTTTCTTCCACTTTGATTCATGACTATTGCCATTTAGAAACTTTCTGAATAAACAGATTTTTATTGAAAAATACTGCTTGAAACTGATTTTTTTTGTGTGGAGATGTATCAGTTTTGACAAATACCACCTGAGTCAGACAATGATGGAATTTGTGGTTGAGACAGTGAACCACCTGCTCCAGAACAGCCAGTAGGCTGGTAGCTAGAACACTCACTTTGAACTTGGGGCACTATATCCTGGGCAAATGCCCTGACCACCAAGCTGTTGGTTGGTGTGTTTCTCTCAATCTTTTCTCTTATAGCTGTTCCACTTTGTATAACTATTCACTGAGTTAGACCGAGAGACTGACTGAGGATAGATTAGTGGTTAGGGCATGCACCTCTATAGGAGAATTGCAGGTTCAAGTCCTTGACCTGAATCAAGCAAAGCAGAGACTTAAACCAGGTTCTATTGCAAATCAGATGACTGTCCTTACCATGTGACTATGCTGGAGGTGATTGGTAGTTCTCTTTCTGAATGGGGTTTCCCCCCAAAAAAATAAACTTTGACAGGTCTCATAGAATATCAGGGATGGAAGGGACCTCAGGAGGTCAGCTAGTCCAACCCCCTGCTCAAAGAAGGACCAATTCACAACTAAATCATCCTAGCCAGGGCTTTGTCAAGCCTGACCTTAAAAACCTGTAAGGAAGGAGATTCTACCACCTCCCTCCACCTATTCCAATATTTCACCATCCTCCTAGTGAATTTTTCCCCTAATATCCAACCTAAACCTCTCCCACTGCAACTTGATACCATTACTCCTTGTTCTGCCATCTGGTACCACTGAGAATAGTATAGATCCATCCTCTTTGGAACCCCCTTTCAGGTAGTTGAAAGCAGCTATCAAATCCCCACTCATTCTTCTCTTCTGCAGACTAAACAATCCCAATTCCCTCAGCCTCTCCACGTAAGTCATGTACTCCAGTCCCCCAATCATTTTTGTTGCCCTTCACTGGACTCTTTCCAATTTTTCCACATTTTTCTTGTAGTATGGGACCCAAAACTGGACACAGTACTCCAGATGAGGCCTCACTAATAGAAGGGATTGATCACGTTCCTTGATCTGCTGGAAATGCCCCTACTTATACAACCCCAAAATGGCATTAGCCTTCTTGGCAAAAAGGGCACACTGTTGACTCTTATCCAGCTTCTCATCCACTGTGACCCCTAGATCCTTTTCTTCAGAACTGCTGCCCAGCCATTCAGTTCCTATTCTGTAGCGGTGCATGGGATTCTTCCGTCCTAAATGCAGGATTTTGTGTTTGTTGAACCTCATCAGATTTATTTTGGCCCAATCCTCCAATTTGTTTAGATCCCTATGTATGCTATCCCTACCCTCCAATGTATCTACCACTCCTACCAGCTTAGTGTCATCTGCAAGCTTGCTGAGGGTGCAGTCCTCACTATCCTCCAGATCAATAACGAAGATATTGAACAAAACTAGTCCCAGGCTGGACCCTTGGGGCACTCAACTTGATACAGGCTGCCAACTAGACATGGAGCCATTGATCACTACCCATTGAACCCGACAATCTAGCCACCTTCTATTCACCTTATAGTCCATTCATTCAGCCCATTCTTCTTTAACTTGCTAGCAAGAATACTGTGGGAGACTGTATCAGAAGCTTTGCTAAAGTCAAGGAATATCACATCCACTGCTTTCCTCCAATCCACAGAGCCAGTTATCTTGTCATATAAGGCAATTAGGTTAGTCAGGCATGAGTTTCCCTTGGTGAATCCATGACAACTGTTCCTGATCACTTTTCTCTCCTTTAAGTGCTTCAGAATTGATTCCTTGAGGACCTGCTCCATGAGGTTTCCAGGGACTGTGGTCAGGTTGGCTGGTCTGTAGTTCCCCGAATCTTCCTCCTTCTCTTTTTTTAAACGTGGGCACTACGCTAGCTTTTTTCTAGTCATCTGGACCCTCCCCTTATTGGCATGAGTTTTCAAAGATAATGGCCAATAGCTCTGCAATCACATCCACCAACTCCTTTAGCACCCTCAGATGCATGCGTCCAGCCACATGAACTCACATTCATCTGATCCAGAATGGGAAAGCCATTTCCCATCCAGCCGGTCCACAATTTTGTCCCCTCCAGATTAGACTATTGGAACTTATTTCACAGTTAAGTGAATGTGAGTGTCGCACACAAATTGCAAGCAGCAATATGCTTCTTAAGCAACAAAAGCCAATATAGGCATATCACTCTAATACTCTGAGGGGTTCCCCTTTTCTTCCAGCATGAATTCAAAGTCCTGGTTCTAATCTATGAGATTCTAAATGGGTTAAGACCTGGCTTTCTCAGACATCCTTATCCTCCATGATCCACTACATGAGCTCTATAGGGAGGTTGCAATTTTAGAAGTCCAAGATCACAGAGAGCAGAAGATTCTCCTGGAGTGGTACCCTGCCTGTGCGATTACTTTCTGAAGGAGATTGAGCACTATCTAAATAAGACTGTGATCAAGATGCAAAACCTAACCTTTTGCAAAAATATTTCCCCTAAAACGTTTTCTTTTATATGAACTTCTGCAACAACAGGAATGGTAAGTGGTAAGGAGAAACTAAGAATGAGATAATAGAAGATGGAGGAGAGAAACTATAAAAAAACAGTCTTGGCATTTATGGAGAAGCATAAATAAGATCAGTGAGGATATAATGAATGCCTCACAAATGGATATTCTCACACCTTAGGTACTACATTGTTAGGCACTTTTGAAATGCTCTGTATAGACATAAACTATTGCTTAAGGCTTCCCCCCATCTATGTATTTTCAGAAAGATGTGACATTCGATTTATTTAATTGAATGTGTTTGGGTATAAACAGAAGGAGTCTGCTGAGGACCATTGCACCAGCCAGAGTGACCAAGGCTGATGGCATTCCACCAGTGTAGCAAAGTTCAAAAATTGGGGTCAGTACTGCAGATACACACACCCCTTGAGTGACTCCATAGGTAGGGTCAGGACATTCAGTCCTGTTTAAATATAAAGCCTGATATTTGGTATCTGAGTCTAAAAAAATGTAGGAGGGGGGAGTTGTCATATAACAATAGTAAATCCTTTTTATACGAAGTAGGACTATATTTTAGTGTTCAGCATTTCTCTATTAATTTAAAGGACACTATTTATCTTCAGAAACCTAAACTATGTTTTCTTTTAAAATCCCTTTACTGATTCTGCTGGCTAAATTTATTATATTTTGTTGCTTACCAGCATACATTTCAAACCATTACTTGTAGACATGCCAGGAAAGTAGCTTTGAAAATTAAAAACACTACTGATTAACAAAGTACAGAAAAGTAATCCCTAAGGAAAAGAGAGTCTTAAGACTTAAAAAAGAAAAATATGAAGGGTCAGAGAGCACAGTCATAATGGAATAATATGAAAGATTAAAATGAAGGCCCTTTGAATTGTCACAGCTCTATTAAACTCCCATTTACATATGGCAACAGTACATGTGGGGAAAATCTTTTCCTTTTAATGTCAGTGAAATCACATCTGAATAACACTACAGGAGTTGGTAATATCAAAGGGTAATGAGCTAATGTCTGATATACATTCTGATTTTGAAGGTGCATGCAGGTGGGTACACTCCTGTGCACTTGTGCTTGCAAAATTCCTCCATGCAAACACTTTTACATGGATGGGTGAATGTGTGACGGATGGAGAGAGTTAATTTCCATTGAGTTAGAATCTGGAAATTTTGTCAAGCTCATTTATGAGAAGTTGAAAATGGGAGAGAGTGGGTCCATCAAAGGTTATTATATATGTCATACAGTAGACTCTCACCTTGTACAAGCTCATATCTATAGGCAGATGTGAAGGGGAGCAAGAGCCCCATAAACATAGAATGGAGATTCCCATCTGTACGATCCATGAAAAAATATTTATTTTGCAGTACATACAAGTTGTTACCTATTGTATATTTGTACAGTGCCTAGAACAATGACATCCCAGCCTAGTTCAGTGTAAATTTTAAGTGATATACATGATGTTCAAGAAAACTATGATTGTGGCTAAATGTTTTTAACAATTTTTCAAGAAGAGCTCATTCTTATGCACTGCTTCAGTAAAAGTCGACTAGAAAGCTCAATAGAAAGGTGTGCAGTTCTGACGTGGTAAAAATTAGATATGCATAATGTAGGCAAAACACATTTTAATGGTGATAGTACTCCATCTCTTATGAATAGGTTGTCCCTGTCTGCTAGTTAGCCAAAGAGCCCACTCCTAAGTAACAGATATCTGGGGAATAGAGCTGTTTGAACATCTTCTCCAAAAAGAAATGTTGGGTGAAGTAGACTGTGTCATCAAAGCTGAAATGTATCATGGAAATGTGGGCAAGAAACTTTCTTTGGGATGGCTTTCTTGTGGGTTAGCTAAGGGGAAACGGATTGTGTAGCTGGTGGTTATAGTACCAGCCTGGAATGCAGAAGGCCCAAGTTCCAGCCTCTACTTTGCTTGTTTTGAAACAGAAAAATCTGACAGAAGAGGGATTTGAACCTGGATCTTCAGCATCTGAGATCAGCATTCTAAGTACCAAGATGAGGGTGGGGCATGTACATACTTCAGAAATTGCTGCCAAACAGAATTTTTATTTTTTCAGTTAGCTCTACTATGAAATTATCAGTAAAATAAATAAAGCTTTATCAGACTCTAAGCCAGGGATTGGCAACCTTGGCACGCAGAACTGCAGGGTAAGCACCCTTAGCAGGCCCTGCCGTTTTGTTTACTTGCAGGTTTGCCGACTGCGGCTCCCACTGGTCTTCCATGGTACTGCATAATTTTTATGAGATGATAGTAAGGCATTGAGGGCATGCAATATCTCATAAGAAGTTAGCTACCAAAATATCCCTCATTGTGAAATAAAGTCAAGCCAAAATGTATAAAATTGTCTCTCTATTTCAATGTTTTAAAACTTATTGTTTTTTCTGTTGGTAACTACTTGTTTACCATCACACCTAATCAGCCATTACTGTGCAGAAATACACAGTATCTTCCCAAATTTGAGTCAAGTGAACTGAATGGAAGCTGCTTGTGTGTTTAAAGAAATTAGACCACAGTGAGGTTTTCCAAGCACAGCATGAATGACAACAGAATTGATCTTTTCCTAAAGTAGAATGATTCTCTTTAGCTTAGTTTAGTTTAGAGACAGGGTTTTAAGCATTTGGTTGGAAGTTAAGGCTTGCACTGAAGACTTTTCATATGTTCTAAAGAGACAAGTTACTTTTTCATATTTTATGGGAAGTCTGACAAAATTCCATGTATGCAGTCCTATATAGTGTTCTACTTATTACTTTGAAAAAAGTATTGAGAAGATTTTGAGAGAGAGATTTCAAACCTACAGTAGTATGTCATTGTGCTTCAACATTCATCTTTCTACAGCTGATTTTGGAGGCTCTGTCAAATGTAACTTTATACTATCACTAAAACTAATTAAAATTGTTTTGAAATTGTCTGCTTGGCAAAAATAATAAAAAATCAACAGGGGTTAGATATTGCAGCATTTGCAACTTTTGTGAAAATTTGAGACATACACTAAAAGGATTTTTTAAAAATGCTCATCGGCCATGCTTCAATTAGCTGTTCTCCAGGATCTGCAGATTGAATTATATCAGAAGTCTATTGTAATCTCAGTAGGAATCATGCACAAGATTGGCTGACTGCCAAAGAAGAGGCATAATGCATTGAGAGTCAGTCAAAATAATACCCATTTGACAGTGAAATCACAAATTCTTGGATAATTAGACTAATTAGCTTCTCTTCTTGATGCTATGCTGGTCCTGGAGGTATTATTACATGTTTACCAGGCAAAAGGAACAAACCATGGCATCTCTTTTAACTCCTAGGTGCTAAAAGGGTAGCACTGAACCTTTTTGAAATCAAGACTGATTAGATGGTTACACATTATTGGCATATATCCTATGTATTCTACTAAAACCAATATATTAGTCTAGAGCAACTTCTGTCTTATTTTTTAATCAGGGTTGTACTGAGAGATGAGTTGAATAATGTAGCTGAAATCCAAGACAGTCCAAATATGGGGGAAAGAGATTCAATAACTGTAAAAAGTCTGCAGAAAACAATCCCTTGAAATAAGGATTTCTGTTTCCTTTATTCAGCTCTCTGAATACCTGACATCCTTCATCACCAATCTCTGGGAAAGCCTCATCATTTTACATCTATTTGATCACAATACGTTACTTTGGGTCAACTCAATCATGTAGTGTTATGCCATTTTCATGTAATATAATAAAGAACAGCTGATGCAACTTGGCATGAGAGGATTTATTTAGGAGTCAAATGAATCAGGAGTTTGGCTGGTTTAAGGGTGGAAAATCCCATTTACAATACATAACAAAATACCAATTATACTCGCTACTGTTAGAAAGTCTACATATCTAGATACCACAGCTATCTCCTGTCAAGATTCAGAAAATACTGTGGGATTTCAAGTACTATAATGTGGTATATGTGTAAAAATAATTTCTGAAACTTTAATGCAACATATATATATATATTAGTCTAGAGCAACTCTGTCTTTTATATATATATAGTGTGTGTGCATGTATGTATATATATATGTGTGTGTGTATATATATAATAAAATAGAGAGACAGAGAGAAATTAAATTATGTGCTTGTTAGTGCTATTAGTTGTAATGCTACAAATATTTGTAATGAGGAATGGTTTATAATCCCACCCAAGTAGACTGTAGAAGGCTTGTGTCTATCAGAAATCTCAAATCTGTCACATTTTTTTCTGTTCTCTACATTGTGAGAGGATTAGTCAAAGGAATTAACATTTAAATTCTCATGAGGATGTAATACAAATTACAGTTTGCAGATTAAAATTGTTAGCTGTTAACTAATTTAAAATATAAGAACATATTTTGAAACACATTCATGTGTTAAACAAGACTAAGACACCAGTAAAATGATAGACATATGGATGGCACTTGAACCTAAACCTCATTTTCATCAAACCTGGATGATGAGGTCTCTATGCTTTTGTGGTGACTAACAGTGGTGGGGAAGCAAATGCAAATGAGCTGGCTGAAGAGAGAAATCTGAATAAATGAAGTGATGTTGATGGCCAGAGAAACATTTGGATGAATGGACTAGTAGTGTGACATGCTTTCTGAGATGGTATAAATCTTTCTCTGCTAGACTGAAGTGCCCATTATAAAACAGATACGTATAAACTGTAATCAAGTCACCCCTAAATAGTCTTTGTTAACCTAAATAGACTCAAGGAGCTCAATCTATCACTATAAGACATGTTTTCTATTCGTTTGATCATTCTTGTAGCTCTTCTCTGAACCTTCACCAATTTATCAACATTCTTCTTGAATTGTGGGCCCCAGAACTGGACACAGTATTCAACCATGGGTCACATCAATACCTAATTCAAAGGTAAAATAACCTCTCTACTCCTACTCAAGATTCTCCCATTTATGCATCCCAGGATTACATTAGCTCTTTTGGCCACTGTGCCACACTGGGATCTCACGTTCATCTTATTATGCATCAGGACCCCCAAATCTTTTTGAGTCACTTCTTCCCAGGGTAAAGTCCCCCATCCTGTAAGTATTCTTTGTTCCTAGATGTATATATTTACATTTAGCTATATTAAAACACATATTGTTTGCTTGCACCCAGATTACCAAGTGATCCAGTTCTCTTTTGAATCAATTAGCTCTCCTCTTCCTTATTTACTGATACTCTATTTTTTGTGTTAGTGATGATTTTATGTTTTCTTCCAAGTAGTTCATAAAAATCTTAACTACCATCAGGACATAAATTGATGCCTTCAGAACCCCACTGAAAACACATAGACTTGATGACAATTCCCCATTGACAATTACATCCTGAGACCTATCAATTAGCCAGTTTTAATTCCTTTAATGTCTGCCTTCTTATTTTATATCATCGTAGTTGTTTATTTTAAAAAAAAATCAAATATTGTGCAATACCAAGTTAAAGGCTTTACAGAAGTACAAGAAGTGTGGCAATGTGACATAGTCCCATGGAGTTTATTATGTATTATCGCAATGGCATTTGTGTAAGCTGTCTTTCCACTTGAGAGACTGCAGAGACAGACCCCTAAGAGTGGAGTGCTAAGTGGCACAAATGTCTAGTACAGGTGCATATCCAGCTAACACACCATTATTCATACCTCAAGGCATATGATAGAGAAATTATATTCAAAGCACTTCAGATCTTGGATTCAGTTTTTCTATTTTAGGGAAGGATAAGGAGGAGGAGAGTGTGTGTATGAGAGAGAGTCCTGCCACTGAGCATTTTATTAAATTCCCATACTTCACAAAGAGGCTTTCCTAACCATTCGCAGCCTGATCCTGCACATTTGAAATTAATGGGAGCATTACCATAGACTTCAATGAGCAGAGGATCAAGCCTTCAAAGTATAATTCACAAACCAAATTAAAGCCCTGATTTAGCAAGTTGCTTAAGCATGTGCCTAATCATAGATGTAAGCAAGGTCCACCTAAAATGAATGAATTCTCCCCTTATAGCTGGCTGGGAGGGGTAGAGACTTCAGGAGCAAACTATATGTATATGAACACATCTACTCTGCTTCGATATCCAGCAGATAGAGTGGCGTTGCTTAAAATAATCAACTTTGGCTGATGCTGGGTTACAAATCACTTTAGAACTGAATGCAGGGGTAGTGAAATGTGGTTACCAATGTTGTTAGCATTATTGTATGAATACAGGGGATCAGGACAGGGTTTGCCCGAAACTTGCCCCAAAAGAGGGGGTCACCCTCATCTGAAAGAACCTCATTAAGCCAGGGGCTCGAATGCCAGAGCCCTGTGAAAGTAAGAAGGGTGAGGATAGGTGTAGTAGCTAGGAGATGTGGACTGTCCTTCCTCATCTGGTTTAATTTGTTCCTCACCACTGTTTAAAGACAGGGCTAAATAGGCTTTATTAGAAGCTTTTTAGTAATTTTAAATGCTCAATCAGAGGTGAAATCAGTTGTGGTGGGACTTTTTGCTAAGAGCTAAAAAATATCACTGAGAGCCAAAATCACTTGTGGTGGAACTGAGTTTCTGACCAGCCTGCTAAGAGCTAAAAATCACTAGGAGATTGACCTGCAGATGTCACAGCAGAGAGGTCGGTGAGCAGACATCTGGTATGCACAGGCAGCTAGCAGGAGCAGCTGGTGGGAGCAGCAAGCAGGCAGCCAGCAGGAGCAGCTGGTGGGAGCAGCAAGCAGGCAGCCAGCAGGAGCAGATGGTGAGAGCAGTTGGCAAGAGCAGTGAGCATGTTGGCTTTTACCTCACCTCCCCATCTCAACACACACACTCATGGTGGGAGAAGAATTCACACAGATTGTGTCTGCACAATTCTGGGAAAACAACTGAGTGGGGGTGGTAAGGGGGAAGGAACAATATAGGAATTTTGGTGCTGGGATCAAGAATTTGATGAAAAAGACACTGCCCCACACACTTTGGGGTGGGTGTCTGCTCACAGTCTTATAATTATGAATCCTGCTTGTGGTATTTTCCTTAGTTAATGTCAAGTGACTTCCCTCCTTTCATTAGAAGTTTCTTTTCTACACTCAGACTCTGTGCTTGTGGAACCCACAAATCTTCTGGGTTGGTGTTCTGGCCCATCTAGTGGCACTCACGCCACTTAGTGAGAGAGATTTAATTTGCTCTACAGACTTAGCTAACAGGCCATGGCTTTTACTTCAAGCAGTAATGACTCATGCACTAAGCTCTAGTGGTCCCATGTTCAATCCTCCTGCTGACGAGTGGGGTCTGTCAGTTTTACACTTATGAGTGGGAAAATATTGCCTCTCACAGGCACCCAGGGGTGGTGTGTAATTTTCCCAGGTTACTGGATGGGGGCTTGAGCCGGTTCTATGTTATATTGTTGAAGAGGAACCCCTAGATATTAAACTCAGCCCTGGTTGATGCCAGCTGCACCTGGAAGAAGGGCTACACAAACAAAAATGTAATCTCAATAACTTCAACAGAGTATTCATGTATGTGAAGTTAGACATGTGCTTATGTATATCTTGCTGAACTGGGTCCAACACAGTTGAGACATACCTAGCTGGTTGTTCCTAGTCCATATTCAGGATTTACCCCCTAAAAATGTTGTATATTTTTCAGCATCACAATTCAAGTGCCACTGTTCTTCTACCTGGACTCAAATGGTCAGTTACAGGTTATTGTAAACATCTTTACCCTATGTTGTAATAAGCAAATGTATGTAAGACATACACAGGCTTAGTTAGCTAACTGCAGTCAAGCACTCTGGGTAATCTCAGACTGCTAACTGAGAATAGCTAATAAGCCTCAAATGTGAGAAATGCAACTCATGAGAAAATAAAGGGAGTGTTATACTCAAAGCACTCCTATACTATCTGAGATAAGACACCTGGTGTTGATGTGTGCAAAATAGACTGACCTCCAGAAGTAAGCCTTGATAATGTTACTAATATAGGCTAAAAATGAAAAATCTGTTGCGCAGGCTCGGCACTGCGGCAAATTAGAACCAATGAATATGTTTCTGATGTAACCTTCCAGTTTCCACATAGTTTTAACCATGTACGGGTATAAATGAATAATCAATGAGCCACATGAATATGTATATCTGTATGTTATAAAAGCTTCCAATTTCTGATATTGGGGGTTGTTCTATTTTCTAATGAGCAACCTTCAGCGCACTGAATAAAAGCTTAAGTTAAGATAACCTTACCCCTGTCCAGTGAAATAAATCGGAGCACGCGGCTGGACGGAATCTTTTTCTTCTGAGTGAGGGCCCTGTAAGTCCTCTTACCACAAGGTAAGTGATTTCTCTGATATGGGAGCCTAGGAAGTTTTAGAATCATTGTGTGATGCATTCCTGCTAGAATTCTCCCCCTCTATTTTGTGTATGTTCGTGGCAACAGACTGCATAGTTTTAATAGCAGGGATATTTTGGATATTTGTCACACTTCATCTATTGTTTAGTGTTGTGTACAGGCACTGTACTGCATAAATAATACTAGTCTCTTCACTCCACCCACTGCAGGTGGTTTTCCAGTCAGCCATTTTGCACATTCATCAGCAGGTATTTCAGCAATCTAAGTTCACCAGAATTTGAATTACTTGTGAAATATTCACTTCACAGCAAATCTGGGTACCACCACCATGGGCACAGAAGAAGCAGGATGCAACAGTGCAAAATCATTTCCTCTGTGAAGGAGGGGAGAAGATGATGTATAAATCCCTTGAAGGAGAAATGAATCCCTTTGTTTGTCGTGGAACGCAATTCTATGGGGTCCTCTGAGCCTCCATTAAAAGATGTGCTCTGGGAGAGGATGTGGGAAGAGCAAGGGCAATGGATATTCTTTGGGTTTCACCAGATAACCAAGTTGCCCAACTCCACCGTATACTCCCACGGAGTGTGCAGCAGTGTAGCGGGAAGGGTTCTGCAGAAAAATGGCGAGGAGCTGGAGCAAGTAATGGCAGACTGACAAAGGAAGTGGTCAAGGACAGTGCACGGATGTGATAAGTGTGGGGTCAGCAAAGCAACATCCTGGTAAGGAACAGCTGTAAGCCCAGGAGAGGTAATTAGGCATATATTAGTTTGTAAACAGAATAATCTATAATAATTTACATACTCACTGCTTGACCGTATGTAACCCTGGCTGGACATGGAGAAGGGATAAAATCCTCTGTGAGTGACTCCAATGCCGGAGTTTCACCTGATCAGCTGTCCCGAGCTGTCAGAGGATCCCCATCGCAACCCCTCCACACATCCCTGGGGTCCCCTCGCTGATTGGAGTGTAAGGTTCCCCTCTGCCTATGCTTAAGTAAACTGTCATTTCTACCTCTTACAGCAGACTGAGTGTCGTTCTTTCCTTAGTACCCGAACATTATGCTCAGATCTTACCGAGCCAATCCCTTTCCAGTACAAGCAGCTACAAGGTTCACTGTAGCAGTGAGGCATCAGAAGTGGCTACTAAGTGTCTCTGTTTGTAACTGGGGATGAAAGAGTTTCATTCTATTTTACCTTTATGGACTTCTAAGTTCTCAACCCCGTAAATTGTATTTTTGGACCAAGTTGTGTCCCTTCATTATTGCCTAAACAACTAAGGAAAGTAGCAAATTTGTTTGTCTTGTCTTCACTGCAGAGTTAACTTGGACACTTCCTTGGATGTTGCTCCTCACCTCGCTCCTGTTCACACACACACAACTGGCCTGACTGTGGTAGGGCTTTACTCTGAGCTGTCTGGCATGTCCTGGGGTCTAGGTTAAAACCCAAATTTTGCTTACACTTAGGCTGGTAATCTGTTCACTTTGCAGTGAGGATGCAGGCTAAACTACTTGAGTGCAGATAGGCCCACAATTCCCCTTGTGTGCCCAGAAAGACAGATTAATTCACTTACCATTCACTGGGAAAGAATCAGAGTGGCACAGATGGCGGCAGCAAAAAGAACCTTAAAATGTACCACAAGCAGCACATATTACCTGTGTCGACCTGGTTACTGGCTTTACAGCATAGATGTTCTTACCTGGGCTAGGATAACCAGGTTTGCAGCCCTAATCAAACCCACCCCCAAAACAACAACAAAAACAACAACAAGCCATGATGCAGGGCAGCTGGAGTGACAAAGCAAAGGGGAGGGGGGAGAGAGCCTTAGGATTGGACGGAATGCTGATCCTTAGAATCTGCTGCCCCAAGCATGAGTTTGCTCAGCTGGTACCTGGTACCTGAGGATAACCCAGGTGCTAATCATTCAAATTAACTCTGCAGTGAAGACCAACTTTTCTTAAACTGGATTTTGTTATTGAGGCAGCACACAGAGGAACCATCTCATTTCTAGCTTGTGCATTTCTCTCTGTCGTAGAAGTGGGATGTTTTTTGTTGTTGTTGTTGTTGTTGTTGTTTTTACAATTTCCCCTTCACTTGAATTGTTCAGAAATATTATTTCCAGGAACTGGATGCATAATGCTGTGTAGATATGTTCTGATAAACGCAATTGTCTTCAGTAGTGTGTTTTGAAAAAGGGAGAAAATAAATCAAATACAGATTCACAACCTCTCTGATCTCCCTGAGCCATCCATTCTCTTTGTCCTTGGTTCTTACAGAGAGATAATTGTAAAGAATCTGTAAACACTCCCTCATCCCCATCAGCCTTGTCTCCTCGGGTCACCTCCCACCTTTGCTTCCACAAAGGGATTCCTTTCTAACAATGAAGCATTGTTGCTACTGCACAGCTAAGTGCTGCAGAAGGAACCAGAGGGACTTCTTGGGACTATTATAAATATGCCCAGAGTATGGTTAGGCAAATAAAGTGCTTCTAAAATACTGTATCACTGGTCCCTAAATTGCTGGAGTGCTGCTGTGATTTACGTAAGTGAATAGAGTACTAAAAGGGCGCTCCCAGTCCTCCAAAGGACATAAATAGACTTTCTCAGAATCAATGTGTTACCTAGGGCTGGAGGTAGCTTGATGGTCTTGGCCTTCAGAGGCCAGAGGAACCTGAAAGAACTTAATTCATATTCTGTCAGATATAGCATCCACACAGACCAAAAATATATTTGTCCCATCAAAGGGACCCCCTGATGTGGCTTTTAGGGTCATTAATGTGCTTCACGGAGGCTTGCACTTCCATAGGAGAGAGTGCCAGTGTGATACCAAGAAACTATTAAGGAGCTTTCTCATAGAGACGAGTTAATGCAGGGCCGGCCCAGCAATGGGTTGTTGAGAGACTTCTAAATATATTGATTCTTTGAAACGCCAATAACCTAAGAACCTTGGTCTCTATAAATAATAAAGAGTATGTCAGTCTGAGCTGTGTAGTTTTCTTAGTGTATAAGGCCAGAAGGGAGCACTGTGATAATCTACTCTGATCTCTGGTAAATCTCAAGACTTCCCTGGACTAATTCCTGTTTGTACTACAGCAAGTCTTTTTGTCTAATGTCAAGATTAGATGTTTTTCTTTTTCAGTGATGTGGAATCCACTAAGCCCTTGGTGAGTTGTTCAATGGTCAGTTACCTTCCCTGTTAAAAAGTTGAACCTTATTTCTAATCTTAACCTGTTCAGCTTCAGATTCCGGCTATTAGATCTTGATACTTTTGTCAGCTAAACTGAAGAGCTTTCTTTTAGTGTTTCTGAGCACTGCTGGTCTTTTCTTCGTTCAACTGACAGATAACTCTAAGAGCTGAAGCGAGATACTGTGGAGGCCAATAACTACAGACATACACACTCCGAACAACAGAACAGCCTTCAGTTCAACCAACTTTAATCCAGTCAGTTGTTTGGCAGTTATGTAGTTAAATATATATTACTTTGCTTCCTTCATAGTCAAAAATCAGTCTACACAAAAGACACTGCACTATTTTTTAGGGAAAACAGTAAAACCATCTATATTGCAATTGCTATTACATTCATAAAGTAAGTAAATTGAAATAATAGATATTTTCCTCCTATAATCTTGTGTTACTTGGAAGAATAACTGGTACAATCATTCAGATAGATAGAAATGTGCACTTAAAGTTAACATGTTGTGAAGGAACAGAGAAAACTTCTGGGTTCAGCTAGCCCCACCCCACTATACTTTGGCCTATACCAGGCCTAGAGTGGGGAGAAAAGAAGGGAGCCTGGCTCAGTTAGGAGCTGACTGGTGAGGAGACAGGATCTCTTTGTTTGTCTGCCTGAAAGTATGGACTGGCAACCTACCAGCCAACGGAACTATTGGAGGCAAATAAATCTTCCTCTGCAAAGGGGAGCCTGTGAGGCCCCACCCCAAACTAAAAGGACTTTCATAGGAAGCAGCCCAGGAAAACAGGTCCTGACCCCCTCCTCCTGGCTGGGAGAAAGATCCAGCTCTCCTGTTTAGGAGCTTGAGTGACACAGGACCCTGGGCAAGAACCTGGTGGAGAGGGAGGGGTCAGGTCCCCTTACAGTCCCCCCCCCCCCCCCCCGTTACCAATGATCCAGCCACTAGGCCTCCTGGCCACTGAAGGCTTTATCACAAGTGGTGGAGAATGTGGGCATCACCCTAGTCCCTGCTGAATGGAATTTAAAAAACAAAAATCAAGAGGACAAAACCTAGAATGGAGATGGAACAGCTGCTGAAATGGATGGCTGAACAAAATGCTACCAGCTACAGCAGCAACTCCTGCCACAGATGGACATGCAGCAGCAGCAGTTAATTCGTGAATTGGCAGCTCCACAGCAGCTGGTCCAACAGGTGGCCTCCATTTTGTGACCTGTTGCTCAAGGAGAGCTGCCTAACCCTGCCCCTATCAGGTTTGCCAAGTAGGCCTGATGATGATCTGGAGGCTTTCTTGGAGACTTTTAAGCAGGTGGCCATGATAACCCAATGGCCCTGAGGCCAATGGGCTGCAGTGCTTGACCTGTACTTAACCAGTGTAGTACAGACCACATATCATTCTTTAGATCCCGCCACCACCCAGGAAAATGCCCAGATCAAGGCAGCGATCCTCAATGCCCTAAATCTCTTGGAAGAGACATTCTGGCAATCCATCCAGGGAGATTGGTACTGCTGGGGTCCTGACACTGCCTGGCTGCCCAGTAATTGTAGAACTCATGCTGGAGATGGCTCAAACCAGAAGCAAAGGTGGGGTCACAGGTTGCTGAGCTGACCCTACTAGAGCAGTTTTTCCCCAGAGGACAGGATCTGGACAGAGAGTGGGTAGCTGCATCATCCTGAAACCATGACAGATGCCATCTAGCCTATTGAGAATTACCTAGCTGCCAAATTCTTTGGGATGACACCTCGGCCCCCAGGAGTTGGCAAGGCCCAAGAGCCTCATATCCTTAAAGGACAGAACCGTCCATGGACCCTAGGCCCTTGAGGAGTGTAGACAGGCTCCACAATTACCAGAGCACAGGAGGGCTCAAGAACCAAGAGGGACCAGGGTCCTATAATCCAGAGGCCCGGAACCATTTACTTGCACCCCAGTTCAGGACAGCACAGGTTGGCCTGAAGCTGCAACCATTGTGAGTTTGTGGGAGATTGATGTCCCTGGTGAAGGGACGTCTCAGTCCTCAGCACCAAACTAGCCAAACCAGACCCTCTACCAGCCAGAATGGGAGCCCCTCCCCCATTACCTGAATTGGAAATCCTGACTCGCCTCTCTGATTTTGTGGAGGAGCAACGAACTGATGATACACTGAGTCGAGCATATACCCAAGTGGTAGCAGTGAATGACTGACTGTCAAACCCCATAAAGTAGGACAGTTCCCATGCTTTGAGATTCAGGGTGACTGTAGCACATAGAGAAAGACAAGCTTCTCTCCTCTGCCTCCAAAACTATAAACGATTCAAATCCTATTTCCCAGAAATCCCACTAGTGCTCATGTGCACGCACACACACACACACACACACACAAACAGTTATATGGTATGGATATGGTATGATCTTCAGCCACCAGTTTTGCTATGACATTATCAGGGATACTGTTCCTGACAGCTTGTAGTCCATCTTTGTGCCGAATGTTGGTGTAGAGAACTTTTACCATCCATAGTGGCCAGGATGGAGTTTTCTGGAAGATCACCAATGGATTGTAGTTTCCTCAGGAAGTCAATGGTGTCTTGAGGATAGCTGGAGTGCTGTAGCCTAGGGCCTGAGGAGAGAATCTACCTAGCCAGACAATCCTGCTGTAAAGGCGCCAATGCCTGAGATGATGGGGCATCCAGGATTTCCTGTTTATGGATCTTGGGTAGCTGATAGAATACCCTGGTCATGGTTCCAGGAGTGTGTCAGTGCAGATTTGTTCCTATGCTTTTTCAGGGAGTTTCTTGAGCAGATGGTGTAGTTTCTTTTGTCAAGAATCGGAGAGGTAGCTGTGTTAGTCTGGAATAGCAGAAGTGACAAAGAGTCCTGTGGCACCTTAAAGACTAACTAAAGTTTGAAGCATAAGCTTTCGTGGGCTAATACCACTGCATGCATCTGATGAAGAGGGTATTAGCCCACGAAAGCTTCAATACTTTAGTTAGTCTTTAAGGTGCCACAGGACTCTTTGTCACTAGTTTCTTTTGGTAATCCTCAGGGGGATCAGAGGGTCTCTGTTGTGAAAGACTGGTGTGCAACTTCAGCTACTTCTCTAGGTACTGAATACCAACTGTATTTTCCATTCTATGCACCTGATGAAGTGGGTTCTAGCCCATGAAAGCTTATGCCCAAATCAATTTGTTAATCTCTAAGGTGCCACAAGTACTCCTTGTTCTTTTTGCTGATACAGACTAACACAGCTACCACTCTGAAACCTGTGCTGTAACAGGATTGCGGGTTCTAAAAACCTGCGCAGAAATGGAGAGCTACTCTGCTGACCATATTGGCAGCCAGACAAGGAGGTCCTATTATCTCCAAAGCAGGGCTTGCACTTCTCTGAGGAGCGGGGCAATTAGAAGGAGGGACAGAGTAGTCATGAAGAGAACAAACAAGCTCAGGTTGAAATTCATATTTGTTATTTAAGTCAATAAAAGGAAATCCCAGGAAAGTGGTAATTTTGGTCCATGTCGTATGGGTGTTAGTGCAAGAATGCTATTTCCAATCTTCAGTACCATCTTTCAGATGAGACATAAAATGAAACTTCTGGCCATTGGTAGTCATTGAATATCCTCTCACACGTTTCATTTTTTAAATGGCTGCTTATTTTGAATAAAAATATCATAAAGGTTTTATTACTGTATACACTAGACAATGCATCAGCTCTGAAGAAGTGACTGATTCATAAATTTTGAGGCCAGAAGGGAGACCACATTGTCCCTTCATCTAGATCAGACTAACCTGCATAACAGATGCCTTAGGACTTCCCTAAATTAGTTCAGTCTGCAATCTTTCATATAAAAAAATCTATGTACTAAGCAGTTGCTGTGGATGGAATGACATGATATGCTAACATCATTGAGTAACTCATATATCAATTTTTTTAAATGTTGCTTTAGACAGATTTACTTAACAGAACATAACTTCAGAGTCTATGGGGAAATTAATCCACATTTTAAATATTGCTTCTCTATTCATTTTAAACAGTTTATACATCCAGTCAGGGTATTGATCGTAGTTGAGTGATAATAGAATAGCATTACTATTACTCCTACCTCCCTAGGACCAAAATTGATGTAGACTCAAATGTATTGTCAGGAGAATAAATATTAAAACATTATTCATTTTGTGTTTAGAGAGCAATTTATTCTTGCATTGCATACAAATCCATTAATAAGTCTGCTATTTATTGAAAGTTTTTTCTTCTTTTGGGCAAGAAATATTTCTTCATACATTTTTTTTTTCTGAATTGCACAAAATGTTCCTTGCATGTATAGACCAATATGAACTAGGGAGCACTCATTAACTTTTATATACAGTTGTTAAAAAGTCAGTTTTCTTTCTAGTATTCAAACTGACCAATAGAAGGAGACCATTTTATGAATATACTGGCAATAGAACTCAAATGAGATAAGACGAGTTATCAACAGCTAATGTTGATATGTTAGGGGAAATGCAGGAAGCAGAGCATGTGATAGTTGCCCCTGGTATGAGTGAATTTGTTTATCTTTTTTTATTCGTGACCACAGTTTAGCAATCTTGATTGATCTGCAACTACTTCTGGATGTTGAGATTGGGGGATGTCCTAGATTATTATTTTTTTCATCAACACTTCTGTGCCTTTGTAAAGGGCTCACACAAATCCTATCTCCTAAACCTTCAAAATAAGATTTCAATAGGATGCATGTACCTTATGCAGCCCTTAAACAAGGGTGAATTCCCCTCTCTCAGGCCTACATAGGAGGATGAAACTTTTTATTTTGCATAGGGTGACCAGATATCCCATTTTTAAAGGGACATTCCCATTTTGGGGGACTTTTTCTTATATAGGTGTCTATTACCCCCCATCACCTGTCCCATTTTTTCTCAGGTGCTATCTGGTCTCCCTAATTTTGCATGAAGACTTAGCAATAGTTAGCCATATCTTTCTCACTTTCATGTTGTACTGTTGCAATGTGGTGTTCTTGGGATGTACCTGGAGAGTATCTGGAAATCGAGTGTTATGTTATAGGTAAAATTGGTAACACCAGCTATTATTAAGGTTGCCTGACATTTCCCATTAGAAAGCCCTGCTCTGTAGAGACTTCTTAGATTTTAGTTGCTAAATTCTCTGATTATTCAGGGGGATGCTTCAGATGGGGCTGAGCAGGATTTTTCTCTGGCTTCTGTGGCTTGGGTTGCTCCAGGTCCAGGCATTGAACTGAAAGCAGGGAGTCTGTTATTCTTCTGTTCTCAATGGCATCCCCTTCTCCATTCTCCTGGGCCCATGGTAGTGTGGAGGAGGAAGCTGCCTAATTCAAATGCAGAGGGAATAAGAAACAGGCCTATAGGGAAATGGAAGAGGAGATTGGGACAATGAACATGACAGGAGGAATATTAGAAACTGGGACTGGAAACGGTCAAGGAAGCAGGAGAGGGGAAACTAGGCATTGGCATTGAGGTGAGGAAGGAGCCTGGGACCAGCTGGGCAAAGAGACTGAGAATGAGAACCAGTGGGTTAGGGAGAAAGAAGATAAATATGAAGCAAAGTCGGTGTGCAAGGGGAGAACTGGGACTAAATGGGTAAAGAGCCTCCGACAAGGAGTCAGGGTAGGGGCACTCAGACTTGACAAGGAGCCTGGCGGGAGAGATTGCCCTACAAAGAGTCTCCTTTGCTATACAACCTTGATTCATCTCCAGAATGTGGAGTGGGGCAGGGTCCTGGGGGAAAAATAGTATCTGACTATGTAATTACAAACTATCATCAGAAAAGGGAGCCAAAATAAGGTTACACCAGCATCTGTAATTATGCCATTTTCTAAATGTTGAATACATGTCTTTGCAGCCTTAATCATGTTCTTTTTCACACAGTTGTTCATGTAATATACAAATACTGTAATATAAACATTGGGTGTGGGTTCACTTCTAGGGAATTCACAATTCCATAAAGTTTGATAGACAGTGACTCTCAACTATTGAAATTATAAATAGGTTTAGGATTAGTCAATTTCTTAAGAGGTATCTGGAGATAATAGGCAGAATCCTCCATTCCTATTCTGGGTTGGGTTTTTTTGGAAGTTTTGGGAGTTTTAAAAATATATCCCCATTGTTTTTCTGTGTGTAAAAGATGACAATTTTCTCCAGTTAATTCTATTTGTTACGCAATAATATGCTTCTTCTAATGAAGCATTTCAGTAATTCCTACTGATGAAGAAAAAAAGTATATGAAGATCCCATTTTAAAAGTCAATGCCTTTAGCAGTTGGGTGTCTTAGGGATTCAAAAGGAATAGAATAAAACCCACACCTCTGAGAGTTCTCTAGTCACTAAGGTATGGGATATTCACATGTGAGGCTCCCTCATTCTTCCCAGTTAAAGCTGTTTTAGTGTGGATCAATAATTAAAAAATCATTAGGGTGGAAACTGGACTCTGGGTCTCCCACCTAGGTGTCCTAGCCACTCAAGCACTCTAGGGGAACAAGATGTCCTGATTTTATAGGGACAATCCCAGTTTTGGGTCCTTTTCTTATATAGGCTCCTGTTATCCCCCACTCCCTGTTCTGATTTTTCACACTTGCTGACTGATCACCCCATCAAGCCCTCTCTTTCTCTGGGCCAATGACTCTATCTATTTATCCAAAATGGAACAGCTTCAACAGGAGAAAATGAGGACCCTGCCATCTAACATTCTTTCATAGCTCAGTGGTTAGAGCACACACCTGAGAGATGTAGGAGACTACTGTTCAAATCCTTCTGCCCACTTCTCCTTCCTCCAGCCAAGGGAGGCATTGAACCTGGAGGTCTCACATCTGAAGTGAATGCTCTTACCACTGGATTAAAGGTGACTTCTTGCTGCGGTTATTTTGTGTGACATGAGACAGGCACTTAACTCAGTCTCGCAAGAAATGACTTAGTCATCGGTGTCCAGGATGGTTAGTCCTAGCTGTGGATTGCAAGGAATGATAGGTGCTTTTCTGAAGCCTAGATTTAGATACCTGCGTCTGTGAGAGAGAGAAAGGGCTTTAGCACATGTCCTTCTTGCCAGCCTCTTCCCTTATCCCTTATCTTGTCTAGCCAAGTTTAGACTGGGCACTCTGATGTGATGGGATCACAGTACAATGAGATATGGCTGTAGAATATCAGTGTTTTCTAGTCTATGAAGATCCCATTTGTTGAGATTTATTTGGTATTGAAGCCATATAGCCAAATCCTTGGTTGGTGGAAACTAGCACCAGAATTTGGCCCATAATTTATAGGTAAGTTAGAATGGATTGATTTGTGCGTGTGAACCAAGCTCAGAGAACATTAATAAAAGCTTATATAATGCTGCACCAGTATTTGCAAACGGCTAATGACTGTAGATAGGGTTTATCAGTAAGTATTTTAATGTGTTTACTTGGGAAACTGGACAGGCAGCATAGTGCCTACTGCATGCTTATTTGATTCTAAATTTAATTTAAAATGAATGATCTGCTAGAGGTTGAACTAAACAATAGACATTTTTACTGCATTTCCAGGGGGCCTTAAGAATGTTAGTGTTCACATTTAAAACTGCTGCTGTTGTCCCCAGACTGACTAGTGTAGTGCTAATGTCTTCTTCTACCAAAGTCAGTCCATATTTATCATATCTATTTCTGTCTCTTTGACTCTGCCCTAGCAGCATCACTACAGTAGCTGCAGGCTAGAAAATTAGCCAAGAGATCCATGTCTCTGTCCTTGTCTTTGTCTTTCACTTCATTAAGCCTGTAAGAATGTTTAACTCTAATTCTTTTCTTGTTAGTTTCCTATGTCAAAGTCTAGTAGTACATTGTAAGGACACATTGTGAGAGGACTGAGCAGTAATGACTTGCTCATACACTTCTCATTAGCTCCACAGCAATGTTTTGCTTTCATTTTTTTCTCCTTGGCTTTTACAGATGTGTTGCAATGTACTTGCAGCCTCACACTGACTTGTGGGTACCACCAGGTATGAATTATATTGTGAAGGTGCATATAACTCCACTGTCTATTGAATAATGGAAATCATAGCCTAGGTGTCATTTATTGTTCTCTCTTGGGGGGACCATAGATGTACCTTTGGAATGAAATATCAGGGTCATAGATCTGTTGGCTGACATATTGATAATACAGTAAGGTGGCAGCACTGTTTTTATATAATTTTATCTACAGTACTGTTTTTATATAATTCATATCTTATGAATATTGCATTTAGAACCAGAGAGACCCCTTGAATATCACATTTCTGTCTGAAAATGTTGTACTTGGTATAGTTACAAATAACACCTAAGATTATTATCAATGGAAAGTAAGGAAAAAAAGCACTGGATTTTTTTCTGTTAATTTACTTTAAAAAATTGACAGCACTTTTGGAATAGGTATCCATTTCCCTAAATGGATAATTCAGTCCCGATCCTACATCAGGATCCTCTGGGTCTGTGCAGATTTTAACTAAATTCAGTGAAGTTCTACATGAGAGAACAAATCTACACACTAGATGGTCCCAAAGCAGAATTGGAACTTTAGCTAGTCTGTTTCTCCCCCAACCCCCAAAATAATGTTCTGTTCTCTATGGATTCTTGTATTCCCCTCATGGCTGTAGTAGCTGAATACTTTTCAGTGATGCATTCAGCAATGTGACTAACATCTGCTATGTGTGGTTTTCTCTCCCTCATCCTTTCCCAGAGAGAGAATGGTGAGTTCAGTCTGTCTCATTTTGGTACTTTTAAAAAGGAGAAGGCATGCTGCTGTAAGTTTAAACTGGTGAAGGTCAAAGGAATGCAACTTAGAGTGGAAGGTGGTATGGTTTATGATATTCCTTACTTCCTCTGGGAGTTTGTTCCATAATCTTAGTCCAGCCTCCAAGAAAGCCCTGTTTCCTGCACTGATGAGCTTTACCCTTCTGGTAGAAAGTTCCATTGTGCCCGTGGAGCAGAGTTTATGGTCATGGTCCATATGCTGGAGCTATCAGCAATCTTTTGGGCATCATGGCCACACATCATCAAGAAACTCGACGATGAGGATGAAGATCCTGAGCTTGACTTGATATTCTATGGGAACCCAGTGTAGGGAGGAAATGACAGGTTGGAGGTGTTCATGGTAGCCCATGTTGCTGAGGAGATGTGCTGCAGTGTTATGAACTAGCTGGGGTTTCCTGAGCACTGATGACTTCCTTCTTTATCTGATAAATATCAAAGGTGGTGGAGAAAAGCCCTTATCCATTTTTAAATATTTTTCTTTAGAGGCAGAATGTACTTTCAAAAGAACAGGACATATTCTGACAATATGTTATCATAGCAAGTTTGTGGATTTTTTTTAAAGACAATAAAAATCTAAGACCCACAGATATATATATATATATCTCAGAAATGCTACAAATAACAGGTTTTATATCATACTGAATTAAGTGCTTTACAGATCCATGCCAGAGATCCAGGCCACATATCCAACTCATCCCTAATCCTGTACTGAAACACTGCATGGAAGGTAACCATGCTGGGTGTGAGACTTGGAATCAGTAGGACAGAACTGATATTTTCAGTTTGCTGTTGGGACAGAATCATTGTTGTCAAAGATGGTAAATTGTTTACAAATTCATTGATTAAATGAGGGGAGAGATTTATTTTAACTCGGAAGCTGGCCAAATGTATTCCACTTCAAATATTTATTTCACAAATAGACTTCTCCAGTCTAGCACTTATTTTATTGCAAGCCCTTTTGTATTTATTAACTGCCTACAGACAGCCACCACCAAAACAGAGTGAAAATAAAATTAGGAATGATTAGGAAAATTAGGAAGAAACAAGAAAGGTCTTTTGTCAGCTTTGAAACTATGTAGAAGTTAGTTTTTGGTCCTGTAGGAAATTACATTTTTACCATTTCCCCCTCATTTTCCGTCATTCTCCATGCTGGACTCAATGGACACAAACTAGATTAATCCAGTATCCCATATTTCTTGCTCCCCACCCCCATTCAAAATAGTTTCTCGTGGAATTGCAAATTCTATTTACATGTCAAACAAATTGAACAGTGTATTCCTTTGGGATGTGTTGGTAGACAGTATGCAAAGTATGTAGATCAGTGATATTCATCTCAAAATATCAAAAATTATCCGCGATGCGATCATTAGAGAGGATTTGGAAAATTCAGTTTTGTTATGTTGCATTCACATACATAGAGCTATTAAAAGCAAAGATGTTTTGAAGTGCCCAATCTTTACTGAGACAGCCTGATACATACGAAAGGCCTCTGCACCCACCTACAGCTAAGGCGAGTCTATCCAACCCATCTATTGTTCACAGATTGGGTAGCCTTGGATCTGCCTGAACCAACGCAGGGGTGACAGAGAATTTTGTGTTAATTTCCACAAAAGGGGAGATATCCCACAAGAAGCTTGCAAAGGGTTCATATTGGATCAAAAGCTACTTAATCGGTCATGCAACCTCTCTAGTTTCCATAACTTCCCAGCATCTCTCTCTCTGAGACAGGCACTACTTCATCCATAGCATCTGACTGGGGGGAAAAATACATACATAGTATCAGGTTAGGAAAAGTTGCATTTTCAACATAGTGGTCTAAATCAAATCCTGAAGTCCTTATTCATGGCCAGCTCATCCCCTCCCATTGAAAATGCAATGGGAAAGGGCCCTGAGAAAGGATGTTTCAGGGAGGAGTCCGTGACAGAGATCCCCCTTGTCCCATACGAGGGGCAGCATTTGCTCTCTCAGGGCCCTTTCCCATGGGGTTTTCTGCTGCTGGGGCCTGGTGCTGTATTCCACCTGCTGATTATTTCCTGTAATGTGTGTTTCTTTGCCTGACCATTGTCTACCCCATACCACAGAAAGGTTCCCCAGGCGATTCTCATTTAAAGGTGCTACTCCATGCACAGATCCGCAGGGGAAAATCTGGACTCAATTTTTAATATATGCTCCTGTTTCAGACAGTTCCTGAAATCAGTGGTATGTTACAATCATCAACACGTGCTGTCCTGATGGTGTATTAAACTAAGGAAAACTAACAAGTTAGCCCCTTCTTGAGATGTGGGTCTATTTTGCTCTCCTGTCAGATAATGCTTTCGCTGGAGGCAAGCCTGGTTCTCAGCTGTCTACTTACTATGCAAACTAGAGATGTTCTCAAAGTAGCCACCCAACAGCACATTCCATATTATCGTTGTCATTTATCAATATTACTTCCTCAAAACAGATGTGTTGTATCAAGTCTTATGTGGAATATTGGGACAAAATGTGTTCTGCATCTATGCTGTGCTTCCTCCATCTCCCTGGCAACCTCCTGTACAGAGTCCAGCCACAACCTCAGTCCCCTGAGTGTGAGTCTTCAGCTTTTCCTCACGTATGCTGCTAGCAACAGGAGCTACTCAAAAAGAGGAGGAAGGGCAGCAGGACTAACATCTACAACTCACTTGTGAAACAGTCAGTAGCGGGAACATAAACTGAACCCCCTAAAAAGGTGCAGCAGTAGGTATACATCCCTGGATGTTGGCATTCTGGAATGCAATATGAAGACTGCAGCTCTGCCCCATCATAAATTCAGGTCAAAATCTTCAAGGCACAACTGAGGCCATACAGTTGCTGGGTGTTTCCTCATCCGGATAGTTGCAAACTTTCCAGGTGACCACAAGGCTAGTAGTTCAAATAGCTGATGTTTCAACTTCCATGAGGCTTGTCAGAAGTAATGAGCAGTATTTAGGTGGCAATTTAAATAATTCATGAAAGATCACTTAATTTCTAGAGTAATGGTATGCAGTGTGGGACATGCCCATATATAGCCTTGCAAGGCAACAACAAAGGAGTTAATGTTGTTTTTACTGAAACCTGTTTTTATAGAGGAGATTGCTGGAAAGAGTGTTCTCTGTCCCTTCACTCTGGAAGGCTTGATGTTATCGTGATCCCCAGTGTGACCTCAGCTTTGGTTAACCTGCTGGGGGCATAGCTTGGTTGGAAAAAATACAAAAGAAAAGATTTGTAACTGTTCAGTACATTTCTTGACTGGATGAGCATTTTCTGGCTGTCACAAAGCTGAATACTACGACAGATAGCTCAACAATGATTAGCATTGTCTGTATTTGGGGGGAGTGGGCATGGCATGAGCAGGGATTTTTTTATTTTATACATCATTAACAGCTTTCTCCAGGGATTCCAGAAAGAAAACGCTATCTCTAATAAACAGAAAGGAAGAAAGATTAACATATTCTTCTTCTACACAAATGGGCATTGTGAACGGAGGAGTATCATTTTATGTTGAACTCTGTAAAGTATCTAATCTGATTGCATGGAGCAGACCTTATTATCCAGCTGCAAGTAAAAAAAAAAAAGGTATAGAAGAGAAGAGTTTAGTTCAGAATTCTTTGTTTTATTAGATACTTGTGCTTCTCATTTGCTTAAAAATAGAGTAGTTTGCGTGGAGTGGCTGTGTTGTCTGGTGAACTGCATAAAGAAATAGGAACTAGGAATTTCTAAATTCTAATCCTAGTTCTGCCCCTTACCTGTGGGTTGGACTTACACAAATCACTTAAGATGACATTTTCAAACTTGAATGCACCTAAAATTAAATATCTACATCCACATTAGGCATCTAAATGAAGTGGTCTGATTTTCAGCGATGCGGAGCCTCCATGAACTTTGACTTAAACCACTCAGTTTGTCTTCCTTCCCCTCACCTCCATGTAGAACCACAATAATGAAACTTTACATTTCCCCTTGGTTAAACAGCTTAATTTGAGCTGTGTGGTTGGATAGGAAAGGCATATTAGAGAAGTTATGCAAAAAAGAATTGGAAAGATATAGATGTACCTGCGTAAGAAGACCATGAGAAGGGTCTGAGTCAAAGATGATAACCTGGTTATTGGTCTGAGTAACAGACAGGAGAGTGATGTGGTCCACAGGAGATGACAGGGATGTCTAAGAGCTTTGCTTCAACCATGCTGAGCTTGACCTGATGAGATCCATGAGGAGATGTCAGAGGGAGGCTGAGGTTTTACTTAGGTCTAAGGTAGAGAGATAGATCGGGGAGTGGCCAGCATAGAGACAAACATAAATTTGTGTTTGCATATGAAATTGCCTGGAGATAAGGTATAGAAGGAGAGGAGAACAGGACCAAGGACAAAACACTAAAGATCAGCTTTAGGAATTATTTTAAAGAAGTTCCATGCCCTGTGTTGTTCAGGAGTCACTCAAGTTGATCACAATGGTCTCTTCTGGTCTCAGAATCTATGAGTCTATAAATAAACAAACCAGATCCATGGGGGGAGGGAGTAGCAGAGAGGGAAGGGGGGAAAACACACAAGAAGAGTGAACTATATGGTGATGGAAAACATCATTTAAATGCCACAATTATTTTTTTTCCATGATGCAGGGTGGCTTTAGCTAAATGGAAAGAAAAGTGAAGGGAGAGGGAACACTGAATTTTATCTCCCCCAGCTGCTACTGCAGCAGACCTTGTTTTGGGTGAACAATGGAAACATTTCATTCATAAAATATATGGGATGTTGTCTGAATCTTTCCAATGTTTTGTGGTTTTCCTTTCCTGTACATGTTGGACATCAGCACAACTTTCCTCCAGGCTAGCTTAAAAAGTGAGAGGCTGTTAATACTGTAGCCAGTTAAGTTTCATACACTTTCTCTCTTTCGATCTGTCCCTTGGGTCTCCGCACAGTCAGTGACCAGTCTACCGCTCCAGGCTATGTCTGCACAGCTTAGGCTCAAAAGTGCAAAACCAAATGTAAAAGTAAAATTGTACACCATCAAATTTCACAAAATGAAGCACCAGTTTATAAACTCCTGCCAACTTGGGTCCTCTACCAGGTTATTCATAATCTAAATCTGAATTATTGGATCATTCTGCCACTACTGTTTCTCAGTCCTATTTCTGTGAAGTACCACCCAAGAACATGTGAATGATAAACACCCAATGATTGTGGAGGAGAGTGTAAGAAAACATGATAGATTAGGTATACACAGAATGCCTCAAAGCCACTTCTCCATGCCCTTTTCACCAAGGAAGCAAATGGAAAGAAAATCTCTGGTGAGGGAAACTTTAAAAAAAAATTGTGAAACTGCAGGTGTTATGCTAAATGCTGTTGTCATACAGGTGCACACTTAATTCTAGCAAAAGTACTTTCTCACTTGTAGAAAAAGATAAAGGAATGGAATTGGAGCTGCTGAAACAAAAGCTCCTATTTTTTCCTTAAACGGTTTCTTGTTGAAAACATTTTTAATGGAAAAGTTTTTTTTTTTTAAAAAAAAACTTCTATGACTAATCTCACTTTATTTCCTGGCTATATTTCTAATCTGTCTATGCCCGTGTGTATTTAGCATTCTCAGCTCCTAGTTTAGCATCCTCTATGAATTTTTGACACATTTGTGTTCTAAATGAAGAGAACATGTGCTGCCTGGGAGTTACTGGAGCACAGGGTTGAAAATATATTGATGAATGTAGGTGAATGACTATTAACTGTATAGTCCATCTGCGTTGTTGTCCATTCGTTTTGGCATGCATTTTTTTAAAGGTCTTAATTATTTGGCATGGAAAATAAAACTGTACATATAAGTGATTGCACAAACTTTGCAAATAGGCATGAGGAAAAGAAGATAGGCTGGGATTACAAAACTCTGTGATTGTCTCTTTAAGGGATTCTTCTATTAAATAAATTGGAAACTTTAAGTAGCAGCATTTTTCTCTTCCTAATTCAAATCAATTCAATTCAAATGTAAAACAGAAATGTATGGTCTGCTGTCACATAGCTCTCTTTTTACCACTGCAATTTGAATCTGATCTTGAAGTACATAGTAACATAGGATTTGACAAACTAGACCGGACCAGTAGAATCTCTGTGTGTGTGTGTGTGTGTTTATATGTAAAATTCTTCAGTAAGAAACCTCAACTATTATATAGCACCAAGAAACAAAGAGACACTTAAGGACTCAATCACTAAATGAACAAAATATATTTATCTTCGTATGGGGATTTTTAATAAGGCAGCACATTCAATTGTCTACAAGTAAACAGCTTCTACTCCTATTTATCAGACTCTAAATTTCCTCTTTCAATAACAATTCACTTGCTTTATCCTTATTCTATCTAGACACTTTTTCTGCACCTACCACAATAAAATTCAAGATACATTAGCAAATTGTGATGTGTGTGCTCTCCTTAGTTTCAGAGATCCAAAGGCCAGGAAGGACCATCATGAACATGTAGTCTGGCCTCTTGTAGTGTATAACACTGGCCATAGAACTCCCCCCACCCCCCAAATAATTCCTAAAGCAGAAATTTTAGGAAAAAAAAAACTTTTTTTTAAAATGGCCAGTGATGGAGAATCCACCACGATCCTGGATACACTGTTCAAAAGTTTACTTATTCTCATTGTTAAAAATTGATGTCTGAATTTGTCTAGCGTCAACTTCCAGCTATTTGTTTGTATTAATCTTTCTCTACTAGACTGAAAAGCTCATTATCAAATATTTATTCCCCATGTAGATACTTATAGACTGTAATCAAGTCACACCTTAACCTTCTTTATACGATGCTAAATAAATTGAACTCCTTGAGTCTATCACTATAAGGCAGGTTTTCTAATCCTTTAATCATTCCCATGAATCAGATCAACCATACCATCACTGGTTCGTTCACCTGCACATCAACCAAAGTCATATATGCCATTATATGCCACCAGTGTCCCTCTGCTACGTACATCGGCCAAACTGGACAGTCCCTGTGAAAAAGGATAAATGCACACAAATCAGATATTAGGAATGGCAATACAGTGAAACCTCGATTTAACGGACCTCCATTTAACGGACTTCGGATGCAACGGACAAATTTTTTCAGAAAGTCTGATGCATCCGAAATCCGTTTGTGGAGGATTCCACCGAGGTTTGAGCCGGGGGCGGGCTCCTTGCAGGCTCCTTGGAGGGTCCCGGGAGCCGGGACCCTGCGGGCTCTCTGCCCGCTCGCAGCGGCCGCCGTGGTTTGAGCCGGGGGCGGGCGGGCTGACAGCTCCCGCCCGGGTCCCAGCAGCCGGGGACCCCGACGGGTGGGCTGCTAACTGCCGCCGGGTCCCAGCAGCCGGGACCCAGCAGCCGGGACCCGGGTGGGCGGGGTGACAGCTCCCACCCCGGGACCCGGGCGGGTTGACGGTAAAACCTTGATATAACGGACTAATTTGGGCCAGGGGGTGTCCGTTAAATCCGAAAGTCCTGTTATTTAATAATTAAAAAAAATATTAAATAACGGACTTTCGGCTTTAACGGACACCCCCTCGCCCGAATTAGTCCGTTAAATCGAGGTTTCACTGTATACAAAAACCTGTAGGAGAACACTTCAACCTGCCTGGACACACAATTACAGATTTAAAAGTCACCATACTGCAGCAAAAAAACTTCAAGTCCAGACTGCAAAGGGAAACTGCAGAGCTACAATTCATTTGCAAATTTAACACAAACAATCTAGGACTGAACAAAGACCTTCAATGGCTTGCTAATTACAAAAATAGCTTCTCCTCTCTCCATGTTCACCCCCCCCCATTCAACTGCTAGAAGAATAACCCACCCTCCCTGACTGGAGATAACAAGCTGGTTCAGCCTAATTGGACTAACCTTGTTACCTCCCACCTGGTTCTTACCTACTTTTCTATACCTGCCTCTGGACACTTCCACTGCTTGCATCCGACGAAGTGGGTATTAGCCCACAAAAGCTTATGCTTCAAAACTTTATAGTTAGTCTTTAAGGTGCCACAGGACTTTGTTACCTCTGCTATTCCAGACTAACACGGCTATCTCTCTGATTCTTCTCCTATACAGGAGGTCAAACTAGATGATCACAATAGACCCTTCTGAACATAGAGTCTATGAACCTTGACTCTGTTTCAGTCAAATGTGAACTGATTTGTAAATATGGGAATGCGACTCGAGGCAAATTAGAATATTTCTATGCCTGTATCTGACAGCTTTCACACGAAACATTGGGAGAAAGGTACTAGACTGAATTTTAAATCAAGTTAATAAATAAGGCATCTTATATGGACACTACTCTTTCCTCCTTCAAAACCTTCATCTGCCATGATGCCTAAAAGCAATCAGCTAACATTTTAATAACAAATTGAAGGAGGAACTTGGGCAAGACTAGGTTAGGGTATGTTGATACATATTTACTGATGTAACTACAAAAAGAAAAAAAGTGTGTGTATGTATAAGACTGTAAATGTTTGATTGCATTTCTCTCCCTAGTCTTTGCATGTTGCTTGTTTTCTTTGGGACAGATACTGTGCTGTGGATTCTCAGATAAAAGCTAATTTAGTATGAGGGGTGGGAAGAATTGCTGAAAATCCAAAGCAGAGGACACAGCACATGGCTTCTTGGACTAACAGCAGATAAAGAAATGCCTGACCTCATGAAATATGAGAGAGTTTCTGAACAAATTAATCAAGTTTCTTATTACAGAATTCTTCCCAGATCTGCCCTGGGCATAATCCCTAGAATCTTTCATAACTGTGGTGCAGTAAGCACCTGTGACTCAGAGGAACTGACAAAACTGCTGGGTAGAATTTTATAAGGCATATTGTTGGGCCTGATTTGAGGTGAGTAATAGGATGCCTTAGCTCACCTGTGGGCTGTTTGACCTCTGCCTGCAATTATAAAAACTCTCTCTTTGAGCACTCACAGACAATTAGGAGGACTTTGGTCTGGAGAGGTGTTCCCCAGAAATAGTTTCCCTAAGACCTGTTTTAGTTTAGAGTGTGATGGCCGAAAGGCCTTTTAACCAACTGGAGGGACTTATTCACAGTGTAATATTTTTAATATTTACATGTAATATTTAATGTAATATTTTTCTGTTTTAAAAATATGTTCTTTTTTATTATTTGTGACTGGATGTTTCTGAATGAAATAAAGACTTCCGCATGGAATAGTTGTAGCCTTGCTTCTGCCTGATTGACCCCATTCTGTGATTACCTGAAAGAAAAGGACAGACTACAAGACAGAATGGAGAACCAAATAAGGTCTCTGATTTGACGGCATTTTCAGACATATGTACAAGAGTTGTGGGAACACTACTGCAACTAGTATTAGAATAACAAGTTATAAAGATAAAAGCTACAGAAGGAAGAAGTAGAGGTTTTTAATTATGATGTGCAACTGAACTTCAGGGCATACACAGCGAGAAAACCTCTCTCTTCTGGAAAAGCAAATTTGTATCATGCTCCCTGAGTAAGATTCATTACAACTTAAATATTGATCAGGATATGAAGTACCAAGTTAGGAACTATACCAGTTATCCCAATTAAGAAAAATATCTGGCTATTTAGCAGCAAACTATATTTAATAACATTCAGACATTGCTGACAATGTTTTTGTTTTGGTTTGACTTAACAAAGGCTGTACTATTAAAGTGTCTGAGAGTCCAAGCCTTTTAAATTATGTTTTCAGTATTTACGATGGCATCTCAGTAAGTCAAGGTTTGTCTATAAATAACTGAAGTAAAAGGGAAAAATGTTATGTTTGCTAAAAGGGACAAGCTTAATAAAGTTTTTAATACTAGAGAATTTGTGGCAATTGGATAGGAACATTGATTAAATATTTATGCTTTTACCTTAGGGTATTTGATGTTATTGTATAAGTAGTCAATAAAGCAGCCTTGGTAAATCTTGTTAAAAAGACTACCATAATAGTAGTAATATGCTGCTCTCTTCAAACCCCAACCCTCCCACAAACAGTGAAAGTGGAAGAACAAAAGATCTAGCCCAGGACTATCATTAAAATAAATTAATCTTTTATCCTTATAATGAAGACATGGATGGACTTTGGGCCATATCCTTGCCCCTTTCTGGTTCTAAACCACTCACCTTTCACAAAAGGGATATGGCCAGAGGAAAGCTGTACTCCTGCAATTCCAAGTTGGTACAACAAACCTTTTGGGGGTTACCGGTTTGCAGAAATACCAGCAGCTCTAAGACATAAGACACCTTTGCCCCTGCTCATTACAGGTCCTGCCCAATTTTGCTGGACCTTAGCCTACAAACCTTGCTGGCATGTGAATAGGTATACTTCTGAATCCATTATTTGTGCAGCAGAAATAATGACATATTGTAATATATAAAAAAATCCAAATAGTTTAAATGATTGCTGTGCTAGTGTTGGTCTCTAAGGTGTCATAAGTATTCCTCGTTTTCTTTATGGAT
Source organism: Sternotherus odoratus (assembly GCA_032164245.1). Classification (NCBI taxonomy): domain Eukaryota; kingdom Metazoa; phylum Chordata; order Testudines; family Kinosternidae; genus Sternotherus; species Sternotherus odoratus. The sequence goes on along the minus strand of JAVMKO010000007.1, from coordinate 56,238,585 downwards.
CAGACTAACATGGCTGCTAACCTTAGACCTGTACTAATGTATGTTCACCATTTGACTTCAAATAACTGTGGTTAAAATACAGAGTTTTCCTTCATGTAGCCAGTGGAATAGATGTTTTTCACAGCATAGGGTTTAGCCTACCTTAAATCAAAGTCTCAAAATGCAACATTATCTTTCCATATTAGTTTCATATATTTTAGGCTACTTCTAATATTGTCTTTAAAACTGTCAATGAATATGGAATATCAGGTCCCTAAACACCTGCCTGAATGCCAAGACTCAACGCACCTACATCTCACATGATTAGCTGTCCTCAGAAGGTAGTGACATTAAACTTATGCTGTACTGTCATTTATTCAGATGCAACTCCAGCCAACACACTGAAAAATCTGCCTTTGTTAGCACAAACAATTGCATCAGTCAATTTACCTGGACTTGTTACAACTATAAAGAGAGAGCTCAATTTAAAAGAGTGATTTCAAAGTAAGTATCATCGTGGAGATGGGCTGATGGCATTTTTGTTGCGTTTCGAAGGGCTTGTCCTCACTAGAGGGGTAGATCGGCTGTAGATACGCAATTTTAGCTACGTTAATAACGTAGCTGAAATCGACGTCTCTAGAGCCGACTTAACTCCTGTCCGCACGGCAGCAGCGGTCGGCGGCACGGTCCCCCATCGACTCCAGCCTGCACCTCTTGAGGAGCTGGACTGCCAGAGTTGACGGGGGAGCTGCTGGCGATCGATTTATCGCATCTTAATGAGACGCGATAAATAGATCGCCAGAAGATTGATCCTTCCCGCGCGTAGTGAAGACAAGCCCTTACTCTAGATTAATGGATAGATAACTATTGACTTTGAATTGTAGTGTAAAAGAATAATAGATCACTATTAATAGCCATGGTTGTGTCTTGAATGGAAATTGAAAACAAACACTATCATCTATGGTAAAAGTGAGACATCAGGTTCTAGTGTCCACGTTGGGCATAATGAAGAATCTGAAGGTATTGTCCTAATGTTACTAAGCATTAAAACTTTGTGGTTTTGCACAGACATAATTCTAATATCACATTTTTAAAAAAAGGGAAAAAGAAAATAAAAATTTTTTATAGCTATAGGTGTCCTGTTAATGAAGAAATGTGCATAGAAAAATTCGGAACGGTTGTTTTTAAGCTATCTCATGGAAGATTATTTTTAAAAGTAAAAATGTCACCCTCACAAACAGTACTTATTTTTCTCTGTGGTATAACACGATCATGCTGAGTAAACGGGGGACTACATGGGCAGGTAAGGATGCTGTTAGCCAGCATCTACCATCATGTCACTGTGTTTCTGTAGTTGTCATGTGCCAGCTGAGCTCTTTAGGAGGGGGGAGTGAGTCACATCCAGAGAAGGGAAGGAATAAAGTAGTATCTGGTTCCCCACAATCTCGCTAAGATTGTCCATACACACAAAAGTTTAAGAAAAAAACATGCTCCCTAGCTGACCATAAAAGTGGACTAATGCTGTATTGCATGTATTAACTAAGTTATTGTATCTAGGGTTAGTGTGCAGCAAGTATGAGAGAGATAGGCAAGCACTGAGAAACTGCAGTGAGATGGGCAGGGCAGGTGGACCCTGAAGTGTTGCTGGGTAACTGGACTATATCTAGTAGCTACAGCTGTGTTGTCTATCCTAGAGACGTTTTAGAGTGGTAGCCATTTTAGTCTTTATCAGCAAAAACAACAAGGAATACTTGTGGCACTTTAGAGACTAACAAATTTATTTGGGCATAAGCTTTCGTGGGCTAAAACCTACTTAATCAGATTCATGGAGTGGAAAATACAGTAGGTTTTCAGTACCTAGAGAAGTAGCTGAAGCTGCATGCCAGTCTTTCACAATAGAGAATTGGAATTCTGACTGGTAGAAGGGAAGAGAAGGGGCGTGGGGGGGAAGCAGCAAGGTGGAGTTTAGGGAGAGGAGCTGTAGTGATAACCAAGGAGAAAAGACTTGTGTGAATGATTCCAACATGTTTGGAGTGCTGAGGTAACTGAACTCGAAGCTTTTCCTGTGACACTGTTCTAGATGTTCATCTGTACTAAGCGGTTGAGAATATCCTCCAATATGGATGGAGGATCCTCCAATATGGATGAGGGATCCTCCATACTGGAGGATCCCTCATCCATATTGGAGGATCAAAAGCTTGGAGTAGAGGGTGGATCCAGGCTCCCTCCCTCCCCGATTAACCACTGAGACTGGGAAACAACAGAGACTGTGCGAGGAAAGGTTGCTTCTTCCCACCTCCCTTGCTGTCTTATGATGAAAATGGCTCAGTAGGCTGTTACCCTTGCCTCTAGAGAGAGGGGCTACGTGGAAGGTCCCAGTGAGCCTCTGAAACTAGAATAATCTGTCTGGAAGGGCAGGACCCACTGAGACAAGGTCAGAGCTTTGTCACAGTACCTATATGCAGGACTGAACCAACCCAATCAGTTCTCACTCAAGGAGTTTGGTTGGAAAGACGACACAATTTTTGTATTAACTTCAGGAGTACTCAGCTCAGACCCAGTATATTCAGGCTTCTGGAAATACTTTGTTCTCCATAGACATGCTCAGAGTCTCAACAACTATTAGCAAAGTCACTGTATATAATACAGGAAATTAGGGTAGGATCCATGAAGAGACTTAAATGTTGCAATGTTGAGCATCACAGTGCCCAACAGAAAAAAAACACTGGCCTCCACAAAGCCTTAGTTAAGTGCTCAGACTCACTATGCAATGAATGGGTGAGAGGTGCTTGATAATGTAATTCACAATGCCAGCATTCTAGTCAGGGACCGGCCAGAGCTAGCAATGGGAGATACTGACCAAAGGGGAGGGGGGTGACCCTCCCGTAGGGATAAGCATCTACCACTGCTTAGTGATTTATGAAGGGGAACTGACCACCATTGGCACCTTGTAGTTTCTTGCAACACTGAGTTAGTCATCTGCCTGGCTTCACAGACAATGACTGGAGGAAGAGATGGAGATGATACTGCTCACTTACAACTTTTATCCCAGTGGTTAGAGCACTCACCTCCGATGTAAGAGACCCAAGTTCAGTTCCCCATCTCTCTGCCAAAGGAGGAGAAAGGATTTGAACAACAGTCTTCCACTGCTTGAGGAAGTTCTCTAACCATTGCACTATGGGATATTTTGATGTTCTCCCTTCATCTCTGCTGGTGAAGCTCTTCCATTTTGGATGAATAATGAAAGAGGGATTGGAGCAGGGGGAACTGGATCTGGGGATATTAGAGAGCTTCTTTGAAAGCTTGTCTCTCTAATCAATGTCCAATAAAAGACATTACCTCACCCCACCCTGCCTCTTTGATATCCTGGGATCAACATGACTACAACACCACAGCATATTCAAGTATTTTTCCATAGTGGAATAGTGACTGGACTAAGAAAGACTCTAACCCAGTGGTTAGGGAACCCACCAGGCAGGAGGGGCCCCCAAGTCCAGTCCCCCACTGCTCTTTCAGAAATCTATGTAGACACAAAAGCTTGTCTCGCCCATCAACAGAAGCTGATCCAATAAAAGGTATTTATTTGCCTTTCAAATACTTGAATAGTCATTGGGGGATAGAGTGTATCCCAGTGGTTAGGGCACACATCTTAGAGGGAGAGACCAACAGTCCATCCCCCCTGCTGTAATTACCCTCTATTTATCAACAGAGGAATGGATTCAACAGGAGAGATTGGGGGAACCTCTCATCAAAGTATCTGAGTTCAATGGTTAGGTGCTGGAAAAGGAAGTGGTTTGGAAAGGAGTGTGGGAGGTGGATCTCCAGAGCAGGCTGAAGAGAGCAGGTGTGTTAAAAGAATGCACTGAGCTATGATGATATGACACTGATGGGTTTAACTACATAAGTTGGTACTCAAAATTTTAAACCCTCTGGGTGTTTATTGGCATGTTCTCAGTCTGCATATATCTCTATACTTTAACGGCTTTTGGCTCTGTGTAAAGCTACTGTATATGATTCTATACACTTAGATGGAAAGGTATCAAACTAATATTCCAATGATCTTACTTTAAATCTTAAGGGTTGCAAAACATTTAGTAGAACTTGAAGTTATTTTGCCATTAGCAGGAACCAAAAATATTTGAAGAAAAAAACCAGTTTGTCTTGGTGGGAAACTGGCTTTTTATGTGTTATTTTCTTTCTTTCTTTATTTTTTTAGCCCATGAGTGACAAACAAGTAGTCATACTGTACCCTATTGTTTGGAGCTTTTATACAAAGCTATCACATCTCAAATTCTATTGCCTAGAATTAAGTTAAGATGTTTCTCTAATGCACCAGGCTTTCAGAGAATAGTCTTAGATGGATTGAAATGGAGTTATAAGGGTTTTTGAAGTTAATGTTTGCTGTGGGAAAATTGTTTTATCTCAGTTGGCTGACCTAGGTTGCAGATACAACACTTCAGCATTTTACATCCACAGCTGCTTCCCAAGTAGAAAGCTTAAACCAGCTGAAGAGTTTTTCAAATGATTCTTTCAGGTGTCATTTTTCTGAAGTCAGCTCTAAAGTTTAGCGGATCATTTGTGTTGCTGTAAGAAGCGAAAGCATTTTCAATAAGGTCTTCCAGCCCACTGTGAATTTAGCAGTCAACTATTTGAGTCCTGCTGATTAAACTAAGTAAGGATGTGACAAAGAGTCCTTAAGTAAGGATGTCTCACTTGTAAAAGAGAGCTCCAGCTATTATGAAGATTTTGTGATAGTGGATGCCCTATAGCATCGAGACAAATGAGCTAGCAAACAGGAGTTTTTGTGAGGGAGTTCTGCAGGTGAAGGAGGAGCACCCCAACATGACTCTTGGGGTGAGTTTGTTGTCTGTTAATTTGTTTGTTACCTTCTTGCTTGTTTGCTTGCCACATGCCTGCTTGATTGAAGTTTATAGTGTGCTTGGGGGGCTGTGTGCTGAGCCTAGTGGCCTGTTAGGCAAGGCGGAGAACTTCCTAATGAGGCTCTACCCTGCAATTCTTTGAGCTCTAATCCCTTTAGAATCCTTTAACAAGGGGATGGTGTTAACTCAGGGACAACAGGGGTTTAAAAAGCTAGCTCCTAAGCAATCAGAGGAGCAGCAAACAGGGAGTTTTGCAAAGGAGATTAAAGAGGTAGCATGAGAACCAAACAAATCTTATGGTGAATGCCTGTAGGGTGCGAAGGTTGTGGACCTTTCAAAACATCTAGACAGACTTATGTACAGTTTTGGGGAGGAGCCAATGACTGTGGTACATGTAGATATCAGTGACCTATGGAAGGATAGGACAGAATTCCTGGAGGCTAAATTTAGGCTGTTAGGTAAGAGACTGAAGTCCAGGACCTCCATGGTAACATTCTTTGCAATGGTTCCAGTTCCATATGCAGGGACAGTTAGACAGGCAAAACTGCAGGGTCTCAACCTGTGGATGAGATGATGGTGTTCGGAGGTGGGTTTTAGGTTTGTTTTGGAATTGGGGAAACTTTTGGAAAGGCGGAGCCTATACAGACGCTCCCTGACTTATGCAAGCTTTCCATTCCAGAATGCTTGCATAAGTTGAATTTGTGTAAGTCAGGATTGTATCTCCGACCTTACACACACAAAAAACCCCACTCCTATTTTTAGCTTAAGAGCTTTTTCCATAAGCGTTGATTTGCATAACACTGATTTGCATAACTCGGCTTTCCGTAAGAAAGGATGGGCTCCTCCTAAACCAAAACAGAGACCGATTGCTGGCATGTAAAATTAAAGAGGTCCTAGAGAGACAATAAACTAAGGGCTGCAGGAAAACTGTCAGGTCTGGAGGAGAACGTATTTCAGACTGAGATGTGCCTTGGGGAGGATTTATTAAATGAGATAATTTATATCCTATAAAAGAGGAGATAGAAATTGATAAAGCAGAGGCAGGACCTTAAAAGAAACAGCCAAACAAAAAAGATCCCCATTCAATTACATCACATGAATGCAGACAACTAAATATTGACAACATTTATAAATGTTTGTATATAAATGCTAGAAGTCTAAATACTAAAATGGATGAACTTGAGTGCCAGGATTAAATGAGGATATTGATACAATAGGCATTACAGAAACTTGATGAAACAGTGATAGTCAAGGGGACAAGCTGGTTTTGCAACATACACTTTGTAAAATAAAAGTTACAAACAGTTTGGAAAGTAAAACATTAGTTATTTCACAGAGCTTTAGTAATAAGGGAACTGCTTTGAACAGAACATATTTGAAGAGGACCAATTCTGTTCAGATATTTTTGTGTGTGTGATCTAGTACAGTATATTAGGATCCAATCCTGCATGGGAGTAACTTCATTTAAATAAGTGGAGTCCCATTGACTTTACTATTTGCTTGTGTAAATGGAATTACATGCACAAGTGTCTGCAGAATTGGGTTCTATAACAATCCACACAATACATTCTCAGTCAAATTTTCTAGTAAAACCAAGTACATTTTTTGACAGTGAGACTTTAGTATCTTTCAGCAAACTGTGCTTTCAGTGCATGCCAAGATATGCATGACCAAGGCCTTGATCTGTGAGCTGCCAAATACACAAATCCCATAGCTGTCACTGGGAGCTGAGAGTATGCACTTTGTAGGATCAGGCCCCTTCATTGCTTTATATCACTCATTTAGGAGGACGTGGTGGGATATTAGAGAATGAGACAGTTGATCTACTAAAGAGCAGTTCCAATTGTCCTTCTGACTACACCAGTTCTAGTCCACTGACTTAAATAGAGAGTGAGAGGAGAATTTGGCCCAGTGTAGTAGACTTCTCAGCAGATAGCTTTAACTAGGCATAACTGCAAAGCCAGCCAGAGTGTGAGCAGCTTCACACCAGTAAGCATGGCTACCAAACAGCTTTATAGCCTAGTAGGAAGATTCATTTTCCTCAGGCTCCCGGTGAGACATGAAAGGGCCCATTCCTGCAACATACCAAGCACTTCTGAGTGATAGTGAGTGTCCTCAACTCACAATGCAGGATCCAGCTCCAGTTTCCCAGCCCAGTATGTCAGCTGTGAGCAGGGCTGGCGACAGGGGGGTACAACGGGTACAGCTGTACCGGGCCCCAGACTTCAGGGGGGCCCCCTGAAGTCCGGGGCCAGGTACGCAGCTGTACCCCCTTGTCGCCGGGGCTGTGAGCAAGGCACGGCTCCAGGCAGCCACTGCAGCGCTCACCAGCCCCCCTCCCCCGGCACCCAGCAGCCTCTCCCGCCCCCCTTTGCTTCTCCTGGCCGGGCCACGCAGCCGCAGTGCATGCGGGGGTTGGGGCCCGCGGGAGGTAGGAGACCGGCAGGGGAGGGGGAGCACGGGCAGCGGGAGACTGGCGGGGGGGGGGGAAGCCTGCGGGCGGCGGGAGACCGGCCGTGGGGGGGAACCCCGCGGGCGGCAGGAAACTGGCGGGGGGGGGGGGGGGCGCGGGCGGCGGGAGACTGGCGGGGGGGCCCGCGGGTGGCGGGAGACTGGCGGGGGGGGGGGGCGAGGGCGGCGGGAGACCGGGGGAGGGGGCCCGTACGATCTGCCTTACGGGGCCCCAAAATTCCTGTCGCCGCCCTGGCTGTGAGCAGGGTGAGAGGAGTTGTACCTTAAAATAAAAGAACATAAAAGAAAAGTGATATCCGATGCATCATTTCCCACCTATACTTGGACTGTAAAACAAATAACAGTGGTAACTGTGGACAAAGTTTGTTTTTAATATAGTCACGAGCAGATTGTAGAATACATTTAACAGAAATTCTGTGAAATCCCTTTAAACAAATGTGTATGAAAAGAATACACAGGGGATAGAGAAATGTGAAGATAAAAATAATGAAACAGATGTTCTTCTCCACTTTACATAATGTCTCTCATTTGATACTTAGTTTTTAAACTTGTCTAGGCAGGGGCTGTCTTTTTGCTGTGTGTTTGTATGAAGCCTAGTACTCTGGGCCCCTGCTAGAATCTCTAGGCACTACTACAATATAAATAATGCTTTCCCCCCTCCCAAAGGTGGGACCAAAATATTGCATGAACCCTCCCTATTAACCTGATGCTTGGGCTTTGTCCTCTGTCATTAAGGCTCTGGACTTTTTGGGAAATGTCAATCCCATCTCTGAAGCAGTTGCTACCACGAAGCTCTTATAATCCCATAAATTATTAGGTAAATCAAGCTCGAAATTAGTGATACTCCTAGAAGCAAGTGATATTGGGCCTCTTCTATGTGTGAAAGTTGCAGTGGCTTAATTTAAATAGTTTTTTTTAAAAAAACCTGCATTTGTTATGTAAGCAGTGTCAGGATGAGCTCCACCATGACTTCTGGTGGTGAATTGCGGGAACTGCGGTGAGCTATGGAAAATAACTTCAGCTGATCTTATTTGCATAGACACACCCACCGTGCCTAGCCTGAGCTCACAGCAGCCCAAATGGTCACTTCAGCTGCTGTGGGATCCCCGGTTTCTCTGTTATTGGGGCAGGAATGATAAAATGTTTTTAACCTGATTACGTGAATGAGGAACTGGGACATGTGATGGAGGGACTCACCATCACCTAGGTAGCACTCACTGGCCAAGGGGCAGAGGTTCCAAAATTCACTGAATTGAGGGAGGCAATGGATATTGTTTGGTGAGGGCCTTGTCTGAGGGCCCTACAAGCCTATTCCACCCTGGCTGTCTACTGTGGAATGTCAGAGCTAATGTTTGATTCCACTAGGAGTCTAGTTTCAGCCTACTAAGCTGAACTCACTTTGGGTTCACTAGTGCATCTGTATTAAGGCCCCCTACTATAAGCTGAAATCACTTGAGAGCTGACATCACTTAAGAGTTGAAATCACTGAGCACTGTGTTAAGTAGGGGCCCCTGAAATTGTATTGAGGGAGTGGACCAGTTCAAGTGACTGCTAGCAGAGTGGCTGGTGATGTACAGCAGTGGACGGAGTGGAGCAGTTCGGGTGATCGCTAGTGAAGTGGCTGGCGAGGTGCAGTGGCAGATGGAGCAGAGCAGTCTGGGTGACTGCTAGCGGAGTGGCTGGTGATGTACAGCAGCGGATGGAGTGGAGCAGTTCGGGCGATCGCTAGCGAAGTGGCTGGTGATGTGTAGCAGCAGACGGATCAAAGCAGCTGGTGAAGCAGAGCAGTTCCTGGGCAGCTGACGGAACAACTCATGGTGACGACTGCAGCAGAACCCTATGGAGAGGTGGGGCAGTTGGCCTCTGACCACGTAAGGTGCCCCTTAACCTGCCCCTCCCATTTCTACCCAGGCCGGAAGGTAAAACTCTGCAGATGAACTTTTGAACTCTGCAGAGACTTTTGGGCTGTTGGACTTTTGGGACCTTGGGTGACTTTGGGGCTTGTGGGACTCAAGAACCAAAGATGAAGGACACAGCCCATTTGCTTGTGTGTGTGTCTGTGGGGGGGGGGGGGTATTCTGGTTCATGGTTTGGTTTATGAATCCCGTTAGTGGTGTTTCCCCAATATAATGCCATATTGTTTCTCTCTGTTATTAAAAGGTTTTTGGTACACTCAGACTCTGTGCTTGTGAGAGGGAAAGTATTGCCTCTTAGAGGCGCCCAGAAGGGTGGTATACGGTTGTCCCAGGTCACTGGGTGGGGGCTCAAGCCAGTTTTGTATTCTGTCAATGGAATGAAACCCCTGGATACTGAACCCGGCCCTTGTTGCTGCCAACTCTGATGGTTACAGTTACATCAATACAAATCCCTACGAGGGTACTATTTTGGTGAAAAAGATTACATCAGTTCAGTTTAACCTGATTCCTAATTGATTTAAGCAAAACCAAAATAATGCTGGTTTAAACTGAAATAAGGGTGTCAAATAAGTTTGTATCAATTTGACAAATTTGGTTTAAAATTGTATCTTTGGTTAATATAGTGCAATTTAGTTCCCTAGACAAGGCCTTAGCCACCTGTCACATTATATTCTATCAAATAGGTTTATAATGCTCTGATAATCACTTGTTCCGGAGGCAAATGAATACAAAAAAAAGAGCTAATCTGGGGGCAAGGAGGGAAAATTAAAACAAGAACTATTCTCTGGTCCTTAAGAAAAGGAAAAAGGTTCATTGAGAATTAAAGTAATTTAAACGATATTACACTTAACCAATAAAAATCTCACAGGATAAAATATTACAGAATCTGAGCAGTGAGACCACAGTTACATCCTATACTTGAAGCATAAAGCATATTAATAACACTGATTAATCTAAACCAGTTTGATAGAGGATTGGTTCCTTTTGGTAAATAAAGATACAGGATTTCCTGTAAACTCATTAACTTTGGTGCACAGGAAGTATATATTTTTTCTTTTAAGATTTATTTCTTTAGCCAGTATTTCCTTAAGAGGGCCCCATTGTATTGTTCAATAAGATATGACTTGAGTCAAAGAAAAAGAACCTTGTTGTTCAGGCATTGGAATATTTTCAGAGGTATTTATTTACAGTGAACTCCCCTGTAGTCTCCTATCCACCCCATGCTATTCAGTGCATCTGTGTCAGACTGCGGTAGTGCATAGTTCCAGTGTGTGGTCTGTAATTATAGTTCTATAAAATAGAGGTAGAGGCCCACTGCAGTCCCAATACACTCAGTAGAAATCTGTTTTTTGTTGTAGTGATGAATCAATAATGGAAAGGAAATTTACAGGTATGCATATTGTTCTTAACAAAGAAAAAATACCAGACCCATAAAACCAAGCAACTATTTTATTTTTAGTCATTTTGAAGCACTAAAGTATGGCAGTTACTGTGTGTTATGTAAAGATGTACTTCCTTTTGGTTTTTTGTTTGTTTGTTTTTGTTTTCCTGCTTATTAATTTCATCAGGTGATCTGCTAGTTCATGTGTTTTTAAGCGAACGGGTAACAACAGTTCCCTGTTCACTTTCTCCAAACATTCATGAATTTATAGACCACTATCATATCCACTATGCTAAACAGACCCAGTCTTTTTAATCAATCCTCATATGGAAGCTGTTCTATACCCCTAATAATTTTTTTTTGCCCTTCTCTGTACCTTTTCCAATTCTAATGTATCTTTTTTTGAGATTAGGCAACCAGAACACATTATTCAGCATGTGGGCATATCATGGATTTATAGAGGCACTATAGTGCTATTATCTGTCCTTTTGCTAATGGTTCCTAACATTGTTACCTTCTTTGACTGCCACTGCACACTGAGTAGCTGTTTCCAGAGATCTAGCCACAATTACTTCAAGATTTCTTTCTTGAGTGGTAACAGCTGATTTTAGACCAAATCATTTTCTATGTATAGATGGGATTATTTTTTTCAATGTGCATTATTTTGAGATTAACAACATTTTATTTCATCTGTCATTTTGTCACCCAGTTTTGTTAGATCCCTTTGTAATTCTTCAGTCAACTTTGGACTTAATTATCTTCAATCATTTAGTATTGCCTGCAAATTTTGCCACCTCACTGTTTACCCCCTTTCCCAGACCATTTACATATATGTTGAACAGAACAAATCCCACCACTGGGACACTATACTATATTACTGTCTCCATTATGAACACTGAATATTTATTCTTGTCCTTTGTTCCCTATCTTTTGACCAATTTCTTACACAGGAGAGGATCTTTCCTCTTATTCTGTAATTGCTTAGTTTGCTTAAGAGTCTCATTCAACTTGTCAAAAGCTTTCTGAAAGTCCAAGTACAGTATGTTCACTGGATCACTCTTGTCCATATGCTTGTTGATACCCTCAAAGAATTATAATAGATTAGTAAGGCATGATTTCCCTTTGCAAAAGCTGTTATACACATAAGCATGATGGACACAGCATGCCTTGCTTCTCAAAGTGAATTGTGCATAATCAAAGATTAATAGATGTACTAGATTTAGTAAACTGGATTTATTATGTAAGTAGAACCCTTGGGGACAGAACTGACAAAAACTAAATTACTTTTAATGAGCACCTTGAGTGGAATGAAACCACAATTTTGGAGGTGATAAGTGTTATATTAACTGTCTCATCTGAGTTCTTTATTTCTTGATTTCTTGATTTCTTAATCTTTAAGTATCCAAAGCCTTAATTCTTGATTTCTTGATTTCTTAATCTTTAAGTATCTTTTCTTAATCTTTTCTTAATCTTAATCTTAATCTTAATCTTTAAGTATCTTTTTTTAATCTTTAAGTATCCAAAATCTTTAAGTATCCAAAGCCTTACTATGTTGTTATATATATAGTGACCATTGCAAATAAATAAGTCCTTTGAAAGGGTATTCATTAAAAAACAATTGTTTAGACTTTGTAATTTGTTTAGAAGTTATATTTGAATTCTGATTGTGGTCCCTCTCTCACCGCCCCCCCCCAAAAAAAAAAAAAAAACACCAACACCACAATCCTTTTCCACCCTATGTGTGTCTTCCTTTGTTTGGTCCCTATCAAGTGCAGTCACCTCTTCTCAGCCACAAGTGAAGCTACTTTCTGTCTAATCTTCTCTAATGGATGTACTTTGGCAAGTGTTTTTTCAACAAGCTTGACCTTATTTCTTCAGAAATCACACAGCCTCTGAGGAAGGTTCTGTTCAGTAAATCAACTGTAGTGTTAATCAATAAAAGTAATCAAACTTTGAGGGTAACCTGTCTATTACAATATGTTAGCAACAAAGTATTTGCTAGTCTTTAAAACATTGTTTAAAGAGTAAACAAAAGGACGCTGCTCCAATTTTTTCTCCTGCTTTGGCTTGGCAACATTTTGAATTTTAAATGAGGATGAAGTTCAAATTCCCATGAGTGTGTGCATATGAAACGAAAGTACTGCAAGAAATGTACGAAAAAAGAGCAAACGATCAATAGGTTCAGTATTTTTGCTGTGCATCCTTGAGCAGATTTGCTGCATGATTCTGTTACAAAATGTGTAATCATAAGAGATATTGGCTGTATATTCAGAAAATGTATTCCTTAGCCAAATAAGATTAGATTTATCTCTAATTGGTGTTCATTTAGGAGTATTTATGGTATTATTGGAGTGGAACATTTGTGACAATCTTACTCGTTTTTTTTCAACCCTATGTTGAGAATCTTATAACTATGTGCTCAAATACTATTGTTAAACTGCATCTTGATGATATAAAATGACTATTCAAGTATTTTATACAAAGTGGAACTGCTTCAACAGTAGAGTTTAAGAGAAAGCATCTGAGAACCCTATAGCCATATACATAGAGTATTCTCCCTGTATGTGGGAGCTCTAGAGTCAGGTCCCTGCTCCAGAGGGGGAACTCAAACTTACATCTCTTACATCCCAGTGAGTGCCCTAATCACTGGACTGTTTGGTGCAAGGGATCTGCCGCTGCCCCTCTGCCTTGGCTTTTGTGAGTCTGGACCCCCGTGTCATTTGCTTTTGTTAAAAATGCCAGAGATGATTTTTTTAATCTAAAACAATTTCTTTTTTTGATTTGTCAAAAATTCTGAAAATAATTGATTTGTCTGACCAGAATTACTTTTTAAAAATTCTTGGAACTGCCAGCGAACTGAAAAATCCGTAATTTCAGCCAGCTCTACTCATGACACGATGTAAGAACTAAAAATGCCAAGCTTTCAGTTTACCTACAGACTGCTCAGGGATTCAACTGGGAGTGGCAGGGAAAGTCGGAGATATTCTTCCAATGTTTGCTCCTAAACCAAGCTCTCCCCACTTCAGTGGTTTCTTATTTTGACATTTTAAGGTGCAGGTGTTCAAAATGTGAATCAATTGTTATATCCCTGACCTCTCTCTCATGCTGATGTAATGTACCTCAAGGGTCGTCACATTAAACTCTACTGATCCATATAGAGTTACTTAGGTTTTGATCCTGGCGGGAGCTGATTGCCTCTTGCAAGGAATAATGGCCCCAATTCTAGCTGAAAATGATGAGAGTTGAGAGTGAACAATAGTATGCAGGACTTGTGCCTTTAGACCTGCATCATAAAAGCACAAAGGACCCAGCCCTGTAAGGTGCCCAGTTCTTTTCAGTTTCCACTGGTGACAAAAGGAACTAAGGGCATAAAGCAACTCACTATGACATGCCAAATATGAAATAAGTTCATTCTCAAATGTAACAAATATAGCAAATCTATTGGTTGGAGAAAAAAATGAGCAATCCTTCTTTCCCAAGTACCACACATCTGTGGGACCAAAATGTGCTGTTACTCAAAGTAATATGTGCAAGAGTGGGCTAGATAAATCCAGACCGGCATTAAGGTGTAAATTTTTAACTGTGAGAGTAATTAACAATTGGAACAATTTACAATGGGTCATGGAGTCTCCATCCCTGGCTATTTCAATGAAGTTTGGATGTGGTTCTAAAAGATCTGCTCCAGGAATGATATTGGGACAGTCTATGGCCTGTTACATAGGAGGTCCGACTAGATGATCCTAAGGGTCCCTTCTGGCCTTAGAATCCACAAATCTATGAAGAACTTATATATCCCACAGGGATCCCCTCACCGCCACCCCAAAAGTTGGTCTATATTTATTGTTTTGCCACTCTATTAAGTCTTCTGTAGTATAGTTGAGATTAAAATGAAAATCTTCCATTTTGCTTACCCGTACTGAAATGGTATAAAATGGCTGTATGCTTTTTGTAATGAATGCTGACATAATTGATCTAAATAAATGAATATAGAAATTTATTTTCTATGATGCATAAGTGGTGATGGAGGTCTGGCATAAATACCATTTGGAGTATGTTAATGGTCAAAGAAGTAATTTTTCTGCATTGCAGCCAAGATCATAACTCATTTGTGCCACTTATCTGAGATTTTCCCTGCAGACCTGATAAGTGAATTTAGCCCTTAATACATTCTATGATGCATAAATATTGGAGGTCAGCCTTATAAGTGAACTTCCTTGAGTTTTTAATTATTTTTATTCCAATTTCTCTCTCTCACACACACACACCACAAAGAAAGAAAGAAGAACAAACAAAACCAAATAAAATAGAAATAGCTATTATTTTATATACATAGTGTGTATCCTTCAGTACATGCTAACAGAGGGCTAGTTTGTGACTTTAGACATAAGCCTAAACCAGGATGCTGTGCAAATTGTACCACTCAGGACTGTAACAGTTTCAAGCAAGAGACTGAAAAAGCTCCACTCCAGAATACCCTATAAGATCCATAGTTAGGCCCTCACTTGTAATTTGGGATACCCAAATTGAAATCCCTGCTCTGATCTGTCAGAAGGGGGACTTGAATGTGGGTCTCCCACATCCCAGAGGAGTGCTCTAACCACTTGCCAAGAGGATCAGATACCACCCTGGCTGTGGTTTTGTTAATGGCATTTCCATTTTGTTTGGCCAGTGAAAAGACAAACTGATCCTTTGCACAGCTCTAGTACTCATTCCGTTATCCAAATACAGTTAATGCTACCCTGTTTTCATACAGTTATGAAATGCTACCCTTACATATCAGGAATGATGATGCAGGGTTGGAAATACTGACTGTATGTTAGTGAAATGTCAGTCTTGGTAATACCACCTTCTGGAAATTTTATTCAGCCTGAAAATCACGTCATGACTAGGACCAAAGAATATTCATTCATCACACAAAGATAACAGCAGGTAGTGGATTTCTGGACAGATGCACTTTTCTAATTAATCTATCTTGCTCTATTGCACAGAAAAAAAAGTTACTGTTTTAAAGGGCTACTTAAAACAAACAAAAACCCTCCTTCACCATTACTCTATCAAGCCACCTTTTTTTTTTAAAAAAAAGGCTAATAGTCTTGCTCCATGCTCTACTGAAGTGATTATAAACTCCCATGTAGTAATAAGCATTTCATTTTACTTAAACACTTGCTATATGGTAACACCCTGACCTTCAAATAGTGTCATGCAATGTACAGAAGCTGCAATGAATAATTATTATAATTACCTTTTCTGAAATCTTACTTTTATTGCTTAATTACTTAGCACTTATATATTTGAATGCACTCTTTTAAAATTTGATGGTGTGTTTTTTGTTTAAATGGCCTCCACAAATATCACTCATCATATCGTCAACACATTGGATTAGCACTAGTAATTATACAATAATTGAATATCCAGTATTTCCATTGTGTAACTCCACAATTGGTGTTCCAGCAAACACTAGCAACAACCCTTCTAGTTTCTTAGTTATTAGATTAGACTGGAGTAGAACTCATTAGAGCTGGCCAGGAATTCTTGATTTTTTTCATGTCAGAAAATGCTGATATGTTGAAACCAACACTTTTCACAGAGACGCATCAGTTTCAACAAAACTCTTGAAGGTTTGTTGGGTTCAGGATGGAACCTGTGGTTAAAATGAGACACCAACAGCCAACTATAGTCAGTTAGTTAGGGCACTCATTCACAACATGGGAGATGAAGTTTGTCTCCACCCCCACCTGATTCAAACCAGGGACTTGAAGTTGAGTCTCGCACATCCCAGGGATTTGCCCAAAGTACCAGCTATTGCTGATTCCTTCTCTGACTTGTGAAAAATTTCAAAGGCCTTGGTTTTGCCATCATGCAGAATGAAACCAGATGCTGGAATCATGACATTTTTCATAAAATGAAATTCTTAGTCTCCAGCCAGCCCTACTGCTGATGTGGTAGCTCATCATAGTTAAAGATAAAAAAATACTTTCAAGCCTAATTTTTACCATTCTAAACAAACAAACAAAACACCTTCCTCTCCACTCAGATTTTATATGTGTTAAGTATGTCTGCTTTTGTTTTGTTTTTCCTAAATCTGAGGTTTTTTGAAGAAGTTTAGCAATAGATGTAAATATTATCAACCTTTCTTCAAGTGGAGGGTTGTGACACTAAGGCCCTTGGCAAAGGGTTCCCTGTTCTTTGAAAACAACTCTCATCTCAGACTTGACACACTCAGTCCAAATGAACTGTAGAGCTTTGTGAAACTAAATAAAAGAGACCATTTTAGCAACTTGTGGGCAAAGACAAACTTCCAAGAATGTTGTAGTTATAAAGTAACCAATTTTGAGTCAGAAATAATGTTGCGGGCCTGTATTTTGAGTCTTAGCCTCGACTAAATGAAGGTTTCTTTGCTCTGAGAATTCATATATTAAGTGTGTGTTTATAACTGTGTTAGGGTGGATGATGTGTTTATTTTCTACTTTTATTTGCTTAAAGATGATTGATATGCCCCAACTGAGCTCCTGTGAAAACTGAAATAAGGGTGTTATAACGAGTTTTAAAATCTCTAATAACATTGTAAAAAAAAGCCATAAAATGAGACATCAGCATACAAATCTGTTTTGTGTTTTAATCCAGTGGACATTTGATACCATTTACCAAAGTGCCTTTTCTCACATTTATTGCAAATAGCTCTATTGCCAAGTGAAAATGGACTGTGGTTGTGGCGGAGGCAGGGGGAAAGTGGGAAAAATTGTTTCAGACCCCTAGACAAATTAAAAGGAGAGGATTAACAACCGTTAATCAAAACAGACGCTTGAGGATGAGAGCCAATATGTCCATAGAAAACTTATTTATAAAAAACAAACATTACCAACATTTGTCTGGATCCAGAAGCTGATTAAAAAATGTAGAACTATGGACTTTGGCCAAGTATTAGACTTCAAAATAACCTGAAATAAATATGAAACTTTAGGCATTAATATTCCTGAAAAGGTCAAAACAAATTATTGTTGGCTACATAAATGTAACTGGTAAAGGAATTTTTAAATTATTTGGGAATAAATATTGTGGAGAAACAAACATTTTTAAAGCAAATTATCTTCTACTGTGGAATAAAATAATAAGATGTGGAAGAATGGAAGAAATATGACATTTCTTAGCTAGGTAAAGTAATCTGATTAAAGATGAATGTCTTTCCAATATTGTTGGGGTTTTTTTGTTTTGTTTTGTTTCAGTGCATCTCTGTTGGTATCCCTGACATGTCATTAAAAACACAGCAGGAAGTACCATAAAAATTGCTATGGAAACATAAAACACAAAGGATGAGTTCTACAGTTCTGTATAAGCCTACAAAATGGGCTAGACTAGCTTTCCCTATTTTGGTTTGTTGCTATTATGCATCACAATTAAAAGATGTACTCAGTTGGGTTAAAATATATCATCCAAACTCTGAGTAAAACTCAAACAAGACGAGCCCAGATAAAGTTATTTATATTAATTGTTGAGTTAAAAAGTATTTTAGGTCATGTCCCTTTCCTCCCCCCCCCCAATCCACCTTTCATCCAGACTAGTTTAGCAGCTTTGGACCTTTTTTAAATTTTTGTTGCTGAGGCCCTCTCATTTAGCTTCTTTCATTAATAATCAGGAATTTATCCCTAGACAATATCAAAGTGATTATTCATTGTAGGTAAAAGCAGAGATTACTCAATTCATACATCTGTTCCTGGGTCCTAATATGAAATCATACCAAGAGAAAAACAACAACATCAATAATATAAAGATCTTGTATTTTCCATAGTTACAAGTCAAATATTTTATTGTGAAATCAGAATATAAAACAGCTCCGTCTAGACCTTTAAACATGTTTGGGGAGTTGATCAAGGAGCAAACTGGAACAAAATGTTTAATTTCTAAGATAGATACACACACAATTTTGACTGAAAAAAGCATAAGGGGAAAAAAAAGGATTTGGACAAAAATTTGATCTGGATTAGAGAGAAAGGGATTACCATATTCAATTTGTGTCAATCATAAATATTTTTTTTAATAAAGTACTATATAGATGGCATTTGACTCCAGTTAAGAGCTGTTGTATTTTTGTTAAGAGGAGGGTTCTCTGTTGGATGAATTTCAGGATAGGGGTACATGCCTGTAGTTGTTTAGATGGTTTTTTGGAGGAAATTGTTAAAGAGATTAATTTTATGACAAATGCTAGGTTCTTAGAGATCCTCTAACCCACTTATTTAATGCTTCAGAAAATGATCTACAGAATTAATGTAACTAACAAATTAACTACTTTTTGACATTAGCAGAAAGACTTTCTATTGTGATTTCTCCTCCTATGGAATTGTGGTAGAGTAAAACATAGACTAGCCTCGTAAAGCTTTCACACCAAATACTTACACAGAGCCGGCTCTACCCTTTTTGCCACCCCAAGCAAAACAAAACTGTCCAGAGCACCGCCAAAAAAACCCAAACAGCTGGGGCGGAGTCTGCCACCCTAAGAATGGGCGGAATGCCGCTCCTGCCGGGGGCCACCCCAAGCAGATGCTACCTAGGCTGGTGCTTAGAGATGGCCCTGCTCACACAAGAGAAGCACCAACAAAAAGGGGCTAGATATCCAGAAATGTGGTCACTCTTTTTAGTGTACTCAGGGGAGAACGACTCCCCAGCCAACAAGCAGAAATCTTCAAACAGTTTCTTTGAATATAAACCTGATCCTAAATAAATAATGTTAGACGTGGTATGTTAACTATTAATTGCAACTTTGCCTTAATAAAAAGTTTGTTTTTAAAACAAAAAAAACCCCCACCTTAAGACAGTGATTAATCTCTTCATGTGTATTTGGGCCAATTTACAGTGGCAACGTGTACAGTCCTCTAAGGCTATAGATTATCTCTTGCACATTATAATTCACAGCACTCTTCCCAGCATCTCAGCACATGAAATGTATCTGGGGGAAACCTCTAAATAATTTACATCCCAGCCAGAGTTTGTGAAGCGGGATTTACTCATCTAATTCTCTTGGTGTTTGATTTGTTTGATCCGAAGAAATGGAAACCAGTAGAGAATTTTAGCAAAATCTGCTGAGACTTCAGCTTTACATCTGTTTTTATCAAAATCGGGTTTTGAAACATAAAGTGGGATAAATATTTGCCTCTGCTTGTGTGCATGCTTGGGCAAATTACAGTGCATGTGTAATTTAACAATGCACCATGTAGCAGGGAGGCGACTCACCCCTGCGGCGCCTCCTGCTGGTCCATCCAGGAATTAGCTCGCCAGCATCCAGAGCACCCTCTGCAGGCCGATGTCCCTTGCTGCTTTGGCCCTGTGTCCCTCACGGACCCCGGTGCCCTCTTACCAAGGGTGCTGCATCCCTTCAGTACCCCCTTAGGTATTAGGGTCTCCCCTCCCTGGGGAACCCCCCACCTTCTATCCCCACCTTGCCTCAGTCTAGGCAACTGCCAGTCACCACTTGCCCCCATTCACTGGGGTAGACTGCAGTATCATTGAGTCCTGTGGCGCCTTAAAGACTAACTATAAAGTTTTGAAGCATAAGCTTTTGTGGGCTAATACCCACTTCGTCGGATGCAAGCAGTGCAAAACTTTATAGTTAGTCTTTAAGGTGCCACAGGACTCTTTGTTACCTCTGCTATTCCAGACTAACAGGGCTACCTCTCTGATTCTTGCAGTGTCATTGTCACTCATCACTGGCAAGGGGGGTTGGCCTGCTGCCACTGTAGCCTTGGGCTGCCCCCTGCAACCCTAGTACCCTTGGTTGGGCCTTCCCCTAGGCCCTGCAGCCTGGGGGTTTCCAGGCAGGAGCTCCCCCAGCTCCTCTTGCCTTGCCCCAGCCCTGCTTCACTCTGGGTACTCTGTCTAGCTTCCCCAGCAGCCAGGCCAGTCTACCTCGGCAACCAGAGAAGACTGTCTTCTGTGCACCAAACTGAGCCTTTTTATCAGGGCCAGCTGGGCCTTAATTGAACCAGCCACAGCTGTGGCTGCTCTGCCCAGTCAGGCTGGAGCTTGCTTTCTCTAAGCCACAGCCCTTTCTTGGGCTGTTTTAGGCCTTTTTCCTGGAGTGGGGCAGCTGCCCCACTACACACCACATTAGTGCACATTTTAAACCATCTAATATTTAACGTGCCCAAAGAATAGCATTTACACCCCTGCAACTAGTGGTTTTTCTGAATGCAAATACAGTGGTAATGTACATATTAATGTATTGAAAGTTAAGGAATTCCTAGCTCTGCCATAGACCTCCGATGTTTTCTTGTGCCATGATAAACGTTTCAAAAACATGTAAGTGATTCAGGAGCCTAAATCCTGTTAAAGGTGAGTGGGATTAAGGCTTCTAAATAGATTAAGTTTGTTAGAAAATTTCACCGTTGATCATTGCACCTCTGTTCCCCATCCATAAAAGGGGGATAATACTTCTTTTCCCACTTCCTCTCACTGCCTTATCTATTCAGTTGTAAGCGTATGGCGCAAGAACTGTCTTTTATTGTATGGATTGTGTGATGCCTAGCACAATGGGGACCAAATTTCAGTTGAGATCTCAAAGCATTACTGTAATGCATAACATAATAAGTGAACACATATGTGTTTGCAGGTGCTTGTTTATGTGTCTATAAATTTGTGTTTGCACACACAGAAGCTGGAGTCTGAAAATGTACCTCTCTGTATTAGCCAGGTCAATCAACTCTGATATACCAACATACTGCATATGTTTAGGACTTTAGGACATAACCTAGTCCTGTTGAAGTCAATGGCAAGCATAATTGATTTCATGGAACCAGTACATGGCCCATAATGAGAAATCCAAAATGTGAAACACAGCCCAAGTATTTCAGCTGGGTACTGAGGAAATCCTTGGGAGAAAACGATGAGGAATTTTCCCTCCTGAGGTCTGAATCATAGCAAAGTTGATCTGAGAAGGCCACTCTAATTGCCTCTAAGAGCCTAATCTCTGAGCAGTTGCCCAGCAAACCCTCAACAAATGGGACTCAACTCTACATACGTATCCCCTGCACAAATCTTCACCTGAGTACTGGATCCTTTTGTGAAATTGGCCAATATTAATTCCACTAACGGGGTCTCCGTACTTATGAATGTAAGTGAAGGATTTGCTACTAGGTAAAATCTTCATACCCCTTTGGCTGGCAATGGAAACAAAATAGAATGGAACATTTACTTTTTAAATTACTGTATATGTTTCCTATAGATTTTCCCTCCTATAAACCTCCTCCCGCCACTCTCCCAAAGCTTCTATTTTTAATTCCTTCTCTTTCTTATCTCTCATGAGAGAGCTTTAGAAGTTTGCCCATCTTGCCCTTGTACAGAGCTTGAACAAAACAAGGATGATTTCATTTTGCAAAACTAAAGCTAAAGGTGGCACAAATCCAGGTTATAATTTTACCAGACAGAGGTTGGGGAGTTCAAGTGATGTATAGATAAATGGGCCAAAATTTGAACCATTTATCCTTTACAATTATTATGGAATAAACCTTTGCAATAAATGTCAATATCATCCCAGCAGTTCTCAAACTTCATTTCACCATTACTCACTTCTGACAACAAAAATCACTACGTGACCCCAGAGGAGGGGCAACACCAAAGCCTGAGCTCACCCAGTCCCTGCCACTGCGGGCTGGGAGGGCAAAGCCCAAGCCCCACTGTCCCAGGCCAGGGGGGAGGGAGAGGGAAAGCCCAGGGGTTTCTGCCCTGGGTGGGGGGCTTGTAACCTGAGCCCCACCATCCAGGAATGATGTCCTTGGGTTTCAGTGCCAACCTCGGGCAGTGGGTCTCAGGTTTAAGTCTGTCAGTCTTAGTGACCCCATTAAAATGGGATTGCAACCTACTTTGGAGTTCCAACTCACAGTTTGAGTGTCACAGATATATACATATAAGTGAAGAAGAAGAATCTCTGCAAGATTTCAATAGGGTCGAAGGTTTATTTTGTATTTATAACAAGGAACAACTGAAAACACAGTGGAAAGGTACTGTACATGCACAGTCGAAAGCAAAATCTACTCCCAGTTCCCTTGAAATTCTTCAATAATTCCAATACAATGCCTAGGTCTTCTGAAGAAATCCTTGCTACTTTCCATTTCTGAATCAGTGTCTTCATTGCTCTGCCACAGTGATTTACAAAGGAATAAGTTACACACTAACAGTGACTGTAGGGAAAAGTGGCAGCTCACACACAGCCTTGGAAAATAGAACCTGTTTTACTGAGAAGGGGAAATGTCAAGAAAGTGGGGTTATCTCTAAGCGTCTTTAAAGAGTACTATGGGATTCTTTAAGTACAACCTTGACAGCCTTCAGAGACAAGGAAAATGGACTGCTTTAAAATCTTATCAGAATTTTTTTTTTTTGCCTGTTTCAGTTGTCAGTTTTATATGCCTTAGGAATATATACAAGGATAAAATTTAGACATGTCCAAAGTATGTCTCTTTTCAGAGAAAAAGATTCTCCCTGCCCCTTGCCTTGGCATACAGAGTGCAGCTGGAGGATTCCTGGAGCTTCCCCTCCCTAACATGCCCCCCCACAATGGCCAGGGACGTTTGAAAGGGAAGTGCAGGGATGAAGACTACAGTAGACTCTCGATTATCTGGGATGATAGGGCAAAAATTAATCCTGGTTAATAAAATCCCAGATAATCACCATCCATAGGAAATATGGGGGGGGGGGGGGTGTTTGGTTCACCAGCCACCCTGCACCAGGGGGAGGGGGTGTTGATTCACTGGAGGCCCTGCGCCCTGGTGGTTTGTTTTTTTGTGTGCGCTTGGGGTGTCAACAAAGTAGGAGCCGGCCCTGTGAGTTACAGGTATTTCTTTTGACATCCTGGTTAATCCACAACCTAGTTAACCAGATCCTGGATAATCGAGAATCTGCTGTATTTGTTCATATGTGGACCAAATTGCCCTCATTGGGGTGGGTGTGGTGTCTTTTGCTCTTTATGAAGAAACCACATAGGCGCATACTGCCATATTTACTAAATATATAGAAACAATGCATGGTCTAGCTACATGAAACTGCTGCTCTGGCTGGTTTTTGATAGCTTTTAAAACCTAGAGTCCAGTGAGCACCACTGAAGGGCTCACAAACTCTTTAAAGGGATGCTATTCTTATGCTTAACAAAAGGGGTAGATTCCTGCTTTACTACATTATATTTTGTACAACACTCAGAACATTAGGGATTCCTGATTCCCTAATAAGTTTAGACAAACTGTACAACAAAGAAATGCAAAGTCTGCAAAACAATGGGTACGATTTACAATTAATACCTACTAGGGGGAGATGACCTAATGGGTATCCTAGAGTGTACTAATTAAGAGTGAAAATCATCCCTCTACCGAAGGACTATCTAGGGCCTAAGTCACCGCTTAAGTCCCAATTCTGTAAGGGGTGAATTTCACCCATAGTGCCTATTTCTATTTCTATTGCCATAAATAGTTTGTTTGCCACTGACTTCGGTGGGAGTAAGCTTGAGTCCTTATAGCACCAAGTGCTCCCTATTCAGGCAGATCTTCAAGCAGTGGCCACCAGTTTCATAGGTACAAATAAATAAATTAAGGACATGACCTAACTTATGGGCATAAATAACTGTGCAAAATTGTGCCAGAAATTATTTGCCTCCTGATTTTTCACTTGGAAGTCCAGTTAAATCAAGATAAAACTTAAGCCTTCAGTCTCTTTTTCCTCTTCCTGGCTCAGCTCAGTGGGAGTTAGTTT
This sequence comes from Sternotherus odoratus, assembly GCA_032164245.1. NCBI lineage: Eukaryota > Metazoa > Chordata > Testudines > Kinosternidae > Sternotherus > Sternotherus odoratus. Next base: position 56,214,232 of record JAVMKO010000007.1, on the reverse strand, counting down.
AATGTAGCTCTAAATTAACTTGAGGATTAATCAGGTGCATTTAATGCATCTCAAAGATTCAGCCATACAGTGAGAATAACAGCAGAGGTCTTTTTTTTCTCCCTCTCTAAACTGATATTCTTAAATTCAGCTCAATTTCTTCTAAGGGTGACTATAGCAAGAGTTTTTCAGACATTTAAAAATGCTGATTGCAAAACCACTAAGTTGGAACCACATCAACCAAAGTGGAAAACATACCATTTGACTTGTATTAATCGCACACTGACCCTTTGTCAATGGACAATAGCAAATTATCCCTCTAGTACTGTTTGCAGAAATCAAGCTACTTACTTGTGAGAGATAATATTTAATGCAGACAATATTTAGACAATAATGCAAGTAATATTTAATGCAGGGTGCCTATGTGAAGTAACTCACCTACTTGGTGGGATGTATGCATGTTCTGCAACATGGATTAGAATTTAAATAGAGTACACACAGGATTTTCAAGGTAGTTTAAGGATGAACGTTTTAGCATCACTTGTCTGGAATAAAACTGCTTGGAGGGTTTTGTTTGGATCTGGGAGCTGCAATAGAAATCTTGCCGGTTATTTCAAATGATCGAGTTGAGAATAAGAGAGAGAGGGAAAAAGGTGAGAGAGCTTGATTCAAAATTGTATTCTTTAGGTAAGGATGATCTCTAACCTAGGAATGGAGTGAAAGTTGGAAATACCTGAAAATAAGATTTAAAAAAACAACCAAATTCTCACTTTGGGTGAATTCTGTGGGTTGTTGTGTGTCATCAGCTTCCTTTAACTTTAGTGAGAAGAACCTAACAGGACTGGACTCATTATGCTGTTTATAATTCAGATTTCACAGGCTCAGGCCCTAATTAATTAATAGGGATAGAGAGAGACACACCTCAGAATACCCAATAGTCTGGTGGTTAGGACTTGAGATGTGGGAGATTCAGGTAATGTCTACACAAAGAGGCCTGTATAAGCTTGAAAGCTTGTCTCTCTCACCGGGAAGTGTTGGTCCAATAAAAGATATTGCCTTACCCACCTTGTCTCTCTAATATACTCTAAGGAGTCATTTCCCACTCAAATAGACATATCTGCACTAGCTCCGAATCAGCTAGCATGTTTAAAATAGAAGGATTGCTATGGCAGTGGGAGGGAATAACTGCACCCTGCCTGATCCTGTCGGGAACTCTAGGTACCTATTTGGAGCAGCTAGTGCCTTCTGCTGCTCATGCTGCCACAATTTCAAGAGCAGTAGCTCAACCATCACTTGTGTGAGTACATCTCCTCAAGCTGGAAATTGAACCTTCCAGCTCTAGTATAGCCATACATTCAGATTTGAATCCCTGCCTTGTGCTAGATCTGAGGGGAAGAACATCTTCTACGTTGTCGTCCTCCTGTTTTGTGATTTTTTTAGCCCTTAATTTCCTTTACTTATATTAAACTTTTAAAAATACCAGAAAATTAAACATTTTGTTTGGGGGTCAAACAAAACAGCTTGTTCAACATGGTCTGAAACTTTTGTTAACTCTTTTGATTAATCAAAACTCCAAAAAGTGTTGGGTTTGGTGCATATTTTTTTTTTAATTTTTGGGGAACTGCTAACTAATTGAAAAATTAGTAATTCATCCAGGTCTGCTCGAAACCTTTAACTTTATCTATTTTCTCAGTGCTCAGGGTTACCTCTAAACAAAAAGCAATCGTTTAGTGAAAGTATAACTGTTTTCTCTGTAAGGGTAAGATCTCAGAAGTCTGTTGTAATCAGTTTTGGATCTCCATGAGCTGGTCTTGAGGCATGGATGTAGCTTTATTTTACATGATTTTTCTATAAAACCATTGCTTGAGATGCACAGTAGTCACTATATCACTGGCATTTCAGAACAAGAGACGAACAAAAATATTAACTGAAAACAAGTTGTAGAGTATTTGTAATGTCAACTTGGATAAAAATTTGAATTATGAACAGAAACTCCCCCCACCTTCTTTTTTGGCTTTAGGCATAGTTTCCTCCTCACACATAATTGCAACACGTGTATAGGGTGAATGAATAGGAGATGTATTTGTGGTTATTTCTGCTATAAATCTGGCATTCCATTGACTTCACTGTTATATACTATAAGCAATGTTATGCATTCTTATTTAGTATTTATGGCTTTTTGTATCATCATCTGTTATTAAATGTTGTAAAACAATTCACACATTCGCAGTGCAAAATCACTTAAACACTTATAATAGTGTAATTTTGGGGAAAGGATTTCTATTAATTACATTTAATTAGTGTATTATTCAAAAATATATTGTACAAAAGTATATTTAAAACTGCTAGGGCCTGCTACAGCTAGGGCTTTATTCTGGAGAACTTTATTTCAGTAGAGAGATTGCTGAAGAAAAAAATGATGTTTTGACCTTAAAAAAGGAAGTAAAAGCTGTTATCTTGCAACTGCTACGCACATAGAATCTGCTATTTATTTCAGTGGGGACAGTATGTGTATAAGTGTCTGCCGATGCGGAGCAGCTACCAAGATAGGAACCTAATTATTTAGATGATCACTGAACTTTGACAGATGCTGTATGACATACTGAGTCCAAAAGAGATAAGTATGAAAGAGCCAACATTCCATTAATACTATATGATGCTACATTGGGAATTCAGTCAAGAGAGGGCCCCATATGCCAATGCCGTAACCACAAATATGGAGCAAGATAACATTTATGTCTGATGTTCAAACAAAGCCCTTATTTGCATAAAACACGGAAGAAACTCTTCAATAGCAACAATAGTCATCCATGTGGAAATATTATACCCATAATGTTTTCAAAGTCAGTGTCTACATGGGTTATTATCATCTGCCTTGTAAGTGCCAGTCACGTTTTGTAAGTTACAGTTGTCTGAGGAGAGCTAGTATTGTTTCCAGCTATTTCGGGAAAGATTCTCTTTTATCTCCACAGGCTAGCATGCTTTTCTCTGATATGTTTCCCACTTTTTCAACATTCTTGGACATCTTTCAGGCATTTACACCTATTAGTAAAACCTGACAGGCATCTTGCTGGATAATGAATAATTCAGTTTGATGAATACAAGTTTTATGTAAGTTACTAGTGCACAGAAGAATCATGATGGGGGACTTTGGAAATTGCAAACCCCTATGCGAAGTCATTCCACAGAACTGGTTACATCCATCTGGCACTTTGCCAGCTATCTCTGCTCACAGCTTGCCAGTGCTGCTATTGTGTCCAGCGCTGATTGGATGGGAAATAAACAAACAAACAATAAGGTAGTTGATCTCCCCAGATCATCTCTCTCACCTCTCTATTGCCTCCCTATCTCTGTGGTTTAATGACGTTAATGGTATCATTCTACTCTGAACTGTAAACTCCTTGGAGAAGGGGCTCTTGTTTTTCAAAGCCAACAAGAGGATTTATATCAGCTGTGTGCTAAATCCTTTGGCTGACTTTGAAAATCTCAACCTTTAGGTTTCTTTGTGTGTCTGTTCTGTATCGCACAGCACTGGTGCTGTACAAAGAATACATGCTGGTGATAATTATGTTGTCAGATAACCTAACTTTGGACAATGGAACATGCTTGGCAAATATTTATTTTATGACTATAGATGAAGTATATTTTATTCACTATGAAATGTTACTTTGTATTTACATATTTATTAATGTAAAATTATATTTACTCAGGAATGACCCTTTGAAATGAGTGGAATGTAGGTGCAGAAGCATAATATATAGTGATACTACATTATGTTATATAATATCAGTAAAATTATACCATATCTGATGTGTATGCTATGATTTTGAGAGATGCCACCATAATTCCGCCATGAAATTTATACTACTGAGCAGCATGATTATCTTTTTTTTAATGTAGGAAATGAAGGGGAAAATGCAATGATGTTAACTGATTGTGAATCAGACAAGAATGTACAAAATTCAGTATATGGCTTGAACTAATAGGCAACAGTTTTAAATTACTTCACTGTGCTTACTGTTAAGTGCATCCAGTACCTTATTCCCCATTCTGTGTACTACTGTTCACCTGATCATCCAAGTTTAACTTTCGTTAGTCTGCTAACAACTTTTGAGGTAATGTTGACAATTTTCCATAATATTGTGCCCTACCTCTAGGATAATCATCCAGGAAATGCTCTAAAACTCACACTCTTATCAAACAGCATTCAATTATTTAAAAAAAACAGTTATGTTTTTATGTCTGCACTGCAGCTCTCAAACACTTCTAAAGCCAGCACACACACACGCTCCGATGTAGAACTTTCCTGTGAATCTCTTCAGAGAATCTCAGAGCCCTTATGCAGGTAAACACTAACGCAGATGAACTGTTCCTTTGGCAATGTCTACCCTGTAAGCTATATCTATGATTAGCCTGCTCACGTACACGTACTCACACTAGCTTGAGTATAAGTAGCAGTGTAGCGTGGTAGCAAGGGTAGAGGCAGCAGCAGCATGACTGAGTTGGGCCGACTACATACCTACTAGTTTCAGAGGTACAAGGCCAGATGATGTAAAAGCACAGAAGAATATGAAGAATTTGGGAGCTCAGTAGCAGTTTGCCATAGTAAAGACAAGAGGCCGGTTATATGAAAGTAGATATCAGGTTTCCAATGAGGTATCTTTACAGTACTCAAATACACTTGTACGCCAGCATAGCTTTGGCCATGCAACTACTCTCATCCCCCCTCTTACCTTTTAATCACATTGTTTCCCCTTTCATTCACTTCAATGGCAATTCAGAAGCCATACCTTCATGTTTGTAATTTGGGATAGTTAGGAGGATATTGCACAAGATACACTTGAAAAATCCCACTGTGAAAATTCAGCATCCACATGGTTGGGCCATGAGTGTAAAATTCAGCTGATTTTTTTAAGTGTATAAAATATTATTATTATTTTTGTGTGTAAAACTATGGACAACCATCCCTGTGCACCTAGACATTTAGCTACAGGTCTTTGAAAATTCTAGCCACAGTGTCCAAACTTGTAGTGGGTGCTTCACAAACTTGTGGTGCGCGCTTCTAACTGATGAGAAAATTGGAAAGTTTTTGAGAATGCCCACTGTAATATAGTAATTTGGCTCTGAGTAAGGACTGCTGATGCCTCATCATTACTGACTGTTCTAAAAGTGAACTTTTGGATCCAGTCTTACTTCTGGTTAAATCAATTAGATTGTTTCCCTATTAACTTTAAAACAGAAAGATCATCCTTGGCTATTTGCAGGTTTTTTGTTCTTAGCTTGGATGTTTTCCCTGTCCAGGAAACCTTTAGGAGAAACTCACCCATGTGCGGAGAGCCAGAACAAGACCAGTGCACCTTTAAGTCCTACATTTGCAGTCTCAGCTTCAGATCGCCCTTCCCAGATGCTGGCATAACTGGGTGACAATGGAGTTTGTATATGATGTGAAGTTAAAAGAGCTGAGGGTCATTTACACACTGTTGGCATTTGAACCTAGGGAATCTCTCAATTTCGATTTGCAATTGTGGTGTTATCATTAAGGAATAGAAGAAAATAATATTTAGTTCAGTGACTTCAAATGTTAAAGTAGCACCATTTGAATGTCTTTCAAAATGCTTTGAAAGAACATCTCTCCTCTCCTTGCCTACTGTTTTAATCCCTGTTTTATGATCTGTCTACTTCTTTGCTTGCTAGTTCTACTGCAAACCAGTCAGAGAAGGAGTATATATTAGGCATTCAAAAAGAGCAGTTCATCTTGTCTTGTTGGAACAAGCAAGTTCTCCAGGCCTGCTTACTTAAACATGTTTATTCCTAGTAGATTTTGAGCTATTAGTGGACTGGAAAAATTATTCTTCATCCTCTTTTAATATGCATATATCCTCTTCCTTTACATATACAGCAAATTGGTATTTACTGAACACTTCTCCCTTTTCTGCAATATTATTTTTTTCTTCTTTCTTCAGCTAGTAATAGGCCTTTTGTTCCTAATATACTTTCAAAAATAATTATTGTCCTTAGCACTGATAGCCCTGGGTTCTTTACCTTCCTTTAGCAATTTTCCTCACTATGTTATCTCTAATTTATATTGCTTGTGTCTCTTTCCCATTTTGATATCTTGCTCTTTTATTTCTAATTAATGCCTTCACTTCACTACTGACTCTGGATGGGTTTTTAGAAAAAGCTGTCCTCTTTTTTATTGTGGAATGATAGCTTTTGGGCTATCTTTCAAGAACATCCAATTTTCGTTCTCATATTTCTATTTAAATTTTTCCTTCTGATATTATTCATAATTTCCCACTGTTTTAGGAAATTAACCTTGCAAAGCAAAAAATATATATTACTGGTTGGTATTCTACTCTGTTCAATCATATTGAATGTACTCAGGTCATGATCTCTGGTCTCTAGGCAATCACTAACTTTGAGTCCAGTAATTAATTCAAATGGTTGAGTTCTACAGTGCTCTTAAAATATAGCAGTCATATTTCTAGAGATATTATTAGGGCAACAAGACTCACAAAAGAAGAAAAGACTCACAAAAGAAGGTAGGGGAAAAAAGAACTAACAAAGTAAAATACAGCTTCTTAATTATGTCATAGACTTTCTCTCTAATTATAGATTTAATTGATACCATTTAATTTGATCAAATAGTAGAAGATATCTGAAATCCTAAAATGGAATTGCAATTATGCATCAATAGGAACATTATTTTAAAAGGGTTTATAATGGGCATGCATATTACACATATAAAATGCATTAGAAGAGTAATATCAAAAGCAACCTTTTCAAAAGAGAAATTGTGCAAGATTAAAAAAATAATACAAGGTGTCTAAAGTGGTGGGAATAACAAAAGGAGTAAGGTAAAGCTATAATATACCAAAATTAAAGCACCATTATTATTCATAAAGAATCTTTTAGGATAAAATATATTTTAAGAAGAAGGCTAGAGAAAGATATTTATGTACATTATAGTTCGATCTGTGATCAAATGGCTGGGATTTAAAGACACTACTGATAGAGACAGAAATTATTTGCAATTACATCTGCAAGAGTTTAGGATTTTCCCACTCTATAAGCCATTGCCAATTGCTACAGGTGTACATAATGGACCAAACGTTGATGACTGTACTCTGTTTTCACTCACTCCTTGGTCAGTGACGTCAGTGGCAAGTTTGGATGAAGGAACATTGATTAAAAAACTAGGCCTGCCTGATCACCTCTTCTTTGGAAAACACTGAGTGTAGCCTGATCTATTGATTATGAATAACAATTCCTAGTTGTAACATTGAGGGTCCTTGCATTACTTCTGAATATTATAAAACAGAATATAATGCAAAGCAGTGAATATAATAGCGATAAGCTGGCCCACTGGGCTTCAGGAGGAAGGAGTGGGCGGAGAGAAGAAAAGGAAAATTTCTCAAAGTTTTCCTTGCAAAGTTCCTCTATGATTATTCTGTTGTGGGAAGGCAAGGATTGAGCTACTCTAGAATGGGCATCCTATCAACAAGTCCTTTGAATATTACAGAAAATTATATCCCTGCTCTACAATTCTTTAGGGAGTCTCAAAAACCTACAGAGATGACATATATTTCCCTGTTAACTAATAGATTTTAAACATTTCAATACAGAGATACACAGACACACACACACCTCAAGTCCCAGGCAGACTCTGGTCAGAAAATTTCTGTGCAGATCACACCTTGAGGAAAAACTTTGCTGAGAGTATTAGTGACTTCTTTTTCTCCCAGTTTCTAATGAGCTCTATTCCCACTGAAGTTAGTGAGAATACTTGGCACCTTGGAGCATCAAGTTCCATATAAAAGCAAAATATACCCTACCATATTTATTAGCTTTCATCCCTACCTTGGAACAGATTCTAATTAAGCAATTGAAAGGCAGCTGGTGGGAAAAAATGCACATTAATTGGAAAGGAAATGGCCTTTTTATCTACATAAAATAAAAACTCTCTTACATTCTGGTTTTGCTGCTGCTGCTGCTGCATTTGATTTAGGCTTAGCAGGCATAAAAACTGACAAGCTCTCCTACTACCAAGGCATTAAATCATGAGAGAATCCATGACTGACAGATATATATTTGAGAGAGGGTAGTGTCTTTTCAACAAGTGTGATCATCCACAAAGAAACCCACAGCACTGAGTTTGACAAGATGGTTCAGCCACTTTTCAGAATCACTCAAGGCAGAAAGTGTATTCCAATCTTCACATTTAAATGCTAAAAAGAGATTAGTCTGCAGTCCACATCAGACATAATACACAAGCAGTTATTAAAGCATTCCTTATGTGTTATAACAGGGAAGTCAGGGAAGGGGGGATAATAATCCAACATATCAATATTGTCATTGTAATTTTTCTCATGACCATACATAAAACAATACATTTTGTGATTAGTTTCAATGGATTTATCCCACTTTAGCATTGTGGTCACTCACTACTAATTAGTGTCTACACTTTGGAAAACATTAACGTCCACCCTCCTCCACCTCTCCTAAAAAAGTACTTATTCGTGAGCTGTTATCGCTCACATTTTCATTTGCTAAAGCCACCCTGGGAGTCCTGCATGCAGAGAGATTTGTGTCCTTTCATGCAACTACTACCATGTTGACATTTGATTTTGAATTTTTAATAAGAGTTTGCAGTAACTCAGTTTGATAATCTGCTGAAATCAACATTCTTGCAAGGCAAGACTTCCATTAATTTGGTGGAAAGCCTAATGATTTCAATACATGCTAAACAAAGTCAGATTTTCCTATTTGGCTACAAGCAAACGCTGAAAAGGTCACGCTGAATTTATTATAGCAAATGGGTTCCAGTAGTCATATATTACTAAAATGATAAAATACAGTCTTTAAACTATTTTATGGTCTGACAGGCTTTCAGAAAAGTTAATTATGGCTAAAGCAATGACTGCTGTTTGATAATGGACTCTTGGAACTGATGTCCTGATTTAGCAAGGCACTTAAGCATATTCCTAACTTTAAGTATAGGAGTAATTTTGTTGACTTCATGTCCCCTGTGCTGAACCAAGACATTAGTTTATTCATTACAAATACAGTCAATAAGTTTTTAAATGCAAAATATTAGATATTTTGCTCAGATGGGAAACTGTGTTCTGAAATTTTTGTCTAACAGCAACTTTTTAGAACAAGTTGTTTTGTCATTTTAGTCAATATAGAAGAATTAATAGATGACACCTACATCTCATTTATTTCGTTGAGATTTTTTATATGAGTAATTGTTTATTAAAATATAAATACAGATCTCGGAGTATGGGGATAACCTACAAGTGATTTCCTAATCAGTTTGCAAATTACTTGCCAAGGGTTCTTTGTTGTATTATGTGTGGTACACAGACCAAAATTACTGCTGTTCCCAAATGAATGTTTATTTGTTTCAACCAGAAAAACAGAATGCCTTGAATCTTTGGGACACAGCCAGTACATTGCAACTCTTGTCCACTTGTGATGAGCATACCTCACACTTCCTATTTAACATGTTACCTTTTCAAATGTATTGTGATTTTTCTGTAGCATGTAGGGCCTGATTCTGTATGGTGCCTAGAATGTCCTGCAAGGTCCTGTGTTTCACTGAAGACCATTGATGTTAGTGGGTATTAATAGCTTTCAGTACCTTGCAGGACCAACCTTTATTGATAAGCAGCGAGGTACTTTAATTGCATACATTGTACTATATTTATGATAGGAGGTGTAAGACATAAAATTAAACTTACCAATACTATGATTGTAATGATTCACGCAGTGGCCTCGCTCTTACAAGTGAGTAAACAGAGTGAAAACAAATCAAAAATCAAATTAACCAACAATAAAACATTCCCAGATATTCTTAGCTATCAGTGAGGTTTAGTGTTAGACAGCTCCTCTGAGATAATGGGGTCCCTGAGCACTGCTAATTTTAAAGCACCTTAGAGACTAACCAGTTTATTTCAGCATAAGCTTTCGTGGGCTATAGACCACTTCATCGGATGCATAGAATGGAATAGAAGTAAGATGGATTTATACACAAAGAAAGAAAGAAAAATCCAGCCTGACAGAAATCCATTTCAAAAGGTATTTTTTTCTCCTACTTATAATGGCCCATCTAAATTTAACAGTCTCTTAGAATTGGCATGTTAATATACCCCCTTTTTCCCCTTTCTTTCTGTGTGTATAAATGCATCTTACTTCTGTTCCATTCTATGCATCCGATGAAGTGACCTATAGCCCACAAAAGCTTATGCTGAAATAAATTGGTTAGTCTCTAAGGTGCTACAAAGTCTTCCTCGTTTTATTTACGGATACAGACTAATACGGCTGCTAATCTTAAACCTGTAACTTTAAAGACTATCCCTTACTGTAGTGGTCCCCGGTGGGCCCCCTCTGAGCGAGAGACGAACCGGCCGGGGAACCAACATGGCGGGCGGAGCCGAGGCGGCCCCGCCTCCCGCCCCAGAAGTACACAAAAGGCGGAGCCGGCCTCCAAGATGGGTTCGGCCCGGTGAAGCGGAGAGAGGGTTGGCCCGACTGGTGGCAAGCCAGTGAGCACACCGAGCGGAGCGGCAGCCCCGACCCCGCGGCAGAGAGGGACTGGCCCGGCGTCCCAGCGGGCAGGTATCCCATGGCCGAAGACGACGGCCCGGAAGTCCCAGCGGCAGCATCTCCCGCGGCAGCGAATGGCTGGCCCAGGATCCCAGCGGCCGCATACCCCACTGGAGCCGGCGGCGAGCCCGACAGGGCGGCAGCGGAATTCCCCGCGACCACGGACGACTGGCCGGGAGTCCCGGCTGCCACCTACCCGGCGGAGCAGGGAATGGGCTGGACCCCCGAAGGCGCAGGACCCTGCTGTGGACCCGAGGCTCGTGAGTAGATTGTGTTTACTGGCTACCTGTGCAAAGGCACCAGCCCGAGCCAGTTACCTCATAGAGACTGTGTGTTGTGGCTGCCTGTGCAAAGGCACCGGCTAGAGCCAGCTACCCTATAGAGACTGTTTACTGGCTGCCTGTGCAAAGGCACCGGCCCGAGCCAGTTACCTCACAGCGACTGTGTGCCCTGGCTGCCTGTGCAAAGGCACCGGCTAGAGCCAGCTACCCTGTAGAAACTGTTTCCTGGCTGTCTGTACGAAGGCACCAGCCAGAGCGAGCTAGCCTATATAGAGACTGTGTTTCTGGCTGCCTGTGCGAAGGCACCGGCCAGAGCCCTTTAGCTGACATAGAGACTGTGTTTTCTGGCTGCCTGTGCGAGAGCACCGGCCAGAGCCAGCTAGCTTATATAAAGACTGTGTTTACTGGCTGCCTGTACGAAGGCACCAGCCAGAGCCAGCCAGCCCATCTTGAGACTGTGTTTACTGGCTGCCTGGTGTGAAGGCGCCGGCCAAAGGCAGCTACTTTGTAGAGACTGTGTTTGTCCTGGCGACCAAGACAAGGGAACCAGACCCAGAGGCAACGACCTTCTGGACGGTGGATGGTCGGGCGGCCGGTGTGAGGAAACACCGGCCTCAAGCCAGAGCAGACGCGGAGATCACCTGGCAGAGGGCACTCCAAGGGCTGGAGAGACGCTAATTCCCCAAACAACCAGCAGGAGGTGCCCCGGGTGAGTGTCGACACGCCTACACTTACACTCTGTATTGCCACCAGAAGTCCTAATTTTCATTTCAGAGGGAGCTCTGGTTCTCAAGAGTATCAAGGATGCTGAAAAACCTTGAGGATAATTCCTAGTCCCCCATTATTCACTGGTTCTCAACCTGACTACTTAGTGCACATTTCTGTTCTTTCTGTGATAATGAACTGAACTTCTTATTGAAAGTGCTCTGTGGATTATCTTTAGCAAAGAGGTGAGGCATGAAAGCCTTTGAAAGCCTCACGACAAGACCAGGTAGAGTATTTTTAAAAGACACTGAACACCAATGTTTACATAGAAAGATACATATAGTTTGCTAGTCAATAATATAAACTCATTAGAAGTCATTATAATCCATTACTGTTTAAAGTGAAGATCACATTCTAAGTACACCACACTAACTGCTGTTTGTTATTTATATTGAAACAGGTAGGAAGCCTCTGCCCAAAGACTATACTATGTAAGGCCCCAATTTAGCTAAGTGCTTAAATATATGTGTAAATTTAAGCACATTTATTGTCCCAATGAATCTGGATTTTAAAAGACAATGAAGGAACAATGGAAAATAAGGAGCTACAAAAAATGATAAATCAGTGATGTTGTAAGTACATTTTGTTAGGGCCTTGTTATATTTTGTTGTTTTTGCAGTAATATCTTTTACTTTTTGTTGCTGTTTAGAGGAGAGGAATAGATTTGTTTGTCTTTTAGAGGAAGTGTTAGTTCAGGAGAGAATTGTATCTAACAAGAGTGCACAGGAAAAATTGACTAGATTGGTATAGAAGAGACTTGTACAGTCAAAATTATTGGTCAGAGATTTATCTGAGCTCAGTTGAACCACACACACCATAAGTCAAGTAAATACAACTAAAGACATGAAAAATAAAATGAAATTTTATTGAATGAAAATCAACAGAAGTAATATAAATCTTAGTCACTTCAGGTAAATGGTTATATAGATTTGTGCTACATTTCTTTTACAGTAAAAAAGAAACTAGAGTATACCCCATGTGCTAAATGGTGATTGTGAATTTTTTTATATGTATATCTAGGTTTTAGGTAAAAATCTGAATTGCAGGAGTGTCATGTTTGAAGGAGCTAGCATTGCCTTTAGTTCACCATATTGTTAAACAATACACAGATTTTAACAATACCGCTCTCTTGGAGTTCAGTATGGAGATTTGAAAGCCAGCTATTCTCTCACTAAAGAAATGGGCGGTTCCTGGCAGAAATGAGGTGACTTGGCAGAGCAGTTTGAGGACCATGCATTATGCATGTCCACACTGTGCTGCCCTAAGTAAACAGATTTGAGTCTCTAGTGCTTCCAGGCTCATTTTAAATTTTGAATTCTGTTCAAAATGTAAAAAAAAAAAGAAAAGAAAAGAAAAAAGGCTTAGATTAATTAAAAGCCTGTTTCCTGTTGTTTATTTAAGCTTCACTTTTAAATGTATTTCTGTTCCCTGTGGCCACTTTGTTTTCTTGAAAGGATCTTCTGCTATGTGGCAGTGGTTATACTGAGATGAACACAATTTACTTATCCCCATATCCTGCAGCTAGTGTGGCTGAATGGCTTCTGGGTTAAATGACATCTTCCTCATCCACTTTCTTCATTAGGTCATTTCCCCACCAGAAGCATTGGTTGGTTAAACATTGAAGGCTCATATTGTCCTAGATCATCACTCTCAAATCCGCACAAGGAGGATACTCTCCACACTTGCATTGTCTCCTTCCTATACTGTCTGTAGCTCTATCCTTTCCTTCCTTCACACTCTGTAGATCCGATGTTCAAAAGGTGAGAGGAGGAGGAAGAGGAGGAGACTAAGCAGGCCAGGTGGGAGGACTGGATAGGCTGGGGGATGCATATTGATCCTCGTCCAGCTGCTTCAAAGTTTAAACAGAAAATATGCCACCTCAGTATCTAATACATTTTGAATGAAGCTCACTGCTCATTATCCTCGTGACACTTTTCCACAGTCTGGGGAGCCATGTTGACAAGGAGTAAGGGATCACTGAGGCCAGAGCTAGTGCAGAGTCACAGTGCCATTCTAGAGTCACAGATCTCAAGACCAAAAGGGACCACTGAGATCACCTAGTCTGACCTCCTGTAGAACACAGGCCATAGAACGTCTCCAAAATATTTCCTAGCCAGTTTTTTTAAAAAAAACATACAATCTTGATTTTAAAATTGCCAGTGATATAAATTCTAACACAACCCTTGGTAGATTATGTCAAAGGTTAATTACCCTCACTGTTAAAAATGTACTACTTATTTCCAGTCTGAATTTGTCTAACTTTAACTTCCAGAGAGTAGATCATGTTATACCTTTCTCTGCTAGATTGATGAGTCTATTATTAAATATTTATTCCCCATGAATGTATTCATATACTGTGATCAAGTCAGCCCTTAACATTCTTTTTGTTGACTTGAATAGATGTATCTTCTTGAGTACATCACAGTAAGGCATTATCCTGGCTTGTCTCCCTCTCCAATTTATCAACATTCTTTTTGAATTGTTGGCACCAGAAATGGCCATGGTATTTCAGCAGCAGCCAAATACAGAAGTAAAATAATCTCTCAATTTCTACTTGAGATTCCCCAGTTTCCGCATCCCAGGGTCACATTAGTCCTTTTGGAGTCCATGCTCAGCTGATTATCCATCATAATCCCCAAATCATTTTCAGTCACTGCTTCCCAAGATGGAGTTCCTCATTCTGTAAGTATGGCCTACATTCTTTTTTCCTTTATGTATACATTTACATTTAGCCATGTAAAACAAATATTGTTTGCTTGCATCTAGCTCACCAAGTGATCCAGATCACTCTAAATCAGTGACTTCCCCTCTACAGTATTTACCACTCCCCTAATTTTTGTGTCATCTACAAACTTTATCAGTGATGATTTTATTCTGATCCGGTAACATTTTATACACACACTGCATTCACTGTGCACAGTTGCAGGGTATTGTTCTTGTTAATCATTTGTATCACAGTAGTAAGTAGGTTTAATTTGGGGCATGTTGTCTACTTAAAAGAGCACTCCATATAGGGGACAGGAAACTGAGATTCCAAACAAAGAAGGTAGATGCCACAGAAAGAGCTTCTTGTTTAAAATGATCTCTTCTCCCAAATGTTTCTCAAGAAATTTGATTAACAAATAGGCACTAACAAAAAGCAAGCCAAAAAAACCCACAAAAAAACAGACCAAAACCAGATGAGGGTTTAAATAGTCTGAATAAAAATAATTTCCCCTTCCAATTAATCTCATTTCACTTTAATGTATATCTCATGATTTAATCCTACTTGTTTTCCTGCAGTCTATAGAGTTTTCCAGGAAACAGAGTAGAAAATACCTGAATTTCTGCAAAAAGCAGAAAGAAAATTGTTTACATTTTTTAACTTTCTCCGTGTGTCTCAAAGCAAAGGGCACAAATACATAGGTTTTTTCTTTGCAAGTCTGCTTTTAACTTTTCAGTGGTTACTCAAAGCAAGACTTTTGAAGTTCGACTCATCACTGTTATTGGCAGCTGGGTTTTATTTCCTCTGACTCCAGTATAGTAGATAACCTAAAATAATTATCTACACTCCCTAGCAATATAAAAGAAAATCAGGCACAGTGAGGTTGGTAAAACTTGAAAGCATGCTTCCCTGCTTCATTTACCATGGTGCTGAGATCACAGGGATGGAAAAGGCTTATAGACATGATGGAGTCTGGGAGAAAGGTGTAGGAATAATATATGTACATTAAAAAGAAAAAAAATGGTACAAGTTAACCAGGTATAGCCAACCAGTCAGATAGGTTTCTGTTATCACTCTTATCTCATTCTATGTAAAGCTGTAGGTTATGGAGCAGAATCATAAACCTAGAACAAATGTATTTGTACTGTTTAAATATTTTTTTAAACCCCGCAGAATAATAATATGGACAGTATAGCTATGGCAGCAGCCACGGACCCCAATTCTATTGCACAGCATAGCCTAGAATGACATCAGAAATTCTAGGATCTAAAAAGTATTAACGACAGTCTATAGAAAACTACATTTAAAAAATCAATCCATAAAACAAAGTAACCCACTATCCAAATGAACTCTGTCATACTTACAGATTGTGCCGTCTTTGGTTTTTTTTAAGTATTTATATCACAGTAGCAATTAGAAAAGAGAAACATGATTGGGGCACCATTGTACTGTGTGTGTGTGTGTGTGTGTGTGTGTGAACATGTAGGGAAAACTGGTTGGTTGGCCTTTCAAAGGTTCACCTTCACTTTGGGATTGGGAGGGAGGTGGCCAGTGAGGGTGGGAAGGATAAGAAAAGGAGGCATTCATGGAGGATAGTACATCAATGGCTATTAGCCAGGATGGGCGGGAATGGTGTCCCCAGCCTCTGTTTGCCAGAAGCTGGGAATGAGAGAGAGAGGATGGATCACTTGATGATTACCTGTTCTGTTCATTCCCTCTGGGGCACTTGGCACTGGCCACTGTCAGAAGCCAGGATACTGGGCTAGATGGACCTTTGGTCTAACTCAGTAGGGACATTCTTATGTTCTTATGAGCTGATGGGTAAGCCACTGGGGCTCAGGTAAGCCATTGGCCACTGTGCACCCCTGGGAGGTTATATAAACCTTTTTTCTCCAGCCTGAGCAATCCTCACCACAGATTAACAGGTCCCCCAGTCCCAGGAGTAGCATAGTACCAGATTTTTTTGTCCTATGTGAGCATTGTGGTAGTTGCCTCTATTGGGACAGGTAAGAATTTTCCCCTCAGCATCAGGTCAGTTGAGGTGGGGTGAGTTTTTACACATTCTCCACAACAACTTGGCAGGCGTCCAGTGTAGGTTAGGAGTCTAGTTCTTTAATATTCCAGAATTGGTAGTTCATTTAGTGGAAGACTTCTCCTAAAAAGGCTGGGGTTCCTAATGTCTGGTACTGCAAGGAGACCACTCCCTTTCTCAGCCCTTTAGCCTTCGTATGAAACTACTGTACTAGTTGTTGATGGACAGTTCCCAGATGAGTTAAGTTTACAGCCTAATGAAATCACATCCCTCACACCTGGTCTTTCTTCCTTTGTGGCTGGGACAATCTCTTTCTATGAAAAAGTGTAATAGTAAATTTAGTGGTGACAAGAAAGAATCTGAAGGAATCAGATATTAGAATTAGCAAGGGAGAACAAGAGGATCATATAACTTCAGTAAAGTTACACCAATAGAGGATTTTCCAGAATAATTTTCCTCATACGTCCACAATTCAAGTCTTATTTGCTGCAGCTTCAGAAGATGTCACATACTCTTTTTTAAAAAAGCTCCATAAAACATACCATACCATACCATACCATGAAATCAGAGCAAATATTTGGTTCAGTTCTGAAAATGTTTCCATTTGTAGGAAACCAGAAAAAGACAGTCAGCTTCAGAAAAATGTGCCCATGTCCCTTAAAACTTTTATTCCACTGGTTAGGGCACTTGGCTGAGATGTGGGAAACACAGAGATGAAGCCCTGATATGTTTGGAACAAGGACTTTAAACCAGCGCTACAGCTCCCAGGCAAACATCCGAAACACCTGGCTATTGGCTATTCTGAGATGGGTTGCTCTCAATCTCCCTAGCTGAAGTCATTCCAAAATAGTTTTTAAATACTTAAAAACTAATTGGAGCAGGAAATGGAAATGAAGTCTCCCCATACCAGGTAAGTGCCCTTTACCACCAGGCTATAGACTATTCCGTTCTCACCATCTCTTATTGAAGTTGTTCCACTTTGTAAAATGCTTAAATATTTATTGGACCAGAGAGAGAGAGAATAATTCACTAACCTAGAGATTCTGAAACTCACCTGGGAGACAGGAGATGTGGATTCAAATCCCTCTTCTGAATCAGGCAGAGACAATTTGAATCCACATCTCCTACCTCTAAGGTTTCAGATCTACTCATCAAATGAACATGAATCAGATACATGGGATGGGATGGGAAAGAAGAAGGTGAAGGTGGAGTCCTAAGAGCTGTATGTTTAAATAAATAGCCATTCTTCTGATAATGGTAAAATACATCAAAGCAAGAAACACAGTGAAGCAGAAAGAGCAAGATGGTAAAATATGGCCTGTGAATGACAGAGGGAAAAAGAACAAAACAAAGGGAAAAAACTGTCAGATCACCCAAAAAAATAAAAAATGACACCACCAGCTGCCATAGAAAACCTCTAAGTCAATTGTTCTGTGGACTCTTTGGGAAATAATGTATATATTTATTCGGTTTCTCTGACTCTGATACAGCTCTTTAGGCACTACTTGCTGTTATCAGTCATATATAAACTTCAGTACAGAGAGAAAAAAATTGCACATCAATTTCACGCAATCCTGGTTATTGTGTTTGTATGCATTGTTGTACATAAAATATACCATTTTATAGATCTATAATTGGTATTTGTTAAGGGGGCTCTCCTGTATAACTTTTTAAAAGTTATTTGTACTCTGGTTTTCTGTTTGGTGTATAAAAGTTACATCCTGGTGATGGCCTCTCTTTAAAATTAATGTCTTTTGCCCCAGTCCCCAGCTGGGCACAGCTCCTCCTTTCTGAGGTCTGTCTTCCCTGCAGAGTTCCCAGCACTCTTTTGCTTCAGTTGTAAGGTGAGCACACCTCTTCCTCCCTGTCTTACTGTTCTCTCACCACCACTTGAGTTCAGTGCAGCCTTCTCCACTGGCTTTTTCACTGGTGTCCTTCCCCTCTTCATTTAGGGCTCTGCAGGATCCTCCTTACTCTCTCTAGCATCTTCAAAGATCTGCCAAGACTTCCCTGAAGCCAGCTTACCCTTTAGAAGGCTCAGGCACCTTCTTTTAAACCCAGTTGGGCAGTAAGTAAACAGTCCATGTTCACTAAACCAACTCCCCCTTAAAGTGGTCAGTCACCCTGTGACAATGAGTTAGTCCGAGTAGGGTTGCTGGGTTTTTTTGTACAAAGTGCCACTTTGGAATGTATCTTGATGCGATCTGCTGCAGTATCATTAGCTTTGACCATCTTCACTCTTTTGTATGAATCAGGTTTATCTGTAGCTCTCAGGAGGAGGATGTTGTTATCATTTTATATTGCAATAGTTCACAAAGTACGTTAAGTGTTGTCCAAACACAATGGAAGACTCACTTCTTCCTCAAAGACTTTATAACATAGTGCAAAGGAGTCCTTGACCAATTGCATTTTCATATTTTGCTGAACCATTTCTTTTGTCTGAAATGTAAATTATTTACTGATTTTAGCATTTTGGGTCTTTATAGGGTTTGTTCAGTCTCTCTTGCAATTCAGAAATAAATGGTCTCTTTTATAAATGCACATTCACACACTCCTCCATACGCACATAGTCCTTGATGGAATGCCTCCTAAATCTGTTCTGTTTATGTCTGTTGCTGCTGCAACTTGAGTGAAACATTTAACCAAGGAAAAGCCAGGAAAATTGAGATTATGTGCTGTAGGTATATAATCACATATAACAGTAGTGTAGAACAGACTCAATATTTTATAATTTTATATCGGGTGCTCCGACTGGAATGTGGTCAGTAGGAAATTATAAAATTTCACTGACAACATTTATAGAATGGTGTATTAAATTCATGTAATACTTTCTGCCACTGACCACTTATTTGTGAAAACTGGCAAGATTTACCTTTTTTCTGACAGTAATCCTTGCTATTGATCTCAGAAGACTGCTTCAACTGAAGTAAATTGACATTTATATTACTAACACAGCAAGAATAAAATTTGAGGAAGTTTATAGCCATACCCTCAAGGGCAACAATATCAAATAATCTGAACTTTAATCTTGCTTCCAAGATGGGGTGGGGGATGGGAAAGAGGGAAAACCCACATATGGTAAATAATTATTTTTGCAACATGGCAATTCCAGTGCACAAGATATTGTCATATTTTTCTTCTGTCTGATTTAAGAAATTTAGTCCAAATTTATTCGTGAAGAAAATATAATCCAGCAAACAGTGGTTAACAAGGCAATGGGAATAACATTAATACTAAATTAAGTGACACTAAACTAATTGAAAAATGAATTTCTAAACTTTCATAATAAAACCTAACTAAATGTAACTTAGAGAGTCTGAAGACACTTCATAGAAGATAACTGTGCATTAATTTTAGAAGCCAGAGAAAATGCTAGGATCATCCAACATTGCCTTTCCTAGAATATTAATAGTGATATTTAGTACTGTGCTGGTGACTGATTCATACCTACACATATTATATTTGTTTTTCTTTAACTTCAATACAATCTTACATGTGGTGTTTTTCTGTTCTATTTTTAGGCATATATGTGTTATCTTCTTCTCCTGTCACTTTCTATCTCATTATTATAATACTGATCATTTTTAAAGTACTAGTTTTCCACCATTCCGTCTTTTAGATTTGGGTCCCATACTTATCAAATTAGAGACAGATTTTGAACCTCTCACTCAGATTGATGAGGAACTAAGGCCTGATCCAACTGAAGTCAATGGAAGACCTCTCATTAATTTAATTTGACTTTGAATCAGACCTTTAGGATATGTCTACATTTAAATTAAATAAAAGACCCATGGCATGTCCACAGCTGGTCCAGGTTATCTGATTCATACTCACGGGGCTTGGGCTGCGGGGCTAAAAATAGACATTTGGGATTGGACTGGATCCCTAGGTCTGGGACCCTCCCCTGTCCAGGAATCCAGAATCCAGGCTCAAGCATGAGCCTAAACATCTATATGGCAATTAAACAGCTCCATAACGTGAGCCCCTCAAGCCCAAGTCAGCTGACCTGGGTCAATCGTGGGTCTTTTATTCCAATGTAGATGTACCCTTACTCACCTGAGCGCTCCCATTATCTTCAGTGGGATAGCTTAAGTGAATAAATCCTCCTTACCAGTGTGAGTGAAAGGTTCACAAATTGGCCCTTATTGTCTTCCCCAGCCTGCTTTCATTTCTATTAAATTAGTATCCATGTGTGTATATTTAAATTTTCTATTTGCTTTTTAGCATTTGTTGCTGCATGTTTAAGTTCCAGAACCAATTCCAGCATTCAAAGCTTACTTCTGCAAAACTAGAACATGGTCACTCCAATCCCAGGCATGCTTCAATTAACTCCTTCCTGTGTAATTTGAAAGGTCTCCCCAGTACTAAACGCACCATGCTACCAATACGTGTGTAGGGATGTATGCAAGTCAAAAGAATGATGACAAGTAGGTCTTGCCCAAAATATAATTATTTTGTACTAGATATGCAAAACTTTACTAGTCACCAAGAAAATAAAGTTACTCTTTTGGAAGCAACATCAGGCTTTTTTGAGCTCTTCTAATCCCTGTGCTGGGACAGAATGAGCAGTTGCTGTAATTAACAAATGTTATTCCCAGAGCTGTACTGACATCTTTGATAATGTTGCTTCACAAACTATTAGCCATGATAATTTCAATTACATTAATTTAACACAGGAATGCAAAATCAGTGTTTGATAAGTGGGTAAAGCACACTATCAAGTGAGGAAATAAATTTTCTCTTCAAGTTGGGTAAAAATGTGACAGAAAACAATTGGTTGAAATAAATGAATATGACTCAACAACGTTCTTTTAACTTGAATTATGGGTAATATTCAGCAAAAATTAAATATAAACCTGAGAAAGAAATGGAAATTACTTTAGTCTAGATTCCATGTTTTCTGAAGCAGCTAATCTTTGGAAGGAAGGGAGAGAATAAAGATGGGGGGCGGGGGGTATGATGGCATGGACTGACTTCCTGTCTCTGGCCTACTACTACATACTGAATACTCAGACTTCCCTTTGGGAGGACTGTCAGTGTCTGATAATACTCATCTGCCCATGGCAATAGGCACTACACTGTACACTAGGGGTGGGCAAACTATGGCCTACGGGCCACATGTGGCCCGCTGGCCATTTTTATCTGGCCCGTGAGCGCAAGCCGGCCTACCTCCTGGCCTAGGGGCCAGGCAAGCTCGGCGTGCTGTGGGGACCAGCTCTCCGCGGCCGGGGGCTGGGCCCAGCGCCGCGTACTATGGGGCCCCACACTCCCGGGCCGGTGGCCAGGCCGAGCCCAGGGAGCCACAGGGACCCGCACTCAAGGGCTGGTGGCCACCGGCTGAATATAGTAAGGGGGAAGGGTTAGGTGGTGGGGTTCTGGGGGAGTTGGTTAGGGTGTGGAGATCTCGGGAGGGGGTAGTGAGGGAACAAAGCATGGGGGGCTGAGATTGGGGATGGGTTTCCAGGGGGTGGTGGTTAGGGTGGTGGGGTCTAGGGAGGGGGCAGTCAGGGAACAAAGAATAGGGGAGCTTACATATGTGGGGGGGGGGGTCCTGGGGGGAAGATTAGAGTGGGGTGGTATCCGGTGGGGTGATCAGGGGACAAGGAGATGGGTGGGTGTTGGATGGGTTGGGGGTTCTGAGGGGGGCAGTCGGGGTGGGAAGTGGGTGGGGTTCAGATAGGGCACAGGGTCAGGCTGTTTGCGGAGGCACAGCTTTCCCTACCTGGCCCTCCGCACAATTTTGAAACCCCGATGTGGCCCTCGGGCCAAAAAGTTTGTCCACCCCTGCTGTACAGTGTAGTTTACAGCTGTTGATAGTCATACTAATAGAAAGGATGGTTTTGTCATTATGGCACTGGATTGAAGTTAGGAGAGATCAGCATTCCATTCTCTTGTGACATGGCCAAGTCACTTACTGTCTCTGCACCTCAGTTGTCATCTGTAAAGTGGGGACACACTTCTCTACCTTTACCATTCTACAGACCTCTGGCTTCTCCCCCACAAACTTTCAATAATTTCTTGGTTTACCCACCGGTTGCAGCAACTTCAAGCTCCTCCCCACATTAAAAAGTTGCGGGGAAACAGGAGGCTTTTGGGGAAAGGAAAGCAGGGGAGTAATGGAGAAGTAGTGAGTGACAGTGATGGTCACTAGGAGGAAGAAGTAAGTTCCTTATCCAAACGTTATATGTATATATTTGCTATGAAAGAAGGTCCAGGTTAGCTCTGTGTTTCCAAACAGGTTTGTGCATTGCTCTGTGTTTCATATCTATGACTAAACTGCCTATAATTTCTAAAGAATTACTTTTTTCAACTCATTACAGTTGGTGAATCAAACAAAAGCATTTATGTGTGTTTGTCAGCAAAAACCTTAGGGCAATCTGACATGCTTCAGATTATTGTGATTTAAAGGGAGAACAAAATATAATTTTTGCAAAGGATTTATTCAACAAACTAAACACACACACTAAAATTGATTACAGTATTTGCAGTATATTGCCCCAGAGCTCTGTGGCTCATTTCTTGGTTGCACTTGATGTAGCAAATATACTGAATAGCAAGCTAGGGGCCATTATCTGTAATAGTCCCCAGATAGTAAAGGCATTTTGGAAGAGCAGTTTGAGTTTCCTATTAAGGTTTAACATACGAGGTTGCACTAGCTACTATTACAGAAGTTTAATTATGGGAGAAGCCGCTTTCTTTAATTATTGTAGCCGGCAGTGGCTAGAGAGGCAGGAATAATGAAGAGAAAATAGTGATGAAAGCATTAATTGAAAAAATGTGGCTTAGTGACATTTTCATGCTCAGTGACATATGGCTTCATCAGGAGAACCTCGTATAAGAGGCAGTTTGAGCAATAAGGTAGGATGTCATTACACAACCTATACATAGACTACTAGGAACAATGTGGGGCAAATATACAAAGCAAAAAACTTGAGGAAAGAGGAATGCCCTTCTCTTGATAAAGTAATATTCGGTGGAGGATATGGAGGTTGCTAATATCTTAGTCCATTAGTTATTTGCGCCATTAAAACAGTGAATTTCAGAAATAAAGACTGGTAATGGGATGCATGTCAACCCATAAATATTTTGCAGTATATATACATAATTCATGTATGGGACCGGAGAGCTACTGCTTTCAAACAAAGAATATGTCAATTAGATTTGATGAAAAATTAGATTCTTATTTTAATGTCATGGATCAGATTACTTACAGCCTGAGAATAAAAAGAATTTGTCTGATGAGCAGGACAGCTCAGTGTAACATTGCTTCCATATACCATTATCCCCAAGCTCTGTAATCAACAAAAAAGAAAGGGATGGGGGATGTTTGAAACAAAAGATGTTGCAAGATCTATGAGAGTAAATGCTTGCATTTTTCTGTCAAAAATAATTTACGTGACATCTGGCACCTGCCAAGCTTCTTTTGTTCAGTGTCCATATAATTTCATCCAATAGTCATTCAGAAAACACGGAAAGAAGGATTAAAAGGAATCAAAGTTACCAGAAATATGTAGTACACAAAAGCACGTTAAATAGATATGCCTTTACAAAGCTCAGTGGAGAGTGCTATTTTCAAAGATTCACATTGCTTATGGAAAAATATTAAGTTAATCCTAATAATTATTTGTCAATAATAAATTGGTATGATCTGTAATAATAATAATAATGAATAGTGATCATCATGTTGTTGTGTCTATTGGTTTTATTTAAGTTCAGTAAAAATATTGAATTTAAATTAGAGTTGTATAGGTTTATGGCATGGGATTTCCTGGGATGCAATCTGGAATTGCTGAGGTCTCTGTGCCACCAACCTGATTTTACAAGATCTTCAACCAAAACACAATTTTAGGTACAGTAAACCCTCGATTTAACGGACCTCGATTTAATGGACTTCGGATGCAACGGACAAAATTTCTGAGCAAGTCTGATGCATCCGAAATCCATTTCTCGTGGGCTGGCTGCTGGCTTCCGGCTGCCGCCCAGGTCACGGCAGCGGGCGGGCTGGCTGCCAGCTCCCGGCTGCCGCCCAGGTCCAGGCAGCGGGCGGGCTGGCTGCCGGCTCCCGGCTGCTGCCCGGGTCCAGGCAGTGGGCGGGCTGGCTGCTGGCTCCTGGGTCCCGCCCGAGTCCCGCCAGCAGGCGGGCTGCCGGCTCCCGGCTCCCGCCCGAGTCCCGCCTGCGGGCGGGCTGCCGGCTCCCGCCCGAGTCCCGCTAGTGGGCGAGCTGCCGGTTCCCGGCTCCCGCCCGAGTCCCGCAAGCGGGCGGGATGGCTGCTGGCTCCCGCCTGCGAGCGGGCTGGCTGGCTGCCGGCTCCCGCCTGCAGGCGGGCTGGCTGCCGGTTCCCGCCCAGCTCCCGCCTGCGGGCGGGCTGGCTGCCGGTTCCCGCCTGGCTCCCGCCTGCGGGCGGGCTGGCTGCCGGTTCCCGCCTGGCTCCCGCCTGCGGGCGGGCTGGCTGCCGGTTCCCGCCCGGCTCCCGCCTGCGGGCGGGCTGGCTGCCGGTTCCCGCCCGGCTCCCGTCTGCGGGCGGGCAGGCTGCCGGTTCCCGCCCAGCTCCCGCCTGCGGGCGGGCAGGCTGCCGGTTCCCGCCTGTGGGCGAGCAGGCTGCCAGCTCCCGCCTGCGGGCGAGCAGGCTGCCAGCTCCCGCCTGCGGGCGAGCAGGCTGCCAGCTCCCGCCTGCGGGTGGGCAGGCTGCCGGCTCCCGCCCGAGTCCCGCAAGCGGGCGGGCTGGCTGGCTGCCGGCTCCCACCCGGGTCCCACCTGCGGGCGGGCTGGCTGGCTGCCGGCTCCCAGCAGCCGGGACCCGGGCGGGCGGGCTGGCTGATGGGTCCCGGCTGCCGCCTGGGTCCCAGGCGGGCAGGCTGGCTGACGGGTCCCGGCTGCCGCCCGGGTCCCAGCAACGGGTGGGCTGCAGAGCTGCCGCCCCGACCCTGTGGCGGGCAGGCTGCTGCTCCGACAGCTCGTTTTTTCTTTTTTTTTATTAAAAAACGGACTTTTTGATTTAACGGACACCCCCTCGCCCGAATTAGTCCGTTAAATGGAGGTTTTACTGTACATCATAAAACAAGTTTATTAACTACAGCAAGATAGGTTTTAGGTGATTATAAGTTGTAGGCATAAAGGTTAGAGAGGATTACCAAGGAAAATAAAAATAGACACACTCTCTAAACTCTATAAATAGGATTTGAACCAAGCAGTGTCTCACCCTGTTAGATAGTACAAACAGGTCACATATCTTCAACATACAGGCTGGAATCTCCTTCGGCCTGGGAGCATCTCCTGAGTGCAGTCTTTTTCCTCCACACACTTTCCAGGTGTGGAGTTGTGGGGGGAGTGAGGCCAAATGATGATGTCACTTCCCCTCTTTTATACTTTCTTTCAGCTTGCTGGAAAGATCCTTTGCTATGATGTGTCAAGCAGTCTCCATTGTCTACATGCTTCTCTGAGAAGTCTCCATTGAATATAGTTCCTGGGATAGTCATTGGGAGTGTGGATTCCTTTAATGGACCATCAGTGCATCGGGCTTCTCCATTATTGCATTTAAAAAACAGGTTGTGGGATTTCCCAACCATATAACATATTTCAGTAACACAAACATAACAAAACTTCATAACTTCACATACAGTGATATCCTATTTGATTGCATGTGCTATTAATGTTCAACAGATTCAAGACATTTAAAATGATACCTCACCAGGCATATTTTGTACAAAACATATCATAATTATATGACAGTGATCAATGTGCTGCTCTGGTGCTTCTTTGAAGCACAGCATGTCGCACTATGATTTTATCTTGTATTTTCATCTACCTTCAGAACACTTTTCAATTTGCTAAACTTTTTTATTTTATGTCTGACCCCTACCAATGGGGCAGTGTGTTTGTTTTAATACCAAGTTTGGAAATCCTGAATACTGGTTTGCCTCATTTTGTAATAGGCAGAAAATATGCAAACTCAAAATAGTAAACCAAAAGATTAAAATCACTGTTTTGAATGTGATTTATGTGCCTAGTCAGTATAACAAAGAAGGTATCTGCAGTAACAGAGAGCTGAAAGGTTTCTGGGAGTTTTTGTTATTAAATACATTGAAAGTTTTATCCGAATATAGGAAGTATGGATTTTTCTAAATCTAAACTACTACACAGATATTAATAGTAGAACCAGTTCCACTTACAAAATACTAAGCACCCTGTCAAGTCCATGCTGCCTCAGCTTCACTGCTA
The DNA here is from genome assembly GCA_032164245.1 of Sternotherus odoratus. NCBI lineage: Eukaryota > Metazoa > Chordata > Testudines > Kinosternidae > Sternotherus > Sternotherus odoratus. The sequence continues at coordinate 56,187,644 of JAVMKO010000007.1, read as the reverse complement.
TTGGTAGAGGAGCTAGATAAATTAAAACTAACTCAAGTATATCTAAATATGCTGCAATTACATATCTAATTTCAATGAAGATGGTCCCTTAGTGATATATAGGAGTAATGGCCAAAATAGATAGCTGTTTACTTTGGTTATATTTCAAGTGACTTTTATAGTCTAAAACACACTCACCTAATGGTCTGAAAGAATTTTTGTCTTAAATTATTTATGGTTGCTCAAGTTTTTTTTTCCCCTCCAGAGACAGTAGATCAGACTAGATATTTATAAATTACTTTTAGTAAATAACAAGAAAAAATACTTAAGTGAGGGAAAGATTCAGTATTTTATTGTACATACACCACAACTAATCACTCTAAAAAAATGTAATGGATCATAGAGTACTTTGGTACTCTGTTTATTTTTGCAGCAAAAAGACTGTGTTATAACATACATTGTCATTTCTTAGCAGACTGTAGAGTAAAAATATGAGTGCAATTCATTGAAGAAAATAAATGACATTTTTAGAAACTTGTTTAGCACTTTGTGTTTAAAGCATGAATTTCTCTAATATCTGAATAAAATATTCTATCTTCCATAGAAGTGTACATCTTTCTTATGAAGGCTACATTCTGAAGGTTACAGAGTCTAATGAGAGGAGGGATTTAAACCATAGAGAGCTGCTATGGAGTATGGATTTGGAAGCTTGGTAGAGGCAAGGATTAGGAATAGGGCAGAAGGATGACTCAGTGGAGAAGGAATAAAGGCCTCAAAAGTATTGGATAACTTATTGGTACTTAAATCTGAAGAGGTGGAGAGTGACTTAGTGGAATCAAAGATAAAATAGTCACAAAGGGCACAAATTTCCCTGCCTCATACTAAGAGGGGACCTGCCATGTGTAAAGCTCCCCCTCTGTCCTCATGAAATCAGTGGGAGCAAGTGGTATGGGGCTTTATCAATAACATATGAGCTCACTTGGGACTTCCTACAGAATCCAGGATCTGCACGTAAGGTGAGGAGGGCAGGCCTACTGGGGTAGTGTCTGCCTTTCAGCCTCACAAGGAATAATCAGACAAGTGAATACAGCGGACTCTGTTGCTATGAGGTGGATTGGGGGAATGCCCTAAACCTCATCTGCCCAACAGAAAAAAAATCAGAGGTTTTTTTGAGAGGAGAATATCAGAGTTCTATTTCCCCTCTCCACCTTTCCTACCAACATGGGTTTTTTTTCTGGCCAAAGGGTGCAGTCTGCACTAAGATTGTGAATCGGGGAGTGTGGTGAGGGGGAATCAGAAAATAGGGTATCTGACTTCTGTTTTGCGTGTATATTACTTAGGAAAAACGTCTAGTCAATCCAAATAATTGTCAGAGAATTGCTTGGTCCTAAGGTCAGCGTGAAGTTGGCAGTTCAGAAGGGCCTCTACATTCTGTAACAAACTCAGTGTTATCTAACATTACCCATTGACATAATGGGTCAAATTCTGCTTTAGTTACACCAGAATTTGTCCAGAATAACTCAGTTGTAAGTGAAAGCAGAGTTTGTCCTCATAAATGGAATTCATGCCCAGTGCATTCAATGGCCTAAGGGATATAGACAGTTGAATACAATAAATTCAATTTTTGCCCACATTTTCTCAACATTTATTTTGATATATCATCTCCCCTTTGCAATTTTTTTCCATCTGAAGTTTTTTGTTTTAATTTCTATGTTTTCCCATTCTGTTTTCTTTCTCCCTTCTAAGGTTTGTGCTCTGCCAGGTAATTTCATTTTGAACTTTCATTGGTGCTTTTGTTTCCAGTGTCAGAGAAGGAAATAACAGCAACTGATTAAAACTCTAAATTCAGATGTCCTTATAATGATGAGCCAGGTTATGACAGAAAAAGAAAGCAGGCCTGACAGCAGAAACCAGTCATGACCGTAGGAAGACGTGTAATAAACTGAAGAACAAAAGCACTGAAATCTCCACTTTGGAAGATCTGAAATTGGTTTTTTCCTGTTCTCTTTAAATTATAGCAGTAGTGCTGTGAGCAGCTGGTGTTAGAGAAATCACTATATAATTGAGAGAGAGAGAAAGAGTAGAGCATGCCTATAGAGGTGTGTGTGTGTGTGTATATATATATATGAAAGTAATTTCTTTCTGAAGTGGGCTGTGAAAGGGAGTTTCTCTCCTGGGATTGTGATCTGCACAGTCTGACTCATTTCCACCTTGGCAATTCCTAGGGAAATTTGATTAGAGATGGCAAGTCAGCAATGACATTACTTGCAATTATAATGTTATGTAAATTTATGGATGGAGCTCATAGTGCTTCTCATAGTGAAGGGTATGTAACATTTTCCAAACGAATGTCCTATTGCCATCTACCCTCATGAAACAATAAGGGCCTGTCGATGTGGACCGTTAGTTTACAGTAAGCTGGGGTGTAAATCTCCAGCATGCTAGCCTGTAGTGCACCATCTGGTCATGTGGATCCTAACACTGGGCACTACAAATTATGTAGTTTCCAAAACATTTACCTTTCAGGGCTAGATGTCCCATGCGTGCTGCTTTCAAACTGTGTTCTTCGCTTTCCCCATCATTTACATAAAAATGTAGCCATATTTTTTCCAGGTACTGCTGCAGATGGGAACTTGACATAGACATGGGGTCAAGTTCTGCAGAGATTTAAAGGGCAGTGTAATTTGATCAGGCAGGATAAGCTATACAGTAGAGTAGCTTGCATTCATCTGGCATTCAGTGGGTGTATTTTATATACCACAGTGGTGAGCTGGGTACCAAGTCAATGCAAATTACACCACTTTACCAATCACATCAGTTTTCTGACACACTTTTATGGAAGAGGCATTCATTTACAGCAGGGCTATATTTTCCCCAGAGTCCTCTTTAAGGACTAGTGATTTGCTTAATTTAGAGAGAGAGAGAGAAAAATTTTAAAAAATGAATAGTATACTTAATTGAAAAATCGCTCTTGAGCATACCTACTTTACTAAACATCTGCCAAGCTGTTAGTAGGGCTTAATGAGTCACCACCTCCTTTCTGACTTCACTATAGTTTCTTTATGCCTGGCTTGATGGACCATGGGCTCTAGGATTGCTGTTGGCTTCATTTGAATGAGAGAGAGAGAAAATCCCTCTTTGAAATGCACACAGTATAATCCTCCAAAGAACTGCTTCATCAGTAACAGAAGAAAATCAGCAGTGTGAAATAAATCACTTTTCTAATGGGAAGCTTTTGTATTAACCTATGACAAAGAGATATCTGCTGCCCACCTTGTAAGCCAACACACTGATGTCCTATTGATTAAATTCTGCAGAAAACTCTCTGAAGCCAAATAATAACAACAAGATAATGGAATGTGAAATTTACTCTTCATTCAGGGCCAGATTTTGGCTCTTCATGAGCAGGTGTACAGGGTTCAGGCAGCATCCAAGGTACCAGTATTGTGTGAGAAAGGCATAGCACCACCAGTGTTGGACAATTTAACCAGGGTGCGGGACAGATCATGAATAGAGCCACATGCTCTTCCACAACTGCTGCTCGTCTGAAACTAGCTGTGTGGGAAGCCCGCACTACACTTCCAGAACATTAACACCACTGCTGAGTGCACTTTTTCAATCCTGTGAAGACTTTGTGCATGAGTCTGGCCCCCTGAAGTAGCAGTTCCAGATACCCTCCTCACCATCCAGCACAGATGTGAGTACTGCATCTAAGTCCCCAAGTGGTTGGATATACAAGACTATAATATTTATTACTAGCGAAAATACCCAGCGTTGCTCCGGTCAGTCGGAGGTGGGGAGGGGGCAGAGAGCTGAGCGAGTGCGGGGTTTGTTGGAGGGGAGAGGGGGCAGAGAGCAAACCTGACATCCTCACCTCGCCCCCCGACCAAACCCAACACCCCCACCGCACTTATCCCTCAACCAACCGCGACTCACATTTTCACCCCCCACCCAAACCCAACACCCTCATGTCTCCCCCCTACCAACCCCTGACCAACACCCACACCTCACCCCCCGTAGACCAAACCTGACACACCCACCTCACTTCCCCCCCAACCAAACCCAACACCCCTACCTACCACCACAAACAAACCCGACACCCACACCTCACTTACCCCTCGACCAACCCCGACCCCCCTCCTCACCCCCCCCAACCAAACCCAACACCCCCACCTTACCCCCCCACCAAACCCAACACCTCCTGACCAACCCCAACACCCACACCTCACCCACCCCGACACATTCCCAACCCCCAAGACCAAACCCAACACCCCCATCTCACTTACCCCCCGACCAAACCCAACACCCCCACCTCACCCCCCGACCAAACCCGACACCCCTACCTCACTTATCCTCTGACCAAACCCAACTCTGGTCTGTCGGAGGTGGGGAGGGGCAGAGAGCTGAGTGAGTGCGGGGTCCGTTGGAGGGGGGAGGGGCAGAGAGCTGAGCGAGTGCAGGGTCCGTTGGAGGGGGTATTATGATATCATAACTATGTCACAGAGAACAGCAGCTGCCCAGCTGATGTGATTGGCCTTTAAATAATTTCACCCCTCGGGGGCGTCAGAAGTGAGATTTGAAAAATTTTCGACTCTTACCCTGATTAGGACCCTAAGACCTCTAACTGTACCAAATTTCAAGTCTCTAGCTCAAACGGTGTGGAAGGAGTAAGCGCACGTACATACACGCACGCACGCATACACGCACGCATACACCATTTGACTTTTATATATATAGATTCACTGACAAATAATTTATCATGATAGAGACCATATTTTATGCCCCGAGTAGCACACCACATAAGTGTGTGTCTAAGTTTAAGTATGTGAGTACTGCCATTGAAGTTAAGAAAAAAAGCATGTACCTAATTTTAAGCACGTTAATGAGTGTTTTGAGCTGGGGCTTAATGTATAAAACCAAATGGCAGAGTTGAGTGCAACTTTCACCCTTAATTCCGTATTTCTTGTTTTATGTGTAAACTCTTTCTTGATGATTTTTGCACCTAGAAAATGTGTGGGTTAGGCAGCAAAATAGGTAGGTTACAAGAAATTTTAAACACTGGATTAACTGTGTGTGTACAGAGATGCAGAGGAAACATAATGTTAAATATTTTCTGTGCAATTTCAGGTATGTATGTAGTATATATGTAAATCATTCAGGAATATTTTCCTTTTTCTTTGCTTTTGTCAGAACATTCTCAAAAGTCAGAAAAGGAAAGATGAATAAAATAAGGAATTCAGAGATTTAATTATTCTAAATAACTGTTCCAAATACATCCATTTATACTGGATAACTTAAATTAATAAGTATTTTGAATGTTTTAAATCTTGAAGTGAAAAGCATTGACACAGCAGTACTTTGAGCAAAGATACAAGTGACGGTGAAAATGATCAAATTACTTAGGTTAAAATTACTTGCATGAATCAGTCTTATTATCACTATCAAACACAATTATTAATAATGCAAATATTCTTTGTTACACATTTCAGTCACTCATTTGTAAGTGAGTTTTTACATAATGATATTTAATTAGACTTCAACTGATGATGAATTATATTTAATTATCCAGTAAACTTTTCCCTTTTACAAATACTGTCATTGGGCTGGATTCTTATGATGTATACATTCTTCGGTCATATGAAATCCAGCTACTAAATGCCACTCTTTAAACAATCTTAAAAATGGGAAAAAACCACTTATGATTTTTCATTTCATTATATAATAAATGTATTGTGTGTCCCTGATAATATATAGTTGTCTTTCACCTGGAACATGGAGACTTCTCTTTGACTGTGGGCCATTTTACAGTCTTGTATTAATCTGCTGAGGTTGTAAGTGGTTGCCTATTTTCTGATTAAATTTATGAGCCTTTCAAAGTATAGCCTGATTAGTTCAATTAAATGAGATTATTAATTATGGATGAAATTTTGTTCTGTAAATTTCATGAAGATTTAAAGTGTCTTTCAGTTGTTATTATTATGTATTCCACTAGTCATTATCTCTTTATTTATGAATACTAATTTGCTACTATTGATTAAAGTTGCTTTCCCATGCAAATTGGAGTGCTTCATTTTCATTATCTTATTTTTCATCAGCATTGAGGCATTTCTGTAATATTTTACATCAGTTATTTCCAAAATGTTGTTAGACTTCAAGTACTTCCAGCTCTGTCTCAAAATATCATGTGCTGTATCATAAATAAACTAGTTTAGGGTTTGCCTTATGGATTAAATGTTTCTTGTCAACTCTTGTGTATTGACTTTTCTAATCTAATTAACTAACTTTTATAAAGATAGGAAACAATATGCCATAAAGCACTGCAAAGAAGCACAGTTAATAAATCTGGCATGACAAAATAAAAGTAAAGGATGGGTTTCAACATGGTCTTAAGCGATTTGTTTAATATATGTACTATGATACTCCATCTTTGACAGAGGGCCAAGTCTTCAACTGATGTAAAATAGCATAGTTCCACAAGCTGAGGTGCTGATTTATGTCCTACATTTTCTGAGAAGAAAATGACATAGTCATAGGCACTGAGTGTTCAGTTACGAGCCTGATGGGGTCGTGGGTACAAACAGAATGTGGAATTGAGCCACAACTGGGTAAAAGGAGAAGCCTTAAGTGTACAGAATCATTAGCTGCCACACATTTTCAGTATCTTACTATTATTGTATATGAAGAGTGCATCTTTAAGCAGAAAGCTGTGCTAAACCTTGTCCTTAACTATAGTGGAGTTGGTGCTCCGCTCCGTATTACTAAATTGTGCATTCCTTTTCTTTTTGCTTGTAGATTAGGCAGCTGTTTCTCCAGCTGTCTGCAAATTGGCAAACATAATCCAAGTGTCTGGTGGAGGACTGTCTAACTCTTCCTAGAAGCATTTATTCAGTAAGTATTGTCAATATAAGAGCGTTGTTCAATTTTTTCAGAAATGATTTTTATTAGCATTTCTATGGATAACTGTTTCATGTACATTCCACAAAAATATAGTACAAGCTATCATTATAACTACAATAAATGTATGTGCCATCTTTCAATCCTCATTATAAACCACTCACATGGAGTTCCATGATATTGGACTAATTGAAGGAAACAGATATAACTGAAAAAGGAGACCAAAGGTCATGTTACATTTTTTATTATATACAAAATGATGCTTTTGAAAGTGCTCATTAAAACTACCCATCCATTTGCACCATTTATCAAGTACAAGCTGGCACAAGTGAGAACAGAAAGTCATAAGCAGCAAAATCGACCTTAAAAGATGAGTAATGAGTAATGGAACTCATTGGGAATTTGATGTTGCTAAAGCCATTTTCAGCCTATGAGTTTTGGGCTTCTCATTTAGTGAGATTTAATTACATGGAAAGTTAGTTTAAAAATTTCAGTCTCATCAGAAAACATAATGTAATATGTCAGCCTTCAGGAAGACACACAAAGATTTAAGCAAAGGTCAGTTTTATTGTCCAGGTACGTCTTTGACAGTGTGCAGGTTTCATATCAATCCAAGTTAAAATGTAGAGAAAATGAGCTAGTGTATGTGTTGCATTAGGCAAAACTTTAAGATTAAAAAAAAATGTAGCCTCTGGCAGTGGACAGGCTTAAGCATTGCTGCCGTGGCAAATTAAATATTAAAGCTACCGATATCATTGAGAATTCTGCATGTACTGCTAGAAGAAGGGGTGGCTGTTGACTGTTGGGCTTGTCTGGATGAATTTCTAATGTATGTATATATACTTTCTTATTGTCTGAGACCTATGAGAAGTCTGGTATCAACTTCAGTGCTATTCCTGGGGAAAAAAACCTGAATGAACTGGGGGAAAAACAGTCAGTCAGAGGATCCAGATATGTTACCAAAGAAAACAGCAAATGCTAGAGAGGTCTCTTGAAGAGGCCAATTAAGAAATTAAAGAGGGTTTGTCTATAACACATTCTACCTTCAAGCACAAAGCTATTTTGGCGAATATTGATTAGTGCCTGCAGACTATTGATCTTTCTTCTGTGTGCAGCCGACCAAACTATTCATAGTGGGGAAAATATTCAATAAATTTAAACCCTTTATTCTGTTTGTGACTTGTCTGTGACACTGGATGTCAATTTTGTAGAAACCTGTTTGCTCTTTGTAATCATTTTCAGATTTTTTTTTTATCAACACAATTGAGCCCAGGATTGTTCACAGACTTTTTGTGGTAAGATTTCAGTTGATTATACAGCTACTAGAATTCACTATTTGAGCATTGAGGTTGCCTAAGTCACACTATGTTGTTTCTATTCTCTGATTGGATGACTTAATTGTTATCAATTATTCCTGCTTCCGTGTGAAATAAACTTCATTTTATTAATAACTAGCGAAAATACCCGGCGTTGCTCGGGTCAGTCGGAGGTGGGGAGGGGGCAGACAGCTGAGCGAGTGCGGGATCCATTGGATGGGGGCAGAGAGCAAACCTGACACCCCCACCTCACCCCCCCGACCAAACCCGACACCTGACCAACACCCACACCTTACCCCCTGTAGACCAAACCTGACACACCCACCTCACTTCCCCCCCCAACCAAACCCGACAGCCCTACCTACCACCACAAACAAACCCAACACCCACACCTCACTTAACCCTCGACCAACCCCGACCCCCCTCCTCACCTCCCCAACCAAAATCAACACCCCCACCTCACCCCCCCACCAAACCCAACACCCCCTGACCAACCCCAACCTCCACCCCTCACCCCTCACCCACCCAGACACCTTCCCACCCCCCCAGAGCAAACCCAACACCCCCGGCTCACTTACCCCCGACCAAACCCGACACCCCCACCTCACCCCCCGACCAAACCCGACACCCCTACCTCACTTACCCTCCGACCAAACCCAACTCGGGTCCGTCAGAGGTGGGGAGGGGGCAGAGAGCTGAGGGATTCCGGGGTCCGTTGGAGGGGGGAGGGGGCAGAGAGCTGAGGGATTCTGGGGTCTGTCGGAGGGGGTATTATGACATCATAACTATGTCACAGAGAACAGCAGCTGCCCAGCTGATGTGATTGGCCTTTAAATAATTTCACCCCTGGGGGGCGTCAGAGGTGAGATTTGAATAATTTTCGACTCTTACGGTCATTAGGACCCCAAGACCTCTAACTGTACCAAATTTCAAGTCTCTAGCTTAAACGGTGTGGAAGGAGTAAGCATACATACACGCATACATACACACACGCATACACCATTTGACTTTTATATATATAGACTAGCAGAAATACCCGGTGTTGCTCGGGTCCTTCGGAAGGGGGGAGGGGGGAGAGAGCTGAGTGAGTGCCGGGGCCATTGGAGTGGGGGCTGGGGCAGAGAGCTGAGCGAGTGCGGGGTCCATTGGAGGGTGGGAGGGGGGAGAGAGAGCTGAGCAAGTGGGTGGGGGGCATTGGAGTGGGGGGAGGAGGGGGAAATTTTAAAAATTGTTGATTCTTTCCTGAGGGATAGAGAGCTCAGTGAGTGTGGGGGCCCCTGGATGGGTGGAAGAGAGCTGAGCGAGTGTGGGGTCCATTGGAGGGGGGAGGGAGGAGAGAGCTGAGCAAGTGCCGGGGCCGTTGGAGGGGGGGCAGGGGCAGAGAGCTGAGCAAGTGTGGGGTCCGTTGGAGGGGGTATTATTACATCATATCTATATCACAGAGAACAGCAGGTGTTAACCTGCTGCCCAGCTGATGCGAATGGGCTTTAAAGAATTCCGGGGTCCATTGGAGGGGGGAGGGGGCAGAGAGCTGAGGGATTCCGGGGTCTGTCGGAGGGGGTATTATGACATCATAATTATGTCACAGAGAATAGCAGCTGCCCAGCTGATGTGATTGGGCTTTAAATAATTTCACCCCTGGGGGGTGTCAGAGGTGAGATTTGAAAAATTTTCGACTCTTACTCTGATTAGGACCTAAGGCTTATAACTGTACCAAATTTCAAGTCTCTAGCTCAAACGGTGTGGAAGGAGTAAGGGAACGTACATACACGCACGCACACATACACGCATACACCATTTGACTTTTATATATATAGATATGAATCTCTGTTATAAGTCTGAAATTCACTTCCTGTGATCATTCAGAAAATTAGCACATAAGAGCTTTAGAGCAGGGATTTCCCCTTACATAGTTTGTGCTTTGTTCAGCACACTAGGACCCTTACTGTGAATAGGGACTCTGGCTGCTATTGTAGTACAAATAATATCTATGCAGTTAACAGTTTGGATATGGGAATGTTCACAAACAGAAAATAATAAAGGTATGTAACTGTCCCTGCCAGCAGGTATATGGGATCTTGGGGAGCAATTACCACACAGGTGGGGTGCAAAATAAACTTTATTAAGAAAATGCAAAAACAGGGAAAATTTAATAGTGAGGGGTATGGGGTTTGTTAAAGTAGACAATTGGGGAGGGGTTTCTTTTAGTAAATGGGGTAGGGGGTTTCAATAGTGGGGTACAATACAGTAGGGTACAATACAGTTGGTAACCAGTTAACACTGAAGTATAAATGTAACAGGTAGCTAACAATTTCTATGTAAAGAGTGTGTCACAGCAGCATATAACCAACTAACAGCATGGATAAAATGTGTTAAATAACCAATAACTTTAGGTAAAAATGTAAATGTAAAATGTGAGGTGTGTTAGAGAGAAAAGGGGTAACCAATGGGGTTTTATGCTAGAAAGAGAGAGAGAAGACAGGCTGTAAGTTGAAACAGCAGAGAAGTAAAGGTTGGGGGATGGGGGAAGAGGAGCATGTGGTGGAGGGAGCTTTAAACTCAGGGAGACACAGAGCAGACAGGCTGCAAGTTTAAACAGCAGAGAGACAATTATACAAACACAGCAAAATCTTATCTATGATTTAACTTAACCAAAACTACACAAATTAGCAAATAACAAAACACAATGCAACAATTCTTTAAGGCTAACTTACAGGGTACAATGCAAGCAATTTTCTAAACCTAACTTAACTACAGCTATGCAAAATGAAATTACAACTTATCTAGACTAAAAGACAAAATCTAACCTAATGGGTGCACCTTATACTAGGGGTAGTTTCAGAGGGCAGAGTGGTGTGTGCCCAGGTACAGTCCAGGAAGGCACAGGCTTATTTCTAGCAGCAAAGGCGCTGCAAAGCAAGAAACAGATTACAGATACAGACCAAGGAGTTTAAGAGAGGTTTTAAGACACAGACCAAGGTTTAGTTTGAATCTAAGAGAGGTTTTAAGACACAGACCAAGGTTTAGTTTGAGTCTAAGAGAGGTTTTAAGACACAGACCAAGGTTTAGTTTGAGTCTAAGAGAGGTTTTAAGACACAGACCAAGGTTTAGTTTGAGTCTGTGTGTTGGGGAAACAGAGCCAGCAGCTAAAGTAATTAAGTATAGAAAGTTTCACAGAGGGATTCTCACCAGTCCCAAGGCAGCAGCAAAGGCAGAAGCAGCAATCAACATCAGAAGAAGCCAGGAGGGCTCGGTACAGTCCTGATAATCAAGAGGTCTCTCAGGCAGCAATTCGTTCTTCGTGGGGTGGGGGGTTAAAAACGGGGGTACGCTCAAAAATAAAACGAGAGCGGAGAAAGGACCCCCCAGAACCCCTGGCTGATCAGACCAGGTAGCAATGCAGGAACCTTTCTGATGTTTGTTTAAAAAATGCCTGTTCTTAAAGGCAAACTCAGGCAGTTTCCCCGCCAGTAATTCTGATAGGCTCCCTCTGTCACAGGGGAGGAGATTCAGGGAAAAACTGCAGGTGAACATAGAGACATGCCTGGGCAGAGTCCTGACCATAGGCGTGAGTTCCCACCTCATGACTCAAAAGCACATGAGGCCTATGACTCATGCCTAGGATCTCAAAAACACATTAGGTCTTACAGCTTTGGACATTGCCTACCCTACACCGAGCCCAGGTTTAACAAGGTGATAACAGGAGCAACCCTTTGAACAGGGCAGTCGTCCCACTTAGCACGCAGCACAAGTGGCCATCCCTTTGAGAAGGGCAATGGCTCTTGGTAAACAACTTAAGGGGCCCTCCCTCTGAGAAGGGCAGTGGCCCTGGTAAACAACTTAACAGCCAGGGAGGGGCGGCCACAGGAGAACAAAAACAAAATGGAGTAAGGGGACAGATGTAAGAAACAAAATGGAATAGGGGGAAAGCTGTAACAGACAGTAACAAGCTGTATTGATACTTGGTTTTTAGCTCACTGTTTTGCTTAAATATTCAATCATCTTTAGCAACAGCTATGTCTGAATCTCCATCTCAAATCTATTTTACAACATATAGGTGTCAGATATACACAAATGTTCAGTTTAGGGCTGGCTGAATAATTTTCACCTCAACTGTTTTCAATGGAAATTTGAGGGTTTGTCTGAAGGAAAATTTTCACAAAAGTGGTATATTTTCCAGAGAAATTTTAAACATACATGCTCTAGCTCTGATCAAGCTAGCATGCTAAAAATAGCACTGTGGCCATGGTGGCACAGGCAGTGCCTCAGGCTAGTTGTCTGAGTACATACCTGGGATCTCAGACTGGACTCTGTTCAGACAGCTAGCCTGAGCCTCCATCCTTGCCACCCTGGTCACATGCTATTCTTAGTGTACTAGCTTGATCAGAGCTAGCTCATGTTTTTCTACTATGCTAGAAGTTGTACCTCCTAGCTGCAGTGTAATGGACCCTAACAATAATTCACTTTATTTACATACAGACACCAGTCCGGAAATGAGATGCTCAAACAGCTTTCTGCTTCTTCCTGGAATCTTAACACAGAAGAGAGAGCAACTCTGTCTCAAGAATTTACTCCAATCAGAGAGCAAACTCTTGCACAGTGACAACTCTGCCCTAGCTGCCGGATAGAGAATGTTTTGTAATGCCAAAGCTATAACACAGCATGTCTTTCTAAGAGTGTCCAAACTTGCATGCAAGCTTAGAAAAAGTAAATGGCAGACTATATATGTGCCACCTGGTGATGCTTGACATAAGACTATATTATCTAGCATGAGTGGCTGAACTTTAAAAATATGTGGTTATATCATGACATATTCCTTACTTAGGCAAAACATCGAATGAAGTCAATGGGAGTTATACCAGCATAAGAACTTCAGGATTTGTCCCATGTATTTTAAGTTAATATTCTGCATCACCATAGGTTTTCCTATGTCCATCTCTGTGAAAAGCTATAGCCAATGGAAGAGCATCTTTCTATCTATCATGCTTCATTTCACAGTTCAGTCCTCACGTTTAAAAAATTGCTCTTTCAACTCTGTGCTCATTATCTCCAAGAGCCCCAGTAAACTTTTGTGACATATAAAAGCCAAATTTTCAGCTTTGACACATTTAGTCTTCCCTCCTTTGTGGCCCCTAGATACACTTCTTAAAGGTAAATTGCAATATATGGTAAGTTCTACAGTAGTGTTATGATAGCAATTCCATGACTCTCATTGATCACCATGTGCACTGATGACAGATTCCTTCCAAAGTTTTTTTTTCTTTTATACGAAAAAAATTAAAAAATAAATATAAAGTAAATAACACATACATAAAACCAAAGCTTCCTATATTTGTAATTAATGGAGTGTGTATTTTCCAAAACCTAATACAAAGCTGTCACATTAAAGTAACATTTTGGAAAATCATTATAAGTGATTTGTGGTAATTTCAGTTTGATGGTGAAAAAGAATGAATTACTGGATTAATGTATTTTAACAGTTTATGCTGCCTCATCTTTATTTTATAAACTATCACACCATCTAAGGCTAATTTCACTAGGGCTAAGATGGTTCTGTGGTGTAGAATGAATCTGTATGGTGGCTAGCTCCAGCTGCTGTCAGTATTATATGTCAAACAGACAACATACCTGGAAAAGGATATACATTACATGCAATACTGTAAAGTCGAAGCACAACTAGGGGACAATTTCTGCCATGAAAATCCAAAGTAATTACATTGACTTTGATTCGTTTAAATCTGCAGTATTTAGTCCTAAGGAGGCCTCTTCCCTTTGCACATAAACCAGTGTAAATCAAGAGTTATTTAGAGTATGCCTAGACTATAAGTGCTACAGTGGCACAATCTTCTTCCCATTTCAGAATCTGGAGAGACTCTTCCTACATTTGTGCTCCCAGGGTGTAGGTGTTGGTGGTGAAGAAACAGAGCTGGTGCAAAAGCATAGGACCTTCATGTGTGTTCTCTGTGATGTGCCAACGCCATTGAGCTTTTTCTGTGGCAAGGCAAACCCTGGCTCACCAAAGGGATAACAAAGGGGTATATCACTAGCCAGATCCTTACAAAGATTTTTCTGCCTCTCAGATGCCTTGTATGTTCCATCCCACAATAGGAGGTGATCTCAGCCTCAACAATTACATTTCATTATACCTATATAAAAAGGTATGTTGTATGAAAGCTATTTGAAGGACATATAAAGTGTCTTCAATGAAAATCATGAATGGAATTATTTCCCTGGAATGTTCTTATGCTTCTGAAAGAAAGTCAGTCAATTTCTTTAAATTTCATACTACTTAATTGATTTATTTTCCCTCCCCCATTCCCTTGACCCTTTGGAGAATGTACCCACAAAAGATGTGAGAGTTCTTCAGCTACTGTATATTTTCTAAGCATTTACACTTGAGAGAGTTTGCTGGCTGCAAACAAATAGGCTATATTTCATGTCTCTAAGAATCTCGTAACCCAACATGAGCAAAATAACAGAGGAATACTGCCCAGTAAGAGCGGTTTAGGGATAAAAGCAATAGTCTGCTTCAGGAGCGTATTCATACTTTGATTTGGCAGTGTCTGCACAACCACCTCTCCTATTAGAGATCAGCGAGCATGTGCTGCAGGCAATTACCTACCTATCCCTGCCCTTATTGTATGACCTACTTTAAATTTCATTTTGCAAACAAGAGTAATTGCATGAAAGGACTTTATCTTCCCAATATGTCTGTTTTCAAACTGAATTGCTGGTGATTCTATCAGTGACTTCTGATCAGTAACTATCTGTGGTAGTAAGAAAAATATTTTACCCCATGAATGTACCAGAAATAGCTATTGCTAAGTACTTTTGTATAAGGATAGTTACCTGTGATATATGTTGTCATGATGATCTGAGAGATCATGCCATAAAGGAAGATGAAACATCTTTTTTTCCCCTTGAGATTGGGGGAGAGACTATCTTCAAAGATTTTCATCATTAGGAATTCTCAACAATTTCAAAGGTTTTCTCTGGTAGAATTCTGCTTGATTCTATGTTCAAATGATTGCCATTAAAACTGTGTATTACACCTCCCTTGAATTTTCAAAAGAGTGGCTCATCAGTCAGAATTTCAAACTGAGCTGGTGATGTGTTTGGGGATCATGTTTTCTGGCATCGGCAAAGAAACAAAGAAAAGGGGCATTTCAATGATCTGTCAAAAGTCAGAAAACAGCAGGAGAAATTATCAAAGGCAGTGCTGTAATAGAATGGTCAAGCTACCCCGCCTAATCCTGAGGGTGCTTACTGCCTGTGATGAAATACAACCTGCATTCACAGCCCACTCATTATTGTAATAATCCTACTACAAAGAATGCCTTGTAAGGTATCATTTGAAAATTCATAATGTGTTGGTCAGTATTGTCCTGGTAAAATGTATGTGGTAACATTCTAGGTAACATATAAGATTTCCCTGTAGGATAGTAACACACGTTCCAAACCCCACAGCCCCGCCAAGACAGAAGTCAGATTGTCCTAAACAAAGGAATGAATGTGAGGTTGCCTTAATTTATATTAAAGCAGTAAACAAAGTCATCAAGCAGGGAGGGAAAACAAAGGGAATTCAAAAATCAGCAGGATATCCTCTCACATATACCCTTTGTCAACTCTTTCTCAGCTGGAAATATTTTTAAAGAGGGGGACTGAAACTATAAAAAAGTATGGACAAATCTCGGAGGGCCCACACACATCCTATCCCAAGCCCACCTCATCTCCACACCTGAGAAGACTAAAGGAAACAGCTCTTGGACTCTGGGTAGGGGCTGATCTGAGAGTTTGGTTACTAATCTGCTGGAGCATCTCGTGAGAAACTGCTTCAATTAATGTTTTATCTTTATCTTTCTTGTAACTATTTCTAACTTGTATGCCTCATAAGTTGAATTCAGTTAAAATCTATCTCTTTTTAGTTAATACACTTGTTTTTATTGTTTCATATAATCCAGTGTGTTTAAATTGAAGTGTCTGGGCAGCTATTTAAGGTGATAAACTGGTATATTACTCCCTTAAAGGACTAATGGACATAATATATTTGTATTGTCCAGGAAAGGGCTAAGCAATACATAACATACATTTGTGGGAAAAGATCCAGGGCAAGGGGTTTGTTGAGGTCACTGCAGCATAACCAAAGCTGGTGAGAGCCAGAGTGTAGCTAGCAGGTTGAAGTTACACAGAGACACCCAGTGTGGTTTGTATACTGGAAAGCTGCTTGTGAGTATCCCAGGTATTACAGCAAGGCCATTGTAAGGCACCTAAGGTCACAGGGCAGGAATGACATAGATTCCTACTAATTTGGATTTTGCTCCAGTGTGTCTCCCTGCCCTTAACTCTCACTGAAGTCATGGGAGGCAAAGTCAAAGTAGGTGCTGAGCAGCTCCCAAGCAATCAGCAGGGAGATGTTCAGCACTCAGCTCAAGTCCTAGGGATCCTTATATTCTGACCTGCTGAGAGTAACTTGGAGAATTTATTATCACTGTTGGAAGAATGGAACTAGAAGAGGACCTAGTGCATCCACAGGCCCCAGTTCTGTTATCTGGATGCATCTGTGTTCTCTTGAGTTTATTTGGTTGTTTATTTTAATAGATTAATCAATTTTTACAACACTTTGATTCTTTTTTTAAAAAAAATCTCTTATTGACACTTCATGTAGGGAGACTCAGTCCTTGGTATCATTAGTGGTTTTATACCATACTATATCAGAGCATAGCAATGTAAATCCCTAAATGTATATCATTCAGATAATTCTTTTTGGCAGAGTAACTTTAGGACTAAATACATCCTAAAGAATTTTACATTCAAGAAATACAAAATCCAACTACAATTATTTTTAATCACGTCTCTTTCTAGCATGTAGTCTATTTTGTTGAATCCAAAGACTTATCATTTGGAGAAAAATATTTTCCCTACTCTGGGATATGGAATAATCCTTTCATATACTTTAAAGGCATTTGTGTGGAAATAATGTTGGTTCACAAATAACATTGGATATATTAATAGAGATTCATATAATGGAGGGAAGTTTAGGTCTCAAAGGAAATTCAAGTTCACATGCTCTCCCTCTCTCATTGATCTCTTATACAGATACTAGGTATTATGGATATAGCAAAGCTATATTAATTGTATTGCTTAGTCCTGGACATTCATGCTGTAAATGTCAAGAGTTCATGTCAAAGGTTAGCCCTTTGGTAGGGTTCATGTCCCATCTTTTGTGCTCAAGGGAGAGATTAGTTCTTTCTATCTTTTTGCACTGAGAGAATGGGCTGGACACTATATGAATTGTAAATTTAATGAACTTGAATGGTTAAAGAGTTGTAAGTATGTAAAATATTCCACTCCTTACTGCCTGAATAAGGTGTCTCCGAGATAAGTTAATTAATGGAAGTTACTTTATTCCATTAAAAAATACATGACAGAGACAGATAAATGTTGGAAGTGTAATTCTCAATCATTCCTGTTGTTAATTAATAATTGATTATCAGTGTCAGTCTTCCTTCCCTATTTATATCCTGTGAACTTTATATATTTATTAAACATTATATCTTTTGCATAATGATACTACTGTTTTGTCTTTTGCTTTTTTACAATCAATTCAATATTGTTGATTATTTCATATCCTTGAGTAGTGTAATACTGTTTGTCATACGGTAGTTTGATTATATATATTTAGGTGAGATTTTTCAAAACTACTCAGCACTGGCATAATCCCCCTTTCCCCCAAAATTAATGTTCAGAAGCCCTCATTGCTGATTTAATTCTGCTTCTACTGCCAGTTTTTCTTCAATAGAAGCAAAGTTAGAACAATGCCTTTAAGCCTAACCCTTAACCAATATTGCAGCATATATACGTTAAGGCCCATTGTGGTAGAAGATATGTAAAAAAATATGTAGAGTATTGTTATTACTGACCTATAGCACATCATCACTTTTAACCACTGAAATCCGCAGGGCATTTCGCGTAGAAATAAGAGGCATAATTCAGCTGATTTAAAAAGAAAGTCATAACAGTTTTTGATGTAAGCTGTCAACTTTGACAACATTTTGTTTTGAAATAAAACAAATGAAGCATTATGATAACTTGCAAATGTTTGACATTTTTTGTTTTGAAATGACTTTTTGAAACAAAATTCATTCATATAATACAAATCATTTAAAAACATTCCAAAACATCAGCATTGAGGAAAAAGTTTCAAGTTTATCAAAAATAAATTTTGATTTTATTCTGTTCCAGAAGGGGAGAAAATTCAAAATAGTAGAATTTTCCACAAAATGGAAAATCTAGTTCCAGTCCAGTTCCATTCAGGGCCTTATTGTGATTGGTGTTCCACAAACACAGTGGCAGACATCGTTCTCATCCCCAAAAGCTTAACATATATACACACAGAAATGATAAATGTCTACCTCACTACAGCACAAGTACAGTTTATCTTTTTGACACAGGAAAAAAATATAGGCAGCATGCCAGATGGAAGATTAAATGTACATTTCCCACATTCATATTTTTGTATTTCTAAATATAATACACCAAAGGATTGTAAGGGCCACTAAGAATCACGGAAGGAAAGATCAGCAATGTAGGAATAATTAGTTACACTAAAAAAATTAGGTACACTAAAAAAACATATTTGTGGATACTTCACTCTGAATATTGAAGCAGAAAATAGATCCAATGTTTTCTTATAGTTCGTGTTGGATACTGTCATGCTGAGTTTAGTTCAGGGGGAAAAATAGTGTAAAGAGATAATATTACCGAGCAGAAAGAGCTAAAGCCAATTCCCAGCACATCATAGCGGGACAGAGGGGAACTGAACCATAAAAGGTACATTCCTGGGAGGGAGAAGAGGGGGAAGAGTTCATGTTCATACATGCTGAAGCTAAACCCCTTCTTGTACCTCAAAGTCCATGTCAGAGTAGGTCTCAGGGAGAGAGGGAGAGGCCCTGCACTGGACTCAGTTAAGTGCCTGATATGTGAGAGGGACAGTGCCCCTCCCCAGTGTTAAGTTAATAAAATTGCAGCCTGCATCCCTGTGTTTCTTTCACTCATCTGTGTGTCTTTGGTGAATCAGGAAGTTCATAAGTCAAAGGAATTCTACTGCAAGAGGAAAAGCAGCCAGCTATGAACCCTGTCTGCAGACAGGTATGGAAATTAAGCCTCCAGAAGTCTCTACTCAGACACCAAGGAATAGCAACATGTTGTGACACACTGTCACTGGGAGCTTGCTAAATAATTGACACTGGTCCTTCTTATAAAGTAAAACTACAGAGAACTCAGAACCTAGACTCCTTATATAAGTGTTATGATGTTTCATGGATTATTGAGAGCAGTCTTTTCATATTGTAGAGCTACTTGATGGGAAGGGGGGATGGTATACAAAATAGACAGTAGAAATGTATTGGAGGGTTTGGTGGGACCAAATTAATTGGCTAGACATAAGATGCCATTTTTTTATATACAAAAATAATTTGTATCAACTTGCCAGCTGTTTGAAGCTGACAGAACTGTGGTGGAGGTTTCTGTATGTATTCCCAGTGTGGACATGTAGGCATTTCAAAACCCAGCTAGCTGCAATTTAAAATCTTCCAAACTTTTCTGGCAGTAAGATTTCCATGTGTTTCTAACTGCCCCCCATTACTGCAATTGCTCACAAGAGCTAAATGGGAACACATCCTCTGGCAATGAAAATTCAGGTAGCTCTACTTGTTGCTATGACTACTTAAAACTATAGAACCTTCCATAGGTGGCACTTAAAGCTCAATTCTAACATATACTCAGTATAGAACAACAGAACTGTTAACAAGACAAAATAAAAGTTGAAGAGCAAAGCATCTTATTTTTTGGATCTATTTTTTCATTATCTGTACAGTGGTACTTATTGATTTATCTGGTTTTTTTCTAAGGTAGATTTCTATAAAATCAAATCATGTTTAAATTGGATTCAGATACATCTTCAGATTAATTTAGAGAAAACCAAGTAAATAATATTTACTCTTGTAATAAATATTTGTATCAACGTTTTATTAAAAATGACCAAGAACAGAAACTGTGAACCTGAAAAAAATCAGATAACATTGTGGAAAAACTCATTATTCCAAGCTAGTCTCTTGATTCACAGTGTGAAAGATGGATTATACACCCAATTGATTTCTATTTAC
The DNA here is from genome assembly GCA_032164245.1 of Sternotherus odoratus. Classification (NCBI taxonomy): domain Eukaryota; kingdom Metazoa; phylum Chordata; order Testudines; family Kinosternidae; genus Sternotherus; species Sternotherus odoratus. Next base: position 56,167,291 of record JAVMKO010000007.1, on the reverse strand, counting down.
TTACAGCAAATTTACTATTTTGTTTTGCTACCAGCAAAGTCTAAAAATCACATTTAGGAGGACACATTTCAAACAATTTTCTTCTGCTAGCAGTGTCAAACAAAATGTGTTGAAGAAAATTAACCTTTTCATCACCACTATTTATTCATGTATGAATTCCTCGGCTTGGAGTTTGCCAGCTTCTGGAATGCTAGACTGAACCTCAACAGGGTAGATCCTACAACAATAATGACAACCAGAATCGTCTGACACCATTTCCCAGCATTCTTGGAGTCAGGGGTGGGGACAGAATGGACTAGAAATTTGTGCAGAGGTCAATAGGGAGGGTTCAGCATGGGGTGATATGGACAGGCAGTATGTTGGGCCAATAATGAGTAAGGCCTGTTCAGTATCCTCTTTGAGAGGGGACAGCCTGACTCAGAGTCTAAGGGCTTGTCTACACTTGCATTTACAATGCTGCAACTTTCTCACTCAAGGGTGTGAAATACACCTCTTCATCCCCCCCGGGAGATCTCCAAGTTTCAGCACTGTAATGTGCAGTGTAGATAGTGCACCAGTGCTAGGAGAGATGGTAGCTACACCCCTCATGGTGGTGGGCTTTTTTTTAGAGCACTGGGAGAGCTCTCGTCCAGTGCTGTGTTGCGAGTACACAAACCACGGTAAAGCGGTGCCCTGATGGTACTTTAACATTGCAAGTGTAGACAAGCCCAAAGACTGGTTTTAGTTTCAGTTTGAACTTTGAGTTTGGGAGCTGAGAGAGAAGTAAAAATGCTCAGGGAGTCTGATTAACTTGCCTTCCCCCACAGAGGGAATCTTTGAACTGCTAACACGGCTACCTCTCTGATTTTTGAACTGCTAGTGAATCTAGTGCATTGGGCAGCATTTCCCGCCCTACAGACAAAGTGAAGCAGCAGTTAAAAGAAAAAAAAAAGGTAACAATGTTAGGAATCATTAGGAAAGGGATGAATAATAAAACAGAAGATATAATAATACCAATATATAAAGTAAGGTAACCAGATGTCCCGATTTTATAGGAACAGTTCCGATTTTGGGGTCTTTTTCTTATATAGGTTCCTATTACCCTTCACCCCCCCATCCCGATTTTTCACATTTGCTGTCCGGTCACCCAAATATAAAACCATGGTACACCAACACCTTGAAAGCTGACTGCAGTTCTGGTTGTCTGATCTCAAAGATATATTAGAATTGGAAAGGATAGCGAGAAGGGCAACAAAAATGATTTGGGGGATGGGTGGAACAGCTTCCAGATGAGGAGGGATCAAAAAGACTGGGACTGTTCAGCTTAGAAAAAAGACACCTAAAGGTGGATATGATAGAGGTGTATACAGTCCTGAGCAGTGTGGAGAAAGTTAATAGGAAAGTGTTATTTATCCCTTCATCTAACACAAGAACTAGAGGTTGCCTAATTAAATTAATAGACAGCAGAAAACAAACATAAGGAAGTACTTCTTCACTCAGACCTGTGGAATTCATTGCCATGGGATGTTATGAAGGCCAAAAGTATAACTAGGTTTAAAAAATAATTAGATAAGCTCATGGAGCATAGGTCCATCAATGGCTATTAGCCAAGCTGGTCAAGAATACAACCCCATGCTTCATGTGTCCCTAAATCTCCAACTCCCAGAGGCTGGGACTGGATGACAGGATGGATCACTCAGAATTGCCCTGTTCTGTTCATTCCCCCTAAAACAACTGGCACTGGCCACGGTCAAAAGACAGAATACTGGGCTAGATGGACTATTGGTCTCACTCAGTGTGACTGTTCTTATGTTCTTATGACAGAACCAAACACTTGTTTAAAAATACACTTTTTAAGCAGAATTCTTTACATTTGTGATATGTTCACTACCCTGCTGGCAGTATAATATGTCATTTTGGATACATGTCTGAGAAATGGAAAGGGCTCTGTTTAATTTGTGTTGTCTCTAACTTATATTGACTTGATTTTGCCAAGAAGCTTGGTCTTGTAGAACTTTTCCACATCATTTTACAATATATGAAAAGTCATTTTCTCCATTAAAATTGAATGGACCTTTTTCCATTCTTGAAGGACCCACATACAACTAATAAATGTCAAGGCTAGTTTATGGGGAATTAGTATACGGCAATGAAGTTGTAAGTATTCCTAATTTTCCTGTCATCATCCTCCTCCTCCTCCTCCTTGTCAATTTCTCAATTCAAGGATGAGCTCTACCACAGATTTACATAGGGATTCTGAGATGACTCAGGATTCCAATCCTGGAGCCACAGGTCTGTCCGCAATAAGTAGGAATACTTCTGTATACCACATTGAAATTATCCCTCTTCGTTATTAAAAAAAAAAATCCCACTTACAATCACCTGATTTCACATTTGTACACCACTGAAATTGGAAGATGATTAAAAGATTTGATTGGACTTGTTCCAGCAGAATGATTTATTTTGTAAATTGTGAAATCCTTGATCTTAATTTCCTCACCTGATGTCTGAGCCAATGTAGGAAGAAGTGCTTCACAAAGATAGGCTCTCCAGGAATTCTATAGATTGCATATAGCCACAGTTTTGTCTTGATTGAAGCTCTGAGTTGGGCTACCAAGAGTAGAGCTGGTCAACAATTTTCCATTTAAGTTGGTTTTTGAGCCCCAAAATGGATTTTTGACTAAAAAATGTGGTGCCTACTTTTCTCAGAAAATTTCAACTTTTCATCTAAAAAAACTCCTCAAACCCCTGAAACTTTTTGTCTGAAAAGTGCAAACTTTTTGATGAAATTTTCTGCGGAACCCACCCTCCCCATATTTTCCAACAATATGCCAGAAGGTATTAAGGGAAGAGAGTAATTTGCTACATCACTTTAAAATATGTAGCACATTTCCTCTGACGCCCTCCTGTTTTCCATGGAGTAGGTCCCAAAATAGAGTAACTTGGAAGCAACTCCTGTGTTCCCCTCAGTTCAGGAATAGCAATCCTGGGTAGCTTTTACTTGGGCTTTGCAATAGGAAGGAGAGACTCCTTACTCTGCCCACTCCAACCCTTTATTCTTCCCACACAGTTTCATAAAGGCTAGCCATAATCTAGTCCTTAATAATCCTTTCTGCTGCAGTTTTCAAATTCTGCAGGACTTGCTCCAGCCTTCCTCAAGACCAGGGGTCTCAAACATGCGGCCCGGGGGCCACATGCGGCCCGCAAAGCCCTTCCCTGCGGCCCGCCAAGCTTCCTGGCGCCGCCCCCCCCCCCCCCCCCCCGGACTCCCCATAGCAGTTTGCAGGACGGAGGGGCCAGAAGTGGAGGCTTCTCTGCTGCCTGGCTGGGCCGCGTGTGTTTCTAGCTCTGGACTTCCTAGATTGCTCTTGCTTTGTTTGCCAAACAGCTGTTGGTGGTGCCTAGCGCTTTCCAGGAGGGAATGGGGAGCTGCGTGCTCAGAGGAGGAGGTGGGGCAGGGGTGGGACCTCTTGGAAGGGGTGGAGTGGGGGCGGAGCCGGGGCAGCGAGGGCAGGGTGTGTGTCAGTGGTGCGGCCCTCGGGCCAGTGCACTAGTCCTCATGGAAGGGGTGGAGTGGGGGCAGAGCCGGGGCAGCGAGGGTATGTGTGTGTGTCAGTGGTGCGGCCCTCGAGCCAGTGCACTAGTCCTCATGCGGCCCTCGTGGTCATTTGAGTTTGAGACCCCTGCTCAAGACTTTCTCTCTCTGCTACCCTGCTCTTCTCACTGAGTTCCTCTATCCCTCCACTACTGGTGTAAAAATTGTCTCAGAAGCTCCTGCCAGGTGAAACAGACTTCTGTGCTATTTAAACGTGAAGTACTTGGACACAAATTTGCATGAAATACGCTATACAAGATCAAGTTGTAAGTTGTACATTTTCCTCAAGGAACTCATTTTCTGCAGCACATAAATTTATGATAGCCACTACCTGCATCCCTTCACAACACTTAGACTGAGGTTAAAAAAAATCATCAACACTTTAACACATCCCTCTCCCTGCTGAGAAATCTCTCTGCTACCTAAAAAGTGAAGCTCAAGCAACCGCTATTCAGTCAACACCCATAAAAATCTCTCATTCAGATGAAGGATGTCATTCTGTTCAATGGGGAGGGAAAGAAACCATATATTCCCCAGTTCTCATCACTTTTATTCCCACTGAACACATCTTCCCATTCCCACTCTATTTCTGCAACCTCAAAACCAGCGCCACAGTCCTAGTGTCTGCCGAATTACCGCCGACAATTGACGCGTTTCGGCGGCCTGACAGCCTGTTGAGCTGCCGCCAAATTACCGCCGAGGGGGGCAAAAAGCCACCCTCCAAATTCTGGTGCCCTAGGCAACTGCCTAGGTCACCTAATGGGTGGCGCCGGCCCTGCTCAAAACCCCGTGTTAAATTTTTTGTTCTTGAATCTTTACTAAGAAAAGCCATTCTCATGATGACTTGAGCATATCCATGGTATAAGAGATGCTCTGCATACCTTGGGATAAAACACGTGTATATATAAAACAGGATTTTACATTTGCATTTACGTGCATATGCACAGCAAGCAGCATGCTGCACATGAGAGGTACATCAATATTCATTTCTTGTACATAGCTGCTCAACTGGTAAAATAAAGTAAAATATTATATGCAGTACTGGCAACATCACCTATCATTACGATAACATAGAACTTCCCGTTCTAAGATACTATTGCTTATATAAATAGGCCAAACTTTAACTCTTTGAGCTGAAAGTTTGCATGCAAGATATCTGACTCATGCTAATTTTTTTGGTGTGTGTGTAATTTTGGCCAATACGGTTTAGCGTTACTTCTCCCCCACTGAGATGAGGCTTCGGAAAATAAGTTGTTTTATCTATTGTTATGAGTTGGTTGAACTCACACAGTTAACATAACTGTAACCAAAAACTCCAAGTAACTCCATAAAAGGAGTGTGTGAACCCAATGGGTTGAGTCGAGTCACAGAAACCTCCTTTGGTGCTGCTACCTGATATGCCTAGACTACCTCTGAGCCTGTTTTCCCTGCTCGGTTGGGACTTCAGTCCCTTGCCTGGTTTGAGCCAGATATGCTTGCGTGCTGCAAACACAGATCCAAGTCTGAACCACATCCCCCACAAGCTCCATGCTTAACTGAAAACAGCTTAAGAAGTGCTCCTGTCTCCAGAACTCAGATACTCAACTCCCAATGGGGTCTAAAGATTTTTGATTTCTGAAGAGTTTGGGAATTTCATTAAATCCCCCAAAATTTGAGATGACTATCTGGAATTTACCCAGGCTTTTATTTTGTTTTTTCCCTTATACTCTTTTTCCTACTTACAATGTAAAGAAATGCCCATCTTTGTAAACAAATAGCTTCTGAACGTAAGGAAATTACTAGGAAATTCATAGGCCAAAAAGGTCACTTTTGAACGGATGCATCTAGTAACAGGACAACAAGGCATTTCTTTCAGTTAGTTCTATATGACATGCTTCAATTTATTCTGTTTGTGCCTACTTCTATGGCAAAACACTTAAAATCAGCAGAGCTTCATTAGAATAACAGTGGAGGTAGGTTCTGCCTTTTCTGGTAAAATGTCTAGAGCATATTAGCTGAAATTTTACACATCAGTTGCTCCTATACTCAGTGTTGAATAGTGATTTATATTTATTTATAAATATAACAAGAAAGTCATTTAGGGATCAGTTCTGCAACCTTCCCATCCCTGAGTAAGCTTTATTCTTTTACTTTTATGGGACAACTTCCCATGAGTAGGATTGGGCCCTTAGCATTTTATCTTTTAGGAACTGAGTGGAAGAATGCCAGAGATTGGAAGTGTAAAGGGAGCTGGGAAGTTTAAGTGTTGCAAGCAGGAAAATATTTTTACTGTGACGTGTGGCATACAAGTCACTTCACAAGAAATCCTCTTCTCGCAAGATTTCTAGCAAATTTTGCAAACTCACAAAGTTTGGGTAAGAGAGAGGAAGTGATTTGAACTTTCAGTTTAGCACCCCAAAATCATTTTTGCCCTAATTCTTTTTCACCATTATTCATTGTTGTTATTTAATACTTCCTGAATTTTGTCAAATGATTCACTCTACAACTCTATATTTAGTTGCCACTTTTCCAAACACTAAAACATATTATAATTTTGTTTTGTTTGTGTTGTTATTATTATTGTTGTCATTTTTGCTTTTGGTAGTTTTTAGGGAAGAGTGGAAAATAGTTGCCACAGCAACAGATTTACTTCTATAAATACATTTTTACTTTGATGGGATGTTCAGTTTGACAGTAATGTTCTTTCCTTTGATTCTGTGACATTACAAAGCCACAGCTAATTGCAAAACCTATGATGATTCTCTTCAGCTGTCCTAAAGGTTAATATAAAAACATGCACAACCCTGGAATTTGTCTATGTATATAGAAGAGTTCTTTGGGACCATTGGAGAAAATTACATTTTTGAATTAAAATTATTAACTTTTAAAATTATTTGTAGGTGTTAGATTTTTAAAGTAACTGTGTGAACCAGGGTAAACTGTACTTGTTCTGTTCTGTTCTTCTTTCTCCCCCCCCCCTTTTTTTTTTGCAGAGCATTAAGATAACACCTACATGCAATAGACTGTGATAATCACAAATCTTCATTCTATGCATTCAGGCATCAATTGTTGAAGAATACTGGGCCAGATACTCAGCAGGTGTAAACTAGCATATCGCCACAAATACATGGCAAATAAGGTCTGTTCCATGAGGTTTTTAGATTCCTAAAGACCACTGTACAATAAATTGGATGGAATTGGTTATATTACATGTGATTTATTGGGTTTTCAGGCTGCATTAAATTTCCCAAAATGCACCATTGTTGGGAACTCCCATAATATACTACCTTCCCTTCACGAGAGGTGAGACCATGATGCAGTATGACCAGGGAGCTCAGTGTGTAGAAGAGAATGGAAGTATGAATTATTGAAATAGCAGATATCATAAGGCACTCTGGCAACATATCTGAGTAAAAATATTTCATTTTTTACCCAGAATGTTTTGGTATTCAAATTTTTGTGAAAAAAATATATCAAAATATTCCATTATTTTTTCATTTTTATTCAATTATTCCATGGGGGAAAACCCTATTTTTATGAGTTATTGTTGCATCCCTATTAAATTCTACTAATTTCAAATGGGGGGGGGGGGGGGGCTTCCAGAAGCAATGTGGTTCTCCTGGCTAGGATTGGGCAGGATTTTTGGATGGCCAGACCAATGGAGTCAATAACTACTACTCCCTGCAGAACACCAAGGGCTTCCATAGCATCAGTTTTGCTTTACAGACAGGAAAACATCTCTCTTGGTGCTGCGTAGTCTGTGGTGGGAGCATTCCTCTACTCCAGGCCTGGAGGAGGCTTCTGCATCAAGCCAGATTTCTGAGGCTAAGGTTAAGGGGCAGGGGAAGGTTTTGAACTTTAGTGTATAGTGTTTGTTGAAGATAATATTAAAACAAAAATAATCATTTATTTGTTTCAGGCACTTATGAAACAGCACACTTATCTGAATATAGATAGAAGTTATAATCTTTTTATTCATTACTGATCTGTAAGAATCCTCACAACCCAAAACAGAATGCACTGTTCTAAACAAAATATGTATCTCCTGGAAACACCTGCCTTACATTTTCCTCATTTTTGTTTTGTTGGTTCATGTATTATTCAAAGAGTCTAAAAGGGTCAACTCCATAGCAGTGTTTACAGCATTGCCAGTTTAAGCCAAGTAATGATTTATATTATTCTGGACTCCAATGTATCACCGTTTTCCATTTGTGACACTCCTAATGCAATCTGCCTTTGCATCAGCCCCAGAACTATACCCAGAGATTCCAGCAATAATCCAGTGTGAATATGGTATCGCACACAGCCGTGGTGAATTTAGTAAAATTTATGGGTTTAGTGCCTGCTCTGTGATTCTTTGATCAAAAAATTCCCTGACAAATGAGGGGACACCAATCAGCTGATGCAGCACTTGCTACACCGGCACCACAACCGTAACCCAAACCTGGGTGCAGAGGAGAGGTGGGACAGGAGGAGGGCACAGGAGTGGACAGTGAGCTCATGTTATGAAGCAGCAGCTCCTATGTCCTGTGGTGCTGGGCCCAGCTCGCCAGTCCGGGCTTTGCTAGGTCAGAGCAACACTCAGGTTTGTCTTCCTCCTGTCATGACAGAGGGGCAGTTGGGCCAAATCTGAGATTGCACAACACTTGGAGTGAGGGTCTGGACACAGACCCCTGGGGTGAAGCTGCCACTGCAGCATGAGTCACAAACACACACAAAAATATAGACCATTGGGAAAATCACATGGCCCTGACATTTTCCCACCGTGGCAAACTTGAAGCAGTGGTGATTATTAAAATGTTTCCCCAATATCATAATTCTGTGTAGTCTTAAATTTGTATAAATCTATTTGCATAATTGTAACCCATGATCACCATGTGTTTTATATGTATGTGTTACTCAGTGTCCAATCTACAGAGGACTGAGGATTCATGGCATGGGTTTGTTATGCTTTAAGCTGCAGAAATTCTCTTTTTGCTCAAGCTCTGGATGTCTGTTGTTCAATCCCTGTTGTCACATTAATAGTATGTGGCTCTATCAAATTTAAACAGAATTCAAATAATATTGTTCTCGATTTGCTAGATTTTTCATGTGCTTTTCACACTGACACTTAAAGAATTCCTCAAGCAATGTATTTCCCAATGAATTGTACACTGCCAGTTTTGATCATTCCAGTTCATTACTTGTTGTCTAGGAACAAAAAAGAACAAAGGAGAAAGACAGCCTACTGATATTTTTGTTTGGTGTGATTGGTTGTTGGAGGCTTGACAATGCACAATTAGCAAACCTTATTGAAAATCTTTAAGTATCATTAGTGAAGAAGAATGGGAAACTGTTAAATGGTCATTCTTCTCTGGTCTTTAGGTGGATTGATTGTGCATGAGGCAGTCTAAAGCTACACTACCTAACAATTTAAGGCATAAGATAGTTGAAAGTAAATAGTGTCTAGCAACGTTTTATTTTACATGCTTCTGCATGTTTTATACAATACATATGTACATTTTCACTTATACAATCAGTTCCATTTGTAAAAAGCTTGTGATTTCTTAGCTATCTGCAAGGAAGGGAGACAATGCAGAGGATGAAGCAGCAGCAAGGTTCCCGGCTGAAATCATTAAGAACTGGGCTAACTCTGAACACAGCATGATAACTAGAAGCAAAGGTGTGATCTCAGAACACAGCATGATAACTAGAAGCAAAAATGGTATCAAGCAGCAGCAGAGACAATGCAGAACATCATCAAAAGCATCACTGCGAAACAAGTGGCAATAGCAAAAGTGGCAGAGAGAGAGGTAAGCTGCACCAGAGAGAACAGTAGCAGTGGTGACCAGCAGCAGAGGCATTGGTCAATTTCCCCCCAGGCCTGCCACACCCACCCACAAGGGTGGGAGGTGAACCCATGTGAAAGCATCCTTCGACTTCACTGACTTTGGACAATCAACTGTGAGTGGAGTGCAGCAGAGGGAAAGTAGAGTGGCGTGTTAAAGGAACTTTTGTTCATGGGACTGTCATATTCCAATATGGGAAACTGAGGCAAAGGACACTGCCCAATATACTGTTGGGAAGGTGTTTACTTATGAGTTGCATACTTCTGAATCATTGTGGTGTTTTCCCACATTAATGCTGACTTCCCTCTCCATTTCAATGAAAGTTTTCTTTTGTTACACACAGACTCAGGGCATGCGAGTGGGGTAGTATTTTGTTTTCCTAGATTTCTGGGGGGGGGGGGGGGAGGGGACTCAAGTCAGTTCTGGTTTGTAATGTTGAGAGGAACCCCTAGATATTGAACCTGGCTCTTAGTGCTGTTGGCACTGTCTGGCAGTCAGGCTTCTGATACTGAGACTTCAGTCAAGTTCTAATGTATTTTGTAAGTCAATAAAGACAAGTCATTTCTCATTCTGTTGCCCCAACTTATTTAAAGTAAAAACAGTGTGTATTTAGGGCCTGAAAGGGTAGTGTGGAAGTAATTACTGGGCTCACTTATTGGACCTTAAGGAAAGAAGAGAGAGAACATTTGTTCACAGGGTACAGGATTGTATAGTCCAGCAGCCAGGGCACTAGATTAGGACTAAAGAGGCCAACATTCTGTTCCTGGCTCTGCCATTGACTAGTTGTGTGAGCTTGTGCAAGTATCTCCCCACTCACCCATTTTTGGTCTTGTCTAGTTAGACTGTAAAAGTTTCAAGGTAGGCTCCATTTCTTACTATGCATCTATATGCCTAGCACAACAGTGCCCAGTTTTAGCCAGGGCCTCTAGGTGATACTGTAACACAAATAATATTTTAAGCACTCACATACCCATTAATTCTGAAAGCATGATCAGCAGTCTACAGTTTTCCTTTCCCTCGAGTCAGTAAGCTAAGTATCACTTCTACTGGCAAAGGCAGAACTCAGCCCAGATATGAGACTGCCAAAATGTGAGACAGCTTGGTGAGATTCAAGAAGGTGATGATCTAATTTTAAGGGGTATATGTACTTATTATTTGTTTGCGAGAATCTTGCATTAACAGAATTGCAGCTTTCAGTACCACCACCAAACCAAATAAACAAACAAATCAATACATCAATTAGATGTTCATTCAGGTGTGGCTTGGGGCAACATTTATCTAAAAATAAGTTTTGTATGTTTGTAAATAACAAAAATGACTATAGCAGGTTCTCTAATCTACTTTGTGTGTTACCTGCCTGGATACATAAAAATATATATGGTGATCTCAAACTGATTAGAACTCTTAGTTCTAAAGGGCCTCATCCAAAGAACATTGATGTCAATGGGAGTCTTTCCCTTGACTTTAATGGAGGTTGGATCAGACCCCAAGTGAATATATATTTTCATTTCATGTCCCAAATAACAACAGCTGTTGCAATTTCTTTTTCATTTCTCACAAACTCTTCCCCTGTGAGTTAGATCTATTAAGAAACCTACATAAAGAATATATTTAGTATTTTTGAACATAGGCAAATCAGAAACATGGCTATATATGCTAATAAAATCAGACTAAATTCTGTAATCAGTGATGGATAATTTCAAAAGCCTTGGGGGTTTAGCTTGGTTAAGCACTCAAACATCTGGACAGGCAAATATAATCCAAATTGTCCAAACCAAATATGCACAAATTGGGTTTGAAATCTCATGTTAGCATGCATGAGATTTCCACTGCTTCCCATTTCACACTGGACAAGAACTATTGTAAGAACAATCTGTCTTGTGGTATTTAGTCATTTCCACTGCTGGGTGTGTCTGAAACAAGGAAACACAAAGTGAGGACTAATGGAAAAGTAGCCAGGTGGATAATCATCACCTACCATGATAGTAAAGATGCAGGGCAGAACCTCAGCTGATGTAAATCAATGTAGCTCCATTAATTTCAATGGGGCTATGCTGATTTACAACAGCTGAGGATCTGGCCTGCCAGGTACAGTTACCTGTAAAGGGTCTGAGTGGTTTCATAGCACCTTTGTTGGATTATTGAAGGAAAGGGGTAAAAGAAAAGTCTTTGCCTAACCCTAGCTGTAGAATACAAATAAAAGTGTTTTCATTTTGTTAGCAAATGCCCTGTGCTTTACTTCCAAATTGTCTGAGGCACCACTTAGTAGCTGCCCCTAAGTGCATTGATGAGGAAACAAAGTATCAAGTAGTCTCATATGCATAGCAGGTAGATCTAATTTGAAGCATGGGTGCCATGCCTGCTAGTAGGATCTGAGCCTGTGCCCTGAGCATGAATCAAAATACAACAGAAGAAGGTAGGGATGCTTTCATGGTACAATCATAGTTTCAGTTACTTTTTAATTTCTAGGCTGGGTGAAATCTGTATGCTCTAAGTATGGACACACACTAATGCTTCTCTTGCAGTAAATGGCATGAGTGACTGTCTTAGGCAGCATTTCCAGTCCCAGATGAACATTGCCAGTGGCAGGGCTTTACCTAAATGACTAATGGGAGAGAGCTGCTTCTCGACATTATGAGCAGTTGATGGGCTAGCAACAGCCATACAAAAGGATTTTATTTTGTGATGTATTTAATTGTACAAAACAAAATACCTAAGCCACCTCTATTTCTCATAAGATATGTTTTGCATAGGTCACACCTTTCCCTTCCCACAACACAATACAGAGTGCACAGAACATCTCTCAGCAGTAGCAGGCTGTAATTTGTAACTGGCAGCTTCCTAATTAAGATGACGTTATAGCTAATGCTCCTTTGTTGGCTGAACTGTACATATTAAAATTTGTGAATGTATTTATCTGAACAAATGATACAGTATTTGTCTTTCCTATATTTCTTGCACATTTACCAATACAGCATTAGTGGTATTTTAACTAATGACTATGAGGAATTGTTCTAACTGATGTTGATTAAACTTTTACCAGTTGTTCTATCACATTGAAAATTACCTTCCTGGGTTTTTGCCAAATACCTGCACAATTTGTATCTGATTTTTTCCTGCTAGTGAAGGAGCCAATATGGAACAAAGTAACCACATTAACTTGATCAATATGTCACAAGGGAACAACTGAACTTTGCAGGAACCCCAAAAAGCTCCCAAATGATAAGAAAGATGCATAATTTTTAACTCAATTCATTATGTGGTAGTTGTAGTTTAATAAAAGAGAAATTCATGCCTGTTGTTTGGAATACACACAGATGTTCTTGCTAATTATATCTTTATAAGTCATTCTGTTTGAAGGAGACAATCAGTTTGTCCCTGCTATATGTGCAGAACACTTTTGTTTTGCAAAGAGCAAATAACACAGAACTTGAGGGAAAAAAATCAATTATAAAATAATATATCAAGGTACTGGATGGCCCAGGGGAGATCACTGATTCAATTCTTTGCCAATACATATTAAGAGACATTTGAAACAATTTGATGCCTAATTGGTGGCCTAATCATGGAAGGGGGTCATGACCACACTACACTCCCTATATTATTAAATGAGAAGATGATTTTAGCTAGATGGGGGGAGGGTGTCCAGGTATTAAGAACCACTGGTATAAGTGAAATAAGCTGGTCATTTCACTCTAGTTACTCTTTAGATAGGTGTCCATATCTTAGAACAAGCATTAGTGTCTAGGGAAAAGGTACATCCCATGCCAGAAATCAGAAACTGATAAACTATTAAGGAGTACTAAACATATTGTGACCCTAACTCTGTAATATCCCTGCTAGAGTCACTGAATTTAGTATGCTGTCAAAGATGAATCAAGAGTAAAGCTCTGGGCTTTATTTAGTCCAGATGCAAAACTTGGCTATGATTACCTAAGCTTGTGGTTGCAAAATCATTAAATATCAAAATTGTGAACTCTCGGCAGATGCAGTTTATACACTCAAGGCACTAAGGGAGAAGTCTACTAAACACAAAGTGTGAAGAGAGCTCTGACAAATAGTCAGCTCCCTGCTTGCCTCATCACCCTATCATTGCCCTTGATTATGGAGGAGGTAAACTATTCCCTCTATCTCCAAAAAGCCAGGAAAGCCTGATGACATCTTTCCAGAATTTCTCTAAAATCTGAGGCAAAAGAGGCAACTGAGATTCTCTAAAATCTCAGAGACAACTATCTGGTAGCTCTATGTACATGGCTGTTCTCTAATATCCATTCCACAGGCTTGTCCCAAGGATTTAGTGCAGGTCTGTGGTAATAGTAGCTTTCATGAGGAATTAAGTAGTTACCATGTAATAGAGGGAAAATAAAGTGAAGTACTTCTGTTTTGATCCTTTTGAAAAATGAGTATGTATGTTGTGATTTTTTAATAGTGTAATGAACTATAGTCACTTTGTATGGGTACCACTTCCCATTAGGAGAGAATAAAAACTGCTCAGCTTCATTTCATAAATCCTGTACTGTACTAACTAGTGGAGATTCCTCTTTCCTTCAAATAATAGAGAGCAGTGGTTTTAAACAGGAGACTCTTGGTTCTATTGCTTCTGTAACCATCAAGTTCCAAGTGGCCCCATTATGCCTCATTATGTAAACTGTAGGTTTCTAAGTAGCCCAGAATTGATACAGTAGTTTTAAATGAAATTCACTTTGTGTGTTTTTGAGGCAAGCGGTTTGCAGGTATATCTGCTTTATGAGCAGTGTAAATACACACCCTTCCAGAAAGGGTGGGTATAAATTTCGAAACCATCTTTTAAAAGTCTTCCCCAACATACTATAACAACAGATCAAGATACTGTATGTATGTTACACTGATCCACCTACTCTTCAAGAGTCAAGTATTGGACTGTTCCATTGGCCTGCTCTTTTCTTATTCTTGATCCAAAGTTTCACTGACAATTGGACTTTGCCTATAGCTCCGAGTCTAGCACTTTCTGGAGGAGCCTGGGTCCTTCTGAACTGCTTCAGTGCATCTGTAGTTACAATGTTAACACCAAATCTCTAGTTTAGCATTCCCAGCAGAAACTATTCATATTTGATTTCTGCTAAATTGCAAATGCGACTGGAATACTGATAATCATCTGGATATTCACCTGCAGTAAAACAATTCTCACTGTTTCCCAAAATCAATGATTTGCAGTCTTATTATCAGAATTAATACTTTTATTTTATAAAGCAATATTTTAATTCTGGCAGATGCTATATGAACCAATTTTCAGATTATAATGAATGCAGTCAAATCACTTGTATTTACAGCAAAAATTAAAAACCTTTATTTTTCTTATAAGAACTACTTGAAATTTCTTTCACACTCAATTGAATGAACAATTAAGCAATTTCCTTTGGTAATAGGTTTAATTAATCAAAGAAAGTACGTCTGCCAATGTGTCAACCTGAATAGGTTTCTGAGAGTTTAGTCTATTCTGTAGGGAGCATTGGAGACTAATGTAATTTGCTTTGGTTTTCATCAGTGTGGTTCAAAATATGAAGGATGTTTCATAGAATCAGGCTATTTAAAGCATCTTCTTTTTTTGGGTCACCACATTTGTTTTTAATCATAAGTGAAAGGAAATTGCATATTTCATTTAGGGCAAAGTTCTTTCCAAGAAAAGTTTGCATCCTGTGCCGTCTAGCAATGTAAAAAATATAGCTTAAATATTTGTTGAGGAAAGAAAGTCAAAGAAAGTCACCTTGCATAAAGGTTAAGATCACCTCATTTGGACCCCCCATCTCTTCTTGAAATCATTTTAGTTTGATATATTTTAATGTATGTTTAGGCATTTGGATTGTGGTAATTGTTGCAGTATGTCCATGTGTGATGGCCTGGGAAATATTGGTATTGTTTTCTATTAATATGGTGTAGGTTTTTATGTATTTGGTTATGACAGGTTTCTTCATATGGCATCAGATCAAATTAAGTTGTTAAAGTAGGAAAGATAAAATAATGGCTCCGATAAAAGCTCCTTGAGGAAACAAAGGCTTGGCAATCAATAGATAGAAACTACCTGTCTAACTCGTCCAGGCTAGGACTGTTTACCCTTCCCAAGGCTAAGGGATCAAAGAGTATTTAAAGCTTCAGAGACTGTGGAAAAGGGAGAGAGTTTGGGTGAGCTAGGATGGGCTGCTCAATTTGTGTCGGTGAAAAGCTGACATTGGGAGGGAGGGAAAGTAGACAGTTCAGCAGGAGCAGTCTGTTTCTCCCTGCCAAAGATGCTGCTCCTGAGTCATTGCAAATTTATATTGTGACAGGCTCCCAAAGGGAAACTCTTACATGTGCCAAAACTAAGTTGGGCATGTGTCATTAACACAGCTGTGAATCGGGGGGCTGTAGCCCAGAAATCCAGTCTGAGGGTAGTTATACCATGGGGTTTCACGCCAAGTGAATGCAGAAAGCCAGAGCTTGTCAGGTAAGTGGTACACCTGAGAGGTTCTGTACTAATAGTCCGTGCTCTGGTACCTCAGCTGGGCAGAGCAAACAAATGTGGTCTGTGGCTCTCAGCCTCCTTGGTGTAGCCGTAACCACAATTGTCTGGCCTTTTGGCGGGGAGAGAAATTAAAGCAATCTATAGCCCACCATATCCTGGCTGGGGAAGGCAACAGTTAAACAGTCTGGGCTCCAGGCATGGCAGAGCAACAAACAGTCTTAGCCTCCTGGCAATTTTGTATTTTATAAGGAAAATTTTGCAAATCTTTTCTTTTTGGACCATACTGTGATTTTCTTACTTATGAGATCATGCAGGGTTTGTCTGTAACACAGTATAATAATTGAGTTATATTGATATATTTTACTCACTTTTTTCTAAATATTAAAATTCATTTGTAAACGATGGAATGTATATACTTTCCACCAATAATTATACATTTAAATAGATACACAATTAAATAGAATTTTATGTATATGCTATAAATACATGTATAGACCTCCGGAGACTATTTTCAAAAAGTTTTCTAGTGCCACTGTTGGGAACAGATTTAGTTTACTGCTCCTTAGAATAATAACTTGTCTGACACCTCAAGATATGGACACTCATTGCTAATTAATGTGGCTGAGGACCACAATTCAATTGATGATGCCAGGAACTGAACTCCAGAGAAGTAGGAGTCACTGTGTCATTCTATATTCTATAATCCCTGACTGATTACAAACCTTCTTATCCACATGTTGCTCTACCTGATAACAGCTAAATACACTAGGACTGCTCTGTTTTATAATTGCAGTTATGATTATGCAGCTCTGAATTCCTGTAATAACAATAACGCTAAAGAAAGTTCAAAGTTTCATCTTCATTACTGAGAAAAGTGTTAGGTTTGATCCATTGAAATCACATGCCTGCATACAAAATAAAATGGTCTTAATCTGTAAGGGATTTAGACACATTGCCTTTCTGACTGAATTAACTCTTTCCAGACTTCACTAAATGATTTCAACACAGCAAAGAACCAGAAGCAAACTGATTTTAGTAGCAGTGAACTTCAAAGCAGATAAGAGAGGATAAAGATAAATATTACTTATACCCAACAACAATTAACCCTTTGACCCAGTGGTAATGGAAATACTAATGCAGGGCTAGATCATATCATAGAAAGAAAATATCTGAGCTGTTCTAGTGTTTACCTGTAATTTCCTAAAGTATTTTCTCACATTAGGGATTTAGGTCCATAAATTAGTTCCACTTGAGTAACATTTTTGTTCTCCGAGGAAATAGTCTGCAGGGGTATTTGTGGGTATTAGCCCACAAAAACTTATGCTTCAATACTTTAGTTAGTCTTTAAAGTGCCACAGCACTCTTTGTCACTATTTGTGTTGTGTTATTCTCGCCATGCTCCACTGAAGTTAGAGATGTTGTAACAGGAACTTACATCTTGGCATATTGGGTAAGGCATGTCAGATGGCCACAAAGGCAGAGGCACTAATTAATTTCAGTGGCCCAATCTCGGCATGTTTGTACATGTTCTTGCATTGTGTTACTCTTTAGACGTGGCAGACAGATTGACCGTGGTCATAAAGCTAGTTGGCAGAGTGGAAATAGGATGGTTTGGTTCATGACATGAAAGACGAATGTGATCAGTCATACTGCTGCTTGTTTGGGAGTAAGTGAAATGCTGCTTTCAGTAATTTGTGTGTTGAACAGAATCCTCTAAACTTTGACAACAGATAGTGACTACCCTTCAGTGGCCATCTATATCTGAAGAATTCCAGACTTCAGTTTGCAACATATACAGTTCAGCCAGGGAAATTTCTTTTTGTATTTTAAAACCATAAGAGTGATATCTACGGCAGAGTCAGCATTCATCTCCTCACAGCTTGAAAATACCTCAGGACAACAGTAAAAGCCATGGCAGAGTGGTACTGACATCACTTACAGCCTCCGTGACACTAATCCAGCCTATAGGTGAATTCCATCATTAGTTTTGTTATTTTAATGTGCAGATCACTTTGGGTTTGGAGAGAATAGCACACAGGCTCCCAGGAAACATTCTCAATATACCTTTCTTTACATAAGCACATCTACTGTTCAACACCTTTCACAGCTTCTGGTTAGTTCTTCAAACAGGAAGTCAGAAAATATAGATGGGACAAAGGTTCATAAAACAGTGTAAACTACCTGATTTTTATTGAGATTATGGAGGAAATTCTCTTAAATGTGCATTACACCGCTTAACCATGAGAAGGTCTGGCCCGCAAAAAGGCACCCTGTGCTGACTGATGGTATAAATGGACCGGCTGATGTTGAGGCCTTGAACAATGTATTGCGGCATCTTAAATACATTTAGTTATGGGAATTGTAAAGAATAATGGTCTTTTGATGAAAGGTTTTGTTTCAATTGCTAGTGCTGAACAGACTTCCTATGTGTATTTTGGGAAGTCATTTGCCCTCTGTGCCTCCATTCTCTGGCTGTAAAATGGGGATAACAACAATTCCCTCTCTCACAAGAGTATTGACATGCATTACTTAATTTATTTTCACAGCTGCTCATATATGACAGTATTGGGAATAATATAAATAAGTGTATAATTTCCTTGGTGTTCATTACAGATTTTATCATATGGGCTTACAGAAATATCACCTTCTAGTCAGAGATGGGAATGAGCCACAGAGATCATATTTGAATCCAAAGTTTCATATCCAGGGTTTTGGGTTGACCTATTCTCTCCTATTATAGGCTGATAAAGTGACTAGAAAAAATTATGAAAACAGATGAAGTATAACACAGAGAGTTAACTATCACCACAGAAACTTAGTTCTGTCATCATTACAGTAGTTTTTGGTTTTAATTAGCATTCCAGCAGATTCACTGGCATGCATTTTTTATCTAATTACTTCTGCCATTTTATCTGTCATATTCTTACTTTTTAACAGGGAAATGAAAATACATATTGTCTCCTTGGCAGCAAAGAACAAAGCATTGTGTCCTTAAGAGACAATCTATTTTAATTTCATCTTCTTTAAAATATATATAATAATAATAAGCACACACAGGGAAAACAATCCTCCGAAATTGTATTTAGTTTTATGAACACAGCACTACTGTTTGCTAGTGTTTGAAAAATGGAAGTCTTTATATTCAACCTAACCTATAGACACACTAATGATCCACCCATCTCTGCCCTGTTTCAATTATGCTCTGCTGATACTTTAATGTTGCAGTAGTATTTCTATTTTTATTGTTTAATGATTTTTATTGTCTCTTGTGGAATTTGGATTAGGTTCTCAAATACAACACTTTTTAAAGGCTGGGAAACATGAAGCATCCATGCATCCTGTTTCCAGGACAGCCTGTCTTATTGTCAAGAATCAGAGAGGTAGCCGTGTTAGTCTGGAATAGCAGAGGTAACAAAGAGTCCTGTGGCACCTTAAAGACTAACTAAAGTATTGAAGCATAAGCTTTCGTGGGCTAATACCCACTTTGTCGGATGCAAGCAGTGGAAGTGTCCAGGGGCAGGTATAGATAAGTAGGCAAGAACCAGGTAGGAGGTAACAAGATTAGTCCAATCAGCCTGAACCAGCTTGTTATCTCAAATCAGGGAGGGTGAGGTATTCCTCTAGCAGCTGAATTGGAAGTGTGAACTCGGAGAGAGGGGAAGTATTACAGAAATCAGAACTAAGTGGACACTTATTCAGCACCTGATCTTACATAAATCAGAGAAATGTATGGTCAGATTGAATAAATCTAAAGCAGTTTGCAAATTATTTATTTCCATTTAAAAATATTGAATAATGTCTAGCTCTGACATCTTTCAGTGACTCGTAAATACAGATAATACAAATAAAAGTTAGATGATTGTGCCTGAATTCTTTTGCCTTGCTGGGAAATATAAGTCAGTGCTCTGTTCTGATTTTTGAAATACAGAATGCAGTACTTTTCCAAAGTATTGTATAAATCTGTCTCCTTTCATTTAAGATGCATACACATACAAACATACCTCCAAAAGCTTTCTGCTTTAAGTAAACGTTGCAAATGTTGACATTCATCAGTATGTAACCAATGTACCGCTTGTCTTCCTGTATGTCCAATGCACTTGTTTCAGGTGAACTATCTACAAGGGGTTTTCATAGAAGAAGCATAGCAGAAATATTGACAGGGCCATTATCTCAGTGGTGTAACAACTAAACTGTGATTTCAAAGGATTTCCTGGCAGGTAGATGCAGATGCTTTGAAAGGTGCAGTTTTAAATGCATTTCTGTCATCCATGTATTACAGTTTACGCAGGGCTTGGTTAGACTGGCGCTTTATAGCGCTAAAACCCTCCAGGAGCGCTATAACTCTCTAACCTTACACACTGTCAAGGCACATTTTGCGCAAAAAGTCTCTGTTTAAAGCGCAACTATAAAACCACCTCTCCGAGGGTGATAAGGGCTTTTGCGTATTCCCTGTAGCGTGTTAGGGCCAGTGTAATCAGACATTACACGATAAGGGATCTCTGGCACGCCTCCAAGCCATTTAAGGCAATTAACAAGCCATTAAAGGCAAATGACTCAGTGTTGTTTTTGAAAACGGGAGGAAAAATGCGGAAGTACCTTTTCAGTTTCTCTCTTACAACTCACAGCAAATAACCACTGGAAATGCTTACGGACGGAGCTGTGTGACTTAAATACAGAGCCTGTCAGTTTTCTCTAAGGAAAAGTCACTGACAGCCTGAAGTCCCCTCCCTACGCACATGTTCCCCGTTCCCCCTAACCCCCCTTGTTTCAAAAGCATGTTGCACCCAGCTGAATGCTGGGATAGCTGCCCAGAATGCACCACTCCCTGTGCCGCAACAACTGCCACAAATGTGGCCATGCCAGTCATCCTATAGCGCAATACCTATTGTGGTATATAGGTACCGCTACAACCAAAAGCGCTATAATCCGGTAAGTGTAACCTTACCCTTAGACTTTTCCCTGTTAATGTGAGGTAACCAACAGGCAGCCTATCACTAATGAGTGTCATTCCTCAGGAACTTCCCATGGTCACAGTGGGACCAGTTTCCTTCCCAACCTGTGGAACTATGCATGAAAATCCAACAAAAAACTAGACAAGGAAATATCTTCAGTAATATGCCTAAAGCCAGTAGGTAGGCGTATTTGTGTGCTTGATTTTTGTTTTGAGGTGGTGTTGGAATTCAAGGTCAACCTTGATAAACAGAATCACTCATGAATAGCCCAGGAATATATTAGCATTTGGCTGCTCTTTTTGTTGGCTCCTTTTTTCTTTACTCCTTTCCCTCAAACCCCTTCTCTGTAGCTTTTTGAAACACTCTACTTATTGTGTTTGGGCTTGATCCTGCCATTCGTTCTCAGGACAAAAACTCCCAATTTGCTTAGTAAGCACTGGCACTAAATAAACATCTCCAAAATCAGACAAGAAAAGATAAAAGGGGATGGGATCAAATCAGAGAGTGGTAGAGATTTGGGAAGAGAAGATAAAGTGTGAGATGAGTGAAAGAAAGTGATGAAATGAAAGAGAAGAGGAGGAGCAAGGGCATGAGAGAACCATAGATAAATGGCAAAGAAAAAGAGAACTCTAGTGTGTGAGAAAAGCAGACTCTCTTAAAATATGTTTTTGAAACTTATACTCCATCCCCCCCCCCCAAACAAAACCCATTTCCCAGAGGCATTTTCAAGCTTTAAGGGTTTTTTTTTATTATTTGGAGGGGGGAGGAGTTGAGGGAATATTATTGTTTTTAAATATAAGAGTTTGAGGACTGGCCATCATGTTGTTGGCTCTGGCCTCTTCCTTTCTACAACATTAGAGGGTTAGAAGCAGTTTCCAGAAGGGCCTGGTTCAAGAGCCTGCAACTTATTTGTGCTGGCAATGCAGCCAAGGGTCATTATTGTGTGGCTAGTTTTTGGTGCACTTCCTATCATCAGCCTCCAGTTCGGTTTCTGTGTCACTCAAAACAGTCTGTCCAGATTCAAAGGTCATCTGCAGCTATTAGGAACATGCATAAGTAATAGAACCTGTTACCATAGCAATGAAAACCTATCATGTAAGTGCTCTGAAAAGCTCTTTTCCTGTGTTCTCTATTTATTTATTAGCTAAATGAAAGATAGATCAGAAAGTTTATTATTTTTTTAGAGCTGCAGTAAATTTAGTAGTAGACCTGGGTATTTAAAAAAGAAACAACCCCAAAATCAGTCTGTTAAATCAATTAGAAAACCCTGTCAATTTACTTTTGTATTTTGGCTTAGCCTATGGTGACCCGATATCCTGATTTTATAGGGACAGTCCCAATATTTGGGGCTTTTCTCACATAGGCACCTCTTGCCCTCTTAACCCCCATGCAGGCCCGGTGCAAGCACTAGGCGACCTAGGAGTTCGCCTAGAGCAGCACGATGTGTGGGGTGGCTTTTAGCCACCCTCAGCGGCATTTTGGCGACAGCTCCTCTGAGGGCGGGCATGAGCAGTGAACATTGGGCTTTCAGCGGCATTTTGGCGGCCATGGGCGCTTCTCTGCTTTGAACCGCTGGCAGTGAGTAGGCGGTAGCTGTACGAGTATTTTTTTGTTTTTTGGGTTGTTTTTTTTTGCTTCTCCGCCTAGGGAGGCAAAACAGCTTGCACTGGCACTGCCCCCATCCCAATTTTTCACACTTGCTATCTGGTTTACCTTAGCTCCAGATTAAATAAACTATGATGATGCTGGTTTTATATGATTTTCAACAGTACACATCAAATCAGCCAATACCAGATCTTCCCAAATACAAAGCTTCTTAAAGTGATTTTTAAAATATGTTTGCAAGATAACTTTGTAAGGGTACCAAGAAGCAGCCTGCTATACACTTTCTCTCCAGTTTCATAAATTATTGGTTGAGGCATGCATTTGAAGCATTTCTGCCAATCTGTGTTTATTCTCTCTCCTCTTGTAACAGATTGGATAACAGTCAGTAGTATTACATGCTGAGACAATTTTTTTTATACCTGCAACTAAAATGATGGAAAATATCTAGGGCATGGACTGTTGCCATTAAAC
Source organism: Sternotherus odoratus (assembly GCA_032164245.1). NCBI lineage: Eukaryota > Metazoa > Chordata > Testudines > Kinosternidae > Sternotherus > Sternotherus odoratus. The sequence continues at coordinate 56,144,404 of JAVMKO010000007.1, read as the reverse complement.
ACTGATGCTGAAAGGTAGGTTAACGAAGGGAACGTGATACAGTCTAAGACTAAGCCTCGTCAATCATTTTAAATGTTTTCTTTTATTTTCATTACATTTTATTTTTGTGTATGTATATTTTAGACAAGGAAACATTTTTGAACAGCAGTGAATGCCGTTTGGAGAATTATGTCTGACTCATTGCACTATTGAGTTTAAGAGTCACACATCAGGTTGCAAAGCATTTATGTTTTGGGACTCACAATAACAAGATGCACTAGAACCCACAAAGTAATTGCTTCATAAAATGGTTAAGCACAGACTTTCCAGTTCCTTCACAACTGTTTGCAGATCTGGAATTCCTGACTCCAGGACCAGTTTAGGGATAGGAAATATAGGCTATACAAAAGAACTTGGCTCCTGTAGTCATGTGATGACAGCAGAATTTCAGCTTTAAAAACAAACAAAATAACCCCCAAGTTTTTAGGTTGTGACGACAAGCTAGAAAATGTGATCCAAGTGACTGATGCAGTGACACTTGCCTGAGTATGGACAAAGTCTGAAACTATGGTTCTCAGGGAGCTGAGCTGCCTTATTCATCTTAGTTGGGAGTTACCACCAAGATCCAATACCCTGGAGCTCTGCCAATAGCATGCCACTATTAGACTGTTGAAAAGAAGAGTGCACTGGAACTGGCCTACCCAACCATCCAAGCTGTTGAAATAAATACAGTGATGGCATCCTTACTGTCAGCCCTTTTACTTTTGAGGAAACTGGAATTTATCACAACTGCCATTCCAATTGGTAGAGTAGCTTAGTCTAGTCCGTTCTTATTAAACATATTTTTTTAAAACTGGTGAAAATTATTCATTCTTTCTAGAGTTGGACAGACAGGTCTTTGTATACCAACTAAATGTGTTACCCATAAATTTGTCATACATTTCTCTTTCCTCTCCCCCCCCCCCCGCTCTTCCATAAAAGAATGTGCTCTGTATGAGAATCTTAGATCATAAGCTTTTGGGGACATGGACTGTCTTTTGTCTTCTGGGTTTGTACAAGACTTAGCACAATAAGGTATTGCTCCATGACTTGTTCTCCCAGGCACTACTGCAACCAAGTAATAAATAAAGAGAATTAGCTTGAACTTTGAATTTTTTTGGCTTCTGTCAGTTTGCATCTGATTTAAGGTTACACAAGTACAAATATAGGTCTATGTCTTTGAGGGGAGGGGGCGTCAGAGGAAGAGAAGAGTCATAAAATGTAGGCTAGGAAAATATATGTGACTGCTGTTCCCGAAAGTGGTTTTTTAAAAAAAAACTGTAGGGTCCATTTCATTTTTTATATTAAGGCACCTAAGGTGGTTTCTCAGTGCATAGAAAAAATAAATTAGATATTCCAGTTTTTCTTTAATTAACTTGGTAGTTCATGCACAAAATAATATTCTAATGAATTCCGCAAGGAAACATATTTTTGTATTGGGGGTGGGGAGGTATTGTGCTTTGGAATGCTTCAGTGTCTGTCTGTCTCTCTCTCTCTCTGCTCAAGTGTTTGATTCTTTTAGCATGGGCATCCATTGTTTTCAGCAACATATTGTATTAGGTTTTCTTTTTACATTTTTATCCCTTTCACGCTTGCTAGACTGTTGTTTGAAACAATTGTACTCTCACAATTCATTTTAGAAACAGATCATCAGAATGTGGACAAAAAGCTTTACAGCAAACCTGTTAATATATTCTGCCCATTTACTTGTTCACTGCTACCCCTCACCCTTTGCTAATTATGGAGGAATTTGCTACTCATACTACTCTTTTTTTTAAAAAAAAAAATGTCGCTGCATCTCCTATTGTATTTTCCAATTTGGAGAGGATACACAACCGTATTACCAGAAGAGCTCTGAGTCAGAGTGTGATGCTAATTGTCTAAAGTACCTTGGAATATGCATTGTTGAAATATGTCAATAGCTGTTTTTAATGCACAGTTAGATAATTTGAAATATGTCTCATGAAATGTAAAAGGAGATTTGTCTGAGAGACAAGCTGCTAACCATCTTCTAATGATTGTTCATATGTTGAATTTTATGAAAAAATTAAGTCACTGGAAATGAGGAATTCCATCAGAGCAGGATGAGAAAATAACATGCTTCTTTTAAGCAGACATTTTGTCACCTTCAAAGGATGGCACAGTTTGGGGAATCTCCCTAACCTTCTTAGCCGTGAAGATTAAAGCAAAGAATTTATTTAGTTTCTCTGCAATGACTTGATCGTATTTAAGTGCTCCTTTTGTATCTCGATCATCCGGGGCCCCCACTGGTTATTTAGCAGGCTTCCTACTTCTGATGTATTTAAAAATATTCTGTTCTTCAAACTCCTTTTTGGCTTTTTTAATTACATTTTTACACTTAATTTTACACTTACTTACTTTGCTCCTTTCTATTTACCTCATTAGGAGTTGACTTTTCTTTTTTTTAAAAAAAGATGCCTTTTTATCTCTCACTGCTTCTTTTACATGGCTGTTAGGCCACAGTATCTCTTTTTTTAGTTCTTTTACTGTGTTTTTTAATTTGGAGTATACATTTAGGTTGGGCCTCTATTATGGTGTCTTTGAAAAGTGTCCATGCAACTTGCACGGATTTCACTCTAGTCACTGTTCCTTTTAATTTCTGTTTAACTAACCGCCTCATTTTTGCATAGTTGCCCTTTCTGAAATTAAATGTCACTGTGTTGAGCTGCTGAGATGTTCTTTCCACTACAGGAATGTTAAATGTTGTTATATTATGGTCACTATTTCCAAGCGGTCCTGTTATAGTTGCCTCTTGGACCAGATCCTGTGCTCCACTCAGAACTAAACAGTAGGCTAATAAAAGTAGTTATTACAATGAGAACACTGTGTTGTCCTTGTTGTCAGGAATTGCCTCTCCCCTTGTGTGTTCCTGTACCAGCTGCTCCAAGAAGCAGTCATTGAAAGTATCAAGAAATTTTGTCTCTGCATTTCGTCCTGAGGTGACATGTACCCAGTTAATATGGGGATAATTGAAATTCCCTACTATTATTGAGTTCTTCAAGTTGATAGACTCTCTAATCTCCCTTAGCATTTCATTGTAACTATCAGTGTCTTGATCAGATGGTCGATAATAGATCTGTAATGTTCTTATTAGAGCATGGAATTACTATTCATAGAGATTCTGTGGAACATGTGGATTTATTTAAGATTCTCTTTTACATAGAGTGTCACTCCCCTTCCCCACCATGACCTGTTCTATTCTTCCAATATATTTTGTACCCCGGAATGATTGTGTCCCATTAATTGTCCTTACTCCACCAGGTTTTTGTGATGCCTATTATATCAATATCCTCCTTTAACATGAGGCACTCTAGTTCACCCATTTTATTATTTAGACTTCTAGCAATTGTGTACAAGCACTTTAAAAACTTGTCATTGTTTATGTGCCTGCACTTTTCTGAGGTGTCAGATTCTTTTTTTTATGTAAATCTTTCTCATCTGATCTAGCCCATACTTGATCCTCTTCCATCATCTCCTCCTGACCAAAACCTATAGAATCTCTATCAATAGACTCTCCTCTAAGGCCTTGTCTACACTACACTGTAAAGTTGAATTTATCCATGTTAAATCAATCCTTCCACTTTGCCATCCTCACTACCATGCCATTTAGGTTGAACCAAAAGGGTCTTTAAATCGATTTCAAAACTCATGCCTGACAAGGGGAGTAGCACTGAAATCGACATTTCTGGGTCGAACTAGTGTTAGTGAGGACACAATTAAATGTTACCCGCCTCCAGGAGCTATCCCAGAGTGGATATTTTTGTGGACCGAAGTGCCAACACGTTGCCCCTGATTTCTTCATTTAGCAGCTAATGAGGAACGGTGATGTCATGATCCTGTTGGTTACTTAATTTTTTTTAATTGGTACTCTTATTACTGACACAAATACAGGGACAAAAATTTAGCATTCACCCCTGGGCCTGACGAAGAGATAATGCAGAAATTCTGTTCCCCATAGACAATGTGCAGAGAAATTCTGAAGGGTGATGCAGCTTATTCTTCCCAGAAAGCCTATTTCATCCACGAGGCTAAGGACCTGCCTTCTCCTGTTGGCTCATATTCAACCTGGGGACACAGGGAAGGAGCAGCCAATTACATAATTATACTCTGGCCCAAAGAAAATATCAGTACTTATGATGAGCAAATATCAAAAGGATCAGTAATATCACTTTGGATAAGCATCAAAACCTTTCTGATCTGTATATTAGACTGGAAATCTCATAAGATGAGATCTCCTATGAAAATTTCATCACTTTCTGATTTCTGCTAAATATTGCAAGTATAACCTCTCTTAATGCTTATTTAATATTTTAGCATTTTGGCTTCTAGTCTTGTGCACTGCTCCGCTCTCATCCCCAACACACACAGAGCAGCCTTGTTCTTTAAAAACTTTTCTGAACCTCCAAAAAACTCTGGTTCAATTCAATGCCAAGTTTTGGACATTTTTTTGGAGATAAAAATGCCCCAGTGCAGATAGATGTATGTGTGTGTGTGTGCGGAGGTGGTGGGCTCTGTTTGTTTCATGTTCAAGGAATATAGAATCAGGCCATACATCAGGGACCAATATCTAAGTGTATTTGAGAGACTTTTCTTGCTTTTAAATGGAAACTCCTTAAATATGGAAAAGAATTAAAGAGTTGGGTTGTTGTTGTTTTTTCCTTTCTTTTTTTCTTTTTTACAGTTGCATTTAATTCAGTTGTCTTTGGAAATATATTTAAAAGACTTTTTTTAAACAAGAAGTTTCAGCGGGGAAAACAAATCTTTCTTTTTTCATGGCTGCTTTGAGCTTGATTGTGAGTAAGCTTTGATGCTCTGTTATAATCCTTTAAATGAAAATCAGCACAATGGTAATCAGTGAAAAATGCATGCACCATTTTAAGTATTGCTTCTTGTATGTCTGTTTCTTGTTGGAGTTCTTGAGGGATTTATTTGAAATTCTTTTACTTACTTTTTTTAAATTCTTATTCAAATTGATTTTGATAATGCCATCATCATGCCTAAAGATTTTGGCACTTCTCTTCCCCCGTAGTTCTTGCAGTCCTGCTAAAACATATAATTTAATCTTGTTCTCTGGAAACTGACTTTCTTGTGTTTAATGAATACCCCATCAGCTATGCGGAATTCAGCCAGTTTTTCTTTTGCGTGTCTGTCTCTCTCTCTCTTCCCCCAGCCAGCAGATCTCACAGCCCTACTCCTTAATCCAATACACATCCCCTAAGTATTCTCAAAAATATGTCACATGGATTGATAGGGCTTTATTCTAGCTTTCAAATTATATACAAAAGATCTGTCTGCTGCCGCTGTGACTTTTGATAACTTATTAGCATTGGAAGATTTTGAAAAGTGGTGTGATTTTCTTCACTTACAAACTATTTTTCATTTAAGAAGATTGCAGCAGGCATTGTCTATCACTTTTCCCTTCAACTTTCCATTCCTTCTCTTAACTGATTGGCTGAAATTCTACAGCGTTTCCATATATAGCCTACAGTTACACAAAATATTACCACCCTGTCCTGAAAGTATGTAATTTAAGTAAACTGCTCACTTTAGAGTGTCTCTGAACATTAGAGGGCTGCTGCATGCCACTGGCACTAAGTGTTATTTTTAGAGCTTCATTTTTCTGGTGATCACAAACTACACATAAAAACAAGGGCTAGAAAACTAACTTGTTCTTCTCTTTATAGTTAAATGATTTAAAACAGAATAGAGGGAGGGGAGGACACCTGTTGAGGTGGATATAGAAACACTGAGACACAGACGTCATAATGTGGTAGAATGTGGATGCTATAACTTTATTTAAAACTATTACAGAATCAGAGTAACCACCCAAAATAGCTGGCAGGATTGTTCCAGTGCAGTTCTCAGTGGGTTCCAATAGTTCTCAAGCTATTTACCATTGTGGGCTGCATATGCGCCCACAATGTGTTATGTGGGCTTCATCCAATACTATTGGTATGGCCCTGAGGATGTCACATGGGCTATAGCCCTGTGCTGATTGGGCTGCAAGTTGAGAACCACTACAATTGAGTGTTATGGACCTTAGTGTGGCTCTGAAGGCCATTCCATTGCTAGGCATTAGGCCCACCAAGAGATCCTGTCAGGGTTCTGACCTCTCCCTTCCCCCACAACAAAGACAGATGAAATGAGACAGGATGGAGATGAGGGAGGACACGAAATATGCCAGACATAGAGGCACACCGTGCTGTGTGAGCACACAGAGCAAATTCCCAAGTAGCTCATTGGGCTCTAGGGCCCTCAATCAGACCCCTCTTAACCCACAAGCTGCACTATAACCTGCCAAAGGTGGGACATTTTACCTATTGTTGGTGGGGGACGAGGGGTCACCAGACTTCCTGGGTGCCAAGTGGAATGATAAATAACTCACCCAGCAGTCTCCCAATTTTACTATATGGGAATAAATCCCTACCAGATCCCCAAACAGGCAGTCGTCTGAATCTGGACTAGATGACCTCCTGAGGTTTCTTCCAACCCTGATATTCTATGAATGCTGCTCCCAGTCCAGCAGATTCCCCAAGCAGGAGTGTCAGTGTTGCTTCCAGACCACCTTCCCCGCCCCAGCAAGCAAGATGAGCATTTTTTTTCTGGTCTTAATATTTCTCCCCTGGCATGTCCCATTGTTCTTAGATGTTTGTCTTAGGTTATATCGCTTGTTACATTTACAAGCTATTTTCTGCATATTGTGTCAGCATTGTTCTCAACACCATGAGTCAGCATGGACATTTTAAATTATTTAAAATCATTTTAAATTATATATAATCATTTAAAATAATATGTTTCAGGGTTTAAAATAATATAAAATATTTTAAAACCCCACAATCTTCTCTCTTTTCAAGGGAAAATTAAGCACAGATTATAACTGTAGATAGGAAATATCCTTTATTAATGGGAGCTGCCTACTTCAAACTCTATGTACTACACTGACAGAGCTATTAGGATTGATTGAAATTTGTGTCTGAATTTCATCAGTGTTGAGAAGAATATATTGACTCATTATGAGCTAAATAGAGTATTGGGTGTAGAGGGAGGAGGGATCAGTGAAAGAAATATGGGATGGAAGGTGTTACCTTCTCATTTTTGGATTTGATAAAATCCCAAAATGTATAAGGAAAAGTAGAATGATCTTCCATCAGGACGACTGTGATGCTCCATAAGCAATAATGATACAAGTCCACATGCATTTCCAGTGTGTGTATGAGAGTTATCGACCATATACCTCTTTTAGGGGTTCTATTTTAAGCACTCAAAACTCAAGATAAAAAAATGGTCTTTGCAGAAGTGTTGAAACTATATGGGGGTACAGGAGAAGTAATACCTTGGAAAGTCACATTATTTTAGAGTGATCCTCTTTTGCTAGTTCACATTTCACATCCAGCTCTCCCTTTGACTGGTGGGCTAAACCAACTAGAGAGTAGTCAAGAGAGGAAATACCTATCCCCAGCATATTAAGGCTGCTTTAGTGGAGACTTCTTGGTCCAACAACTGGAAAGTCACTGCAACAATGTATTGTGGAATATAAGGCTTAGAGGAAAAAATTAATAGTATTGCCAATAATATATTTGAAAAGTACAATGTATTCAAACTGACCATCTGTCAAGACTCAGAAGAAACTTCAGGCAAAAATTAAGGATGGAACCAGGACTGATTTGCCAAAAATAATGATGAAATCAAAAAGCTCCTCTGGGAAAAGAACAATTCATTTATGTCTTGGCAAAAGGGACAATGAATTAATATCAGAAAGAGATAATTTCAGGTATCTGCAAGCCAAGACTCAAAGATAGCTTCATGTTCTACAGGATAACTGGTGGGAAAGTAAAGCAGAAGCAATGTAGAATTATGCTGATACTAACAACATAAAAAGTTCTTTTCTGATGTCCTGAAGACTATTTAATGGAGGTGCTCCTAATTTTGGTGGACCATAGAGTTCAGGTGTTTTATTAAAGACAGAAGAGGCATCTGAAAGATGAGTGCAGCACTCTACTAAGCTACTTAGCTGTATCTCTGCTGTCAACTGACAGGTGCTAGAGGAATTAACCCCAGCACCTCAAACATTGAAGAAATTGCTGAATTACCTACTATCGAGAGAATGCAAAAAGCTATCAGGTATATCACCAGGCAAAGACAACATATCAGATGAAATCTTTAAACTTGCAGTACCCCAATCAATGAACTATATATACAAAATTATTAAGGATACCTTGGAAACTGAGAGAATTCCTCAGGATTTCAAAGATTCAAGCATAGTTACATTATGCAACAAATCTGACTGTGGCAGCTACCCAGTATCTCCCTGCTATTTGTAGATTGGTAAAATCCTCACTTATATTTTGCACATCTTTTTGTCAAAACAGCATCAAAAAAGCTTCTATCAGAGGCCCAGTATGGATTTAGATTGTCAGAATACCAGAAACATAATTTTCATTGCAAGAAAGATTCAGGAAAAATGCACTAAACAAAATATGGAACTTTGAAGACAAAGCCAAGGATAGACCTGAATGAGAGCAACTATCAATAATGGTTATAAACACTTTGAGAAAGACAGATGTGAAAAAAGATTAGGGGGAGGGCCAAATGTCAAGCCAAGTCTTCAATGGGAACCGATGCATTTCCATGTGATATCTACTCATGACTTTGCTGCTCACAGGTGGGACTATACTGACACAAAAGAGCACATGAGATACTGTGATGTCATCATGGGACACAAGGGAGAGCCATCTATGATCTCAGTGAAGACCATATGTTGGTTAATCAGATTGAGAATGGAGTCGTAGCTATGAGTAATGGAACGGAGACAGTTGTGATGCAGAGTCATGTAAGTCTTAAGAGTTCACTTCCCTCTTTCGGTTTTTGTTTCTCGGATATTCAATCTAGCAAAAGTTACCTCAAAGTTAACAAAGTGATATTTGTATATAAGGACATATTTGGAATGCAAAGACCCCCACTTTCACCCAAAATGTGCAGTAACAGCTAGGGAATACTAGTGGCTTATAGCAGGCTGCAGCTGGAATTACTGTTTCTTAAGCCCTCAGGTTTTTGAGCTCTCTAATAAAAAAAAAATTACAAAAATCTATCCAGAATGACCGTGGCAGACATTTTAAAAAAAGTAAATGGTTTCAGGTATAAAACTAAAATAATGAAATCAAATGTTATGTACTATTGTACAGAAGTTCTGGTCAAGAGTAGGACCTTATTATGCCAGGGGGTGACAAAGAAATGCTCCCTGTCCTCACGCATTTACTGTCTCATCACAATGTAAGCTAACTGAGGCAGGGGAAATGACGGGATTTTTCTCCCTATCCACACAATTTGTCAAGGGCTTTGTTCCTTTTTTTCTTCTCTCTTCTGAAGCATCAGGTTATTGACCATTGCAAGATTTGATGGGCCAGTGGTGTGATTTATGTTTTTCCATTCACATAGAGCAAAGCAAATATACTTTCAGCATAAATGACTATTTCAGGGTTAAAAAAAACCCCAAACAAGAACAACAAAAGCAGAGTCTTCATAAGAAAGAACAGCATGTCCTCTTGGTCACCAATGGCATTGGCTCTATCTCACAAAATTGCATGTTCCTTACAGCCAACAGATTCGTAGAAATTTGTATTTTCACTACTTAAAAACAAAACAATAAATTACAAGCTTTATACACTGCATAACTGGAATGAAATTCCATATCTTTGTCACCAAACAGAACAGTGGTATCTTCCTTTTAAATAAACTAAATTAAAATTTAGTATAATACAAACTCACATTCTATCTCCGGTACTATTCCACTGATTTCAGTCCATTTATACCAGCATGAATTTGCCCTGAGAGGTATCTCCCTCACAGCTTCCCTCTATTCTCCTGTAAGTCAATTCACTGGTGTTTCAGGAACAAAGCTGTCTGTTTCTGTAATCTAAAGAAGCTTATGATAGCATAGACAAAATATCAAAAGGGAGAATTAAAAATGGTGGTATTATTTACAAGACAGCAACTATATTCATGTGACTTTTCTTCCAAAATTAAGTCCCATTTCTATGTCATTGTTCTCGAATGTTTCATTTTAATTTTTGAAAGTGATAGAAAAGATGTTTTGATTGTTGCTTTTAATATGGTTTTGATATCTCTGGACAGCTTCCAACAGCCAGTCAACATCAAAGTGAAATATTTTAATTGGACATAAATATAGCCTTGATGCATTTCTTATAATTATCTTCAATATTAGAAGACTATTAATTTTCACCAGATCCCAAAAGTCTCAGCTAGGTTCTTGGTTGTGACTGAAAACTATGCAGCACAGCTCAGGAGCAGTGTGTACAGAGGTGGCATAAAACTCATCTTTGTGCTTCTCTAATCCTGGCAGACTGTTTGCTGGGCTGGTTCCCACAATAAATTAGAGTAGCTAAAAGACTACTTTGTTATACAAGCCACCAAACTCCCCAAAAATCTAAATGGGAATCAGCTGGGCATGGCAAGCTCTGGCCAGGACCTCTTCATTCTGGATACACCTCTCATGCCAGAAGCGGGAATGGAAAAGTTGTGTGAGACCTACCATGACACTTCTAAACCACTAGAATATCCCTATCTCTTGGGATGAATATCCAGTGACTGCCTGTGCAGTAAGTAGGGCTGTGTGGTGGTGGATCTACTAAATAGGGGACTACAAACTCCCCTCCTCACTGCATATCTCCTTACCCTAGGCGACATAAGGGAAAAGGCCCTGAACCAGCAAGTGACTGGCCTCTGTCAGGACGTGCCAGCTGCATGGCTAGCCAGAAATTTAGAAAAACTGGAGGCAGAAAGGATTCCCGAGGAACTATATACCGAAGTGAACGTGGAACAGATTGGGATTGGCAGATTTTACAGCTGGTTGCAAATCTGTGTGGGACTGGAGCAGCAATAGCTGGGTAGGGAGCCGGGACAATAATGAGAGACACTGAACTAAAGACTAGGAAGTATAGACTTTGGACATCACAGTATCAATTTAACCCGTTAAAGCTAATGGGTTTCACAGGGATCACTGCAGGCATGATAGAAAGGCAGTGAGGTCGCATAGAACATATTGGACAGAATATATTACTTGGAGTGATGCATGACATGGGAAGAAGCCAGCCTTGCTTCTTGAAGCCTAGTGTTTGTTTCCAGGACTTCCTGGAACAAAATGCTTTTTATTTAAAAATTCAGCAAATTTGATTTGGAAATCAGTGAGATACAGTGTGGATGGAAATCCACAGTGCCATTCTACAAAGTCACGTTCTGGGATGCAACCATACTCTAACTATGAATTTGCCTGTTTTAAAATATTTGGGGCTTGTTTTGTTTTCAGTAGAAACCCTTCTATATTTGCCAACAGCCCAACACGATCACTGCATTATCAAGAATTGATGGATAGTTCTGTAAAGTGCTCTGTACCCTGTTCCCACTCCTCCCCCAACTTTTCACTAAAAAGAATCACACAGCATTTCAGGCAGAAAGAGCTGAGAAAAAAACACACTTGCAGCATATATAATCTGGAATCCAATTGTCGTATTTTTAACATAGTAAGCAGTTAAGGGATGTATTTGCCATTTAGAAACAGTTTCATTCAATCAATTAATCATGATAGTGGGCAATGGGAATACTGTGGGACAATCACTGAAAGCTTTGCTGATGTCAGCTTAGTATTCCAAGTCTGCTACTTTTCTGTTTTACTGCTATTTGTATGAGCAGTATGAATTCACTTATATAATTTGCATCAGTGAAACACCAAATTTTAGGATGATAAAAATGCAAGTGCAGGATTACACATGGTGTGGTCCTATCAGATGCAAGTTCAGGATTACAAATGGTGTGGTCCTATCAGATGCAAGGGCAGGATTGCACATAGTGTGGTCCTATCAGAATCTGTGCCCTATAGTGTTCTTGATGTTCAAGCAGTGACAGACAGTCCTTTTGCTGAATTAGCTACCTAATTACTGTTCAAAACATATATTTTTTTTAAATATTTCCTTGGGCTATGGTACCTTCGGTGACTGTGGAGTCCTTACACAGAAATCATGCTGCTGTACTGCTGCAGCAAGAAGGGAGAAGGCGGAAACCAGATTGACTGGCTAGCTGTCTTGTGCAGAAGGCACCAGCTCTCTTCTAGAAAGTCTCTAGAAAACTGCATCACCCAGTGAAGAAATGTCTTTTAAAATTATGTATTTATTTCTTTATGACCTTTTATGAAGCCATGGTTTCACATGGCTTTCAGTAGCTGATGAGACCATAATTATTTCTACCTGAATCAGATCACCTCACCCCTGAATATTTTATTTTCAAAGTGAAATGGGAACACATTGAGCTCAGATACATCAAGAAAAAGTACCACATTTTCCAAATATTATCGCTACATCGATTCAAGAGCATATCTGATTGTAATTAAGTTCTCAGCAGATATTTAATTACTTTCTCAGGGCCTGATCCTGAAAAGGTACTATTCCCAGTATTAACTACTCTCCTCAGTAGTAAGTGCTTGTGAGAGTGGATCCGAATTTTATACTTTTTCATTATTGGATAACACAGTGGAAATGAAAATGGTATTTTATCTATTTATGTCAATTTCTGCCCCTAAAATCTGAAACAATAATCTCAAGACCATTTTGGAGTGAGTAAATTTCATTTATTTCATTACTTCTACATTCTCCAGTTATGCTCAAACTCTTCCCACCCAGCTGCACTATCATTAAGTTCATAACGTCACCAAAATTCATAGATTTGTTCCTTGTTATGTACTATCACTTCTTTCTTTTCTCCATTCTTTGTGACAGAGGAAAGCCACATAAGCAAAATATAGAAATCAAGTTTATTCTCTACTAACTGAAGCAAACTGAACCTTGCAGTATTTAATGCACTCCACCAGCTCACTAAATCAAAAGCCAAACATCTTTGTAGCTTAATATGATTCATTGTGGAAAGATTGTGTCACTTTGACTTATCTACAATGGGTACTAATTAAGTAGCTTGCATGGTTTATGATGAGTATTTTTCATGCTATTAGAATTTCTAATCTGGATCTAGAATAAATTGAGAGAGGTACCAAGACATGAGGTAATATAGTAGGAAATAAGAGGAAGAGGATGGATGCAGTTGCCGGTACTTCAACTTCCCATTCACCATAAGGAGTCTTCTCTTGCAGATATCATTGAGGAAATCTTTCCAGTGAAGTCAGTGATGGACTGAATAATCAGGACAAATATGTAGGAATTTGGGATGAAATCCTGGCCCTAATGAAGTCAATGGAAGTTTGACTATTGACTTCAGTAGAGCCAGGATTTCACTATTGCTCTCCACTCAAAGTGTAACCTCCGTGTTTTGTTTCTCCTCCCTCTGCTATGCAGAATGTGTCTTAAAGTGTTAGAACTCAAACAGTATCTTCCCTGGGTGTTTGTGTAATGCAAAATAAAATGAGCCTACTAACAGACTTCTGAAAAACATTCAGAGAAGACTCTCTGTGCACAGATCTCACCTCTTCCATGTGTTAAAAGAGGTCAGCTACCTATGTGACACTAATCTCCTTTACTAGGACCATGGCAGGGCTTTCTGTGGGCAAATGCAGTGGGGAGGGAACTGGATGAGCTGGGGAAGGAGTGGGCGCACCAGGAAGTATGTCAGCCTTCCCACTTATTCTAAGGGATTAAGGTAAAAATACCTAGACACACACCTCACAATTGTTTTGGAAAGGAGGCTGTTCAGAAGTTTTGGAATATTAAAACAAGAGCAACAGCAGCCCCCTAACTGTACAAATTAAACTTACCTATCAAATATATGGCAGATTCTATTTAAGATTTCTCAGTTACTTTCGCTGTTTGAGCAATTAACACTTTTCTTACACTGTGTGTACTGGATACATAGAAGTTAAAATCAGAATGTATTATTGTCTGAAAATGTTCTCGTAGGCTTTAAGGTCAGAAGGGACCATCGTGATTATCTAGTCTGACCTCCTCCACATCACAGCCATAGCACCTCATTCCTGTAACAGACCCATAACCTCTGCCTGAGTTACTGAAGTCCTCAAACCTTGATTTAAGTTATTCAAGTTCTGGAGAACCTTCCTTTTTTTTCTAGTTCAAACCAGAAAGTCACCCATTTCCCTTGCTACAGAGGAAGGCCAAACAAACAGAAAATGCAGGGTCTCTGCCAGTCTGACCTGGGAAAAAAATTCTTTCCAACCACAAATATGGCAGTCAGTTAGGCCCTGAGTATGTTGACAAGACTGACCAGTAGGACATCTGGGAAATCTGCGAATGGCAAACTGAGGCCACTGGGAGCTGCGAGTGGCCGTACTTGTGGACACTAAGGTAAACAAAGCATCTTGCAGCCTGCCAGGGGCTTACCCTGAACAAGCCATGAACTGAGTTTGGGAATCCCTGTTTTATGGGATCCTCGTTACTTGCCTGTATCACCTCTTGTTGGTTAGGGGAGTATCTGGTTAAGAAATTTGTCCACTATTACATCCAGGAATACTACCATTATTAATAGGATTTGTCTTCCAATCTATTTCTGGGAAATTAAAGTATCCTATAATCACACAGTTCCCAGTAGTATTAAGAATATTAGATGCCTCTATCCATACCCATATCAAACCGTGGGAGTCTGTAGCAGATCACAGGCATTGTCCCAGTGGAGCCTGTTACCATTCTTCCCCAAAGTGATTTTGACCCAAACAGATTCCATTTTATCCATTCTATCACTTCTCATTTCTTCACAATCTACCTTTTTAATTAATATACAAGGCTATTCCACCACCTTTATCTTTATTTCTGTCATTCCAGAACAGCACATCCAGTCATGATTACTATTCCACCATGTTTCTTTTATCCTTATAATATCTGGTTTCACTTTCTACACCAATAGCTCTACTTCTTCTGTTTTGTTACCCTAGCTCCTCACACTGGTATACAGGCATCTGTAGCTGTTATAGCCTACTCTTCTAAGCTTCTTTTGAGAGAGGAAAAAAATTGTTTATAAAATAATGCTCCTTAAGTAAAATTCAACACAAACCTCTCTCTAGTTGTTTAAAATTAATGTATTAGTTCCTGAACTGAAGACCGAGTTATTCATAGGCTAGAGGCACTTAACATCCATGCACACGTGCAAGAGCTGCACATTATAGCTAACTTTCACATCCTGCAGCTTGCCTAGTTAAGGCCTTCATTGAGTTCCAGCCTAACCTTGCATGCATATAATACATTCTCAGATTGCATGGCTTTCATGATTCTTCAGAGCATGTTTTACTTAATTAGGCAGTTGGGGATCCATTTTCAGAATAGTTCTTTGACTGTAAAAGCACAAATGCTGTTGTTTATTCACAAAACGTTTGCTCTACTCCCATGCACTGCTTTGAATATTCCCCTCAATCTTCCAGCTGGCAAAAGCAAAGTTGGAGCAATGTTTTAATCCAGCAAAGTGAGAGCACATTAGATGCATCCATGAAACAACCTTCCAAGGCAAGGTGGATAAGCAGAAAAACAATATAGCAAAGCCAGTATTCAGCCAGGCAGAACAGAAACAAAAGAGCACAGGTAGCCAGAGAGTCCCACTGAGATAGTTACTATTCTAGGCAAAACCCAGAGTAGAGCAGTAGCCTTTGTATATGTCCATTAATTCACTTTCCTTA
Source organism: Sternotherus odoratus (assembly GCA_032164245.1). NCBI lineage: Eukaryota > Metazoa > Chordata > Testudines > Kinosternidae > Sternotherus > Sternotherus odoratus. The sequence goes on along the minus strand of JAVMKO010000007.1, from coordinate 56,128,731 downwards.
AAATTCAACACAACAAGAATGAAGCAGATTTAAAATCCATCTGTAAATTAGTCAAATTTGAGCAGAATAGACTCTTAGGCACTAAAAATATAACAAAGTACAGATGCAGTATTCTTCTGGAGGTGGTGTCAGAAGAATTAAATACAGAGAGTCAAGCACTCTCTAAATAGAAGTTATTTAAAATGTCACACCAATTAGCAGAAGTTTAAAAACCTCAGAGAGAAACACGTTCTGAGACCTCTTCTAAACTTGGCAAAACACAACAAGGCATATGCCCAACCTAGAAAACTAGCCAGGGCTATAAGCCAAAGCTCTAACAGTTAAAGTCAGACTGCTATTAGGTTGGAAATGTTTCCAACACCTCAACGATCACAATGAATTTAAAGAGAGACAGCTGGACTCAAAACAAATACAGAAGCTGCATTTGTTGTTTATTAAGGGCCAGATGCTCCTTTCTCCTTCAGAGCTCAGTTTTGTTGCTGCACAGAAGGAAACAGCGGCACGCTCTAAGTTCTTTCCTTCTGCTGAGCCAATGACCACCCCTCTGTGAAAATAACTCCTACTGGAAACTGGGGGATGAAAAGCCTGGTCAGCTAAAGGGTGAATTGGGGAGCAAGTGTTACAACTTGGCAGAGTTCATATGGTCACTGATTAGTCTTACTACCAATCAGTTAGTCTTCTGTCCTTCCAAGACAACTGAGTCTTGTCACCATTTCCAGATCTGGGGCCCTACGGCACATTCTTGAGCTCAGACCTCATATCTGATGCTTTTGTGTGGGTAGGATGGGGGTATTGCTGCCCTAAACCCCCAAATCAACATTTGAGATTTTGAATCCCCAAATTGCTTGCACCTGATCCCTCACCTAGGCTGTGGGCATGCTGGACTTTTAGTTTAATCCCTTTGATGATGTGCTAGGAAAGCAAGGAACATAGGTTTAGCCAACACATTTCTTAACCATATAAACTGTACTCTTAAAAGCATTCACGGGTTACAGATCTTTGAAAACAACAAAAGTTCTGAGCTTTACTCTGCCCTAGTCTGATATCACTCCTTTTGTGAGTCCAAGGTTTCTCAGTATTTCAGGCTGGGGAGAGTCCCTCCTGCCCTTTCTCTGCTGGGTCCTTTTTATGGTGTGCAATGTTCAGAACCTTGCTCTTAAGTAGGGGCTCTCTTCTATGCCAAGTGCTCAACTCAGCCCTGGTCTCCCCTACAGAATTACTTTGGTATAACTATGTCACTCAGGGGTGTGAATAATCCACTAATCGTGGAGCAATGTAGTTATACCGACCTAAGTTCTGGGGTAGACAGTGCAATGTCGGCAGAATAGCTTCACCTGCCTCTCACGGAGGTTGAGTTATTAAGACATTGGGAGAGATCTCTCTCACGATCTTAGAGCATCTTCACCCAAAGTGCCAGTTTGTAGTGTGGACTTGTACTGAGAAGTTCCAGGCCTTCTTCCCTCCACCATCTGCCTTTGTCATGCCTGGCCTATCTATTAGCCCTGATTTAGGAAAACCAGTGTAAGTAACAAACTAAGAGTCCAGCAAAAATAATACACAAAACTGTGTATGCTGTGGCAATCAACATACATCAGGACAAAGTCTGGCATATGGAAAAAGATGCAAGGAATGCAATGGATTCCATCACTTGGTAAAAGCTGGTAAGCACCAGCAGTGTGCCCACACCATGGATAAAGAGGATGGCAACAGTTATCAAAGCACCATTAGCTCAGGTAACTTCTTCACAGGAGCAGTGTACAATGTTGCTGCAGAAGATGATTGAACTATCAATCTTAAAGCAACTTGGAAATATAATACTTTTCATTTTGACACTGGTCACAAGTCAATATGTTGCCAGAATCTAGTAAGTCTAAAAGAAAGAAAACATAGATAGTAGGTAAACAGGGAAAATGAAAGCACTGAGTGGTGACCTTATCCCCATTTCAAGCTTTATGTGAACTAAATTGATGAGTAAATACCAATTGAAACTTTTTCAGTTTGTTAATACTGCCAGGGAAAAGAACACTCAGTATTGGGTTAAAAATATATTTCAAGCCTTTCATGTCCTCTAGAGACCTTAGAAAACCAAAACAGAAGAGCCTTAGCCCCCTAGGGTGACCAGACAGCAAGTGTGAAAAATCAGAATGGGAATGGGGGGTAAGAGGTGCCTATATAAGAAAAAGACCCGAAAATCAAGACTGTCCCTATAAAATCGGGATATCTGGTCTGGTCACCTTACCCCTTCTGGAGTCATGGCCCTGCTTCCAGCCCCAGATCTGGGAGGATGCAGACAGGTGTGGGGGGCTGGCTTTCAGTACCCCCATTATTAATGTTCCAGCACCACTGGGAGGTGGGTATGAGGTGATTTGGTGTGTCCACGTGAAAAATGTCTGGGGGTGCCTCTGATATAAATGATATGGGGGCTTGGGGGAAGCGCGGAAGAGCATAACCAGAGGCTCCATCCAGCTATGGGAAGATCCAGAGCTGCTTGGCCAAAGCCAAACAACAACAAAAAAGTAAATTATGTGTATTGGAAATTGCATATCTGGGAGAGAAGTTAACACGGTACAATTGAGACCCACAGAAACCTGTTTGCCTCAACAGATAAGGAAGGGATACAAAGATTCCTTGGAATGGTGAAGTGTGTAGGGAAATTTGTGTTTAATCTAGCTGCCTGAAACAATGCTTCTGTGCAAAGATGTCCAGTAGAAATGAGGTGCAAATCTCAATGAAGAGTTTGAGAAATTGAAGGAGTTAATTAAAAAGGCCCCAGTCCTGAAGTAACATAACAGCAACACAAAATGAAACTGTTCACTGGCACCTCCATGGACAAATTGACACAGTCCTCTTGTAACAATGTGGTCAAAACTGAGACCGGTGATTTATATATCACAGGTGCTAGCAAAAACTGAGCGTTCATATGCTCAGATAGCAAAGGAGGCTTTGGCTTCTTAATCCATGAGTGTAAAAACTACTGTGTTTGTTTTGGGGAGGCTGGTGTTAACTGCAGTGAGCAATAAACCAGTTATGGCCATTGCCAAAAGAGCCCTGGCAGCTTCAAGAATAGGATGATGCGTTTTTCAGGTATAACTGTATGACTTGCAAATAGAATACAAACCTGGGTGAGATTTGGGTGGTTGCAGACACACACTACAGCTATTGACAGAAGTGCAGTGCTGCAAAGTCCAGAGCTAGATTTTGTACATTTCAAGCTGATTAAAGTCTCAGACAAAACGTGGACTGTGATTGCCAGAGCTACTGCTGAGGATGATACCCTGCAAAAAGTGATTATAGCTATTAGCACAGAGTGGCTGGGATAGCATATTCCCAGGCCCTATTATCAACTTAAAAGGGAGCTCTCAGTAGTAAATGGGATTTTGTTAAAAGACACCAGGATGGCAATTTTTAAAGTGCTACAGATAAATGTTATAAAGGATACACGAAGGTCTTATAGGAATTAAAAAATCTAAGAAAGAAGTGAGATGAATGAGACAGAGGTCCCTGGAAAAAATCTGTTCATGTATTTAAAGACACTATCATAATGCATATGCACAAAAGACTCAGGTAAGGTTCCACAGGCAACCTTAATTAAGGCATTTTCTAACTACTTAGTGCTTGATTTTGCAAGCTTAATGTTGTTTTAACATACTTTTTTGTGTGTGCTGTTTTACAGAGAATATTACATATCCAAAGATTTATGTACCGTATTTTTCGCCCTATAAGACGCACTTTTTCTTCCCCAAAACGGGGGGAAAAAGTTGGTGCGTCTTATAGGGCGAATGCAAAACAAAAAACAAACAAAAAAAAAGCACCTCGCTCTCCCGTCCCCGCCGCGCGGGCGGGCTGCCGAGGTTCCCCCCTCCCCGCCGCGGGCGGGCTGGGCTGCCGGGAGCGTCCCGGTTCCCCCCTCCCCGCCGCGGGCGGGCTGCCGGGAGCGCGCCCGCGGCGGGGAGGGGGGAACCGGGACGCTCCCGGCAGCCCGCCCGCGCGGAGGGGATGGGAGAGCGAGGCGCTTTTTTTTTTTTTTTTTTGGTCCGGCGGGGAGGGGGGAACCCCGGTAGCCCGCCCGCGCGGCGGGGATGGGAGAGCGAGGCGCTTTTTTTTTTTTTTCCTCCGGATTTTTTATTAAAAAACGAGGGGGCGTCTTATAGGCCGGAGCGTCCTATAAGACGAAAAATACGGTAGTTAAGATAATATGGTTTGAAGATATTTCTTATACATGTAATAAATTGGAATATACTGTGTAAAAATCATAATTGTATTTATTTCACTTAGTTTCTAATTTCTTAATTTTGATATTTAAGTAGATAGAAATCTACAAAGGGAGCAAAACTCATTGCACTTCTTTGAGTTCAGTGAGCCTAAATGTTAATAAAATTCTCCCTTTCAAATTACATTAAAAAGCAAACCTTAGATAAGACCTTGTTATCAAGGGTAAAATGTGACTGACTTGCTGGTTTTAAATTTACTAATCTGGAACGAAGTTGTAGGTTTGATGAAAAAGGGTAAGACAATTCTGTTTAGATAAAGTAAAATAACACTTCATTCAAAGGCATAGTCACCCTTGCTCACATTTGTGTATATTATTTCTTTCCAGAAGATAACTGTAAATTGCAATACTTGTTTAAAAAAGAAAATTTCGCATCAAAAGGATGTTATGTTTTGGGAAAGTGATAGAGAATAAGAATAATTTGGAGACTAACCAAACCCAAAGATCTGAATATCCTTCAGTGTTTGGTAAAGTAAGTTTCACACCCTTTCCTCAACGTTATGACTGAGTCCCATCTCTAGTACTGCACATGGTATTTCAGGTATTTCGTTTAGTTACTGACTAGAATTTGACTATCCCTTTTCCATTGCCAAAAGCTAGGATAACTGTGAAATCATAGTACAGTTCTGTGTGAAGTTATCTTAATGTCAAAATAAGCAGAAGAGCTAGGGCATAATAGCACTCATTGAATCCTAGTAAGCCATTCATCCCGAGTCTGATTAAGGAATCTGAACCTGGCCAATCAAATTAGCTCATGCCCAGAGAAAAACTGCTCCTGAAGTTGAGTGGGGGCAGATTTTAAAACAGTGGAAGCTTCAGGCTGCTGAACCTGAGTGCTGGGGAACTTACATTGTGACTTTGAGGTTCGTTCTCTTTCACACAAGATTGTGATTTTTGTTTTCATGCAAGCTAGACTCATCACATCAGAGAGCCCTGCAAAAAACACCATGACATCCAACTATTTTTGATATTACTAGCAATCACCCAGGAAATCACCTTAGTACAGGATTGATGAGCACTTGATTTGGTTTCCGCACCTTGCATGTTTGTTGTTCAGATGCTGATTCTTGGGAATATATGAAGTCTGAGTGTAGGAGCTGGTGCTTGAGATTGGTATGATAATTGTTTGTCACCTTAACTTGTGACTAGAGCTTGTTGAGAATTTTTGACAAAAAGCTTTCTTGTTTGAAAATACTGGTTCATCGAAATGGGAAGTTTTTCAAGGAACATATGAGTTTTCATGGCTTTCATCCAGAAAGGTTTCTTGGGTGTAGTATGGAATTTCAAGAGAGCTGGTTAATGATGATACTTACTATAAAACTTTAGGGAGGCATAGGTCAAATTTTTGTAGCAAAGATCTTCATGATGAACCACAGAATTAGGATTGTCACTCCTGCGCTATCTGCTCCCCCTGCCCTCATCTATATCAGTATCTACATAAAAATTATCAGAATTTTTGATTCTCACTATACAATGGAATGCATTTGTATCTAGTATAACCCTCTTCCTCTGTCCCTATTATCTGTGTTTAACTGAGGCTGCAAACTCTTGTTTGTAATGTGCCATGCAAAGCCATGATACATAAATGTTTATGAAAAATAAAGAGGGGACCTCGTCTTTCCCTGGTCTTCCAGCTCCACTTCCATCAGCTCTAATAAAGAGGAACTTAATAGCTAGAGGGATTTGGTTCAAGTTGCTATTCTAAGATGCTTTGGGGATGGAGGCTGACGCAGAACAGCTTAAAATATTAATGTTTATCACTTTACATCCTCCAAACATTAACAAAGTGATTCTTCTAACATCTTTGTCAGGTAGTCTGATATCATTGCCTTTTTTTAATACATGGGGAAACTGAGATATTAAGGTCTGATTCTGTCAGGCTGTAGTGGGGTGGCTGCCCCAGTCCTGGAGAACAGCCAAGCAGCTGATTGGGGAAGAAAGGGCTAGCTGCCTGGGAGCAAGGTATCTGAGGCTAAGCACTGCTGGGGAAGGGTAAAGGGAGCTGGGGGAGCTCCAGGGTGGTAATGCCCCCCACCCAGGTTTCAGGCCTTGGTGAAAGCCTAAGAAAGTACTGGGGCTACAGAGGTGTAGCCCAGAAACAGGCAAAGGCAGCAGGTCCTAACCTCTTGCCAATGCTGAGTGGCCATTACAGACTGGAGTCTGCCCCAGTGAACAGGGGCTAGATGATGACTAGCAGTAGCCACTGAGGCAAGGTGGGTTTAGAGTGTTGGGGGTTCCCCTAGGAAGGGAGACCCAGAGCATGGGGTACTTCTGGGGCAGAACCCCATGGTAAACTGCACCGGGCTCCAGGAGGGACACAGGGCCAGTGGCAGGTGAGACATCAGCCTGCAGAGGGGGCTCCATATGCTGGAAAAGAGCTAATTCCCAGAAGACCAGCAGGAGGCACCACCCTGGTTAGTCTCACCTCGCTACACTGACCCTTATATAGGTGTACAGCTAGATGGGGAGATGTAATTAGCTCCCTCCTCTTCCTCTTTTCCATAGCCCATATAAGGACAATGCAGTCCTAATCCCCTGTACTGGGGGTACAAGGACTGCTACCCTCTTCCTGTGCTAGGGAATAGGGAGGGATCTGGGACCATAGCTCCATCCCACACTGGAAGAGTCAGCTGTACTCTTCAAAGGGGTGTAGTAACAGGCCCAGAGAAACTGAGTCTGGGAGTTCAAAAAGATATTCTGCAGAAGGCTTCTCCGCTCTTTTGGGCAGTGGAGGTCTGTGCCATGTCTTACTAAGATCTGTGCCTAGTGTTTAAAGGGCACCACCTAGTACTTAAAGGTTTGCCTAAGAACACACAATTGGAATTTTAGATCAGGAATCTTTGGCACCCCTTCCTATACTGAGTCCAGACCATGCTGCTTGTACATCTTTTTAGGGTTCATGTACCTGTAAAATGGCTAGGAAAAGTCATGTAATCAGGCAATCCAAAAAAATGAATTATTTGATTAGGCTGATCCACTCCATCACACAAACATGGCTTTTTGTCAACCTTAATTAGTTCAATTTCAGTGAATAATCACAAACTATGAATTGACTTGGAGTGTACTAACAAATTATGTATACTAACACATAGTAAGCGAGATCTGTCCCTGGTATAACTTCACCAACTTCAGTGGAGCAATCCCCCAGCTGAATTTGACCCAGTAGTTTTGAAGATTCTGATTAACATGAATTATGTTGCCTTACACATTGTTTTATTGCTTCATACAGAGAATATTTAATGTAATTTTACAGCACTCATCTTGGGTTATCTCCCCTGTGCACACTCTTCACTAATTAGTAGTTTGATTAGGGAGGAGAAAAAAACATGTTCAATTGAATCAAAACATCACACAAATAAAAATCTTAGTTTGATTTAGAATATTTTCTGCCTATTTGAAGACTAATAATTGATATACGTTTTTAAAACATAAATGTTTCTTTTAAAATAAACTTTGCTTCCCACTAGTATAATGGGTTGAGGTTCAGTTTTCATTAAAACAAAAAACTTAGGCTTCAGGCAAAAGTGTGTGTGTGTGCAATTACCTACAGAATAATTGTTTGTATGTGCAAATACTGGATTGTGGATAGCCTCCTTAATTGCACATGTTGCACAATTCAATGCACAGTTTTGAATGTATCAAATTAATCAGAAGAAAGCTTTGCCTGAGCCCTGCCACTGTATATTTTGATGGATCTGGATGGTAAGCTGACAGGCCCAATCACTTTCACAGATCACTGATGAAGTGCCTTGCAAGACAGATGAGATGTGAAATAGCACCCCAACTTCAGTACAACCTGAAATAATAAAGGAAATGCATTTGGGAATATGCTGAAACATGGCAATTTGAAGCATTCAATTAGCCAGTATAGATTGCTGATATGTCTATTTTTCTAAAAGGTGTTACAATTCCAACACATGTTATGGGCTTGTGCAGAACTTACTAGGTGAGGTTTTTTGGTGTGTTATGCAGGAGGTCAGAATAGATGCTCATAAAAGTCCCTTCTGGATTTAAGATCTGAGATTAGGAATTTAAAAAATGCAGTCTTAATGGGTACAATGAAAACAAATGCAATTCTGCAATGAACATACCCTAAAACTGTGGATGACATTAGTTCTTTGAATGAATTGGGTTTTTGTATGTTTTCCTCTTTAGACAATGTGCCTTCCTCCTTATTAATATTTGAATGTGAAAAAACATGCATCTTTTGGAATATCGAAGGTATTTAGGGTTCACTTATTTCAAAATAAATATATTCCTGTGAGATATTAACTGATTTAATAAAATTAACTGGTCTTCATTCATAGCTCAGTAATTTTATAATGTAGTTCTCTGCTACTGTAAATCAGGTAGCAACTCCTTGTAACAACTGATTTAGGGGATTTTACACCAGATTTCTGCTGGCAATAAACTGGGATAGAAATGCCGGGTATTCCCACGCACACCTGTACTCCATTGACCTCCATATTTAGCCCAGCCTGCCTCAGAATAGCTGTGTTTTCAGCAAAGGTGTCACAGACACTGCCAAGCAGTACTTTCTTACATTGCTAAGTAATCAGCAGAAATAAAATTCCTAACAGAGATTCATTGACTTAAGGAATTACTGTAATCAGCATGACAGTGCCCACGGACTTTAGAGGTATTATATCCAATGTATAAGTGCATATCACACACACAGGGCAATTATGAAAACAGGAAAGACCAAAACATGACAGAAAGCAAGGGGAGGTACAGCTAACATATAACAAGGAAAATAGCAGCTGCTCAAGCTACTACATCAATAGTTACTGTGAAACATGTAGCCCAATAGGGGAAATCAGAGATAAGTGAAAGAAGGGTTCACCCCAGCCTGCTGAGATAAAGTGGATTTGAATGAAAAAAGAGTTAACTCTACTGAGAAAATTCACACAAATAAAAGTTTTATGGAAAATGGAACACAACAGAAAGAAGCAGGGACTTACGTGATAAAAGTTTGTACTGTGCCACATCACTTCAGTTAAATGACATGACCATTTCAATTGCTTCTAAAATAGCCAACCAGGTCTTGTAATCTTTCACTTACTCATGCCTCTTGCTCCATTCATATCAATGGGATATCTTAGATGAGTAATGGTTGTGGGATCAGGCCCAAGCAATGAAAAAAAGTGAAATATAGGGCTTGCCTACACTGCCATTGGAGATTTGATTGGATCAGATTTGGGCATGCTCTAGCTAATTTTGTGAGGTGTACAAGATAGCTTGGGATGCCTAGTTCATTATCTCTTGTTCCTTAGATGATTTGAATAAGTTTTATAAGCAAACATAAATCATGGTTTTACATAATATATATATATAACCTATAACATTGCTTATTAAAAACCCTGTTGTCTTTCTAGAAAGGTTTCCGTCACACTTCAGGGTAACTGGGACCTCTATTCTCCCCTCGTAGTTCACCAAAGACACCCACTTTAGGCTTCTGACTCAACAGCCATTACCTTTCTTGGTAAGAGACATGCATGTGTCTTCCTTCTGACAGGAGTGTAAAGGCTGAACAGGTCCCCAATTTACACTGTGATATCCCCCACAAGCCAGACTGCCTAAAAGTCCAGTGTCTATGCTTGGCTTTCTCTCCAAGGGCTACAAATAGGGTAATTGCTCATAGTTACAAGTACCCACACAGCTCTTTCTAAGCAAGCACATTTACTCATAAGGTGAAAGCATTACAGAGAAATAATGAGTTCCTATACACCTGCTAAAAGCTTTATCTAAAGTCACCATTCAGTCTTATGGGGTCTCCATAGTCCAAGCTCTTCCAACCCATTTGCAAAGATTGGTGTTTCCCCTTGGACAGATGGTTCTAGCTGTTTCCTGGATCAGAAAAAAGGCCTTGTATCAGTTTAAACTCAGACTACTTATCCAAAAATGATTTCTTGTCCGTTGGTCTCTAGAGAATCAAGTTTGAACTGGTATGTCTGAGCTTCCCCAGGAGGCAGTAACTGGCTGAGTTGCCTTAATCACCACGCACTGCTTTTAGTTCCTGGCAGAGCTGTGTGAGCACCCTTTCATGTGTAGGACACAAGGATACATAAAGTGGTCATTTGAAACAATGGGCCCCCCAAAAACTGCAGGAAGTTGTAATGTCTGTCACATCTCTTCCCCGAGAGGTTGCATGTTCATGGCCCCCAATAATATATTAACTTAATACAAAAGGTATTCCCAGTCTATTGAGGGATATTGTCATATCTGTCACAGTTACTACGGGATAATTCAATGAATGACCCAAAGGTACAGTAATCTTAGGGTCTGGTTTACAACAGCAGACAATAAGGGACTAGAGCTGGGAGAATGACTGACTGATTTTTTTGGTATGATGGCAGCTCAAAAAAATGATTTCAGATTAACTTAATCTGAATTGAAAAAAAATGGGCAGGAAAATTGTCTTTTCGGTCTAGTCCAGAGAAGGGATTGAGACCTGGGTCTCCCACGTCCCAGACGAGTAACCTTAACAAGGTCCGGGGGACCTACAATGGTAGCACTACCACCACCTATTCCTCTTCTTCCTCTAGACTTTTGTAAACAACCAAAACTATTTGTGTCAACTCTCAGATCATTTTGGATCAACTGAAAATTGCATTTTTCAATGATTAAGATATTTGTCCAGAAAACAAACACTGAGTTCTATCCGGGATAACTAGCATATATAACTTTTCAAACATTGATAAAACCTGGAGGGAAGATATGTTAAGAAATAGCTGGGCACGATGAAGGAAAGCATTAGGTTATGAAGTATATTAGAAAATAGTAAAGGAACTAGGAAGCAGGACAAATGTGTAGGTCAGAAGAGGTAATTGGTATAATCTGCAGGTAACTGGTATAATCTGGTATAATCATGCAGTCTCCTATTCCACTGCCCATACTGTGCTTCTTCTCCAAGAGCTGACAGGTGAACCTGGACACACCCACTACTCTGGGTTCTAGCCCAGAGACCCTACAACCATCAGCCAAGGCCTGCATTGTCTCAAACCTTTCTGCTGTTTCTATGGGTTGCATCCTACTTCATCTCTATCAGGCTTCTTCTCCATCCTCCTCTGAGTATGCACCTCCCTTAGGGCCAGGATCCCAGGCTTCCACTTTCCCCCTAGTTTCCTCCTTTCCCACCCTCTAAACTCAGAGAGTGACTACAAGCCTTCACTCTACAGCCATACTGTCTTCTTCCCCAGATGGGCTTCATTATCAATTATCAGCCCTGACTCTCCTCCAGGTGTGACCTGCCACAGGGATAAGTTTTGTCTATTCAAGCCTAGTTTAGGGTAGGTACCCCATCACAACAGATTTTTGCTTTTTTTTTCATCCTAAATTCAGATTCTGACATCAGATGCCTGAGCACACGTCCCACTGATGTCAATGTAAATTGTCCCCAGGGATCTAAGAACAGAATTTGGCCCTCTGAATTTTCCATTCTGTAAATAAAAGAAAATAGTATAAGTTCTGCCTGATTAAGTATGCTGCACAGCCTGAATAATTTTGCTTGAGATGATTAATCAAGCAAAGGGTTTTGAATGCATTTATGAAAGGTGTAATCCACACTATTTAGTCTGACTACAATCATACTTTGAGTCAGAACATTCTGAATGATTGAGTTCTAAGTATCAAACACGAGCATATATTACTTTCATAGGAAGTATATCATTATGTTTTAGTCCAGGACACTTTTGCAAATGAGATGTTTACCTAAATGAGTTTATCCTTCCTGGCAAATTAAAATAAATAAATAAACCATATGCTTTGAATTAATTCAGCATGCTCAAATGTACTGTATTTAGATTTCACTTTTAGTATTTGCAATAAAACTGCAGTGTTTCTGTGCATACATCTGTAGTAGGTATGGCAAATTGATTTTCAGAGAAATCAAATCCTACTGAATGTATTGCTTGTTTTAATGATTTTTTTTTAAAAAATAGATTATGGTCACAGTCCTAGCAAATATTCGTGGATGATATCAAATCTCAGAAAGTGATCAAATAGGATTAAAAAAATCCAGGTTAATTTTTATTTGAGTCTTTTGTAAAGGATATATTCATAGAATCATAGAATATCAGGGTTGGAAGGGACCTCAGGAGGTCATCTAGTCCAACCCCCTGCTCAAAGCAGGACCAATCCCCAACTAAGTCAACTCAGCCAGGGCTTTGTCAAGCCTGACCTTAAAAAATCTCTAAGGAAGGAGATTCTACCACCTCCCTAGGTAACCCATTCCAGTGCTTCACTACCTTCCTAGTGAAAAAGTTTTTCCTAATATCGAACCTAAACCTCCCCACTGCAACTTCAGACCATTACTCCTTTTTCTATCTGGTACCACTGAGAACAGTCTACACCCATCGTCTTTGGAACCCCCTTTCAGGTAATTGAAAGCAGCTATCAAATCCCCCCTCGTTCTTCTCTTCTGCAGACTAAAAAATCCCAGTTCCCCCAGCCTCTCCTCATCAGTCATGTGCTCCAGCCCCCTGATCATTTTTGTTGCTCTCCACTGGACTCTTTCCAATTTTTCCACATCCTTCTTGTAGTGTGAGGCCCAAAACTGGACACAGCACTCCAGATGATGCCTCACTAATGCCAAATAGTCGGGAATGATCACTTCCTTTGATCACTGACAATGCCCCTACTTATACAACCCAAAATGACTTTAGCCTTTTTGGAAACAAGGGCACATTGTTGTCTCATATCCAGCTTCTCATCCACTGTAATCCAAAGGTCCTTTTTTTGCAGAACTGCTGCCTAGCCACTCGGTCCCTCATCTGTAGAAGCACATGGAATTCTTCTGTCCTCAGTGCAGGACTCTGTACTTGTCCTTATTGAACCTCATCAGATTTCTTTTGGCCCAATCCTCGAACTTGTCTAGGTCCGTCTGTATCCTATCTCTACGCTCCAGCGTATCTACCACTCCTCCCAGTTTAGTGTCACCCGCAAACTTGCTGAGGGTGCATTCCATGCCATCCTCCAGATCATTAATGAAAATATTGAACAAAACCAGCCACAGAACCAACCCTTGGGGCACTCCACTTGATACCGGCTGCCAACTAGACATGGAGCCATTGATCACTACCCATTAAGCCCGACGATCTAGCCAACTTTCTATCCACCTAATCATATATAATATGATTTGCCCATTTTAAAATTTCTGCTTTGACCTTTTCTATTTGTTTGTTGCTTTTTTAAATATTTACATGCAAACCATGATGTTTGTAAATGCTTCATGTACATGTGAATTAAATTCATGAAGCAATAGCACCATTTCAACCAGTACACATCATTTACCAGTGAAAATGCTTAGGTTCCATCCTCTGGATACCATAGCGAATTTTCATTAAGTTGTCATGGAGGAAAATTATCATTTTGTAGAGATACTACATTGCAAGTGCCATGCCAGTTCAGTGTTGCACCTTGTTCAGTTTAGACAGTGGGTGGTATGTGGTACTGCTATCCACCATAATTTTGCATTATTTAAAATACACAAAATGATGATCAAAATTAACTTACTGTGCACATCATTTTGCTTTTAGACTAAGTTATTTTGCCGCTCATCAGCTTCATATTTGGCATACTGGCGCCCCATTAATGTTTCATAAAAATTCAGTTAAAAACCTTGGTTCAGGACATTAGCTTCTGGAATAGATATCACTCTGAAGTCTGAAATACTGTTAGAAGGATCAAGCTCTACTGGCACAGGTCTACTACTGAAAAATAAAGCCAAATTCAGGCCTGGGATAACCAAGCACAACTCCATTGAGCTGAATGAATTTGTCAGAGTTTTATCACATAAATTGATAGCTGCAGCACCCAAGCTGATCTTAACTTTCATGTCACTGTAAGGCAGGGAAGTAGCTTCTTAAGTAAATATGAAATTATATGAAAACACACCAACAGACAGTCACTTTACACACAGATGGGTGTTAGCACATTGCTTGTCAAGTCAGGCCTCCATCTATAACAGAATAACCTATTCCTGAAGAGTTTTAACCCTGGAAAGCATGAGCATGTTGTGATGAGACGTGCATACTGGGCAATACGGGGAACACAAATTTGATAGCACATGGTGAAGACCTAAAAGAAAATATTCTGGAAATGAAAACCAAGCCAGATATCATATGTGTTCAGCAAATAATGGTTAGTTGAAAAGCTTGCTTTTATAATTTCAGGGTATATTGCCTTTAGGTGAGGTCAAAAACTAGTAAGAGGAAGATGCTTTGTACTTTCATACAGGAAAGGTAAACTACATAGCAGTAGAGAATAAAGAAGTAAACTGAGAATATAATGCTGTTGAGATCCAAATGCAGAAGAGAAATATAAGGGTTTCTAATCTCTATAACGCTTGTGGGAAATTAGAGAGTTTGGTGCTACAGGAAATAGTAAAGATTATTAAAATACCATATATTATATTCAGTGACCTAAATAGTAATCATAAATTGTAGGGAAGTGAAACAATTGATAAAAATGGTGCATGCTTAGTTTTTTTTATCAATGAACTTTTCTGAGTGGTTTTAAATAAGGACACCCCAAATAGATTTAATGCAGTAAATGATAATTGTTCCTGCTTAGACCTGGGAATTATAACAGCAAACATTGCAACTAAATGCACATGGGAAATATATAAGGAAGAAGGAATGAGGAGTGACTATTTCCCTAGATGTATTACTTTTCAAGGGTAAGGTAAGGTAAGGTTGAAGGTAATGAAAAATTACCTATCCTGAACTTTTAAGAAAGCGGTCTGTGAGCTTTTACTAAATGTACTGAATTTGTGAATAATTATCGTGTGAGTGATGACATAGAGAATTTCTATGATAATGTAATAAAGGGATTAATATAGGGGTTCCCAATTTTTTTGCCTGCATGATCCCATTTTAAGGAAATATTTCCAGCTGTAACCCCAGATAGCATGGAGAACACCATTTTGAAAAGGAAAAATGGCATCCTCCTCATAACATGACCTTGCAAACACTACATGTGAGTGGCCATGCCACATGGAGGACAATGTTATGATCCACAAAATGGCATCCTCCACACAGAGTGACCTTTTACCTATAGTGCATGTGAGGTCACACTGTGCAGAGGATGCCATTGGTAGAGCCAAATTGTGTCCTCCATGCATCTTGACTTCTCACACATTGTTCAGAAACTTTCCGAATAGCGAGTAATGATGAAAATCAAATTGAAGTTTTAAAAATGAAGTATACCAATATATAGCTCAAAAATTGAATAGTTTTGTCAAACGTATACAGATGAGTCCAAAAAAGAAAGTACTGGAAGCACAGGGATGACATATTGCTTATCAGAATGGGTATTCACTACATCTAAAAGAATAGTCGATTATGTACCTATTGTGACAGCCAAACTAGTAGCAGTAATGCTAGCATTGATCTGGGATGTACGCCCAGCAGCAGCAGACTTATTTTTCCACCCTCAGGCCACATGACAATTAAAAGGGGTGTCTCGGTATGTAGAAATGATTTAATCAATGAAATTATATTTCTAATAAGGGTTAGTACAGATGGTGTAATATAATATTAGGTTGCATCCCAACACATATTTGGATAACAGGGAACAAAATGGTGGACAAAGAAGCTAAAAACACTCTAAGAAATGGAAATAAACCGGAATTCAAAAGTATAATAGAGAAAAATTTAAAAGAGGAATGGAAAAAAAATTGGATTAAGAAAAGAGGAAGACGACATTAAAGCTGTTCCCTAGAGTTTTTGAAAATGACATACTTCAGGACTTGGATAGGACTAATGAAGTGCTTTTGTTTAAAGTACTAAATGGTTATTGTGGCTTAAACAAATATCATTTTAAAATAAACAGACACAAAGATGGACTATGTAAGGTGGAAGAAAGGATCACCTTTTGTGGGCATGTAAGGGCTTTGATACTGAAAGGCAAAATCTTTCTGAGGAATTCAAGTATCTTAAGGTATCATTATGAAAATGGGGTACTTTTAAAAAGGCATTGTTACATTATCTGAAAGATACAGGGCAGAGTGAGAGAATATAAATTAAGTATTGAGGAATTATAATTATTGGTGGTTACAAACTATTGAGTCAACCATGATCATCTAGTCTGACTTCCTGCATAGCGCACGCCTAAGGACTTCCCCAAATTAATTCCTGATTCGAGTCCAGTGGTGCTATCTGGGGTTTTTAGAACCCACAGCAGGGGCAACTTAACTATTTTACTCCAGGCAGTATCAGGAATTAATTAAAAGGAACACAGCAATTCTATCTGATCAAGGATTAGATACAAGTAAGCATGCTTTTGTCTAACACTGCAGTTTATTAGATTTAAGCACACAGAGACATAATCAATAGGTTTAGAACATCCCATATATTTTCCTAATATTTGGAATGGTATTGAGTAATTAACAGCAAGTTCGCAGTGGCAAGTTGCTCACCCACAAGGGAGAAAAAGATATCAGGAAAAAATTATCTTAAAATACCTTCAGAGGAATTTGTTACAGTACACTTTATTAGCTAATGTTTATAACTAACTTTTATAAAACACATAGGTCATAATGACACCTAATAGATTATTACTTTTTTAACTTTTATTAAAATTTTAATATTAGAGGTGTCTAGATTGAAGGTTTTCCAACCACCAAGGTTTTCAGGAGTTGACTCACTGCATACCCTCAAATCCAGGGAAACAATGGTTGAAACTGACCATATCTTCTTGGAAAAAATGCAATCAATCTCTATATAAAAAATTCCAGTGATGGAAACTCTACAATATTCTGTGGTAAGTTGTTCCAGTGGTTAATCACCCTCACTGTTTAAAAACTTGCATCTTATTTCTAGTCTGAATTTTCTAGCCTCAAATTCGAGTCATTGGATTTTGTTATATATGTATCTGCTAGACTGAAAAGCCCCTTTTCAAATTTTTGTTATAGGTATTTATATATGTGATCAAGTGATCTCTTAACCTTCTCTTTGATAAGCTAACTATATTGAACTTTTTGAGTCCCTCACTATAAGCCATGTTTTCTAATCCTTTAATAATTTCCATGGCTCTCCTATGAACCATATCCAATATTTCTACATTCTTTTTGAACAGTGGACACCAGAACTGGACACAGTATTCCCATAGCAGTCACACTCTCCTTCCCATTCCTACTTTCTATTCCCCAATTTATACATCCAAGGATTACATTAGCACCTTTGTTAATGCTGAAAGCTCACATCCAGTTGATTATCCACTATAACCCCTACGTCTCATTTTCAGTTGTTGTTTTTGTTGCCAGGATAAAGTTCCCCATCCTGTACGTATGGCCTACATTCTTGGTTTTGGCTATGTGTCATTACATCTGGCCATATTGAAACACATGTTGTTAGCTTGCAACCAGTTTACTAAGTTATCCAGATTGCTCTGTGACAGTGACCTGGTATTAAAAATCAATAATAAATCAAGTCAGAAGAAACCTCCCAGAAGTTGAGGCTTTGTATCCAAATGGAATATCAATGCAAATGACAAGTAACATTGATGACATCCCCATTTACAGAAACATTAAGGAATCAGAATAATCACAGTACTTAATTCATTAAAAGCCTGGCAAATGCTCTCTATTTTAGTGGATTGCTAAATCTCTTAATAATAAAATTATCATGTATTCTTGTTAGTAGATAGGAAGATAGGACACATCAAAATGAAACAAAATAAACCTAGTATTATTATGTCTAAAATGCTGCACTTAGTTCCTGAGAATTTGATGTTATAATGTTTGTAGTAGTGATAAGCAAATCTGAAAATATTTGGGGTAAAATCCTAGCCCCACACAAGTCAGTGTAAGAGCCAGGATTTCACCCTTTGAGTCTGGGTTAGGCATAGATACTTATCAAAATTACCCAAACTTCTTAATTCTCCAAAATTGGGGGCTACATAGCTCACAAGAAAAGTTTTTCTCTGATTTCCTGTAATGTGTGCTTCCAACTGAACTAGACTGGCCAAGAGCTTCCTTTTTATTGGTATTGTAACCCATATGCTTCCAAATTCCAAGCAAAATAATTTAAAAGATGGAAAATAAACTTCTTCAAACATCAACAAAGATTCAGGGCTAGTGTTTGCTTTATTGCAGAAGTGTAAATTCAAAGTACCTCCTTGACTTGGATTCACATTGGTGTAATTTCTTGCTTTCTACAAGGATTATCTCGCTTTCTACTGGAATTTGGTTCAAGCATGGAAAAAAGGCCTGGGTTTGTTTTACCAGATTTGATCTGCCCATTTAGAATTCATGTACATTCATGTCAAGATCTTCTAGTAAAGTGCTACAACAGATTGGAAACCCCAGGACAGGGAAGAATGGAGATTCACAGAACGTTTCCTTTCATTTTCTATCAATTTCCAGTTTCTGAAATTTTTGACTAGTTCTGCCAAGTAATCAGACCATAGAGCAATAAATTCAAAGCAAGCTGTTAAATGATGGATAACGGATATTCCACAAAGAAAAGAGAAGCGAGTACATAAGTGATACTAAGAATATCTTGATGGCTCTCCCTGAGATAATATTTTCCATATAAGTATCACTTATATTGCTTAATCTTCCCCTATCCTCAATATCCAGATTCAAAAGAAGGTGCTTTATCAACCAGTCAAGTCAGCTTTTAAGGTTGCTGGTTATCCATGTAAAGAAAAAGGGATGTTTATAGATAGAAAAGATGATGATTTTATATATTTACCAAAGAATAATGTAAGGAAGAAATGGGGGTAGAGAGAAAAAATATTTCATGTGATACTATGGAAAGTTATTTGGGAGGGGGGTTTATTTTCATTTCAAATTAAAAAGAAATTATTTTGTGAGGAGATGTGCTATATAAAGTGGTTTGGCAAAGGATCTATGCAATGCTTGAGGCATAATTATAAAAAAGTAGGTGATATAATTTGGAGAAAATACAAGAGAAGGCAAGCAAATTGAGAGTCACTGAAAGGTTAGAGAATGTAGATTTGTGTTTTTAGCAGTTAAAAAAAGGAACAAGAGGACAAAGGGGAATCTTATAAAATTTTCAAGAGAACAGAGTCGAGAGATGCTTTTAGAGTATTTGACTTTCTATTGACAATGAGAACAAAAGAGAATAACATTTTTAAAAATGCAGAAGACCAGAATCAAATATTAATATATATATATTGTGTGTGTGTGCATACATATGCACAGGGGGGAAATGTCTGACATTTTATTTTCCATTTGGTAAACATTTGTTATTCTCCTTTCTTAATTTTCAAACTGGCACTTCTATTTGCTTAGTTCTATATTTGTGCATCAGTACCATCAATGATGTCAGTGCTGCACCAAGAGCAGGGTTTATTATCAACTTCTGTTACAGAACTAAGAGGAAAAAATGTCTGATGCAGTTTTTGGTGTATGTAATGCTGTTATCATATTGACTTTAACTGTAGATTTCTGATGAATGCTCAGCACTAGGTGGGAGATTATCATATAGTTCTCTTCAGATCAGAATGAAGATCTAAGAACAAATCCAGGTGCATAAGTGTAGCTAAAAAACTAATACTACTAACTTTCCATGTAGACCAAACTATCTTCTAGTGTTGATCCAGTTTCAGCAGAAGTAAATGGATCATTCTGAAAGAGAAAAGTTTAAAATGACCGATTAGCTATGTTTTTTTTGTTTGCAGAGGTGTTCTACCAGGGTTTGTTCCAGGATATGAGAGGGAAGAAGGTAAGCAAGGTAATATTTTTCATTGGACCAACTTCTGTTGGTAGAAAGTGCAAGTTTTCCAACTCCGGAGTTCTTCTTCAGGTCTGGGGAAAAAATCAGAGTGTCTGAGCTGAATCCAAGTTAGCACAGATGTGTTACCCTTCTGCTTAGCAATCTGCCACAAACTTGTATTTAGCTCAACACTTTGATTTCTTCCCCAAGAACGAAAGAAGAACTGTATGTAGTTTGAAAAGCTTGTTCTTCCAACAGAAGTTGGTCCAATAAAAGATCCAGGGCCAGCGACAGGGGGGTACTATGGGTAGAGCTGTACTGGGCCCCGCACTTTAGGGGGGCCCCGGTACAGCTCTACCCATAGTCATCCGGCGCGGCTCTCATCCGGACGAGCGCACGTGTCCCCGGCCGGAGCAGTGATCCTGGCCGGCGGCAGCGGCACAGTCCGGGGGGAGAAAGGGAAAGGGAAAGGGCGGGGGGGAGAGGGGAGCAGCAAGGCCGGCTCACGCCGCTCCCGGGCTCTCGCTCCCGCTGCGGCCAGCTGTCAGCTGGGGGGGAGCTCCGGCTGGGGGGGGGGGGGAGCGCCGGCTGGGCTTCCTCCCCCAGGCGCTGTCAGCTGGGGGGGAGCGCCGACTGGGCTGGGGGGGGCCCGGCTGGGCTGGGGGGTCCCCAGCCGCTGTCGGCTGGGCTGGGGGGGGCCCGGCTGGGCTGAGGGGTCCCCAGCCGCTGTCGGCTGGGCTGGGGGGGGGGCCCGGCTGGGCTGGGGGGTCCCCAGCCGCTGTCGGCTGGGCTGGGGGGGCCCGGCTGGGCTGGGGGGGCCTCCAGCCGCTGTCGGCTGGGCTGGGGGGGCCCCCAGCCACTGTCGGCTGGGCTGGAGGGGGCCCGGCTGGGCTGGAGGGGGCCCCCAAACTATCAGAGTAGGGGGCCCCCAAATTTCTGTCGCCGGCCCTGAAAAGATCACTTAGCTTTGTCTCTCTGATTAGCTATGGTCATTCACTGACACTGAGCAAACCAAATGTCATGGAAAATATAAGGGAAAAAAAGTTGCTACACTCAGTGTCTCTTTCACTGACAGTACATCAACTATAAGTATTGATTCAACAATAAATCAATCTATCTCCAATTCTATCATACTCATCTCAGTTGAATGACATTTATGTCCTGATTCACTAAAACAATTTGCTACTGTTAATGAAAATGCTTATGAAACTATCCCTGCTTAGTTGGAGAGTATTAACTAATCTTAATTGTAACTGTAGAGATTTTTACTTAACAACTTGCAAGCAAATATTTACAACATTCAACCAGAAGCAGCTCTTAGCTTTGCCTTGCTAATCCTTCTATCTGAACATAGTGCTTGGTTAATATTAATTAGTAATAATTAAATAATTATTTTATTAATTAATAAAAATGTTATTGTTTAATGTACTATTCATTACTACATGTATGTTATAAGGTGTAACTGTCCACATAAATTTCCATAATCAGGAAGTTTGCCAGGTTTTTTTCTACTTGTCAAGCATAAAAGACACAATTCTGTTGTGTATTATATTCATTTGCAAGAAGTCCCCCTGAAATAATTGGACTTACAGAAGATGAAAAGAGTAGCAAAATAATGCTCAAAATAAAAGATCTGTGCCATTAAAAAACCTTCCAATTTTAAAAGAATTGATCACTTGTTACTTGAAAAACTGTTACTATCATTGTGTCCTCCCCAAAGGATCAATTCTTAAGCTATAAATAGGGTTTTACAATAAAAATCCTGACACAGCCTTGAATATAGCATCACTACTGGGATACTATAATGTATGCAACAAACTACCAAGGGCAATAAAAGGAGTCACCAGTATAAATTATTTTAAAATGGACGAAAGACAGTTATGTGGAGAAAAGAAATATTTTTGGGGTAGAACTGCTATATCAAAGGCAGGCACATGCAGTAAATGCCAAGTTACTAAGCTTTTATGAGATTTACTGAAAAAGCTCAAGGTAGCTTCATTTTTTTTCTTTGAGGAAAATGAAGTTATTACAAGAAATCAAGACAAATCTCATTAAATGTGATGATAAAGTGGTGATAAATCAATATGTTCTGTGTGTGAAACTATTGAAACTGGGCTTCTGATTTCCTGCTGGAATAAAGTGGATTTGTATTTTGGGTTGAAATAACAAATACAACTTGCAAATATTTTCACCACACAACGTGCCCAACCTTACAAAACCAATTTTCAAAGTGTGAATTCTGACTTGGCAGGCAGAAAACATATAGGTATTATGTGTCTGTACCAGGATGTTGAAACTCTCCATTTGTTTGCTCAAATTTGGAATCTGCAAACATACATCAAAATTCTTTTGTTCACATATTTGCACATGCAAATCATCCTTCAGTTCTTGTGGGGAAAAAAATAAAACCCCTCATGATCTTAGTAACCTCATTTCTATCTCACTTTGCCAGATGGGAGGAGCTCCCCATATCTTTCAGTGGAGGCTGGTGACATCTAATATTGGGTAGAGAAAACAAACATCAAAAGGTACTCTCAGAGTATCATTAGTATAGTATCAAAAAAGACCTTAACTTAAGACAGTCTTCCAACTCTGAGAACACAACATACAAAATACTAACTTTGTGTGTGCGGCATTTTGTGTCCAGTTTTGTGTCCATTTTGTGACTTATAGCTAATGATATTTTTAATCAAATGCTTTGTGGGAGGTAGATTGGCAATATGATGGCACCACCAACTTTCTGCCAAACTGTTAATTTTGAAAATTTGGGGTTGGCACTATTGAAAGTTTGTTTTGAGTGTTGTTGTTCAATAAAAGTTATTACTTCACCCACCTTACCTCACTCATATCCTGTGATCAGCATTGCTACAATGGTCCATTACAAGATATTATCTCACAAATATGGAAACTGACGATTTGTAAAGTCAAATTCTTATAAGCACAATATGTGCAGTCCACAGACTGGGTACCACATGATCATCATTGTTCATACCAGCATCAGCTAAAGTGCTTTGTGTATATGGTGCACTAATTTTCATCATGACAGTGTATGACCCGGATCATCACTTAGCCCTCTGTCACAGTCTGTGATACATATCTATCCATTAGCTCTGGAGTGCCATTCAAGAGGAATGCCCTCTGGAAAATAAAATAGAGGTTAACAAGAGTTTGGGAAAGGAAAGCAATTTCATTGAGAGTTTCAGTGTTCAAAGAATGAAAGGGATCAAGTCCTAAATAGTCTTATATATGGCTATTAGTTGACAAAGACAGTCTTCCAACTCGGAGAACAAAACATACAAATAAAGCTTAAATCCTGTCAGCTAGAGCTGCTCCAAAAATGTTGATGAATGGAAAGAAAATGTTTGGAAGATGTTCCTGAAATTTTGTTCCATTTTTCAGACAGCCTTAATATCCACAAAATTTCCTCAATCCTCCTTTGATATTTTGTCAGTTACAATATAGTAGTGAGAAAACACAAAAATGCTTTGGAGGTAGTTCAAAGAGAAAACCAAGCATAAAACCAGCAACATTACATAGACTGTAGTCACATCAGAGGGAAGGTATTGATTCCCTGTTTAGTTTAATGAGCTCATTAAAATCACAATGTCCTGATGTTAGGAAAGTAGCTGTCTGATATTTCAGACATCGTCACTTTGGTGACTTTCTGTGCAGTTTTCAACAAACTGAAGTTTCTAGATTACTCTTGAAATGAGTCTCAACTACTTCTGTAACAATTGTTTTTGAAAACTAATAGCAGGATAGAGTCTGATCCTGGCACCCATTTTCAACCTGTCTAGAATCATATGACTGGTACAGAGAGCTTATATGAAATCAAGACTGTCCAAAGAATGTAAAAAACTTTTATTATCTTCACTTTGAGCTGAATTTAAAATGTCAGGCAAGTAAAAGAATATTTCTTATGCATCACTTCCCACATTCACTTTGCAAAGATTATTCCAAACTCTCCTAATTCAACTAACTCTCTCAAAATGAAGATTTATTTCAGATTTTTAGTCTCATCCATTTTCTATTGCAATAGTTCACTGTCCTTCTAATAATCCAACTATTCTGGTAAATCTGTTTGATCCTACTGTAAAATATGAAAGAAGGTTAGGGGTCCTGGTGTGGACTAATAACCTTGCACACCAGGCAACCTCATGACGTTGGCAGTTTTAAAAATGCTTTAAAAGGTATATTCTGCCCTGAGAACTTTCACTGATATAACTGGAAACTGCATATGGATGGAGGGCTGTGTAGTATTCATCAAGTATGAAAATTACTTTCCTTGAAGCCATTTTTCTGGTTGTATATAAAGCAGGTATAAATGTCCATAGTACACAGATGTCTTCTGGGTGAAAAACAATGTTTTTTTTCTGTTACTTTAAATACAGTTGAAAATTCATATTTATGGGTTCTTTCTACTGTTTAGTTTTTTTTTTTTCAAACATGGCTGTTCTTTTGTGGTCTGTTCCACTGCCAGCTCTCAGACTCCCATCAGTCCTGAAGTATTTTCATACTGTAATGCAGTTATAAACAAGGCTTCAATGAAATTTAGTGTACAGACAGAAAACACTTTGCAAGCAGACATGAAAATGCATTAAACAATATTAGCCAGAATGAAAACTGGAACAAAGCCATCAGCTATTTCCCCATCAACATCTATTATTGGTAGCACTTTATACATCATATGGGGAAAAAAGCTCAGTTTGACATTTCCAATAAAAATAAGACTATTGTGTTACCACTAAGAGAGGAGTGGAGGCAACCTTGTGTCATGTACTTCTGTGCAAAACTTTAACATCCCCAGAATAGGATTGAGCTGGCTTCTCTAAATGGCCATGTATTACCATATATTTGATATTTTCATATAGCTGCATCTGTGGCATAAGGGTTCATACTGTGTATAAGCAGACCCTACAGTGGAAGTTCATGGGTATACTGCATGCAGGGTGAAATGAATCAGTTGGTGGCTATACAACTTTGAAGTGTTAGCTATGCTCTTAACCTGCTTTAATGATAGTGTAGGTGATTCAGAAAGATTTGGATAACTACAGTGTGACTGGGGACCCATTCATTAAACTGGCATAGAGCTGTGCAAAATGTTGACCTTGAACATCAAAAACAAAAACCTAATGGACCTTTATTTGATTTTTGGTTAGCAAACAAGT
Source organism: Sternotherus odoratus (assembly GCA_032164245.1). Classification (NCBI taxonomy): domain Eukaryota; kingdom Metazoa; phylum Chordata; order Testudines; family Kinosternidae; genus Sternotherus; species Sternotherus odoratus. Next base: position 56,103,610 of record JAVMKO010000007.1, on the reverse strand, counting down.
ATCTATTTATCAGAAATTTTGTGTATCCTATGAAGCAGTTTTTTCTATTTTAGTACCATGAACATTTTGGACACATTTTCAGCAATGGAGGACTGATGCACAAAAATACAGTTGTGAATCAAACTTGCACAGAAGCACACAAATTTGCACAGAAGAATTTTTTTGCACACATGGACTGTCAAAAAGTAGAGGGAACATTGGTTGTGATAATGTAAGCAAGTGTGTTTTCTTTGTGCACACTTCTCTGTAAGTTGATTCTGGTGTCTTCCTTTTGAAAATTTGGCCCTTTGATATTTTTCTTCACCGGCAGATTTCACATTTGGTTTGTGTTCACCAGAAATAGTAACATCGGACGAGTCATATTTTTTCTTAAAATATGGCCAAAAATCTCTTTCAGTAATTGTAAATTAATAAACTCAATTCAAATATACAGAAACATTTACATACCCATCAAACCCCAACTTACTAGAAGTACCAAGTGTTTCCATGAGGACTAGCGGAAGCAATCTTGGAACTGTTAGCAATGATCTTTGAATTAATGGAACACTGGTATGGTCCCAGATACCTGGAGAAGGGTAAACAAAGTGTCTTTTAAAAAAGGAACAAATTGGATCTGGGGAATTCTAGACCAGCCACTTTAACTTCAAGATCTGGAAAGTGACTGAAGCAGATTATTAAACAAGCAGGTTGTAAATGCCTAGAGGATAATAGGGTTATAAGGAACAGCCAGCATGTATTTGTCAAGAAGAATTCATACCGAATCAACTTAATTTCCTTCTTTGATGGGGTACTGGCCTCCTGGATGGTAGGAAGTAGTACATATATCTTAATTTTTAGTGAGACTTCTCACACACTCCTACATGACATTCTTATAAGTAAAGTAGGGAAATGTGGTCCAGATGAAATTACTACGAGGTGCCTGCAAAATTGCTTGAAAAACTATTCTCAAAGAGTAGTTATCAATGGCTTGCTATCAACCTAGGAGGGAGTATCAAGTGGGTTTTCATAGGGGTCTGCCATGAGTCCAGTACTGGTCAATATTTTCATTATACTTAGATAATGGAGTGGACAGTATGCATATAAAATTTATGCATTAAATCAAACTGGGGGTGTTGCAAGCACTTTGGATGACAGACTTAGAATTTAAAACAACCTTGAAAAATAAAAAATTGGTCTGAAACCAACAAGATGAAATTCAGTACAGACAAGTGAAAAGTACTACAGTTAGAAAGGAAAAATCAAATATACAAGTATAAAAAGGGGAGTAACTTATAGTATGGCTGAAAAGGATCTGAGGGTTATAATGCATCAAACTGAATATGCGTCAACAATGTAATGCAGTTGTGAAAAAGACCAATGTTCTGTGGTGTATTAACTGAAGTTGCACAGCAACACATGCGAAATAACTGTTCCACTCTACTTGGCACTAGATGGAGTACTGTATCCAGTTCTGGGTACCACACTGTAGAAAGATGGGGGAATATTGGAGATACTCCAGAGAAAAGCATCAAAGCTAAAAGTTTAGAAAGCCTGACCTAAGGGAAAAGGTTAAAAAAAACTGGGCATATTTAGTCTTTTGAGAAAAGAATACTGAGGTGGGAGCTGAAACAGTCTTCAAATACCTTAAGGGCTGTTATAAAGAGGATGGTGATCAACTTTTCTCTATGTCCATTGAAGGTAGGACAAGAAGCAAGGAGCTTAATCTACAGTGAGGAAGATTTAGATTAAATATTAGCAAAAACTTTCTACCTACAAGGGTAATGTGATAGGGTGTGCCCCACACAGTCCTTGAATAGGTTAATGTGGACCTGAGAGGCCAATTAACATATGTGGCAACACCTGCAAGAGAGAAATCCACGTTTAATTGATAATGAATCCCAGTTGTGGAGGAACTGGGTTGTGATTCTAAAGCCAGGAATCCCTGTAGCCATTCTCTGCTAGTGACAAGAGTCTGCAGTGATTCTCTGGAGGATAGAAGAGGTAGGCCAACAACAGGTATAGTCAGTCAACAACATCGTTAAGACATATTTAATAACACAACTGTATAGATATTTGTACTGTATTAAAAGTAGTGATGAGTTCACCTCAAAGTTTAGGAGTTGGCCACCTATTCAAAACTTATCTGAAACTATTAGAACCTTTAAATTCTTCTCTTGAACTCTGTCTTTTCTTTGTGCCCCATCTTCCTCTATTCCATCTTACACACCAAACAGATCCTTCCCTTCTTTCCAGTTCCCTCTCACTCAAGTATTGTCAATTGACAAATGACTCCTCACACATCAGAGATCAAATCTTCCCTACCTCCCATCCTTCAGCTGCAGCAGACTCTTTGTAAATCCTAGTAGCATCTCTTCTTCCAATTGTCTTTGCTGTTACTCTGTAAAATCTGTTTCTTATGGAACAGGTTTGGTCTTCAGATCCTTCTCACTCTGGGATGTCCAAGAGGAGCTCTGGAATTCATTGTGCAGAGTCTAGCTGTGAGCACAGTACACTGTAGGAAGGCAGAAAAAAATTAAAAACAAATTTGAGGACCTGTGAAAGAAGTGAAACATTTTAGTCTCAGAAACTGCATTCAACATTGATCTATTGCATTATTTTTAATGGTCCAAAAGAGGTGTAGGTGTGTGATATTTTAGTCTAGCTCGCTGTTAAAAATTAACTTAAGACATTGTCATTTTTTTACATTATGGAAAGCCTAGTGCATATTGAAACATAATTCATCTTGAAGTCCATTTAATCATTCCTTCCTATGATCATTGTAATCCAAGATAACTGGCAAACCCCTTTGTCATCTGGCCTTAAAAAGACTAATTTGTCATTAGTCAAATTTGCTGCACAATAAATTTGGCCTCACTGATATTCCTATTAGCATTTAGACCTATAAATATCACAGATGTCTCTCCTCGCAAGTTCAAAGCATCTCTCTATGAAGTTATGAAATTAATCCTAGATGGTATGGATTTACACCTATGTTTTGACTGTTTTAGCAGAATGTAATTTACCTGTTAATTTATTTAATCACTTTCCACTGGACAGCCTTTCTGGACTTTCTGCAAGATCTGTCTCTATTTTACATTGGTTCAGAAAGAGATGAGTACACTGAAGAGACTTCACATGTCTACATTACTTTCATCTGTAAGTATTTTTGTCTTAGTATTTTCTTCCCTCCACTCTCAATCTTGTGTCCCTCATCTTGTTTTGAGATAGCTCATATTTCCTCCCTCACAGAAGTGACAGATATTGATGATTGGATAACTTCTGGTTGTAATATTAAATTGATACTGTTAGTGATATGATCCCTTTAGTAACAGGTACAGTACATGCTTTCTCAACGGTGCCTGTAATTGCTCTTCAATTCTTTTTTCAATCTTTGTAAATCTTTCCTGAAGATTTTAATTTTTAAATGTTTGTCTTGTTAGTTTTACTGCCTCATACTTGGTTCAACTCTTTAATTCACCTTATGCTTTATGAATAGGGTTAGCAATCAACAAAATAAAGTATTCTCAAAGATGAGCAAAACTGTGTTAAATGGAAAACACCATTTCTTGCACAAATCTCTATTATTCCTACTGATATTTTGCTATGTATAGATTCCTAACACTTTCAGGAATCTTTGCATTTTAAGCAGAGACTGAACTGTCCCAAATAGCGTGGTAACTTTGTGTTACAAGCATACTACAGAATATACTAGGCCCTAAGAATATAAAACTGCTAAACTCCTTGTGTGACATTCTGGGCCCATTGAAGTCAATGAGTTTTGACACTAAATTCAGTAGGGCCAGGATTTCACTCTTGTAACCAAAATTCACACTTAAATTTACAGACTAAATTCACTACTGGTATAATAAAGGAAACACTTCATTGATTCAGATCATTAGTGCACTGTGTTCTCTAACGCTTGCCAGTTTGCTTAAATAATTGTTAACCCCCTTTGACCTGTGTCGTTAACCAATATTTGGGGTTGTTTCTGTTCAGAGAAGAAATCAGACAGGAGGTAGTATCTGTGCTCCTAATTCGAAGCCTGCCTTTCCAGCCAATATTCTGCCCCCCAAAAAGGTCTATCTTGACATACTCTTATGGGTACATTACATATGATTCTCTTGCTGTCTTCTGGTTTTCTGCTTCCTTTCTGGATTTTTCTGCCCCACAAACACAGCTGCAGCAAATCAATCCCCAGCCCCTGCATTTATATTCAGTCTAACTTGTGGGAGATGACTTTGTTTCAGCTATTATCAAATAAAAGTTAATTGAAATGTTGCCTCATTTAACCTTAATGAAAGGTTGCTATCCCACCCATAGTTTCAATGAGGTTTGTGACAGCCCGTAGACCAAAAACACGATTGGTGGTGGCTGCCCCCCTTCCAGCATAATGTTGTGAATTTTTCCACCATAAAAAGAAAGAGAGAGATGAAGCATTTTTTTAAAAAATAGAACTCCTAATTTTTCCTCTTCTGAACTGTCTTTACAAAAATGCTAGGAGTACAAGAAGTAAGAGAGAATTTGAAATGGTACTAATTGGTAAAGATGATGACCTTGTGGACATCGCTTAAATCTGATGGGATGATTCTTACATCTAGAATGCCAGTACAGAAATCTATAAAGGAGAGATAGAAGGGGAAGAAGAGGTTGAGAGTTGGCAATGTAACTTGACAATACAGATGTGGTTAGCTGGGAAAGTTTCAATGTAAGGTTAGAAAGAATGAAAACCAAAGGTGGAGAAAGTGGCAAACCAGAGCTGTGGAGGAGAATGAGAACAATTAATTTCTGGAACAACTCTTCAGGTACCTGTAAAACCAAAGAATACTATATGCATCAGGGTTCCAACAATTCTGACTTCTATTGGGTTACACATAAAGCCAAACATTATCCATCATGGAAGCTTCTAAATTTATATAGAAAAGAAGTTTATGCTCCATAAAATAAACAAATCAGCCACAAGAGAAGCCAGTCTGGATCTCCTTCACAATGGTCTATACAAGGCTGAAATCATGATTGTTAAAGTAATTAACCATTGGAACAATTTACTCGAAGTCTTTAAATCCAGACGGGATGTCTTTCTAAAAGATATGGCTATAGGTCAAACAGAAGCTATGGGCTTGCTACGGAAGTTTTTGGGTGAGATTCTTTGACCTGTGCTATGCAGGAGGTTGCAGTAGGGGATCGTGATGGTCCATTTGGTTTCTAAGATTTATGAATATCATGGCTTTCTAATTTTAAGATGAACTCCCAATTGATTCCAGTGCTTAAAAATGCAAGGCATGAGATGGCCTATTGCTAGTGAGAAACTGCTTGAGAACGTGGGAAGCTTGGCACCAGAGAGGAGATGCAAAGGTCATTAATACCACTGAAATGTATGAATGGACACTGTTCTTTTTTGGCAGTATTGGCCAGCTTTGCCAGTGAAGGTGTACTCCAATTAAACACTGCAAGACCTGATTTTCAGAATACAGCAGGATAAGGTATTGGATTTCAAGAAAGCTCACTCTGCATAATTAAATAATCCTGCAGACATATGGACACAATTAACTTGATATGCTCCAACTAGCCTTGTTGACTGACTGTTGTTTGCTTGTTTGCCCAACGATGTTGCCTCCTTTCTTAGTTGTGAGTGTTTTTTTATTTACATGAGAAAGTGAATAGTTTTCATAGTCCTTCCTCTCTGTAACCCACACACACATCTGGGGCATTCAGTTTATCACATGAGTAAATTAGGTCTGCACTAAGGAATTTGACAGAAAGATTCCCACTGGTGCTACCTTTGATTCAGCTTGATGGGTGGAAGGTTTAGTGGGAAACAGGGCCGACAAAGCTTTAGTGCCATTTTTGTTTGTTCCATGTTAATGAATCTTCAGCTGATATGACTTATTTTTCTACTATTTGAATAAGATTGGCAGCCTGGCCTTCAGCTGTTGGCTTGCTCGATGAAATAATGAAACCACAGACAGGTTGACTCAATGGTTCATAAAAATGCAAGAGACACTTCGGAAAAGGCTTTTAGCCGAGACTGCAAACTGCATTCAAACAGTAGAAAAAGACAAGTTTGTCCTTCATTTTTGGGTGTCATCACTTTTATTCTATTCTTGCAATCAAATTACAACATTTTAACATTTCAGCTATAAAATGTAGATTTTAATTATATTATATTGATTTTTTATAATAAAATAGCAGTTCCTAATGAAATTGTTGTTACAACTTTAACTATACAGCTTCATAAACACCACGTCTGCCCTTGCTCCCAATGAAGCAAAGAATACCCTAACATTTAAGTGAATTGAAGTGACAATAAAGATCATGACTTTGAAAGAAACCAGTCACACTAAAATCACTGACCTGCAGATTTGCTTGGGGCCACAAACATTGATATTTACTAGTTCCTCTATTAGTCATGTGAGCTTAATTTCTGACTTCAGTGACATATGTGTCATATAGAGTTAGAGAACAAATGATCTCTAACTCTATTTGTCTTGTAGCCTTTAATCCTGAGCAGCACAATATATATTGTGATCTCCAAAGGAGACAAGGGAGTAAGCAGAAGGGCCCTGAGAGCCTGGGAAAAATGTTGCTTCAAAAAACCACCAAGTCCTTTGTGAAATTAGTAAGGTTTTTTTAAAAGTCTCTCTCTCTCTAATACTCAAATCAAGCTCCTAATGCCTGCATCGCTTGAATGTTTTTCATTTCTGCTCACAGTATTGAGCAGCAGGTTCATCCTTGCTTTGTATGCATTTCACTATTAGTCCCCAATTCCTGGCTCCATTCCCCAAGGGCATTTTGGACGGCTTTTTAAAATCATGCATGCATGAGTTGTATCATTTTTTTAAATTTAAATTTGATGGATATACAAGTGCTGTTTTGTGTTCTTTTGAGGGGATCTTGGCCCATGAAAGGTTGGGGCATTTACCTTTAGTTAGGATATGAATATCCCTGGCATGTAATAAATATATAGGGGGTACCCATTTGACTTTTTTTTTTTTTTTTTTTACAGTACTAAATTTGGGTCTCTGGGCTTTAGATCAGGGAGATTTTTTAGTAAGCCCCTCATTTCCTCTGTGCTGAGAGGAGAGTACTTATAAGTATTAACTATCAAGTTTTGAAGCATAAGCTTTCGTGGGCTAATACCCACTTCGTCGGATGCAAGTGCAAGTCTTCCACTGCTTGCATCCGACGAAGTGGGTATTAGCCCACGAAAGCTTATGCTTCAAAACTTGATAGTTAGTCTTTAAGGTGCCACAGGAATTTGTTACTTCTGCTATTCCAGACTAACACGGCTACCTCTCTGATTCTTATAAGTATTGTGAGCCATTTTGTTATTGGCTGGTCCATGCCACCGTGTGATTACTTGGAGAAGGGCCAGGGGAGTGCTGGCACTTTATACTGGGTTAAAAGGAGGTGGAGGCCAATTTTCCCCATGGGTGCCAGGTTCCAATTCTGGATTTTTTGATGGTGTTTTTAATGGATTTTGGTTTGGTTTAATTAGTATTGCTGCCTGAACCAGAGTCAGTAAAATTACTTTTTTGTTGTATGCTAGCAGCAACAAGGAGTGCAGAGGAGCTGCTTTTTTTCTTTTTTTTTTTTTTAATATTTGCTTTTAGAGTATTGTTTTTTGCTTGAAGCTTATTTAATTTCTGGTTTTAATTTGCTTTTTTGGTCCAGCTTTGATGTGAGAGTCTTTTGGAGCTTTTTTAATTTCCATAACTTTTTTTTATATTTACAGTACAGTATTATGAATTTAAAAAAACCAACATTTGTTTGACCAGACAACCACAACATGCTATTCTTCACCCTAATGCCCTCATTCCATTTATTTATTTTTTTACCATAGTCTTTCGAACCCTTTTACGTTTTTTTTTATTTATAAAATCAACGATTCTCCCTCCCATAGAGGAAATCACTGATGCACCCTGGGGCAAATTGTACGACATTGTTACTCATCTTCCTGAAACCCCTTCAAGCAGCGTTGCAGGGGAACCAATCGAGCACACCCTTGTATTCGGCATTGCTGAAGCATGCTCTGATGCTCAGTACTTGGAGTTGCAGCCTTCACCTACAGCAATCCCTGCAACCTGAAAACCTTGGCCACAAACATGATCCCATTCAGTCCTCTTGTCTGTGTGTCCTATATGTGGTTTGTGTTAAAAAGGAGGAATGTGGAGGGGTGTCTCAGAGTCCCAAACCAAAGTGTGTACTAGAGGTGGTAAGTAAAAGGGTACTCACCTCTATCCCTGGTTGTGAGAAACTCTCTGAGGATTCCTGACCACACCCTACTTGTTGTATCAAGCTGTGAAGGAAGGAGATTCTCTTCTCCAAGAATTAGGCAGCACAGACATTACTGAAAAGGTTTATTCATGGCACTGGAAAAACTAATAAACAGCTTAAAAATATATCATTACAGTGACTAGTTATATACATTTTCTTATTAATTTACTTGCATTTATTTTGTGCTTACAAAAGCAAATAATATTTTTTTTAAAAAACCAACCACTTAACGTAATGATAACAAAAACAAAGCATATGCATAAAAACCTTCCAATGACATCAATTATTTATAATTACCCTAAGGCGAAGGGATGGGGTAGGCGCATGGGTGAGAGTTCACAAATATCTGGAAAGCTGTGGAGGGTTTGTGTTATTCTTTCTGAAAGGCCAAGTTACTGAGTGAACATCTACCCATTTAAGTTATCAAATGTTTACAGCTGCCACTGTCCTTGGGCCTGTGGTATGCCTGCTTGTTAGTTATGTGAGTTTCTGCCTCAGCTGCTAACTGAATTTTTAAATATTGCCTAACATTAACTACAACTGAAATTTCAGTTAAAGAGCAGGCCTGATAATAGAAGAGTCAGTAGTCAAAATTGTACCACAACTAATTTAGCAGACAGGACATAATTTGTGATCACACTGTTACAGATTTATAAATTCTTATTTTGCATTGCAGGACATGCAATTTGAATTAACAGATGAATTCAGTTTATAAATTACTATTAGTGAAGCATTCAGAAAAGAAAGTTGTATTAAATCTTTTTTTTTTAAATATTAAACATATAATTTACTTGACATCCATATATTTCTTAGGCCTATTGGGAAAGCTTATTCTGCCTGAGAACAAAGGGAAGACAGTTCATTTGGTTCAATTCATCTTCATGGTGTCTATGTATAGTATAGGGTAACATCGCCTACATGTATATAATGCAAATTTCACTAGCTAGTATTTTCCACAACTAAAAAATTATCAACAAATACCCAACTGGAAGTCCGAGTCTCATGTATCTCTCCTTAAAAGCTGTTTATGTTCCTGCCTGAGCAAGCAGAATGTAATACAAAGGTCTGGCCATCTGTTTCAGAGCGAAATCTTCTACTGATTTGGGAGAGGAATAGAACAAATCTTGTTGAAGGCAATAACCTAAGCACTATCAAAGTAAAAGAATAACTTTGTTACAACATGAGGACAAAGATAAGCCTGGTTTATTTCTAATGAGTATTTAGTGTATCCCTTGCAGGATGAGCCAATTTCATTAGACGTGTCAGCTGGTGCAAACTTCATTGACTTCCTTGGAGTTGTGCCTACTTATGCTATTGGTGAATTTGCCCTAGAGTACATACCCATTTTTCTAAGCATTACTTCTACAATCACATCAGAAAATACCAATGTTTTCTTGGGGTTAAAGCTTTTAGAATACATTAACCTAGATTACCATTGTTATAAAAATAAACCTTGATTTCTCTACATCAAGAGCGTCCAGAAATCACTTTTTCCCCCCCTCTGACTCTATTGTGAAAGAAAACACAGCCTTCACACTGAGTTTGGAAGCAACGAGTCAGAGACAGTTTTACTCAAGCAATTGCAAGAAAGAAGACAGCAGTTTTGGACAGTGTCTGTCCGTATGCAAATCTTCAAAGTACAAACAATGTAAAGCAATATTTATACCATTGTGTTACATAAAGCTGTGTATTCTTTATACATTTTTCTTGCTGATATCTTACTTGTTTTTAACATTTTTCCTGCTACAATTACATTGCATCTTATCTCAAGGCAAGGTAAAAAATAGCTTTGCTTGCAGTTTCCCATACGCTTCACCAATCCTGCCTCTACAAATCTCGCATTGTTATAGTTCTGTGTTAGCCTGACTGTTGCTCTGTCTCTAACTAAAATGGCTGCACTCAAATCCTCTTTTTTCCCTCTTCCTACTTCCACACTATAAAAAGAACTAGAACTGGCAGAAATCTAACCAGGCTTTATGAATTAATGTAAGGCTCCATTTCCAAATCAAATCTCATTCATTCTTTGGAAAATTCCTTTCTATTAGATAAAGCTAAAAGCTGATGAAAAAGTCACTGCAAAAAGAAATCTTAACTAAAATTAATTTAAAATATCTATCTTCTAACATTCAGTAAATAAATTAATTAGAGAAACAAACTAGTAAAATAGTGTGTGTATGTGTACTATATATATATATAGTTAGTGTGTGTGTGTGTGTGTAGACATCACTGAACTTGGTGAACAGTAGCAAATAACATATGGCTGGCCTAGCAGTCTCTCTCTCCCTAGTCAGCTTAAAACTTCCATTGAAGACATTGGAAATATGACCTGAGTAACAACTACAGAAGTGACACATAGAACATTGAATAGATTTATATCAGTTAGTATATAAATCTAGAATGATTTATATCCGTTAGTAGCATGCATAGTAGCATGCATAGCATGAAAAGCTCATGAACAGAAACGTTTAGAGTGAATACTTGTTAGATGGACACTTTCTGTAGACTATTTTAGTAACACAAGAAAGGAGAGTTCATTGTACAAGTACATATGATATTATAAAGTCAAACGACTGAATTGTATTATAAAATAGTAATACAGAAAATACAGTAATTAGGAGGAAGTTACAGGTTCATATGGCATATAGACACGTGCTAAGCTACATCCTGTATACATGGTTTCCAAATAGTTTGCACTATAAAGCCCTGCTTTCTCATGTGCATATTTTTTGTAGAGGTATGAACAGAATCCGTTCAGTCTGTTTTGATTTCACTCAGAGTGTGTGTGAGGGAAATAGCTCTCCCCTCAGTAAATGTACCTTTATACAGAAAAATTAGGCAGACCTGGGAAATTAGGCAGAATTGGGGGGGGGGGGGGGGAACTGTTAGGTATGAAATGTTGAATATTAGCCTGGTGTATCCACATATTTGAAAACAACTTGCTTTGGTTTTTAAAAAGATAATTTCTTGCAAACAGCGGTCTAAGGGCTGGTCTTCACTAGCGTTGCTGGAAATCGATCTTCTGGTGATCGATTTACCGCGTCTCACTAAGACGCGATAAATCGATCGCCCGGAGCTCCCCCGTCGACTCCAGAACTCCAGCTCGCTGGGAGGCGCAAGCTGGAGTCGACGGGGAGCGCACCGCCAACTGCTGCCGCCGTGGGGACGAGAGGTAAGTCGGCGGCAGATACGCAAACTTCAGCTATGTGATTCACGTAGCTAAAGTTGCGTATCTGTCGTCGATTTCCCCCCCCCCCCCCAGTGAGGAAAAGCCCTAAGTATGTAGAATAGTATAATTCTGCTCCTAACATCAGTGACAGTTTACCAACCATGCTTCATAGGATACCACAGTCCAGTCCTCAAGAGACCACAAACAAAATTTTCTGCTGAAACAATTCCACTGACTTCTGTGAAGTTACATTAGAAGACAATTTAGTCTTAATTCTTGATGGGAACAGTCATTGACCTATCTGAACCTCCTTGCTTGAGGAAAGACAAGGAAGGTGTGGCAAAGCAACTCACATTACAGAATGTATCCGAGTTAAGCAAATCCGTGCTTACGGAAAAAGTTCTGTAAGCTAGAAATTGGAGGGATTTTTTTCCGCGTAATGGTCAGAGATACGTTTTTGACTTACACAAGGCATTCCAGAATGGAACACTTGTGTAAGTCGGGGAACTCCAGGATCTGGAGTCCTCAGATTTCATTTTCTGCAATCAGTGTGGCTGCAAGATCTGCATCAGATACTGAAACTGTACCAGTCGTTTCTCAAGGATTTCGTCTTGGTAACGGATGAAGATCAAGAGTGAAACCATGACACTATTAAAGTCGATGGGAATTTTGTCATTGATTTCAATCAGGCTAGGACTTCATCCCAAGTGTTGTGGTTTTGTTGTTTTTGTAACTGTCACTTGCCTTCAGTACTACTTATTGTGAGGTTTTGCTGCTATATTTTTTTCAGATGGAGCCACTCTTCAAAAGCTCCATTCCTTTAATTCCTTTGTATCTGAAAGACCTATAACATAGTGTTTGGTGATCATGCATCTAGCTCAACATTTCCCTTATGTGGAATATCATAGAGTCCATCTTGTTGTCCTCCTTCTTCAACATGCATTGTGTTCAAGAGGTCATTAGTTAATAGCTCCTTAAGCATGAGGCTTAAGCATGAAGCTATTAGTTGTCTCCCTATTCCTTTTTTTTCTTCTCTCACTATTGACACGGTGTGAAAGAAGACACAATCTCTTAATCTTGAATCAGCCTCCCTCTTCTGATGCACTGACCATTGTCCCTGTCCCCCTACTACTCACTCTTTAAAGCACACGCCTTTCATATTGCCTTACATTACAGGAGCTTGGCTGTTGGCTCTTTTTCCTGTGCTTTATCTTTTAAGTGTGAGTATTTTGTCCATCAACATTAGATTAAAGATCCAGGTTAGGCAGTAGCTGTGCCTTACCTGGTGCATGTGAGGCACCATGCACGTGGATTGAAATATGTAAGAAATAATAATTAATACAAAATATTTGTATATTTCAAAATATAACAGTTGTGTGTGATGGGAATAGGGTGAATAGAACTGACCAGAACAGAAAAGCTACTGACCCATTAGAGAAAAAATAAGTGCTTTCTTCTGTTCATTTATATCTTTGAGACTATATATAGAAGAACTATCCACTGCAAGCAAGATAAAAAGATGTTATCAGGAATCAGCACTCTGTGGAGTTCACTTTGAGGAAACCAGATATATTTGTTTATAGTTAGATTTTTTTTTCTCAGTTGTAGCCTAAAGCTGAGAATATAGTCTGAGAAATCTGATAACAGATGGGTCTGTGGGATTCAAAGGACTTCTACAATTTTCTCAGCGGTATGGAGCCTGAGGTAATCATGTAAAGAGGATCAATACAGACTGATGGGTGCAATGTTGACACTTTTCTTGTGGCTGTTTCCTTAAAAATGAATATGGAGCTGTTAGTTTAACTGAAAGAAGCAAGTGTGCTTCTATAATGACTAAAAATACTTAAGATTCTGGAAGAATTCTAACTTGTTGGTGCATCATAGATTATCTAATTGCGAGTTAACATTCAATAATCACATACTGTAATTCAGATGAAATAATTGTGCAGTTCTCTAAATTGCCTGTCTCCTTTCTTCCCCTCAACAATATTTATTTCCACAATAAAAACTTTTTATTAGATATAAGACAACTCCAGGGGGGTAAGATATTGTGTGATACATATTAAATCATCCCTCGCCTTCCCCCAAGGATCAGACATGTTTCATTACATTTTAGGCTTAATAAATGCCCTAGGGGTGTAATTATATCATTTTCCCATTGTATGCTGTGTCCCATTGCTTAATTATTTGTTTTTGAAAGAGCCTAGCACATCATATTGGAAGTCAAAGGGTGAATAGTCAGCATCACTTTCCTACTTTGCATTTAACTCCATTGACACTGGGAGTTCCTGAAGTATAATACCAGCAGTTGGTTGTGTGTTGGGAAAGTTTTTGGCTCCTGGTCCTCATCAATTAATTTGCTAGTACAGCGTATGTAGCCCAGCAGCCTTTTTGGTTAGCCGGTTACATGTTTATCAGTAATGCAGCTCATCAAGTTATTTCTTTGTGTCTGCGACTGCTAACCCTGCATCCCTGAATCCCATTTGGATTATTGGATTTCTTCAAATGTATCACAGTTATGAATCAGATCTTTAGAGTAATAATTCTCAGACCTTGGGCTGTTTATGAATTATTTCTTGTGTGTTGGAAGTTCCTTTAGAAGCGCTTCTACCTGGCACTATTTCCCCATAGCATTAACAGTGGTGACAGGCTGGTGGCCAGGGCTGGTTGGATGGGGAGGTGATCACCTGCTAGATGGCTGGAGATGTTAGAGAGAAAATGGTTCCCTTTAAATTTTAAGGTTCCTTCACAGAAGGAGGTTCTGTGTGCTTGGGAGAGGTGGGCTGGAAGAGCAGTCCTACTGTAGACAGGGAGGGGAATTGAATAGGGGTTCCCAGCAGGTGGCCTGATATGGTGAAGGAGAAGTAGGTGTTGCTTGGCTGATTCTGAAAATCAGGGGATGGGAGCATAATATCAGAGTCCTCCCAGTTTTTTGCATGATGTCAAGAATCAGAGAGGTAGCCGTGTTAGTCTGGAATAGCAGAGGTAACAAAATCCTGTGGCACCTTAAAGACTAACTATAAAGTTTTGAAGCATAAGCTTTCGTGGGCTAATACCCACTTCATCGGATGCCGAAAAGTGTAACAAGTAGGCTGACCATACGTCCCGTTTTGAACGGGACAGTCCCGTTTTTTTCATGTTTTTGAACCGTCCCGTCTTTTTGTCAAAAATATCAATTTTGTCCCGTTATTGGGGCAGGTGCAGGACTCCCAAGATCTTAGGTGAAGAATCTTGCTACCTAAGGACAAGTATCAGATGTCGAAATCTCCAATGAGCAAACTGCGCTCATCGGAGACTTTGACATCTGATACTAGTCCTTAGGTAGGGAGAGGAGGCAGTGGACGGAGGGAGAGAGCAGGGAGGAAGGGAGGGATGGAGAGAAGGAGGGAAGGAGGAATAGAGAGGAGGAGGCGGCAGCGGGCGGCGGACTGAAGCCGACGGCGGACCGGAGCTGTCCGGAGCCGCAGCCGGGGGCCGAGCGCTCCGGCGGGGGGGCTGCCAGCCGGGTTTTATGAGACATAATCACATAAATTCAGTTATATGATTATGAGTCATAAAACGTCCACCGCCTCCCCTCCCCCCCGCCGCCGCCGGCGAGCTCGGCCCCCGGACGTTTTAAGACTCATAATCACATAACTGAATTTATGTGATTATGTCTCATAAAACCTGGCCGGCAGCCCCCCCGCCGGAGCTCTCGGCCCCCGGCTGCGGCTCCGGACAGCTCCGATCTGCCGTCGGCTTCAGCCCGCCGCCCGCTGCCGCCTCCTCCTCTCTATTCCTCCTTCCCTCCTTCTCTCCATCCCTCCTTCTCTCCATCCCCCTTCTCCATCCCTCCCTTCCTCCCTGCTCTCTCCCTCCGTCCGCTGCCTCCTCTCACTCCCTCCATCCCTTCTCTCTATCCCCTTCTCCATCCCTCCATCCCTTCCTTCCTCCCTTCTCTCTCTCCCTCCATCCCTCTCTTCCTTCTCTCTATCCCCCTTCTCCATCCCTCCCTTCCTCCCTTCCCTCTCTCCCTCCGTCCACTGCCTCCTCTTCCATCTCCCTTCTCTCCATCCCTCCTTCTCGCTGTCCCTTGCCTCCTCCATCCCCCCTTCTCCCTACCCCCATCTCTTCTCTCATCCATCCATCCTCTCCCTTCTCACCTTCGTGCCTTCTCTCCCTCCATCCCCTCCATCATCTTCATCCCTCATCCCCCCTTCTCTCTCTCCCTCCATCCTCCATCCCTGTTCTGCTTATTCCTCCATCCATCCCCCCAGACCTCCCTCTGCCTCCCCCCCGCCCGGAGCTGGGGGGTCCAGGTGGGGCCATGCCCCCCCTGTCCTGTTTTTGCCATCCCAATGTCCCGTTTTTGTCTAAAGGAAATATGGTCAGCCTAGTAACAAGCCAAGCTGGCATTAGCATTTCTGAAAACAATTTTTACTGCTCTGTCCCCAACATAACTGATTCCTCTCCTTCTTCATCACACCAGTAGTCACAGGTCTGACCTAAAGGCATGGGGGAGGATTAACGAGGTGGTTCTTTGGTCTACACCTATAGATTTGACTTAACTGACTTATCTTGAATAAGTATGTGTTATCTGTAGGTTCCTGCCCAAAACACCCTCCGCTTTAGAGAAGAAGCTCAGCTACCTGCCCTATTAACCCCAGTGATTGATTTGTATCAGGTTTACAGCACTTGTAGTATTTCAAGGCTATTCTTATTTGCCTAAGCCTCACAACCACATTTTTCTTGTTTCCTGTAATCAATAATCCTGCTGTCTTTTTCAGATGAAAAACTGCCTGTACTCCTAAAAGTTTATTTATTAAGATTATGGAGACAAGGTGTAAAAAAAACAAATTAGATGCTGCAGGTGCATTTTCCCCTGAATACTTAAAAACAAGCAAAATTAAGTGAACATTTAATCTTTCCTTCCTGCTTCTCTAATCTGCATGTTAATTGCTCTTAATTTGCAATAACTAAGCCAATACTCCTGCCTAAGATGTTGAAACCTCATTGTCCATAGTAGATGCTAAATCTTATATGAATAGAGCTGATTAGAATATTTACATTGAAAAAAAATGTTTTGTTCTATCTGATGTTTGTGGGTTTTTTCATTAAATTTTCTGACTGGTTCTATCTCAGGGTTCTGGTCACAACTGCCATTGCCTTTTATCAGGGCAAGTCACTTAACCTTAGTGCCTCATTTTAACTTATCTGTAAAATGGTTGAGGCACATTGTGATGCTTAGCCCTTTGTAAACTGCTGTATGCCCATGATGAATGGATTTCAAAGTGTTTGTACATGGAGATTCGTGCTTGCATTGCAGGAAACCAAACTGGAGTATCTGAGTGAATTTGTTCATGTAAAGAAGCTTGAATGAATGAATGAAAGAAAGCAATTTTTTCATCAATTAGTTAATGAGTGCTGGACACAAAACATAACCGACATTTTAAAGGATTCTGTGAATTACCCACAAGTACTGTTTCTAAGGCAATGTCTACACTTAGAAGCTTATAGTGGCACCAATATAGCAATAGAGCTGTGCTGCTGAAAGGTCGCTGATGTGGCTGTGTTATGCTGATGGAAGAGAGCTCTCCCCTTGACATCAGAAAATCAGCTAAACAAGAATCAGTAGCTATGTTAGTGGGAGAGCTTCTCCCACCGACATAGCGCTGTGCACACGAGCATTTGTTCCGGCAAAACTTATGTTCCTCCGGTGTGTTTTTTCACACCGCATGAGCAACAACAATTTTGCTGACATAGGTGCTAGTGTAGACATGAATACAGTGCCTGAAACAACTAAAATAGTTTAATTTTTGAATGTTTTATATACATTTAAAATAAGACACATTAATATATTTTGTCCCATTATACTCATTTGGTTGTGAGAATAAAAGGCTGTGGAAAGTTTTTGTTCTTTATGCACTAATTTAAAATTGTGAAAAAAACATTAATTTTCTTGGTCCTTAGACTGTACATGCAACAGATTTATTATATGTAATAATAATACATATTGCAGACTCCTTGCTCCTGCCCGCCGGCTCCGTTGGCTTGCCCCGTACCGGGCAAGGGGGCCCCCCTTAAGTCCGGGGCCCGGTACAGCTCTACCCGTAGTCCCCCCCTGTCGTCGGCCCTGGGTTGAAGTGCTTTCCTACTGGCTTTAACCAGCTAATAAGAATGATCTGTTAATGCTCTAGGTACCAATGAAAATATTTAATAAATAAAAAACCAGACCCATCATTTTTCCCCAAGATCCAATCAAAATAAACCATGAAGATCATAAAAAATATTCTCTCTCTCACACACATCTATATGCCCCATGGCCCACATTATCACTATCAGCCCCACTCTTCCTTTCCTTGGCAAGGGAGATAAAATGGGCCTTGCAGTGTAACAAACTCAAGATGTTGTAAACCTGGGGGAAAAGTGAGCTCTAAAGTTCTAATGGAGAATGCCCTGCCATCTACCCCACGCTCCGGTAGATGGGGCTTCAGGTCAGGCATCTCCACTGATTGCAACCATAGAATTTGAGTTGCATCACTGATTTCAATAGAATTACTTGAGTGCTCCAAGTTACACATGTCTACGCCCACTGTCTATGCCTTCTTTCCCCACCTCACCACAATATACACTTGTGACAGAACAAGAAAATAATCCAGGAAGGTATTTAAATCATAACACAGATCCTTGATCTGCATATGTGAGTACGTATTTGAAAACTTAAAGAATGTTGATCTCTAAGAAGTGGTGGTTTTGAGGCGCGTGGAACATGGAGAGAGATGCATATTATGTTTTTTTCTAAAAACTCAAGTATTTTACACTGCAGTCTACAATGATTCAAAAAAGAGTATATTGTCTTATGTAAGTATGCTTCAAAGAGACTCTCTAAGAAGCAGATGTTAGATACAGACTAAGGTAAAAAAAACAACAACCTAGTGCATATTCAGTATGCTATTTCTGTAGACATATTATGGGAGTCAAGAAAAGTAGGAAAATCAGTTATCTTATTTTAATTTTATTCAGTGCCTGAAATATGCTAGGCACTTTGCAGATACCATATGTATAAAGATACAATCTATGTTCTGAAGAGCTTACATTCTGAGGCTTCGATCTTGTGCATCCATATAGGTGGACTTGCACTTTGCCCTGCAATGGGATTACCCAGATGTGCAATTGCAGGATCAGGCTGTAGTAGATCAAAAGGACCCCAACAAGATAAAGGTTTGGTGACAGGGAAGCAACATTAAAGCAAAGTGATATTAGGCATTTGTCTTGTTAGGTTAGTATTCTTTTAAATCCTATTCCTTTTGTCCATCTTTTCCCTGTTGCAAAACCGTGTTAACAATGCTTCTTCCTCTATCTCCCATCTCTCTGCCTTCCTTCCTTCTTACTCTGTCCTCTCAGGTATGCCCAGGGTTAGACTGGAATAGTTATGTCTTTCAGGGCGTTGAAATATCCACACCATATAATTATGAGAGACATAATTATACCAATATAAATCCCTAGTGTAGATTGGGCCTCAGCCAATGACTTGGGTGCAATTAAAACACAGTTAGTACTTCCCTGCATCCTGGGGGATTCACCCTATGAAAGGTAGGCAGTGGTGATGTTGCCCAAGTGTTGCTAATGGCAGCTTTGAATTGTAATTGGGTTTTCCACTAAGAACATTCAGCGAAGGCTGTCCTGGGAATTGATTCAGGACATCCCTGACCTGTGCTGCTTGCCTTGGGTTTTTTTCCCCCCAATGGCAAGCAAGACTGGTCAGGGATGTGCTGAATCAGTTAATTGTTGGTTAATAACTGGTGCCCAGTGGAGGGGTATTTGCAGCTACAAATGATGGTTCAATCTTTCTCTAAGCAGCGTTTCAGTGGTGCACAGGACCTTACATCATGGAAATCAGCCTAACCCAAGGCTGAATCTAGCTGTATATTTTAAATGCATTTCTTGTATGTGAGGCTTTTTTCCCTTTTAATCTCTCTCAGTGGGTTAGTAGTTGTCCCTCTCCCTCTGGCTTGGAGGGAGGCCACTCGCCTCACTACATCACTATGGGGTTGGCCCAGTCACAGGAGAAATTAGCAAATCATGGGCTATGATCTATAGGGCCTTAGTTAGGTTAGGGAGGGTCTGGCCCTCAGGTAGGGTGGAGCGGCAAACACCCTAGAGGATTCAGGCCCTCAGGCCAGAGTTGAGCAGCAAACAGGCCATTCGGCCTAAAGTGCGGAGGATGCCACACCAGGGATGAGGTTGGCAGCTGGGGGTAGAGGGGTCTGAGCCCACCCTACTCCACTGGGTTCCAGCCCAGGGCTCTGTCACTGGTGGAGGGCTCTGCCACTGGGTCAGTGGGTATTCCCTGACTTGAGCACTGACAGCAAAACTGGACTAAAGTCTGTTTTCCTTGAACTACAGAATTTCTGTCCACCAGGAAATTCTGACATTTCTTTTTTTTCTTTTTTTTTTGGTCCCAAACAAACAAAACCACCTTTGTGTCAGTGAAGACACAACCTGAGAAATCTCTCTTCCAAGAACCCAATAGTCTTGTCTAAGTAGCATATCCGTGTTCACATAGAAAAGGCAATATCATAAAGCAAAAGCATATTGGACCTCTTCCAGAAACTTAATAAATGGAAGAGGAGATAATATATCAACGCAAAGCACAGAAAGTTGTTAATGTAACTACATTTTTCAGGCAGCCCGGTGACTGATATGTACATTTTTCTACATTGATGATAGTACATTTTTGCAGTATGTAATTACAACTAAAAATAAATCTTTCTTAAATGTGGATACATTTTATAGGGGAATGTAGCTTTCCTGCATATTGATCACTTCTCCAGACTAGCTGAAATAGCATATAATCATCTTCTCCCTCAGCCTCTTTGTTTCCTACCATTTTCTTTCAGTGGCAAAATTGAACTGATAGCTGGCTAGGAGATTAACCATGCGAACTTTTTATTTTATTTTACAGCTTCTCATTAGTTTTGAAAAAATTAACTATAGGTTATATCTGCATTGTGCTCCAGTGCAGACTATGGGGATGTGATTTGCAGAATGCACCAAACTGTTGCATTAACATAGTCCTCTTTCAAACAGTACTATGTTTCACATGAACTAGGCACCTTTTTAGGTTGTGCCAGCAGTGTCCACATATGGCAGTTGCAGCACAGCATGCTAGTATTCACTAAAACACCATGTACACACACACTATGTAGACAAGTCCTATGATTCAATTGGACAGTCTTCTCTTACAGACTGGTAAGGCATTGTGTAGATGATGGCTTTATTTTTTCACCAACTTTAAAAACAAATAATCAAATGTAATGCTCGTGAAAGTTGCCATATGGACAGTGGTGAACACTGATGTACTCTGCTTATCATCAGAAAAGGGTAATAGTATGGACAGTGACAGTGCCTGATCAGTAATCTACATGCTCTTGTAATAATCGGTGGCTAGATCCTCACCACCATCCTTTCTGCCTTTGGCTTAGTTTGGGAAAGGGATTGACATAATTCCATCTTGGTAGCTTTTAGTCCCTAAAACTGCTAAACCTCAATCCAGTCTTAAAGAGCACCTCCAGGCTTCTCTAAGCAGACCTCTAGAGAGCCATTCCAGCTGTCAGGGCTCTGCAGAGCATAGCAGTTCTTCAGCTACATCCCCTTTTCCCCAGCCATGTCCTTTGCTTTGGGGCTAAGGGTGCCATAGGATTTGGTGTTAGCTCTAGGCATCTGGGGCACTCCCCTGTTCTAGGAGAATCCCCATGTAGCTGATTAGATCAGCTTTAAGGTCTGAATTTTCATTTGAATCTGCCACCCCAAAGCTCCAGAAGTGGGGCTCTGGTGGCAGTTTAAAGGGCTGTGAGCCCAGGGCCCATTTAAATTGCCGGCCTGGAAAAGTTGCCCCCTGCCAGTACGGTCAGCTGTGTATCAGCTCTTGCTGGTACGCCATACGGGACCATACCGGCTTACTCTCACCTCTGTCTCTTAAGTACATTGGGAAAATTACTGCAATTTAGGATAACAGATGGGAAAACTTCCAGGGCTGAATTCTCCAAGACATAGAGTACTGATCTGTGACTACAGATGGGGTGTGTAATATTTGAATCTCCAGGGTTATCTCCATGTACATTAAACATAAACAGAGTTTGAGATATTTTCTAGCCTGCACAGGCTATTAATTCCCATTAATGCACATTATTTGCCAATTAAAGTGGTCTACTCACTGGCAAGCAATATTTTGTATAAAATAGTCTTATGATTTTGGTTACTTCTTGTTCTTTACTTGTTCTCTTAATAAAGTTGTAGACTTTAGCTCTTTCAACCACTGAATGTTTAAATTGGGAAGGATATGGAAATATGTCCATATTTTTTAATGTTCCAGTAATGATTAAGGATAATGTGCAAAACATCTTTAAAAAATATATACTAAAATAGCATTAATGATATTTGTGTAATACAAGCCCAAGTTATAAGGTTTCTCTTACTTATTTCCTTACTTGTTATGATGAGGGGAAGAAAGAGAATTAACTTCCCTCTCCGAGACTCTCCAACTGGAAAGTTAAATTCAAAACATTTAGGAGTGTGAATGTTCTTCTTATGTTAGATGTGAATTTAAGCAGCTGCTAGTGCTACTGAATTTAATATTTAACATCATACTCCAGGCAG
This sequence comes from Sternotherus odoratus, assembly GCA_032164245.1. Lineage (NCBI taxonomy): Eukaryota > Metazoa > Chordata > Testudines > Kinosternidae > Sternotherus > Sternotherus odoratus. The sequence continues at coordinate 56,081,553 of JAVMKO010000007.1, read as the reverse complement.
GCACATATAGATTCTGCTAATCCACATTTTTTTTTGTTATGATTTCATCCAACATTTCTGGAAGTGTTCTTGGTGTAAACGTGAACTTTTCAAAACACCTATGAAAGTCAAAAACTGTGCAAAGATTAAAAACTGGGTAAATATTTGGGAATTAAATTAACTATCTTTTATGTTAAGATCACATTGGAAAACTGATATTTGTATATTTTTCTTTACTCATTTAAAATGACATTAAGGAAGCATTTGCTTAAATAGATAGCTTTTAAAATGAGGAAATATAAAATTATCCTTAAGCCAACCATTACAAAAGTGAAGAGTTAATTTACTTCACTAGGTATTATCTACTGCCAGACACAGAAATCCATTTCAAAAGGTATTTTTTTCTCCTGTTGATAATGGCCCATCCATATTAAACAGTCTCTTAGAATTGATATGCTAATGTACAACTTTTTTTTTGCTTTCTGTGTGTATAAATGCATCTTACTTCTGTTCCATTCTATGCATCCGATGAAGTTGGCTATAGCCCATGAAAGCTTATGCTGAAATAAACCTGTTAGTCTCTAAGGTGCTACAAAGTCTTCCTCGTCTTATTCAGGTTTAACATGACAACTTTTAGATGCAAGGAGAAACAAGTGATATGACAACTGGGCAAAGGATATCCTGAACAAACAGAGTAATTTCCCCATACTGTAGGCAACATGGGAACTACCATATTGGTGAAAGGAGACTAGCTAGAGTAAATGCTTCCATTAGAAAACTGGGAAGAGAACAGAAGACAGGATTGGTGTGGATGACCTTCAGGATCACACAAGAGTCAAATGTCAGGGATGTAACATACAAAAGTGAAGATAGCTAGCTAACTGATGATATTTGGGGAGGAAGTTTTGAGAATCACGGAGCTCTAGAATGGCAGCACGGAAATGAGATATGTTTGAAATAGACTGTCATAAATCTCTTTTCTGGAATCGCAAACAAAATCTGAATTATTTTCACAGTTGTCATCACTGATGGATACAATCCAAAGGATGAAGAAGAAAGATTACAAAGAAAGAAAGCGGTGGCACTGCACAAATCTATTTACAAAACTAGTGAGATACAATTTGCAGTGTAAAAAATGCTAAGCTAAGAACCATAAATGAAAAAAATGGATAATTATAAGGTCACGTGACACATATTTGGATGTATAAATTAAAATTTTGAAAAAGAAAAGATGCTCTTTCAATGGTCTTCTTCCAGACAGTTTTGGAGAGCAGAACATTTTCATTTAAAAGATAAATCTAGTCCTCCATCTATCTGTAGAAGACATTCATAAACTATAAATGTTGCTCTTTTTCCTTTTTTGAAAGTGGAGAAATTTCTTTCTTTCTTTAGTTCTCAAGTCACCTAGACCTGAGGTTACTGTTAAGACATCTGACAGATAGGAGTCTGAGTGCGAGCATCTTCCTACTGTACAGTGATTGAAGATAAGCTTTCTGGAGTTGGAAAGAAGGTTTGTCTTTAATGTTCAGATCTTTTTCCAAACAAACTGGCTGTGATCTAGAAGTTCTCTGGGGAGCAGGATTGAAAAAATCTTCCCTGAACGACTGCAGAGAGGCACAGAACCTGTCAACAGCAATTACTGTCTCCTGTTATAGGGTGACCAGATGTCCCGATTTTATAGGGACAGTCCCGATTTTGGGGTCTTTTTCTTATACAGGCTCCTATTACCCCCCACACCCAGTCCCGATTTTTCACGTTCGCTGTCTGGTCACCCTCTGTTGTAATGAAACGGTCTGATCTAGAAAAGTAGATACAATATTTTAGTCTGTACTAGGGCTGGGTGAATAACAACATTTTTGGTTCAGGGGAGAGGATAGTTTGAACCAAAAAGTGCAGAAGTATTCATATTTGATTTGAACCAAGGTCTTTTTCTCACAAAGGCTTTCATTGAATCAAAAACCTGAAAAAACGTTGTGGTGTTTTGTTTTTCTGAGTTTTCATTTTGAATCTGCCATTTTGGATATTTTTCACTTTTTAAAATTGGCCAATGTTAAATTGAAATGCTGTTTTATAATTCATTTTTTAATGGAAAGAGTCAAAATATAAAAAAGGTCTTTCTAAAAAAAGAAACTACTGCAATCTTTTGTGGAATTCAACCCAAACACCATGAATATGCTTCAGCCTCACCCCAGAAATGCATTTTTTGCTGTGAGGAAATTATTTGTCAAAAAAATTTCACCCGGTGCTAAGCAACAGCTTTTCTTAATTATAAAAATAGAAAAAATAAAAATGAAATGTCATAATATGACATGGCAGTAGTAATAGTGCATATTACTGATGCTACTATTGCTGTCATGAAATTAAATTTTGGAATTCAATATTTTTTCCAAAATTGAAATGTGTCAAAAATTCTAGTTTGTTCCAGAATTCTGAAATTCATCCAGCTGTAATCTGAATTCCCGACCCTGAGCCTCATGGAAGAGCACTGACAGCTCTTTGGTGCTTAGGCTTATATGGAGAAGTTCCCTGAATTCTGTCTGCTATGCAGCAGAAATGCACCAGTCCTGCTTAATCGTGAAGGGGACTGGCTGTAACCTCAACTGTTTTGCTCTTTAATATAATTTTATTTATTTAAATTTTCAATAATAATGTGTCCATCCAATATTGTAGGACTACTTATTCTTCCTACAAGGGCTTCCAATCTTATGCCTTAGGTGACCATTTTTCAGGCTTGGAAACTAGCATAAAACATGGTGAAGCATTCATAGATTGGTAACTATTTATTCACATTTGTTGAACAATTACTAGTCTGTCTAGATATTTCAGTAACCCCTATCAGCATAGTATCTGAGCACCATGTGCATATTAATGAATTTATCCTCACAACTAGGATACAGTGGTATTATTATTATTATTATACTGCATACATTCACCACTAACACGACTGAATGATTTGTGATAGCATAAAGAAAAATGTGATGAATTGCTGGTTCGACAAGTACTATTTGATCTTGTTTACTGTCTGTGTTTCCTTTTCTTTGTGAATGTTTCACCACACACACACAAACATCCCTATACCTCGCACAAACGCACACACCCACACACACCTCTCACATGCCTCACACTCAACTGGAGAATTATTATTTCTCCCCAAAGGAAATGGCAGGCTAACTAAAACAAAAATAACCTAACAATTTTGCCGGTATACATATTTCACAGCAATCTGTAGGCTGTATTCCTAGAATCTGGATTACTTCCATGCGTCTGCAATTCAGTGTGTTAAAATTCCAGAAGTTGTTGCATAATTCATGTCAGAAAAGGAACTACAGAGCCAATTTACAAGAGGAGTAGAAGATTTTTGATGAAAATTGGTGCAGTTTGATGAACAGATGAAGGAGCAAACAATTTTGCTTTTTATAATACCACTGGCAGCAAAGCAGGTGAAAAGATTCTGCACACATTCCAGAAATTTGCATGTCTGTCCACTATGTTCTGAAGACCTTGTTCACTTTATTTTTAATGTACTTTTCTGTTTGTTTTCTGTAGCATTAGTATAATGACTTGTTCCTTCTTACAGATTGTTTGTGTGATCATTTGTACTTCATGTTCGATTACCTGCTTATTCTTTATTAATAATTGAACTTGCTTTTACATTATGTGGTGAGGAAAAGCAACTCTAGCCTCTTTGCTGAGAGAGAGATTTCTTGTTGAATTTTCAGGCTTTCCTACCTCACCCCATTACAACCTTTATTCAGAAAAAAGGGATCACTTCTTTTCCTACTTGGCCCAATTCCTCCTCCTACAGTCACTAGTCTGTTGAAATTGGACCCAAACACTGGGTCCCTTGTATTTCTAAGCTAACTGGGTTTGGGTAGAGTCTAGTCATTGTTTCCTAGCACTGAATCTGAGAAACATGCTCCCAGGCTCAGATCTCTAGTCTGACCCCTTTCTTGGACAGTGGTATCCCACATTGCAAGTGCCCTAGACTTGAAACCAGTGCTTTAGACCTTCTAAGCCACCCCAGAGCTCCCTCTTTGGTGCGGGCAGTCTGGGCTTCTAACTTAACCCATTCATAACCAATGTGGGAGGAAAGCAAGGAACAAAGGCTTACCCAAGGAATTTCTTAACCACAGAACTGTTACTGTTAAAGTATGAGTTATAGATGTTTGATAAATAACAAAAGTGCTGAGACTTCCCCTGACTGAATTCAACCCTTCTGGGAGTCTGAGATCTATTAGCATTTCAACTAACCATTGTCCCTCCTGACTTCTCCTTCTGGCCAACTCCTTTAATTCTACTGTGATGGTTGCCTTCCCCCTCCCTTACTCAGAGAAACATCTCACCCCTTAACTTCAGACTCTGTCTTTTTGCCAGACAGACCCCAGGGAAGGGGGGAAATGTTCTGTCGATCTGGGTTATCATTTGAGAGACAATCAAATCTGCTGATTCCATACTTTGGTTCTTATGTTTTCTCAGTGATAGTCTTTCAACAAGATCTCAAGCCCCTTTCCTGAGCAGAGCCACTATCTGGAAGGCATACCCTCAGCCAAGTATAAACCTGTGTTCAGCACATAGTATAAACTGGAGTTCCTAATATCAATGGTGTTCACAGTTTAATACATACACATCCCACTGTATCGCATCTTCCTCACACAATGGAGAAATGGTTGATTAAATATTTGAATAACTGTGGCCTCCATAGTCATCCCTCCTTTTGGAGTTTATCTTCAATCTTGATAAATATTCGGAAACATTTCTGAATTATTTTAAAAGGACATGAAAGTTTAGTTTGCTTGTTACCATCCCAGGTTTGGCATAGTTTTCACTAGAGTTAGTATTCCATGACTGATTAATTTACACATGTTTAGGGTACACTGAGGCTGCACAGTTGAGCAGGAAATGCCAAAGTTCAAGTTACGTGCCCAAGCTTAACTTTGTTCCATTGTCTGTTTGAGTAACTTGTATCAAAGTGATTTTTGAGGAGGGTTAGCTGTATACTTACTGTTTCATATGCTCTTTCATGAAGGGCCATGCCCCTGATTCAAGCTATGTCCTTCTCCAGAGGCTGGGGTGTTAAGGGAAAAAATAAATATCGCAAGACCTACAATAAAATGGTGCTCGTTGGTAACATTGTTGGGGGGCAGAGGGAGAAGATGTGGGTAGCTCAGAGGCTGTGGGAGGAGATGGTGGGGACAGCTGAGTTTGTGAAAGTGTTCAGGGGGCTAGCTTGATTTGTGAATGTATCTGGAGGTGCAGCTGAGGTTTCTGGAGGCACTAGGGGAAGCTGTGGGTATCTGAGTTTGTGGGGGTGTTGTCCAGTGAGTAGTTGGATAGTTTGGGAGAGAAGCTGGAGTAGCTGAGTTTGTGAGCAACTCTGGATGGGAGGGGAAGATAGTGGTAACTAGGGCTAGGTGGTGGAAGAGGGAATTTTGTGGAAGCTGGGAGTAGAAGAGGGGCAACAGGGCTGGGTGGCTAAAGGTAGAGTTGAAGGTGGGATTGCAGGGGCAGAGGAGCTGGCCATGTGTTTCTGGGATGGGTAGACTTGCTAGGAGGAGGTCTCTGGTCTCTACCTGGGGTCGGCAGGTGCCACATCAGCCTCTGTGGCCATGAGATATAAACACTGTCCATTGCTGCAGCCACGCTCTACAAGTTACATTCAGTCTTGTCTGAGGGAATGCATAAGTGAGGCTGCATGTGCGATTTTCACTGATGAGGTGACACGTGACGCTGGTCAGGTCTGGACATGGTTGAATTCAGGAGAGGAGATGAATAATACCATTTCAATCTTACTTAGAATTCCTTGGATGGCCAACTTGTTGAACTGGCTGCGGTGTACTGATGGTCCTGCTTATTCTCTTCCCATTCCCACCCACAAGAATACAGTAAGAGTAGCCCTGCTACTCCTGTGCAAACTAGGAACTGCAATTCTGCTCTGCTTTTCTCAAAACTACCAAAAGGGATGGAAGGAGACTCCTCATTTCCCCCGCCCCTGCATGCACACTGCACACCTGCTTACAAACTAAGCAGAATATGTTCCGATGGACACTTTATACCATTTCCTATATCTTTTGAATCACCCTGTGTTCTGCATGAAACGAAACCGTAGCTTTAGTATGGCAGTTTTCTCCACTCTGTGCAGGCAATTACAGGGAGAAACAGAGCATTGTTATCTGAGTTCACTGGGACACATCTTTTTAATCAACATGAGACGCATGATTGTCAGAAATGCCCAAGGTTAAGCAGGAGCTACTGATTACTGGGTCTGTGTTTCGGCCATCAAATAGGCTTTTATAAGTGAAAAGGTTTATATGTAAGTTAATTCTATTTGGACTACTAAATGATGATATAAAGTAGATTGTCTTCCTGACCATTAAAATCATGGAATAGATAATACAATTCAAACTTTAACATGTGTCTATTTTCACATATTTTTTCTAAGTTTACAAAAGCATGTTCCATTTGTTTTGGGCTTAAGTCATCATTTTTATAGCTCCCCTGAAGTCAAAGTTATAGTTATATCAGAGATGGACTTTTCCCAATATTTTCACTTGCTGGGTGTCTTAACCTAGAGTTTCAGAAGCAACCTCTGTGCATTTTATTCACCTCCAATAGGTTCACATGAAGTCTATTCTGATTTTAGAGATATTACCAATTCCAGTGGTATTCCCTATACTTAAAATGAGGCCTACATCTGTAACCTGTAATGCCTCTAAAACCAGAAGGAAATCTTTTAAGTGGGACCACTGTAGGGTCAGTGCAGAGGGCCATCTGTCTTAAGATGACCTAAATGGTGTGTAGGCCTTGTGTTGGTCCTCGGAAAAGGATAAATGTCATTCCTCATAGTTATTTTAAATAAAAGTTAAGATTTCAAGCTGAACAAGAATTCAGGAAAGGCATTTGCTATTCAAGATAGGAAAAAAATCTTTTTTAAAAAAGGAGGAAATAATCCCCTCTCTAATATGTTGAGGTAACATGACAAGGGAATCAAAACAAGATTCTGTTCAGAATGTCAGATAATGCAACACATTAAATAGAGAAGAAATCCAATCTAACAAAAAGCAAGACACTAATCATTCAAATGATAAATTGCTATCATCTCATCAGTCTATGAGCAGCCCGAATTCCCCTCATTTCTGAAGCATTCTTCTTTTGCTGAGGTGTCTTTGGGTGCAACATTCAAAATAATGATGGTTCTCATATTGATAGCAAAGGCTAGTTTCCTCATTCTTATGTAAGTATAGCACAGATGTTCGCCTGTGACTTTATGCTCCTATGGACCAAAACCCTCATGTATGCATTCTCACCAATGCCTCTATTGCACAAAGTAATTCAGAGAGATGTAAGTTACAATTTATCCTATGCTTTCTTCCTCCTTCTGAGAAGGGTAGTAATTTGCTGTTGGCCTACTCCAGCAGTAAACTGCAACATCCCCTATCATCAGCTCTGGCCAGTGAGTAGAGGGTGAAACCAAAGTTCTACCCACCAAGTTAGAGAGGGAGTAGGTAGGCATTCAGCCCTGCTTACTGCTGTTTTCTAGTACCTGGACCTGAATAGCCTATGCAGGATGCTCTTGAGCTCTGAGATGTGTAGAACCATGGAACTCGCAAAGTGATACCGAGGGAATCTCTGAACAATATTTAGTACCTGTCAGTATTAGTAGGTCCTGTCAGACTGACCTAAATCTATTAAAACAATTTTAAACGATAATGGAGAAACGGGGTACCTCTGATTAGTTTGTTGGAGAGATTTGGGTGGGTTCTCTATTAATAATGCACAGTTGAGGTCATTGAAGCTTAAAGCCTACCCATTTATAGGAAATGACAGTAAACCAATGGCAATTTACAGTAACTATTAACCTTGCTAAAATGGCAGGTTTTAAGTGTAATGGTCCCACTCTACCAAATAAAAAGTTGTTTTATCATTTAGGAAAAAATAACATTGATTAGGGAGGGACAATAATATCAATTTCTCATTTCACATTATTCACAGGTATGAATGATCAATATGTATCAGAAGAATTTACATAGTGTCATGAGTTTTGTCTTTTAGAATCTGAATTAAGCCAAGATTTCTGTTGATATCTAGTACACTCATCTTCAGCTTCACCTTTGCTTGGGGAGAGTATTGCATATGGAATTTGTCAAAATTCCAGTTTGAGTTGAATAAGTTTATAACGTGATCCAATCTTCTAAAATATCCCAACTCCCTTACCTTTAAGGAGACTATTTATTGTGTTTTATAGTTATTTTCCACAACCTTTCTGTTCAAAAGTTGTAAGTGTTCTTCATTCACAGGAGGATTATTTAAGAAATATTTCATAAATTTTAAGTCCAAAAAACTCATATCATTATCTAGACTCCTCTCCTACTTAAGATAGGCTATAAAATTTCACCCAGTAATCCCTACATTCAGACTAATAACTTGTGTCTGACTTTGAAGGTATCTTTCAGAAAGACATTCAATCCTGGTTTAAAGACTTCAAGTAATAGATGATCCACCACATCCCTTGGTAAATTATTCCAGTAATTAATTGCTTTCACTATTAAAAATGTGCATCTCATTTCCAGTTTGAATTTGTCGAATTTCATCTTCCAGCCTGTTATAAGTGTGAAGGGTGCCTTGCCTGGGTGGGACTATGTTATCTAACACAGTGTGCCTTGCCTGGGTGGGGCTTATTATCTGAGACAGGTAACGTAGGAGTTTCCCTGCCATGGGGGAGGGAGGAGCCTCGAGCCCATGAAGAAGGGAGGAGCAAAACAGTCAGTTCCATCTTGGCTGGTCTCCAGGGAGGAGGCAAAAGCCAGAGTTCCCTCTTGGCTGGTCTCCAGGGAGGAGGCTAGGGCCAGAGAGATCCATCTTGGCTGCACATGAGGCAGGAAGCTTGCCAAGGTAGCTGGCAAGGGTTCTAGACCATCTTTGGCTATAAAGATGGCTCTACCTTTTTCTGATACTTCTACTTAGCTAATGTGAGTATTACCATTTGATTCTTCTATTAAGCCGTGCCTTTGGGATGTTGTTTGCCTTTCAGACCAGAGTGGGAAACCCCAAATGTAAAGTGTCTGTATTTCTGCTTTAACCTTTTTCTTTATTAAATTTTCTAGTTATAAAACTGTCTGGTTTATTTCCCTTAGGGTTTTTCTCTGCTTCCAGTCTGGGAAGGGGGAAGGAAGGGAATAGGAACCAGGGCAGCTAGGGGCCTAGCTGGAGTGTGAAGACTGTCTCTCCTTACCATCAGGTTAGACGGGGAGGGAGGAAGCAGTTTTCAAGTATCTGCCTCTCAGGTACAGAGAGACAGGGGTGGGAGAAGTCTGCCTTCAGCCGGGGAGGGTGGAGGACAGAAAGCAGCCTCCAAGTATCTGACTTTGAATCCCAGGAAGGGGTACAAGGTTAGGGTCTGGCTCTCAGGTTGAAAGAGACAGGGTTAAGGGAAGTCTGCCTTCAGCTGGTCAGCGTGAAGGGAAGCAGTCTTCAGGTTTCTGACTTTAAAACCCAGAGAAGGGGTACAAAGTCAGGGTTAGGGGAAGATCGGGGGCCCCTCCAAGGTTTTGGAAGTATACCCGATTGGTGGCAGCGATTGGTGACCCCAAGAACCCCAACTGGCAAGGTGGGGGTGTCTTGGGGTGGAGGACTTGTTGGTCTGGCATAGAAGAGGCCCAGCCTTTGTACTCAGGAGCATAAGGGCTGGGGGTACCCCCTCTTACACAGCCAAGGGACTGTTTTGCCTTTATCTGTTAGAGTAGAGTCTACGATTCAGAAACCTCCCTAACTTGGGCTTAAGTCATCATTTTTATAACTCCCTTGAAGTCAAAGGAGTTATATCAGAGATGGACTTTTCCCAGTATTTTCACTTACTGGGTGTCTTAACCTAGAGTTTCAGAAGTGTCCCTGCCAGAAGGTATATGGGATCTTGGGGAGCAATTACCACACAGGTGGGGTGCAAAATAAACTTTATTAAGAAAATGAAAAAACAGGGAAAATTCAATAGTGAGGGGTATGGGGTTTGTTAAAGTAGACAATTGGGATGGGGTTTCTTTTAGTAAATGGGATAGGGGGTTTCAATAGTGGGGTACAATGCAGTGGGGTACAATACAGTGGGGTACAATACAGTTGGTAACCAATTAACACTGAAGTATAAATGTAACAGGTAGCTAACAATTTCTATGTAAAGAGTGTGTCACAGCAGCATGTAACCGACTAACAGTATGGGTAAAATGTGTTAAATAACCAACAATTTTAGGTAAAAATGTGTCTCAGTGGTGTAAATGTAAAATGTGAGGTGTGTTAGAGAGAAAAGGGGTAACCAATGGGGTTTTATGCTAGAAATAGAGAGAGAGAGAGAGAAAGTGGTAGAGAAGTAAGGTTGGGGGATGGGGGAAGAGGAGCACATGGTGGAGGGAGATTTAAACTCAGGGAGACACAGAACAGACAGGCTGCAAGTTTAAACAGCAGAGAGACAATTATACAAAACACAGCAAAATCTTATCTATGATTTAACTTAACCAAAACTACACAAATTAGCAAGTAACAAAACACAATGCAACAATTCTTTAAGGCTAACTTACAGGGTACAATGCAAGCAATTTCCTAAACCTAACTTAACTACAGCTATGCAAAATGAAATTACAACTTATCTAGACTAAAAGACAAAATCTAACCTAATGGGTGCACCTTATACTAGGGGTAGTTTCAGAGGGCAGAGTGGTGTGTGCCCAGGATACAGCTCCAAGGGGGGAGGGGGATTTAACTAGTGGTGGCTGCAAGCTGGCAGCCCAGGATACAGTCCAGGAAGGCACAGGCTTATTTCTAGCAGCAAAGGCGCTGCAAAGCAAGAAACAGATTACAGATACAGACCAAGGAGTTTAAGAGAGGTTTTAAGACACAGACCAAGGTTTAGTTTGAGTCTGTGTGCTGGGGAAACAGAGCCAGCAGCTAAAGTAATAAAAGTATAGAAAGTTTCACAGAGGGATTCTTACCAGTCCCCAAGGCAGCAGCAAAGGCAGAAGCAGCAACAACATCAGAAGAAGCAAGGAGGGCTTGGTACGGTCTTGATAATCAGGAGGTCTCTCAGTCAGCAATTCGTTCTTCGTGGGGGGGGGGGGGTTAAAAACGGGGGTACGCTCAAAAATAAAACGAGAGCGGAGAAAGGACCCCCCCAGAACCCCTGGCTGATCAGACCAGGTAGCAATGCAGGAACCTTTCTGATGTTTGTTTCAAAAATGCGTGTTCTTAAAGGCAAACTCAGGCAGTTTCCCCGCCAGTAATCCTGATAGGCTCCTTCTGTCATAGGGGAGGAGATACAGGGAAAAACTGAAAAACTGCAGGTGAGCATAGAGACATGCCTGGGCAGAGTCCTGGACCATAGGCGTGAGTTCCCACCTCTGGACTCAAAAGCACATGAGGCCTATGACTCATGCCTAGGATCTCAAAAACACATTAGGTCTTGCAGCTCTGGACATTGCCTACCCTACACCGAGCCCAGGTTTAACAAGGTGATAACAGGACCAACCCTTTGAACAGGGCAGTCGTCCCACTTAGCAGGCAGCACAAGTGGCCATCCCTTTGTGAAGGGCAATGGCTCTTGTTAAACAACTTAAGGGGCCCTCCCTTTGAGAAGGGCAGTGGCCCTGGTAAACAACTTAACAGCCAGGGAGTGGCGGCCACAGGAGGAGAACAAAAACAAAATGGAGTAAGGGGACAGCTGTAAGAAACAAAATGGAATAGGGGGAAAGCTGTAACAGACAAGAAGCAACCTCTGTGCATTTTATTCACCTCCAATAGGTTCACATGTACTTATACATGGTGATCAAATCACTGTTTATTGTCTCTCTCTGATATGCTAAATAGATTGAGTTTCTTAAGTATTTCACTGTAAGGTATATTTTCCAGATCTCAAATCATTCTTGTAGCTCTTCTCTGTATCCTCAACAACTTTGAATTATATATATATAGAGAGAGAGAGAGAGATTCATATCACTGATACTGATAAAAGGTGACAAATTTTGTTTATCTCCTCATTGGAATGAACTATATCTCCCATTTTAGATTTTTATGGGCAAAATCCTATCCTTAGATGCTGTGCCAAGGGTGCCTCTACATTTTCTGAGACTGGTATGACCCAGTTGGTTTCCAAGCATAACAGGAGAATCAGTGTTGCTCTGTCTTGCACCAACTGGGGCTCCAAGAAAGCAGAACTGCAGCGGAATAGTGCTGTAGTGCAGACATGCAGCTATGCCTCCTTTTTCTCCTGCCAATCCCAAGTGTCAGCAGCTGTGAGGCTGTGGTGTATGAGTTACCATGCTGGTGTTATGTCAACTAGCCAAGTTGATCCTTCTGAGGCCAAGTATACCACCATTAGAGCTGATTTTTACTAGCAATGTGACACAAAGTGATGATAGTGCAGCTCAAAATCTGGATGCATATTTGGAATGAAATTATTTTTCTGTATCTTTTGAAAAATTCACACTAAAGCCTTGTCAGTTTATACTTACTTATAATCTCTCTTCATGATGTATCTAAGTTTCTATTCTGTTTTATTGACGTCGGTGAAGGTGATCCCTCCTCTCACTTAACTGTTGTACAATAGTTAAGTATTTTCTATTTGGTTCAAACAAGCTTTGGATCAGATTCTCAGCTGTTTAGTTCCATCGAAGTCAGTGTTACACCAGATGTGGAACTGGTCCTTTCTGCCACAGTTATGTTTTCCAGTTGCTACTTTGTTTTTTGTAGGCAAGAAATATTAATATTGATTTTCCTTTTAATACAGCTTTTACAGCATCCCATGAGAGTAGTAGATTCTAATCAAGTAAGTAATTATAAGAAAGACAATTCCTAATAGTGAAACTAGTAGCATTTCATATGCCTTTGGGTTGGAACATAAGTTTAAAGGAATTTGTTTGAATTTTTAAATGACTTGGTCCTCTCTATGTGCCTTTGTATTTGCTTTTCATAAATATTTGAGCCATTGAAATTCACTGGTACAAATGTTCACAGAAAGCATATTTCAAATCTGAGTGTGAATATTCATTGAAATAAATGTTTTAACTTTTGCAAAAACAAGTGCTTGTGTACACATCAGATCAAGAGTCAATACCATGCAACATATCTGAAGTTCAAATTTCTAATATTTGTGATCAAAATAATGTGATGAAATATGTTGGTTACATTAAAATAATGAATATGTAGGAAGAAATAGCAATTTGGTTGCAGCTAGACTGACAAGAAACTGGCTACATTTGATTCCTAGATGTGAACCACACACATTCACTCTATTTATAAGTTACTTGGAGCTGGTATATTTAATTACTTGTAAAGTTCATGCAAATATCTGTGACATTATACTACTACTAATGATGATGATGATGATGATTTGTATTGTCCTGGAGTTCAGAAGTCCCAGTAAGGATCTTGGTCCCACTTTGCTAGGCATTGTAATATCACATAGGGAGACATCCCTTCCCTGACAAGCCTAGAATCCAATTACATCTAATAATGGAGGCTGAGCTACCCCCTTGTGCCTCAAAATATTCATTCCAGGAAAGGGCTGAGGAATATTGGTGGGACAGAGACAGAAGCAATAGGAGACATAGGATGGTTAATTCTTTAGGTACTAGCTTGGGACTTGGGACACATGGGTTTAATTCCCTGCTCCACCACAGACTTCTTGTGTGATCTTGGGCAAGTCACTTAGGGTATGTCTTCACTACCCACCAGATCGGCAGATAGTGATCGCTCCTTTGGCGATTAATTTATTGTGTTTTGTTAAGACGCGATAAATTGATCGTAAAAGGTGCTCCTGTCAACTTCAGAACTCCAGCTCACTGAGAGGTGCAAGTTGGCATCGATGGGGGAGCGTGCCACTGACTGCCGCCGCCACGAAGATGGCAGGTAAGTCGGCCGAAGATGCGCCGACTTCAGCTACATTATTTACGTAATAATAAGCTAAAAATACATTAAAGATTGTGTGGCATTCAGATGACGTGGTGATGAGTACATAGGAGAACTTAAGATAAAGCAGAGATGCTTGTTGTTTGTTGCCAATACTGTACCACTTCTGTCTTCAGGGTTAGCTTCAGCATTTGTGGGAACTGATTTGGTTTTAAAATAACAATAAAAGAAGGTGGGGAAAAGGTTTGCATGTGTGTGTCTGAGGGTGAATTTTCTAAGCGACTGTGGAGCACAAGTCTCATCGAAAGGCAATAGGATTTGTACTCCTCAGTCACTTAGGTATCTTTGACAATCCCATCCTGGGTCAAAAGCATCCAAACTCAAATTGGCCCAAGTTGGAGCTTCCCCCTTTAATTTTGTTCTCACATATATTTCTGATACCTGGGGGTTATCTGGTAGCAGGACAGTGTGGCTCTAGTGTGCAGCTTTGGTATAGACCCACATGGAAAAGTCGATTTCCCCCCCCCACACACACAAACATTTACAGATGGCTCAGTGGTATGGCTGATCTCACAGGTAACAATTGATTGGTCTTCTGCAGAAGGGAAGTGCCCAAAAAATTCAAGGCAATTTAGGTTGACTTTTTAGAGGGGTATGATTAATGTAGACCATGAAGATAGATAGGTCTCTTCCCTTCACTTCCATTTATCCTAACCCTCTTTAATTTATGTATTATGATGAATCTGGTATTGAGATATATTTGCTGTATTTGGAAAAAATAATAAAAATTTGTAGGTATTTTAAAAAAAAAGAAAATCTCACATTTCATTTTGAAAAGTCTATTTGCCTCTGAATTGCCTGTTTATATACTCCAGTTTATGTTAATAGGAGATGTGGCTGTGGTCTGTGAGAAGAATAGATCTTTTCTTTCCTACCTCTCCATTTCTAACATGCATATATTTAACTTCTCTCATTTTTTAATTGCAGACAGTCATTAGATAAATTCAGAATAATTAAAAACTAATTTGTTATATCTGATATCTCTCCTGCATACTCAGACCTTTAGATCTTTCATTTCTAGCCACGCCCATATCACAAAAGATTATCTGTAATGAGTACATATGAATATGTAGAGAAAAGTCTTCTCCTATGAAACAGACATTTTTAAACCTGTTTTTGTTGATTGTAGTAAAACTTTTTTTTTAATTCTCATGGTCCATATTATAGAAACTACTTTTCTTTCAACTGAGAAAAGGGTTCTTTACAGTAAGGGAGCTATTTAGTGTACTGTCACGTTACATTTCTTGGGGTACAATCTACAAATCTGGTGGACCCAAGCTAACTAAGAGGCTTACTGAGATGTTCTGTGAGATGTGGAAACAGAAACGCATTCCCCAAGACTTCAAAGATGCGACCATTATTCACCTCTACAAGCGCAAGGGAAATCGCCAATCTTGTGACAACCACAGAGGAATCTCTCTGCTCTGTGTCGCAGGTAAGGTCCTAGCTAGAATACTTCTAAACAGACTCACACAGCACCTTGATCAAGGTCTCTTGCCGGAAAGTCAGTGTGGTTTCAGGAAGGAACAAGGTACTATTGATATGATCTTTGCCACCAGGCAACTACAGGAAAAGTGCCAAGAACAGAATGTCCAGCTCTACACTGTCTTTGTGGATCTAACTAAAGCCTTTGACAATGTCAGTCGTGAGGGCCTCTGGAAGATTATGGCCAAATTTGGATGCCCAGATACTTTCATTGAAATGGTGAAGCAATTCCATGACGGCATGCTTGCCAGAGTTCAAGATCATGGCAACTATTCAGAGCCATTCGCAGTTACAAATGGTGTGAAACAAGGTTGCGTCCTGGCTCCCTGCCTCTTCAGCCTTATGTTCTCTGCCATGCTGATCGATGCTTTTAGAGATGATAATGTCGGGATCGACATGCGCTACCATTTTGATGGAAGGCTATTCAACTTAAGGAGGCTTCAGGCCAGAACCCAAGTCCAAGTTGAGACCATTTGTGAATTTCTATTTGCTGATGACTGTGCCCTCAACTCAGGTACGCAAACAGGCATGCAACACTGCATGAATCTATTCTCCACAGCGTGCATGAACTTCGGCCTCACGATCTCCACCAGAAAAACTGAGGTTCTGCATCAGCCTACTCCTGGCTGTGACTACACTGAGCCATCCATCACCATCAATGGCTACAAGCTCAACAACGTGGACAGGTTTACATACCTTGGCAGCACTCTATCACAGGCAGCCAACATCGACGAGGAAGTGAACACTAGAATCGCCAGAGCCAGCGCAGCTTTTGGAAGGCTTCGATCTAATGTTTGGGATCGGAGAAGCATTAAGATTGAAACCAAACTAAAAGTCTATTCGGCAGTCGTTCTGCCCACTCTCCTCTATGCTTGTGAGACCTGGACTGTCTACAGTCGTCATGCGAAAAAGCTGAACCACTTCCACCTGAGCTGTCTGCGGAAACTACTGAAGATAAGATGGCAGGATAAAATTCCAGACACCAACGTCCTTTTACAGGCTGATATGACAAGCATCCACACCCTGCTTTGCAAGGCACAACTCAGATGGGCTGGGCATGTTGTACGAATGCCTGATGAACGATTGCCCAAGAAGATGTTCTATGGCGAACTGCAACACAGCAACCAATCTCTTGGAGGTTAAAAGAAGAGATTCAAAGACACCCTCAAGGCCTCCCTTAAGAACTGTAACATAGATCCTGAAAATTGAGAGAGCATCGCTAATGATCGCTTTGCCTGGCACAGACGAGTTCATGACGGTGCAACAGCCTACGAACAAAAGAGACTGAGTGATGCTGTAGAGAAGCATCTTCTTCGCAAGTCCAGGGCTGGTATCTTCTCTTCCCCCGGTCGGCAGTCTGATCTTCCATGTCCCCATTGCAAACATCAATTCCGGGCTCGGATTGGACTAATCAGCCATCTTAGAACCCACTCCCAAACAAACTGATGACATTGGGTGGTCCTCATCCATTTTGATGGACGAACTCAGTCTTGTGGTAAAATTTTAATAATTAAAAAACAAGTTCTGTGTCCAATACTTAACTGATGTTAATACACACACAGAAGTTTATAATTTAGACACACATAGAAAATTCACTAATAATGAGTAAATAATTGAATACAAAGAAAAAGCAATACTGCTCCAGCACTTACTCATATTGAGAAATAAATGTTACACTGCCACTGAAATTGATTTGTAAGCTGACTAAAAATAGTGAAAAATATTCCCTTCTAACAAGAACATATGACATTACTGTGTGGCTTGGTTTCTAGTATTTGTTCAATTGCCCTGTATCCCTGCATTATAAATACATAGGACCTGATTCTTCAATGCCTTGCACCTTGTGTAGTCACTGCACTTGTCAAAAGGGAGTGTAAAGCATTGTCAGATAAGAATGGTAGTGCGTTTCATTCACTTCATGACTACAGTAGGTGCCAGATGGAGAATATCCCAGGATTAAATAATTTGGAAAATATTTGCATATTTTACTATTACTAGGGGGAAATTGTTACAGTAGACACAGTCAGTAGCTATTTCAGTCAAGCAATTTTAACTTTTTTTCTTAATAGCTAGAGGAGCTAAAATGTAAATTCACTTGTCTATTTGCAAGTAGGACAAGCGAGAAACATTTAGTTTTTGATATGACAGTTAAACCCTGTCAGTTTAGCTATCATTTTAAGCATGTAAAAAAAATGTAATACACTCTGTTAGAACTGAGGTATCATGATGTACTGAAGTGGAAAACATTCAGGTTCCATATTGACAATATATTATTAAGATTATGCCCTCTGTGGTCTAAATGTTCAAAAGTGCACATCCAATCCATATGTAAATTTCCAGTTCGAGCATGCACTGTTGAAAATTGGGTCTATAGGTGCCCTTGGTGGGGTTGATGATTTGCAGCAAGCTATCCAGATAGCTAATGAAAATCCACTTCAAGTTAGTCCCATCTCAGTGTAAATAGTCTGGAATTGGTGTTTTTGATATTAGGCTTCTAAAATAGTAATGTGTGAAACTTTGTATTTACCTCTTGTTGCCAGAGCATGAGCTCATATATTAGGAAAGGCTGGTGGATGGGATGATTTGTTTTTCAGGGAGAAAAATACTACTGGATGCGTCAATGAATTATTTAAACTAGCTAAGAACTATTGCAAAAGCAATCTTGAAAATCTATCAAATTATTGGACAAACCAGGACCAGCGGAAAAAGAGTTAAACATAACTGAATATATGTGAGAAGAATTTGTTGAGGCATTTTATGGAAAAAAGGTGAATAAACACCATCAGTTTCCAAGAGATGGAGAAATCCAGCAGTATTAACATTTCCAAACAAAATTTGGACGGAAAAGTATGGAATCCAGAAAACTTCTATTTAAAATAATAGACCAATTCATAAATTTTCATGAATACATTTTTGCTTAAAATGACTTTTTGACAAAAATTTTCAGTATATTTTAATTTTAGTCAAAATATTTGTCTTTTGACAAATTTTAAACCAGATTATTTTTTTTTTGGTGATTGGACATGTTAGAGGGGTCCTCCTTTTCCATTGGGGGTTACTGGTAGCATGAAAATTTGAACAAATTAATTTTACTTTTTGTTTAAAAAAATGAAAAGTTCCATGGAAAAGCTTCACATGTAAACAAACATTTTCAAACATCTTTTCCCTAATTACTTATCTCTAGTTAGTATTTTCAACCTGCCCTGACTAAAAGGTTGGTAAATCTATTCAGGGATTCCCATAACCAAACATCACCTGAGGGGAATTTTGGGTTGTTCTTGTTCCCTCTTTGTACACGGATGAGATGACTGGTATTCTTCCCCACTGGTGTGAAAGTGTACCTAAGGCAGTCATGGTAGCAGAGTTGTCATTAACAAATTCCAGTGGCCTGTTTCTGGTTCTCCATGACTCCGTTCCATCGGCAGTCTTCTACAGAATTTATCTTCAAGTTACTGGAACAGTAAGATTTACCATCCATAGTGTATCTAGTAAATTATTCAGCATGTGTAGAACCTGTTTCTGTTCTTACATGTGGTCATTGACTCTTTTGGGAACTCTGTCCACACAGAGGCAGAATTTGTCCCTGAGTTAATAATCTAGAGATGGGTTGAGAATCTTACCATACCTTTGTAGCATCAATGAGCAATCAGATTTCTGATATGGTCTCCCACAATATTCTTGCCAGCAAGTTAAAGAAGTGTGGGCTGGATGAATGGACCATAAGGTGGATAGAAAGCTGGCTGGATCATCGTGCTCAACGGGTAGTGATCAATATCTCCATGTCTAGTTGGCAGCCAGTACCAAGCGGAGTGGCTCAAGGGTCAGTCCTGGGGCTGGTTTTATTGAATATCTTTATCAGTGATCTGGAGGATGGGGTGGACTGCACCCTCAGCAAGTTTGCAGAGGACACTAAACTGGGAGGAGTGATAGATACACTGGAGGGTAGGGATAGGATACAGAGGGACCTAAACAAATTAGAGGACTGGGCCAAAATAAATTTGATGAGGTTCAACAAGGAAAAGTGCAGAGTCCTGCACTTAGGATGGAAGAACCCCATGCAATGCTACAGACTAGGTACCGAATGGCTAGGCAGTAGTTTTGCAGAAAAGGACCTAGGGTTTACAGTGGGATGAGAAGCTGGATATGAGTCAACAGTGTGCCCTTGTTGCCAAGAAGGCTAACGGCATTTTGAGCTGTATAAATAGGGGCATTGCCAGCAGATCGAGGGACATGATCGTTCCCCTCTATTTGACATTGGTGAGGCCTCATCTGAAGTACTGTGTCCAGTTTTGGGGCCTACACTACAAGAAGGCTGTAGAAAAATTGGAAAGAGTTCAGAGAAGGGCAACAAAAATGAATAGGGGCCTGGAGCACATGACTTAGGAGGAGAAGCTGAGAGAACTCTGATTGTTTAGTCTACAGAAGAGAAGACAGAGGGGAGATTTGATAGCTGCTTTCAACTACCTGAAAGGGGGTTCTAAATAGGCTGACCATATTTCCTTGAGACAAAAACGGGACATTGGGATAGCAAAAACGGGACAGGGTTATGTAATATTCTGTATTCATGAAAAAGTAAGACAATAAAAAAAGTTTTATTGCATGAACATATTGACTTGAGCTAACAATTATTCTTCAGTGACAGAACTCATACAAAAATTTAGGTAGACGTAAAGGGGGACTGTATTTCACCACGATCGTACCATGAATATTTCTCCGATGAAGTAATCTTACGCAGCAAATTTCGGTCTTTCAATACCTTATCATAAAACTTCTCACACTCCATGCTTCTCTTCAGATACCTCAAATGACCCCTTATTTGCCTCCCCCAACCACATCAGCTTGTGACTATGGCTCAGTTTCCTGCGTAGCATCTCACAGGCAGAAGCTTGTGCAACAAGAGCTTCCCCCAGGCCAGCCACTCTGCCTTCCTCCTCCAGGCAGGCCCCCAACCGCCTCCACTATCAGTAACCCTTCTGACTGACCAAGTCCTCTCCCTACATCTCCTGCAGCAGAAACACGGCTTCTCACCAACCCCACCGCATCGCCCACGCATGCCACATCCACCTGCAACAGCCTATGGTCAGCCTAGTTCTAAAGAGGATGGATCTAGACTGTTCTCAGTGGTTCCAGATTACCGAAAAAGGAGAAATGGTCTCAAGTTGAAGCTGGGAAGGTTTAGATTGGATATTAGGAAAAACCTTTTCACTAGGAGGGTGGTGAAGCATTGGAATGGGTTACCTAGGAAGATGGTAGAATCACCTTCTTTAGAGGTTTTTAAGGTCAGGTTTGACAAAGCCCTGGCTGGGATGATTTAGTTGGAGATTTAGTTGGGGATTGGTCCTGCTTTGAGCAGGCGGTTGGACTAGATGACCTCCAGAGGTCCCTTCCAACCCTAATATTCTATGATTCTGACTGAGGGAGTGAAATCCATATTTATGCTCCTTTTCTGTCAGAGTAACTAACAAGCTTATGCTGCTATGTATTTCTAAAGTCTGGGCAGTCAATACAGCAAGACACTGTTTCTGAAAGAGAATCTCTGCTATTTTCTATAGAAGACATTTATATGCAGGAGCTTAAAGGGAGTCTAATAGAAGATTGATCATGTTTAGGATAAGTGAGAACACCTTTTTATCCCAAGTGGTCACTATGATCCCCCACAAAAGGCTATGGGGGAGCTTTCAGTACATTCAATGATCTGTGTATGCCTTTTATGCTCCAATAAGACTAGGCTTGGCAGTACTTTGTTTTTATTATAATTTTGACAAATAATATGTATGTTTATTTTAAAGCATTTTTTATTGTTCTCAATTTCAGTTTTCACAATTACAGGAAATTATGGATTTTAAGCATTTTTTTCAGTTTTATAATTTTAGTTGCAGGACATTATGTGGGGTGTTACTTGGGTTTCCCAAATCCAAAGCTCTTGGTAATGTTACTTTCTGCATGGCAGTATCAGGAAGGAAACCAAGGGAAATGCAGCACCTCCAGCTGCTATATGGCTGATATGAAGAAATCAAAATCAAGTGTCTTCACTTTATTAGTCTCCATCACTCTCACCAGAATGCCTTTACTCAGTCTCCGCTTAATTTAGTCTCAAAAATAGGCAAACACAAAGGGGTTATAGAGCACCCCAAACTAATAGTTACCCCACTAGTCTTCGGGTGATTCAGCAGCAGATTTCCACGGACTGGCCTTCCGTCTGTGGCTGGACATCTTTCCAGTGTGTCCATGAAGCAATCTGCTTGACCCAGACCCTCAATTTCCATCTTATACTCAAAAAGTTACATAGACATGTCAGTCAAAAGTGTTACACAGCTGATCAAACAAAATCCACTGTTGAGCAAAAGCAGGTGTTACAAAAACATATAACTTAAAAAAAAAAGTTAAGCAAGTGTTTTCAAGCCTTTAGTGTGGCAGTTAGATTTCCCCATAACAACAGTCATAAAATATATCCAGACTTCCTGTTTTTCACAGACACTTACCCTGTCATATCAGAGAGGGTATACAGGAAGCCCCGCTTCATGTGATCACTGCCTCCTTCCTCCCATCTTTGCCTTAATTATGCTAAGTACCTGCAAACACCTGCTAAATGCAATAAGCAGAATAATTGATAATCCATCCCATTAACTGGCAGTCACTTAGGCACCTGACTACAAAATGCCCCTCTACTGGGGTCAGACGATAACTATTTAATGACATTTTTTGCTGAAATTCAAAAAGTTAAAGCTTTATTACCTTACAACACAAATGGTTAACAGCACATTTCAAAATATACAAAGTAAATATTTTTAAATCAAACTTTAAAGATTTCAAGATTTCTTTCTTTGCCTATCCGTAAATGTTAATGATCATTGATGGAAATATTTTTTGCCAATTTGCGAGCGTATGGTGGAATTGACATATACTGTTATTTACCAATACAAATGTAATCCTTCCAAACCTAAATAAGACTTTCTCATCCTGGAAAGCAGGGATTGCCAACTACAGCTGAAAATACACATCTCTGTCTGTAAATAAGCTACAGGGTTTCAGTAACAGAATATTTCACAAACAGCAGATTCAACTGTTGCTATGGAAACAAACAACATAATGGACATTACTCTTTCTTTGACAATACATTAGATGTTGGAAATTTTTGGACTGAAAATTAGTTTAGTCGGAAAATGCTGATTCACTGGGGCTAATGTTTAGTTGAGTCTATTGCGGGATTTAATGAAACTTTTGCCATTGTTCCAGAGTTGATAGCTCAACAGCAAAGAACTTGGGAGCCCTGGTTGGAGCTGGGCTTTAATGCTCTTCGCACACTGTGGCAGGCAGCTTGAAAACCCTTAGAAAACCCAGTGTTCTCAGACCAGCTGGGAACCTGGAAATAGTGGGATTGGCTTCCAGGGTTGAAGGCTCCTGGCAGCCCTGTCATGCCACTCTCTGAGTCTGGAAGCATAGAGAGCTAGCTGGCTTGAGAGTCTGGAAGCATGGAGGCCCTAGGCCAGGGCCAATACGCATGGCATGGCTGCCCTGGAACCATAGACCCTAGGTGCCCCAGCAACAGCTCAGTAAAAATGATACTATTGTCAGTTTCACGTCTAGTTTTGGAAACACCATGTTTCTGATATGTTTGGATTCACTAAAATATTTTGGAAAATTCTATTCTTGTTCTGATGCAGAATAAATCCAAATTCCAAAAAGTTGAGATTTCTCCCAGACAGCTCTTATCGGTATCATCGTTAGATCAAGAGTCATATCCTATGTTCTGCAGTTGGGTGACTGGTCAGAAAATGACACTTCAATTACTGTTTGCAAATGTGGAAGCTAAAAGCCAGGCTGCTATGTCATATTCTGTGTATTGTCTTTAAAATACTGTCTCTGTTTTGGTTAGAGCTGGTGGAAATAATAGTGCAATTCATGCTACTTTAATCAGGTCTTGTAGTACATTATAAACTCCTTCTTTCAAGAATTTATAAGATAGATGTTAAAATGGACTTTGGACTAAATCTTTGCACATACATTCTCAGCACAGGAACAAAGGATTTTGAAAATTTAAAACGCATATTCATATGATAATTATATAATTGGGGAAACAAACCCGCTGATCTGTGATTAGTTTTGCTGTATACCCTGCTGTCAAATGGTTGCACTGAGGCAATCCTAATTTTCACCCTTGGATGCGTAGCACTGATTGTGTATGCTCAAAAAAAAAGGAGGAAAGTTTAAAAGTCAAACATGGGAAATGTTCCTGCTCTAAACCTTATGAGTGCCAGGGTTTTGTGTGCTCAGGCAGGTAGCTAGCCCTTGGGCAATGGAATATTAAAATTTTGCTATACCTGCATGGTGTATTTTGTACAGCTGCTGTTCTTATCCCCACTTCAAGATGTCACAACTTTTCATGCAGTTCTGGTCTTGGCTATGCACTATTTTTTGTTTTGAAGAGCAGTGTATAAGGGGGTTACTGACTGTTCCTGCATATTTCAACTGGCGTGAAGCACTTGATGGAGTACAGCTGGGTCATTTTGGCATGACATTTGAAGTTGGAAGGTATTTATCTTGGGAAGTGAGAAGTGGCTGAGATTTCGAGGAAACTGGGCTGTGAGACAGGAAGGTAAAGTTTGCTCCAGAGAAGGGACAAGATTCAGCAGCATGTTTTGCCCCTGCTGGGTGCAAGATACCAGTCCCAAGCATCTGAAAGGCTGAATAAAGAATAAGAGATGTCAGTGGCTCTTTCCAAGGGTCCTGCAGTGCCAGTGAGGAGTATGGGGGAGGCGGAAGAAGGAAAGCACTGGGCTGAAAAGAGAATAATCTAGGACTTACCTACATTTTGTTTTAAACTTTCCTATTTTTCAGCAGTTTCTGATATCATTTGCAATGGGTCAGATTTTCGATACAATGATCAAATGAAATCAACATAATTCATCAAATCAAATAAAAGGTTTGCATTTCTTGTAAATCTTGTTATGTCTTTAAATAAGGAGAGTTATTATGTGCAGCCTGCATCTGGTTGAAACCACCCCAAAATATTGATGATGGACAAAAACAGTGATGCGGCGGGAGGGGCAGGGGACCGCAAGACTTGGCTTCCAGCTGTAGAAGGAAATGAAGATCCTGAGTTACTCTCTGCAGAGGAGGGGAGAGAACTTCATTTAGCCTCTCAGCCAACTAGAAGCCCCTAGCTTTTTTCTCCTCAACTTAATTCTGTCTTTCTCTCTCCTTTCATTTAACCCTGTCCTTTGCCCTAATAAAGTGCTGAGACCTGCCATCAGCCCACAAAAAAACAGAAACCAGAGCCCATTGGCCCTAAGATGAAACATGTAGGAGGGAGGATAAAGTACTCCACCATGTTTGAGGATCAGGGATGCACTAGGATGGGATTGTATATATATTTATTGATGGATCTCAACCACTGACTTTGGTTAATAGCAGCTATCTTGGAAAATTTGGGTAAGATCTCTTGTGAATAATTATGCAACCCAATTAGAAAATAAGTCTTGCATAACTTAAGTAGAGCAAACCAAATTGAGGGTTTTCAGGATTTTTATTTAGATACTAAAAATGTTTCTAACAGTATTTATTTCCTAGTATGTTTATTTCATCCCTTTGGGAACTTTATCTGCGGGGTGCTACCTTTGTAGAACCAAAGCGGTCATTTGTACTGGAAATCTTAGTTAGTTTTTTCAGCACTTATGCATCAACAACAGTGCTATATACAGTCTAAGTTCTAATACCAACCAGGCACAAATGTTTGGTGCAAGTGTTGGTAGAAACATCTTCACCCTAGACCAACACAAATGTCAATAAACGGATAACAACTGTCAATGTAAACAAGGCCCAACTGTTTTGTTGTATTTGAAATTCTGATGCCTAATGAAAACTAGCAAAGTGCTGAGCACCCAGCAGCTCCCAAAAAACCTGGCCACTTCATGTGTAGGTGACTAAATGGGAGCTGAGGATTTTTGAAAACTGGTCCCAAGTTTCCACTGACAGAGTGGGCTTGGAGTCAACTATTCTCAAATTTTCCACTCCTCCTTCACTTAATTCCCTTATTGGTGACCTGGTCTATGGGATCACTGGTGTCTGTTAATTTCTTAAGTTAGTAGTATCTTCGTGGCTGAAGCTTATGCCAGTATAAAGCAAAAAGGAAGGGAGTAATTGTATTTGAAAAAAATAAATTTTGTGATGCCTGTACAAAAACTTGAGCTGCAAATGGCAGTTAAGTGAAACAAAATATGTTAGAGGCACTAAAGATCTCAGGATGTTACTTAGCTGTGACAGACTTATCTATAGACTTGTCTTGGTTAAGAAAGCATGGAGACTGAATTAGTGCAGTGTGCAACACATGGCTCATGAACAAATTGCCTGTCTTTAGCTGGTGTTCTCCTAATCTTCGCTTTATCAAAAGCAGCAGACAAAAAAGTAGTATGGGGTAATGAAAGTCACTGAGTGACCTTGCCACACAGCTTCTGCAGCAAAATCACTGCACTCAGGTACTTTATAAAACCTGATTTGAAGGGAAAATCCCACCCCTTCAATAATTCAATTATAATGTATAGTACTTGAGTTATTGATGAGGCATTACATTAAAATTTAATGAACTTAAGATATACACACAGTTATGTTCAGACACATTCTGCTTATGAATTATGGACCTGATTCCATTGAAGTCAACAGACTTTCACTACAAAGAATCAGGCTGTATATTAGCTCTTACTGTTAACTGTTCTGTTAAAATTAAAACAATAAAAATAGGATTAAAGAGGCAGCTCCTTTACAAAAGGTGACACAAAGGGCAACTCTGATCGTCTTAATAACCAACGCTTTGCTTTGCTTTCAGGGAAACATTTGTGCATTACATAAAAACAGAGTCAGGGCTGGCTTATATGAACAGTTTTAAAAGACAGTGTTTATTATGACGGAACAAATATTAGGTGCAAACACTTGTAAATAAAGAACTTGCACAATTCTCAAATCTCAGTCTATTGGTGACACATGATAAAAAGGCCCACTCATTGACTCTGGCCCTAGGGCCACATCGCCCTGATGGGAAGAGCTACTTATGGCATCTAGTCACCAAATAATACTACCCCATATTACAGTAAGGGTCCTCGGCGTAGGACCTGACCGGCTATAGAATGGTCTCCTCCCTTTCATCTAACCCTACATGACCTAAAACCTGCGTTGGAGTGTACCTACCCCATGACACACCTGCATAAATATATTCATCTTTTTTCAGAACAGACAATCAGCATGATGAAAATATTTTGCTCAAAACTGAGAAATAAAAAATATTTTAAAGAAGGTAATTAAACTGCTGGAGGCTACTTGTGGTATGTTTGTGTTTGTTTGTGGAAACTTCTTGGTAAGGCAAAATAATATTAACATACATTCTGCATTATTTATTCAGGATCAGGTTAATATTTAAAGAAACTGGCTAAATAATCTGGTTTGCTGCCTGGGGATCCCTCCTCCTATCCCCTTCTGAACATTCTAGAAAGGGTGATCAAATTCCTAAAAGCCTATTCTCATTCTGGCACTTCTCTTATGTACGTATTCGGAGTAAAAGCTTTTCCATGACAAGGAGACTTCATATTTTACTATACCACAATTCCATGGAGGGGTTACATTTCCAATGTGCAATACGTCTAACTGCTGTTGGCCTTTGACCCCTGACCTATCTTGGGAATTCCATACTTAGGATCAAACTATACTCTGTATGTTAGGAAAAGCTAAGAGGTATTTGCTTTATTATCAAAGCTGTAATGCAAGTAGAGCAAAATAAGATGTAAAAGTATTTGAAATGGCTTTGTAATAAGCTTGGGGCCTAGCAGTTAGCATAAGGTTTGAATAGGTCACCTAAGTGTTTGACCTAGGATAAGATTTAGCAATATGTATCCTGGGACTAACACATAAACAGCAAAATAAGAGATTGAATTTAAAATAGCAGATTTTTAGAGATTTTTGGGGACTATAACCATGGAGCAACCACATTCACATATCAAAACCTTTGGGAAATATATGATGCAAATAGCATACACTAGCAACTGGAACACTAAATATGGTCCTCCAGAATAACACACATGGTCAGAAGGCTGAGATTTAATCAAATATGGTGTCAGATGTATGGGAATGTAAGGAAAAGAGGGTTATGAACGATTGTCAGGCCAACCATTATTGGGGCTTCAAGATGACAGGATGAAGAAATCTTATCATTCCCACTTATGGTGCTTCTCTACTTCCTGTTTGTTTCATCTTCACCTCTGATGATCTCCATAAAGTTGTGAGGATGTTTAATGCACGTGGTCGTTTGGCTATAATTGTCTTACTTTTCTAAAGTTGCTATTATACTTGTATGTATTTGGGTACTAAATGAAGTCTTAAAATCCCTGTGTAAATGACTCACCAATGTCATTTCCTGTAACAAATCTCTAACAGTTGCCTGAGTAAAAGAATCTGTTGTTAGTGAGTTGTGCCCTTTTTGCACCTTAAAGTAATCAAGGGCTACACCGCTAACAATAAAAAATAAATTAATTTGTGTCATTCTGTTTAAAATGCAGATACTTTATGGGAGCATTAAGTAAGCAGGTCATTGTTGTTGTTTTTTAAATCATAAAACAGTGCAGTCAGATCAGAAAGTCAGGATGTCCTTTATTCTTTCCATAATGATTTAGACATGATGCAAACCTTTTCTAAAATCGCCAAGAATCCTCTCTCACTTGGGGTCTTATTTTAATAAAAGGAATTATTTTTTACCAAAAATCCCTTTAGCAAACAATCCAAAAGGCCGGTTTTTATATTCTCTTGCTGAATAGATTTAAACTTAAAGTTTATTAAACTGCTATTGTATACTCCTGCTTTTAAATCAGCTGCAAACACCAACCAAATATTTTATTGTTTCTCTGATAATTTCTGAGAAGTGGCTGGAGTGCAGTATATGTATATGCATCAGCCAAAGAGGTGACTATGACCAGCCCATAAGCTGATGACCCAAATGACCCATGACTGCTACTGATATCTGAATCAAACCAAGTCCCCAAAGAGATGTTATGCAATTTCAGTTAACTTGGAAGAAGAACTAGAGAGAATTAACAAAAAGCTCCCTGTGAACCAGGCACTTTGAGTCAGGATGTAAGAAGCAGTTCACTCTCAGCTCCTCCTAAGAAAAGCAATTCAGCCTTCAACATGAGAGATGCTCAGTAAGGAAGTAAAAAAGTCCTCATTTTAAAAATCCTTCAGCTTACCAGCAGTGCAAGATGACACTGACTCCAATTAAGCTTGATTTGGTGCCAAAAGTTAGCTATCTTTAGTTAAGAAATCAATTTTTAACTGAAAATATTGAAAAAAATAGTGTAACTTGAAGTTTGGAATCAAATTCTCTTATTGATCTCTAAACATCTGAACATCCTGGACCAGATTCAGCGGTGAGCCTAAGTACAGTAATTCTGACTTCCTTAGATTTAATCTATTTGTCTAACCCTCTCAGATTTCTTGCACCTACTTACTGATGTAATTTATACCCCTTATCAGCTGCTTTTAAAGAGTCTAATCTGGTGTCATTTATATGTCAAGGGCCTGGAAGAGTGGGAGCTAACAGGAGAAAATCTAAGAGAAAAATGTAGGTGTAAATTAAAGCAGGTTATCTGCATGTTAGTTGTTTCTCCTGTTGAATCTAATGAGGGCCTGCTTTAATTTATACACTCCTGCTGGATATTTCTATTACACTTCCCTGTTCCTGCTGAGGAAATGTAAACTATTCTTGATTTCCATTAAACAGTCTGACTTGTATCATAATTTGTTGTGCCATGACTGGTTGGAAAATCGTTCATAGAGAGTAATAATCAGTGGTTCACAGTCATGTCGGAAGGGCATAATGAGTAGGGTTCTGCAGGGATTGGTTTTGGATCCAGTTCTGTTCAATATCTTCATCAATGATTTAGATAACGACATAGAGAGAACACTTATAAAGTTCTGAGATGATACCAAGCTGGGAGGAGTTGCAAGAACCTTGGAGAATAGGATTAAAAGTCAAAATGATCTGGAAAAACTGAAGAAATGGTCTGAAGTAAATTGGATGAAATTCAGTAAGGACAAATGCAAAGTACTCCACTTAGGAAGGAACAATCAGTTGCACACATACAAAATGGGAAATGACTGCCTAGGAAGGAGTACCGCGGAAAGGAGTCTGGGGGCCATAGTGGATCACAAGCTAAATATGAGTCAACAGTGTAATGCTGTTGCAAAAAAAAAAAGCAAATATCATTCTGGGATGTATTAGCACGAGTGTTGTAAGACAGACACAAGAAGTAATTCTTCCACTCTACTCCATGCTGATTAGGCCTACACTGGAGTGTTGTGTCCATTCTGGGTACCACACTTGAGGAAAGATGTCAACAAATTGGAGAAAGTCCAGAGATAAACAACAAAAATGATTAAAGGTCTAGAAAACATGACCTATGAGAGAAGGTTGAAAAAAATGGATTTGTTTAATCTGGAGAACAGAAGACTGAGGTGATAACAGTTTTCAAGTGCATAAAAGGTTGTTACAAGGAGGAGGGAGAAAAATTGTTGTTCTTAATCTCTAACGATAGGACAAGAAGCAATGGGCTTAAATTGCAGCAAGGGTGATTTAAACTGTACATTAGAAAAATCTTCCTAAATGTCAGAGTAGTTAAGCATTGGAATAAATTGCCTAGGGAGGTTGTGGAATCTCCATCATTAGGGATTTTTAAGAGCAGGTTGGATAAACACATGTCAGGGATGGTCTAGATAATACTTAGTCCTGCCTTGAGTGCAGGGGACTGGACTAGGTGACCTCTCAAGTTCCTTTCTAGTTCTGTGATTCTAAGCCAGTTACTGGGCTAAAAAGAAACACTGGGATCAAGTGAATATTTTAAGTGGCTGCCTTAAGAAATTGAATTAAAATATTCCTCTTGGCATGTGAATTTCTTGAAGGAAAGCAATAAGCCCAGGACTTTACTGACAGCCCTTCAACTTGGAATGTACATTCTTTTGGCATGGTTGGATTACCCATGACAAGCAGATGATTTGCTGTCTACCAGTCTTGGAGATAATAGACTTCTACATCAGCTTTACCAAAGAAGAATTCCTTTGAACAAAGTGGGCCTCACTCTTGATGATGATGTAAATAGTACTGGAAGCTCTTCATGAGAGCAACAACAAATCTATTGTAACAAGCTTAATTATCACACCGTTATGAGTTCCATTTCAGCTGGGTTGCAGGTGGGAGTTGTTTGTGACAGAGAGTAGAACAGAAACTGAAAAATATAACTTTGACCGTGGTGTTACCAATAGCCAGCTGTAGGAGGAATAGGCCCCCTCTTTGTAAGAGTTCTGTCCGTGTTAAAAAGGCCTGTTGGATTTTAAGACAATGAGATCTCATCTCCTTTATTTGGACACTGCTGAAAATACAAACCGCTGTTTGCAGGGCTTTTTGAGTTTTTTCTTTTTAAAACATCAGGTTGATAATAAAATGTGATTTCTTATGTTCATCTAAATCAGGGGTCTCCAAACTTTTCAGCCCGAGGGCCGCATTAACTATCAAATAGCAGTTCGGGGGGCCGACAACACACTCGAGGTCCAAATAAAAAAGAATCAAAACATGGATGTTGTTTTTAATTATTTATTTAATATTATTTTATTCAGTTATTATTTAATAACACATTGATACACTACACATGAACACCTGTTCACTACACATGAACACTACACATGAACACCTGTTCACTACACATGAACACTACACATGAACACCTGTTCACTACACATGAACACTACACATGAACACTACACATGAACACCTGTTCACTACACATGAACACTACACATCAACCCCCCAACTGACCCACCCAGCCAGGTCTCTCCCCCCAAAACCTCCTTTCCTCCAACCCCCCCCCCAACTGACCCACCCAGCCAGGTCTCTCCCCCCAAAACCTCCTTTCCTCCAACCCCCAACTGACCCACCCAGCCAGGTCTCTCCCCCCAAAACCTCCTTTCCTCCAACCCCCCCCCCCCCAACTGACCCACCCAGCCAGGTCTCTCCCCCCAAAACCTCCTTTCCTCCAACCCCCCCCCACAAATGACCCACCCAGCCAGGTCTCTCCCCCCCAAACCTCCTTTCCTCCAACCCCCAACTGACCCACCCAGCCAGGTCTCTCCCCCCAAAACCGACCCGCTCAACCCGGTCTCTCCCCACAGACCGTTTCGCCGCCTGGCAGTGGGTGGCTCCTTGTTTCGCCGCCTGTAACTGGGTGGCGGTGCGGCGCGTCCCGGCCCCAGCTCTGAGCTGTCCCTGGCCGGCGGCGGCAGCGGAGCACGCGGCGTGTCCTGGCCGGCAGCGGAGCACGCGGCGCGTCCCGGCCCCGCGGCTGGCGGCGGCAGCGGAGCACGCGGCGCGTCCCAGCCCCGTGGCTGGTTCCCGACCGATCTCCACGGGCCGGATGAGAGGGCCTCGCGGGCCGCATCCGGCTCGCGGGCCGTAGTTTGGAGACCCCTGATAAATCACTGTAGCACATTTTTTTCATTGAAAATACATTTGGTGGAATCACACCCTTGACCTTAACTTTAGGACTGTCAAGCGATTAAAAAAATCAATTGCAATTAATTGTGCAATTAAAAAAATTAATTGTGATTAATCACACTGCTAAAGAATAATGGAATACCATTTATTTAAATATTTTGGATGTTTTCTACATTTTCAAATACACCAATTTCAATTGCAACAGAAAAGTATAGTGCTCAGTTTATATTTTTTATTATAAGTATTTGCACTGTAAAAAAATAAGAAATAGGATTTTTCAATTCACCTAATACAAGTACTGTAATGAAATCTCTTTATCATGAAAGTTGAACTTACAAATGTAAAATTATATACAAAAACCCTTGCATTGAAAAATATAACAAGGTAAAATTTTAGAGCCTGCACCACTCAGTCCTATCTCTTGTTCAGCTAGTCGCTCAGAAAAACAAGTTTGTTTACATTTTCAGTAGATAATGCTGCCTGCTTCTTGTTTACAATGTCACCTGAAAGTGAGAGCAGGTGTTTGCATGACACTGTTGTATCGGACGTCACAACATATTTACGTGCCAGATGGGCTAAAGATTCATATGTCTCTTCATACTTCAACCACCATTCCAGGGGACATGTGTCAATGCTAATGATGGGTTCTTCTCAATAACAATCCAAAGCAGTGCAGACCAACACATGTTCATTTTCATTATTTGAGTCAGATTCCACCAGCAGAAGGTTGATTTTCTTTTTTGGTGGTTCAGATTCTGTAGTTTCTCCATAATACTTAAAAGAGTGTTGCTCTTTTAAGACTTTTGAAAGCGTGCTGCACACCTCATCCCTCTTAGATTTTTGGATGGCACTTCAGATTCATAAACCTTGTGTAGAGTGCTTTAGTTATCTTAGATTGGTACCTTCTTTGCATTTTGTCAAATCTGCTGTGAAACTGTTTTTAATATGAACAATATGTGCTGGGTGATTATCTGAGAATGCTATAACATGAAATATATGGCAGAATGCAGGTAAAACAGCAGAGGACACACAATTCTCCCCCAAGGAGTTCAGTCACAAATTTAATTAACACATTATTTTTTCAATGAGCCTCATCAGCATGGAAGCACGTCCTCTGGAATGATGGGCAAAGCATGAAGAGTCATATGAATATTTAGCGCAGCTGGCATATAACTACCTTGCATCACTGGCTACAACAGTGCCATGCAAATGCCCGTTTTCACTTTCAGGTGACACGGTAAACAAGAAACAGGCAGCATTATCTTCTGCAATTGTAAGCAAACTGTTTTTCAGAGTGATTGACTGAACAAGAAGTAGGACTGATTGGACTTTTGGCCCTAAAGTTTTTCATTGTTTTGCTTTTGAGTTCCGTTATGTATCAACAACAAAATCTACATTTTTAAGTTGCACTTTCACAATAAGGAGATTGAAGTACAGTACTTGTATGAGGTGAATTTAAAAATATTTCTTTTGCTTATCATTTTTATAGTCCAAATATTTGTAATCAGAAATATACACTTTGATTTCAGTTACAACACAGAACACCATATATATGAAACTATAAATTTCAATTGGTGTTCTACTGTTTAACAGTGCAATTAAAACTGATTAATCACTATTAATTATTTTAATCACAATTAATTTGTGTTATTTGTGTGATTTAACTGATTAATCAACAGTCCTACTTAAATTACAAAAAAACAATCATTAACCTGTGGTGAGTTGTGTTCCACTCACTTTTTTTTTTAAGTTTTAAATAAAATTACTTAGCACTTAGCATGCAACCTAACTGATCCATGAAACAGCCCTTTGGTGCTCACACTGGTGACTTTTGATTGCCAGTATTTATGGGCAATAAACCTGGCTGCTTTTTTCTGAGGTAGATAAAAATGAAAATGCAGCTCATTGGAAGTGTGCTAGTACCAGCAGTACAAAGTAGTGGAAAGCAATTTTTTAATATGCATATATCATTTTCATAGGTGGCAGTAAGCTTAGGCCTTAACGTAGATTGTAATAAATTCCAGTTTAATTTTTAAAAGATTTATTTTTAAAAAGAAACTTGTGATTTAAATTTTGATTTCCTTTAAATTGTCTTTTATCTAAACTGACAGGTGTGGATAAATGATCCACTTTTTTAAAAAAAATACGAAGATATGGCAATCTAGCCTTCTAGCTGACAGTGTTAGTAAGGAACTCAGTAAAAATAGAGGTACCATTTTCACTAACTTATAAGTTATATGGAGGGCTAGCTGTCTGCAGGCAGGTACCTGAAGCTGGAGCAGCGCTGGGGAATAGGGCAAGGGAGCTGGGGAGCTCCAGTCTGGTAAATACCCAGGCTGCGGGCCTTGGTGAAGGCCTATACAGGTACTGGGGTTGCAGAGGTGCAACCCAGGAATAGGCAGAGGCAGCTGGTCCTGACCCCCTTGACAATGATGAATGGTCATTGCAGATTGCAGTCAGCCCCAGTGAGCGGGGGATAGATAATGACTGGCAGTAGCCAGTGGACCAAGGTGGGGAAAAGAAGGTTGGGGATTCCCCAGGGAGGGGAGACCCAGAGTGAAGGGGTACTGCTCAGGGCAAGAGGGTCAGGACCAGCTGCCTCTGCCTATTCCTGGGTTACATCTGGGGATTTACCAGATTGGAGCTCCCCAGCTCCCTTGCCCTGTTCCCCAGCAGTGAGATTTACAGCCAGTGAGGCTGTAAATCTCACTGCTGTCATAGCCTAAATCAATTCACCGAATGATGACACTACACCAGGCTGTCAACAAAAGTTCATGTCCTGGCCTGAATGGAACTGTAGGGTAGAGCTGCTTGGAAAATGGCAGCAAGCTTTCATGAAAACTTTACTTGAAAAATTCTTGTTGTAATTTAAAAAAAAATCCAACTGGCTCTACTACAAGGAGCCTATAAAGAGTCATAGTTTGTGTCTCTGTCTTGTGACCTTAGAGGCACCTACTGTTCATTTATCTTTGTCTAGTACCATAATAAATGTAAACACATATAGTAACCAGACGAAAAGCCCCATCATAGTAGGCAGTACACATATACATAGCAGGCCAGGATACCTGACCGAGCATATTAAGGTCCAGATCTTGCAAATGCTTAGATTTGTACGGCACTACTTACTTGAATAAAAGGTTATGCATGTGCCTAAATATTTGCAGGACAGAAGCCTAATTTTGCCTATAAAGTTTAATTGATTTTTATCTCATAATCTTGTGGCATGAAATTTGCACTTTAACTTCAAGGCACCTTTATTTTCAGCTCATTTTCTTGTCTATTTGTTCTAGTGCAGGCCTGCACAACATGCAGCCCAGGGGCCACATGCGGCCTGCAGGGACTCACTATGTGGCCTGCGGGGGGTGAGTAGGTGTGGGGCAAGCCAAGCGGGGACGTGGGGGGAAGCAGATGGGGGTGGGGTGAGGGCGGGGCTTTTCGGCCCGCAGCTGGCTTTTTGTGCAGTAATATGTCCCTCGCTGCTTTCAGAGTTGTGCAGGCCTGTTCTAGTGGCTTTGCCCGTGATGCAAGGCACACATTTTTCTGAGCTTCACTTATTCAGTTTAGCGCCTACTGTTCAATTATATGGGTAAAAGTAATATATTTCTCTCTACTCCATACATCATGGAGGGAGAACACAGATGTGAATACATCTTCAAGCAGATCTTTTTTCCCTTTCAATTCCTAGGTTCACCCAGATCACTAAAAGGAGAAGAATGTGATTTTGAGTTCGTTTTTGGGTAAGAGCATTTCATTTGGAAAAAAATTTGAAGATTAATTCCAGTGGAGTTAATCTGGATCTACATTGGTTTAATCAAATCAGAATCTCAGTCACTTTGATTCTACACTTTGATTTGATCAGGGTTGGCAGTTTGGACAAATATAACCAACCTCTCCAGTTTTAATCATTTTGGTATCTGTATTTATGATACGCAAGCTTGTATTATTTCAGCTGAGAACTGTGCTATTTGATTCATAAATGAACTGTGCTTTCCATTGAATAAATGAATTATTGGTATGAATGTGCTGCTTATGTTTTAATGAAACTCTGTGCACGAAGGTATTAATAGAATTCACTTAGTTATACAAAGATAGGGTTAATTAAAAACTGTGCAGAGTCTTGGAAACTGGAAGACAGACTTGTCTGCAAAGATTTGCTGTAAGGCTTTGTAGTTCAAAGATAATTTTTTTAATGATAGGAAGACTAGATAATGTGGAAGCACATACTGTTCCATTATACCAATTATACCATTACTACCCTATATTAAAGAGGCATTTGGAAATGGATATAAGTGTCAGTATGACTTGGGAATGAACTCAAAGATGCAGTTTAATGGCTAGTCAGTATGTATTTTGTACCACATTAAAGTAATGTGTAATTTTTGCTTAATTTTAAAAGCAAGAGAATCTTAAATTAGTGTTCTGTGTCACAACTGAGTTACTGATGCAACAAAGCATTGTGTCACCTTCTGATTAAAAGAGGACTTTAGTTGCAGACATGGCACAGTCTCCCCAAAGCCTTGTCTACAGAATTTCCAAACTTTTCTACTGGATTCTTCAATTTGATCCAAAATTTAGAGCCACTGGGAATCCTAGTGGAGATAAAGCTCCAGTGCCGGACCCATTTTTACATGGTGATGAAAACACTGAAAGCCATCGGAGTCTTATTTACACTAGTGATGATACCAAGAGTAAATTTTTGTGTAAAATGTCTCTGTGTGGCGGGGGGTATCCACCTAATGAAGGCCTGAAGAGGTTAAGGTGAGCCAATTAACTGCCTAGGCTTCACTTAGAGAAGTGATGAGTGTTAATTTGTGATGAAGTTCAGCTGGACAGGAACAGGAGGCTCCTGTGTAAAGCCCATTAGCTGAAAGTAGAAGGAGGCTATAGAGAAAGAAAACTGAATTTATTCTTAGGGTGAGAGAAGGTAAGGTTGAAGTAGGCCAGGGACACAGGGTTCAGGACTGTACAGATCTTGACTGCTCATTATAGGTTTCTTGGGCTGGAAACTCAGTATGGAAGGTGAGCCTGAGTTCCCCTACCAGCTATTGGGGAAGCAGTACTATTAAGGGGCAGTGAACAGAGAGACTGTTTTGGACACTGGGTCCTGAGAGACTTTGATACCCTAAAAGGGGATGGCTACAATGACATGGCCAGAGGGCCACACCAAGAAGCAGTTGGGTCCCAAGTGAGTCAGACAAGGAGAGTGATGGGATACAACTGCAGGAAGGAGCATCAGCCTGGTACAACTAATCCCCAGACACTGCCAGAAGGAGGTTCTCCAGCACCCTGTGACACTGTTCCATTTTAGATGTGAGCCAAGGAGGATGTGACATGCTAAGGGCTAAGTCACAGCTTTCACTATCAGAGATTCAGGGGTTTAAACTTCAGTGGAAAAACATACTGTTCTTAAATAAAAGCTTAATATTAGCTTCCAAGAACTGCTCACGAACTCTGTCAGGCATTTAAAAGTGAACTGCTTAATAAATACATAAATTTTGAATTCATACTATTTACTCATGAAAATCCCTAAATATTTCCTTCCTTTTTATTTTTTAATATTAGAGATCTCATGTTTTGTTTTATATATTTATTTTTCTGGAAGACTAGAGACCTTAGAAAATGACACAAGAGACTGAACTGCAGCTTCCCAGTTTTTACTCAATTAAGGGAAAGTAGGATGTTGTGTGCCATGGTGTGAGAAGGTAAGTTACAGGTTTAGTTTTGCTCAAAGCTGGCTTAACTCAACCCCTGATAAATGGAAGGATACGTCTTTTGGGAAGAATCAACATTAGAGATGGTCAGGAGCTTTTCAACAAATTCCTACTGTCAAAATGCCAATTCATCAAAACTGAAAGTTTTCAGAGGACAGGGTTGATTTTGATGAATTTCCAATTATGAATTTTTTTAAACATTTCAAGATAGTTGACTTTCAGAAATGTTCAACCTACATTTAAAGTCCACTTAAATTCAGGCCTCTTTAAGGTATCTAAAGTTTTACATGCAATAACCTAGTCACCTTTGAAAATGTAGGTAATATTTTATATAAAACTTTCTTGGTGGGATGGGAAAAATGAAATAATCTTCACACTGAAGGAGGAGAAAAAGGCACAGGTGTAGACAAACATTTTCTGTTGCAGTTTCCATTTTAAGAAAACACCTTTAATGTATAGTTTCTCTATAAAAACATTCACTAAATACCTACTTTTGTTTTCTAAAACAGAATATGATGGGACAGTTTTATTTGAGGAAAAATTCTGGTGCTTTTGAGGAGAAAGCAATCGTGGTTGTCTTATAAAGGCAGATAACAAAGGTGGTAATGCCCATAAGCAGCTCACAGGCTATTGAGAGTATTGCAGTTCCTGGCTCCAAAGAGGACCACAGAAGGACCAGAGGGTACCATGCAAACACAAAAGGGGCAGAATGATTTCAGAGTACCAGGCAACATCACCTATTCTTATAATTTACAGTGGGCCAGTGTATAATTTACACTGGACCAGAAGGGGTTAATGCTTTACTGGAGGGAGCAGTTAAAAGGGCTGAATCTGATTCAGGGCTTGACCAGGAAGGAAAGCAGATCTCTGGCTCTACATCAGGAGTGGTGGCTGGCTGCGACTGCTGGCAGAGAGAGCCTCCCTGAAGGAAGGTAGACCTGCAACAGGGAATCCACGGCACTTGGGAAGGACGAACAGGAAATGAGTCTACACAGGATTCTGCACACAGGTGAAGGGGCCTTCAGGGTGCAGAGTAGGTAGAAAACTCCCCTCCAACTGACTAGTGGAAAGTGCTAAGGAGCTCTACACTAAGTCAGTGGAGGAGGTGTAGAGGGAGCAGAGCTGATAAACTGGGAGCCCAAAAAGAAGTTGAATCAAAAGACCTAGATGGGGACAAGTTAGGAAGGGGTCCAGTGAGGCAGACAAGGGTGGGTAGTCAAGGGTCTCTGGATGAAAACTCAGTGAGAGGGGCCTGGGTTCCCCTACTAACCCAATGAGGAAGGTGGAGAAGAACCTCCCTTGCACAAAAAAGTAGTAAGTGTGATGGGGTGTCAATCCTACACTTGTCCTGAAAGGGTTAGGGCAGATTGAAAAGGGGGCTAATTAACTCAACAGGCCACAGCAATGAGGAATCAGGTGGCTAAGCAATCCCCTGACTGAGGGTAGGAGCCCAGCTGGGGAGGGACAAGTTGGACTGGACTTTAAAGACAGGAAATGGACAGCTAAGGGTACTGCTGGTGAAGTCTGCAGTAACTCCCTAGGAGAAGGGAGGCATTTTTATAGACTGTGGGGACAGGTAGCCCACAACATATCCCCATATGGGGGAATTAGGACACTAGCTAACCCAGAGAGGAGGGAGTATGAAATGGTAAAGAAAGGACTCAGGGAAAGGCAGTCAAGTCCAGGAGGGAACGACCTACTTCAGGCTAAAGTGTCCCTGAGCTGGAACCTAGAGTGGAGGGCGGCCCAGAATTCTCTTACTAGCTACTGAGGGAGTGGCACTATGAGTCAGTGAATGTGAAGACTGTCCACGATGGTGGGAGAAACCCTTTGGTACTCCAAAAGGGAAAAATGTGCATTCAGAGGGCTGAATCACAAAGAGGCATCAGTAGCTTGTGGAGGGAGAGGTGTTGCAGATCCAGAAAGAGAAGCTAAGAGATGGTGTGCAACTGTGGGAAGGTGCATCAGCTGGTGAGCTATTCCCCAGAATGGCCTAGAGGAAGTGCCACCCTAGCAGTGAGTGGAGCACCACATCACAGTAAGGGCTACTGAAACCCCCGCCCCTGAGACCAAAATAAGGACTAGTGAGTCTGGACTTGGACCAAAGGTCCAAGTTGAAAGACTATCAGTTGTTGGACTGCAGGTTTATGCTGGAATGGGGTGGGCTTATATGTAAA
Source organism: Sternotherus odoratus (assembly GCA_032164245.1). Lineage (NCBI taxonomy): Eukaryota > Metazoa > Chordata > Testudines > Kinosternidae > Sternotherus > Sternotherus odoratus. The sequence goes on along the minus strand of JAVMKO010000007.1, from coordinate 56,041,735 downwards.
GCAGTAGACATTCATACAGGGCCAGAACGGTTATCAACGGGAAGCACTAACAGAGAAGAGACTCTACACCACATCTAGCCACTAGCATCAGCTGGTAAGTGGCATGCTTAAAATAAGTCTGAAATCTAGTTATAAAACACATTTATATAGGTTGCTGGACTATGAAAGCTTTTCGAGACATGTTTTCTAAATATGCATTTTTGTGTTTAGTCTCTGCCTCAAAAATGTATTTATTTATTTTACTTTTTAAAAAAATGCATATTTGCATTTTGCATTTGTGTGAATGTCTACTGCTTTGTAAAAAAGTAAAAAAATTATACATTTTTGAGGCAGAGACTAAACACAAAAATTCATATTTAGAAAACATGTCTCAAAAAGCTTTCATAGGCTTCTTTAACTATAGCTCTAATGACCACCAATACTCTTGTAGACACTTACATAAAGGTTGGGACTTGTAGTTCTTCTGGACTTGCAGCTTTAAGGGCTAATTGCGTTCTGAACGTAGAACTCAGAGTGGTTAATTATGTTTTCTGAACAGTTTTAAAATAGGAACATTGAAGAAAATACACGTCCAGATGTAAAGTATGTATCTGAAATGCCAGGAACGACTTTCGATGAATAGCAAGTAGTTGCATGACGGTATGACAGTGTGCACAGTACATAATAACATGCACTCTGTCAGCATATAATACTTTTTTGTTTCAGTTCATTCCCTGCTTGGTGGTAGTTTCACAACATGAGGAGAATGCAATACATTTTTTTTTATAAATATAAAAAATAAATGTACTTTAAAAATTAGATAAGTTGGATTGTAGATACCCTGCTGATTTTGTTTTGATTTAACAAAAAAATATTCTTTAAGGTTAACTAGCTATTCACACAAGGATACAATTTTTGTTGCTTATCATTTCAGAATGCAAATAAAGGTTTCATTTGATCAGATCTGACTGTGCAATTAAACTGAGATAAGTAAATTATTATAGAGCACTCGAAGATAAATTAGTAGCCAGAGTCAACACTGTTAATTATATTTATATAATAACTTTCACAAGTTAAAAAAGGCTTACTTAAATAAATATGAAAATGAAGACCCACCCTTCTTGCTCTTGATTTGCCCATTCTCCAACTAGCTTTCTCTTTAGGGGAATGTACCTATCCATGAAAGCTTAGCCTACTATAGAAATGACAGCTGGCCTTCATTTAATGAGAAGGAGCGGGGAAGAGAGGTTGATTGTGATTAACTAACATACAAGTCAAATCAAATATCCGTGTTAAGTGAAGTGATTTTCAGTAAAAGTTTAGCTGAGATCAGAAGTAAGATTCCTTCTGGCTTTTCATTAATCAGATCTAACCACAGGGTTAGGCAACCTATGGCATGGGTGCCAAAGGCAGCACACAAGCTGATTTTCAGTGGCACTCACACTGCCCAGGTCATGGCCACCACTCTGGGGGGCTCTGTATTTTAATTTAATTTTCAGTGAAGCTTAAACATTTTTTAAATGTTTTTTAATGTCATTGAAAATTAAATTAAAATACCATGTTTACTTACAACAATAGTTTAATTATATATTATAGACTTATAGAAACTTCTAAAAATATTAAAATGTATTACTGGCATGCAAAAACGTAAATTAGAGTGAATAAATGAAAACTCGGCACACCACTTTTGAAATCTTGCTGACTCATGCACTAGGTCACACACATCATAAAATGTAAAGGTAATACAGACGTTGCAGATTTAATATATGCAAGTTAAATTATTGTTTTCAGGGTTGTATCTGGAGGGGTCAAAGGATAGAGGAAGAGAGAAAAGATGAAGAACTTCTGAAGAAGAGCTCTTTGTAGCTTGAAAGCTTCTCTCTTTCCGGGACAAAACTTGTTCTAATAAAATGTTACCTCACTCCCCTTGTCTTTCTAAATTATTGTTAGGTAAACACTGTGACCCCTCAAATCTGCTTTAAAAAATAAGGTCATATCAAGCAAGAATTGAGATTATGTAGGATAAAGCCAATCCCATAGGTACCCTGCCATTTGGAATCCAAAGCTCCTTTCAGACTTACAAGTGACAGTCAATAAAGAGAATGAAGAGAAAAAGAGATGTGATGTTCTTGAAGTTATTTTTAAAAGACTCTCTTGCACTATGTATTTAATAGGTCTATAATAACAAAGGGCAAAAAGATGTAGTCTATAAGATAGGACGTTAATGCTTTCCTAAAATAGGTGAAAGCATTTCAGATAACTTTATACGTCAGTATTAAAGAATAAAGCCCAGTCTCTGAGTAAACTAAGAAGACATAATCTGACAAGGAGTTTTACAAAGTGAAAGGTGTGGGGAATTGAATTGTTTATGACATTAGTAATGGGATACAAAAGCTTTCACTTTAGGCTTAGTGCTTCAAACCTGGCTGAGGCTGATAGTGATCAGTGAGTAAAACATGAAACCATCTGGACAGCCTGAAATGACTTGATAGTATCAGTACAGTTACTAGTGTAGAGGAGTTGAAATTGGCAACCTATTGGTAAGAGAATGGCCATGACATGAAGCAACATAGAGGTTTTCTCACACTGAGGGAAATAAAGTAAAAATACATACAAATCCTGCATTTCTAAACTATAGGTAAGAGAACAAAATCAACTTTGCTGAAACAAAGATAGACAAGAAACTCATAAACGCTGTCACAAATTATAAATGACCATAAAGCACAGGTACAGCAAAAGTTTACTCCATAAGCACCATAATAGTTACTCAGTCACTGGGTGAAATCCTCCTGCTCACTTGCCAGCTACTCCTCATTTCACCCTGGTCTTACAGATCAAAGTTTGCATTATTTCACATTCCATGAAATCTACTGATTTAATTGGTTTAAGTCCATGCCAAATTTAGCTTCCTGCACTCTTGTCGATGCAGTGTATGTATAAAATCTTCTCACACTTATTAACAGATAGCTACTGGTGGGTGTAACAGTGTTATATTTTTGAAAGCATTTTTGAACTTGAATATGAAGCAGCTGGAAATGGAATGCATAAGATAAGGTGATAAGTAACAGTCGACATGGATTTATCAAAGAATAAGTCATGTCAAATCAACCTAAAATCCTCCTTTATAGGATAACAAACCTTGTGGATCTGAGGGAAACAGTTGATGTGATAGCGCAACTTTAGTAAGGCATTTGATGCTGTCTCATATAATCTTCTCAGAAGCAAACTAGGGAACGATAGTCTAGACTGGGGTGGGCCCATGGGCTAATTCTGTTTGGGCCCCCTGAGCTCCTAGCTGTGGAGGCTACCCCCAGACTATGCCTCCCCCCCCCTGTCCCCGCAACCTCAGCACACCGTGTCAGCAGTGCTCTGTGGGGCGGGGCTGGACGCTCCAGTGGAGCAGCACAGCACATGAGCTACCAGTGTGATACTGTTGCAAACATCACCACCAAATCATTCTGGAGGTATTAGCTGGAGGTTGTAAATAGGACATGAGAGATATACCTCAACCCCGATATAACACGGTCTGATATAAGGCGAATTCTGATATAACGAGGTAAAGGAGTGCTCCAGAAGGCATGGCTGTGTGCTCCTCTACCTCGATATAACGCATTTTCACCTATACCATGGTATGATTTTTTGGCTCCCAAGGACCGCGTTATATCAAGGTAGAGGTATAATTATTTCAATCTAGTCAGCATTGATAACGCTTCAACTAGAGTAGTGTGTCGAGTTATGGGCACAACACTTCAGAAAATATGTTGACAATTGGAGAAAGTCCAGAGGAGAGTAACAAAAATTACTTAAAGGTCTAGAAAACATTACCTACCAAAAAGACTGAAAAAAATCAGCTTTGTTAATCTGTGGAAGAGAAAACTCAGTTGGGACACAATAAATGTTCACGTATGTAAAAGGTTGTTATAAAAATGAGGGCAATAAATGTTCAGTGGATAAGGTGAGGAAAAGACAAGCAGTAAGGTTTTAAATTGTAGCTAGAGAGATTTAAGTTAAATGTCAGGAAAAACTTCCTGTCAGGGAGGTCGGGGAATCTCCATCATTGAAGGTCTTTGAGAACAGACTCACATCTAACACCTATCAGGGATGGTCTAGATAATATTTAGTGCTAATGTGTGCAACGGACTGGACTAGATGACCTCTAAAGGTCCCTTCCAGTGCTGCATTTCTATGGTTCTCTAATGTGGAGTGGTGTCTTGTTTTTATTTTTTAGAGCTAAGACAAACAGTACTGAAGTTCTAGAGAGGAATACCTTCCTCCAGCAGATGGGTTTTTTATTCCTCTCCCCCAGTCCTCCTCCCTTGCTTCCCCTCTTTTCCTCCCCCTCACATACCCTTAAAGGAGAGGGGAGGGAGGCTTCTGAGGAAGTGAGCTGAGCTGCCTAGTAGCCAGTAGTTGATTTTGAGGCATGTTGGGAAGGGAGGTAACTCTGATCTCCCTCAGAATGGTTTTAGACTCACATAATACAGTTACTGCAGCAGAATTACTTCTGTGTTGCCCTTTACAAATGGGATTATTTTAAATCCAGAATAGTACAGTTACCACCATATCCTCCTCCATGTCCCTCCTCAAAACTCCCTTTTCCACAATGCATATAGTGAAGTGTCGTCCAATAACAGCTAGATAGGTGCTGTTTTATCATAACTGCCACAGATAGAGGTACCTTGTGCCCTTCTTGAGTCTAGACAAAGATCATAAAAGAAATTGCCCATGCCTCCATTTGAATATTTACCCAGTTATTACAAGAGAGTTGGTTCCTTCATTTTGTTTAATGAATTTATTGTATTGCTTTGGATGTTACATTATATTTTTGCAATTTCAACAAGCAGACAATATCATATCCCACGGTTTTTTTCTTACAACCTGCATTTAGCCATTTCATTTTATCTAACATGAAACAATTTGAATGTAATCAGTGAAACTAATTACCAGCCTCCCTGGAATGTCCGAATGTACTAAATTTAGACACCATCAGGAGATATAGTTGGAGAAAGTATAGCTGATGTTCCTAGTATTAACTGTGAGAGCAGAGAAAACCTTATTGAATAACAAAGGTTAGGTTACTCTTGGCTGAAAGTGATTTTTTTTAATTTAATGTCTTTATTTTAATTTGAGGTATATACTGTACTGAATACATAAAGCTGTTCTCTCCTTTTAGTAGACAAACTTTATTTCCTGTGACTTACTTAGCAATTGCATTAAACTTGCTTTTAGAAGAGAATATTCAGTAAAGTTCTCTCTAAAATAATAGAGACTATACATATCAGTCTGTTAAATAAAACACAGTCTCTCTCTCTGTTTAGAAAAAAGCAGCTTAAAGGCATGCATTAAGAATTCTGTCAGGCCTGCTATTGATTTTAGGGAAAACAATTGTACCACCTTACAACAAAGATATGATATAGTAATATATAAAACTTTCGAGGCCACTTTTGTTAAATCTTCAATAAATCAATATTTCTCAATTTGCTCAACTTCAAAGCTCTTGCTATAGAGGCTACACAAGAGGGGAGAAGGAAAACTTCCAAAACATATGTGAAGCCAACACAATCAGATCATGCTTGGTCTACTGAGCTGAACCCAAACTTAAATATCCCTGTTCCCTCATACAGGGAGATCTGCTATCACTAGTTTCCTGAGTGGTGACCATGTCTCCATATCTCCCCTATACTGCTATTTGCATCTTGGTCCATTGTTAGTTTTCCCAGATGCTGATCTCAGTTAAACTGGTATAAATCTGCAGTAATCCACTGATTTTTTAAATGGAATTACTATGGTTTGCGTAAGTATAATAGATATAAGAAACTATCTGATGTATTTTCTAAGAATCCTGGTATAGGCTCAAAGGGTCCAATACCACTAACATGAAATAGATAAATATATAATAAACTAATGGACCCACATGGCTTTCTAACCCTCACAGTCTCATCTGCCTCAACTCATGAAGAATCTAGTAGCATGAGTAGATGAACCATGAAAAACTCCCATGACAGCCTTCTTGTAACTATTTTAACTCTTTTCATGCTGCTTTTATGCAGTGGAGAAAAAGTGAAGTATTGAGTCTTTCTAATCTCCCTAGAAGACCTAGGTATCATCAAAAATATTAATTGAACCGCCTAATCTGGTTTAAATGTATTTTAAATCACTTTTGTCCTGTCTTGTTTGTTTGTGAACAGTATATTTGTGTCTGAACCCATGCTGTAGTTTGAATTCAAACACAGGATCTATCTCCTGTTCAACCAATAATTTTGTTTCAACATGCAGTTTTGTTCTAATAAGAAAATAATGGGGGAGGCCAGATATTAAATTTGTTTTTCCTTAGTTGTCTTCATCTCTGTGCTTCTAGTTTCTTCAGATGAGGATCTATGATTCTTCATTGACCTTCCCACTTATTTACCTCCCTTACTTATTTACTAAATTTCCATTAGGCCCATAACAATATATGTCAGGTACATATGGCTCCTGATCCCACATTTCTATTACTTTTCTTCCTTTTGTATACATATGCTTTAATATATTTTAATTTACTTCCCTTCATATTAGTAACCAACAATCTAAGAATTAGGCTTTAAACTTCAAGTATATAACATGCATTTTCATTGTACATATTCTCATAATACTTCTGTTCTTCCCAACCTTATTGTTATTCTCCATATACTTTTCTCCTGGAAGCCCCTCGGTACTTTAAACTCCTTCCCAATGCCATCTACCCTTTCTGCACATGTTCTATTACGTTCTTCCCCTCACTGGGTTACTCTTCCCAGATTTCCTTGGCTATGTCCAGGATGCCTCAGGGGTTGCGTCCATACAGTAGCTCAAAGGGGGAGAATCCAGTGGAAGCTTGGGGGACCTCACAGATGGCAAACATGAGGTATGGTAGTAGGTTGTCCCAATCTTTCCCATCCTTGCTTACCACTTTTCTTATCATGTCCTTGAGGGTCCGGTTAAATCTTTCCACCAGCCCATCAGTTTGTGGATGGTAAACTGAGGTACGCAGGGTCTGGACATGGAGCAGGGAACACAGGTCCTTCATTAGCTTGGACATGAACGGTGTTCCCTGGTCTGTGAGGATTTCTTTTGGCAGCCCTACCCAGGCAAAGAGTGCCACTAATTCTTTGGCAATGTTCTTGGAGGCTGTGTTTCGTAAGGGGACAGCTTCTGGATACCTGGTTACGTAGTCTAGGATGACAAGCACATACTGGTGGCCTCGGGTTGTTTTGTCTAGTGGCCGCACAAGGTCCATAGCGATCCGCTCAAACGGAACTTCGATGACCGGCAGGGGTACCAAAGGAGCTCTTAGATGTGGGCGAGGGCTGTGCAGTTGACATTCGGGGCAGGAGGCACAGTACCGCCGGACATCTTCATGTACCACCGGCCAGAAGAACCTGCGTAAGATTCGTGCCTGGGTTTTCTCCACTCCCAGGTGCCCTCCAAAAAGGTGGCTGTGAGCAAGGCTTAATATTGCCTTCTGGTGTTTCCGGGGCACAAGGAGCTGGTGTACCTCTTGCTCCTGCATTTGTATGATCCGGTATAAGAGATTCCTTTTTATCACAAAATAAGGCCCTGGCCCCCGGGTCTTCCCCTCTATAGGTACTCCATCTATTTTGGCCACCTCCTTCCTTGCATTCTCGTACCTTGGGTCTTCCACCTGGTCTCATCCAAAAGTCTCTCTCCCGGGACTTATCAGCCCGAATTCTACTGGACCTATCTCTGCCTTCTCGGCTGGCTCTGAGAGGTTGGGGTTGGAACCGGTTTCTGACCCCTCTTCCATTTTGAGGCTCTCTCCCTCAGTTGCCTGTGTTCGTCTGCCTATACAAGCGGCCCTCTGTCCTTGTATCAGGATTCGGGTACCCAAGGCCTTGGCTGCCCTTCTTTCTCTCTTGGTCTTTCGACCTTTCTCTGGGACAGGGAATAGTTCCTGGGATATTTCTGCGAAAAATGGGAGGTGACATTCTGCCGTGGAAGTCTCCTGAAGTTCAGGGAGCTCCCCTCCCTCCCGTTCCTCTGGTGGGAGCAAGTTTCCAAACCCAGGGAAATCTCTACCTATGAGCACTGGGTATGGGAGGTTTGGAACTACACCTGCTTTCATCTCAGTGATATTTCCTTGAATTTCAATTTTCACTGGTATGACGGGATAGTAACTAACAGTCCCATGGACACAGGTTACCCCCGTATGCTTTGCCTGCATTAACTGGCTGCGCGTCACTAATTTATCTGAAATTAGGGTGATAGCACTCCCCGAGTCTACAAGTGCTATGGTTTCTACCCCATTCAACTTCACCTGCCTTGTATATTTATGTGGGGTGACTGCGACCCATACAATATTTAGTAGGCTGCATGGGTCTGTCCCGTCCCCCAAGTTGCATTGCATTGGCTCTATGACATTGGGGCACTGGGCAGCTATGTGCCCCAACTCCCCGCACCCGTAACACCTATAATTGCTTCTAGTCACTTCCCTATCACGTGGTTTAAGGATTTTAGTCCCAGGATGGCCCCCACTCAGGTCTTTCTCTTCCTTCTGGGATCTCAACTGGTTTTCAGCCTCCTTTTTCTTCCATGTAGGACTTCCCAGGGGTTTGGCCGCCTGATCCTCCATGCTCGGGGTCGAGTGTTTGATTAGTGGGAGGTCTTCCTGGGGTAGCTGGGTCAATGCCCTGGCTGTCATCCGTCTTTCCACCAAGGTGATCATTTCATCATAGGTGGATGGATCGTTCTGGCATACCCACTTTCGGAGATCTGGCGGCAGTCTCCGCATGTAATGGTCCACGACCAAAGTCTCTAAAATCTCCTCTGGGCTGCATGCCTCAGGCCGCAACCACTTCCGAGCGAGGTGTATGAGGTCAAATAGTTGGGACCTCGGAAGTTTGTTCTCCCTGTATTTCCACTCCTGGAACCTCTGGGCCCATACAGCTGCTGTCACCCCTGATCGTGCTAAGATCTCTGCCTTCAGCTGGGAATAGTCAGCGGCATCCTCTCTGGGGAGATCAAAGTAAGCCTTCTGGGCCTCTCCGCACAAAAAAGGGGCGAGAATGCTGGCCCACTGCTCCTGGGGCCATGCTTGATGCTGAGCAGTCCTTTCAAATGAGAGGAGATATGCCTCTATATCATCATCTACCGTCATTTTTGGCAGACAACCGGTGGCCTTCAGGGTTCACGTCCCATCAGATACCCGGGACTGGGTGGTGAGGATCTTCAGGTCGTCCACTACCTCATGCAGGAGGGCTCGATCTTGGGTCGCCTGGCTCATTAACAATTGGTTGGTTTCCTGCTGTAACCTCATGGACTCCTGTTGCGCAATCGCCTGGGCCCGGGTTGCCTTCCGCTGGACTGCCGTGGCTTGCACCAGTGCCCTCACCAACTCCTCCATTGTGGTACAAAAACAAAAACCGCCAAAAAAAAAATAATCCCAGTGCACATTTTTTTAAAAAATAACTTTTGTTCCACCACACTGTGAACAATCAGTATCCCACCTCTTACACCAGTTGTGGCAAAGCTTTGGCCTTGTCCCTGTGGGTACTGCACTTCCAGGTGGTTTGTGCTAGCCTCAGAGGCTCACTGTGATTAGTTAGGGGAGGTTAAAAGGGGGGGATCCAAGGCCCACCTTCTTCTCCGGGCTCCAGCCCAGGGACCCTAATAGTATCAGCTATGAAGGCTGACCTTTTAGGCACCAAACACAATACAATTCCCTGGGCTACTTCCCCACAGCAGTCCCCCGCTTCTTCAAACTTCTCTTCACCTTCACCTCAAGTCTCCTTCCGTGCGTATATGTTGTCTACCACTCAGTCTCACCAACAGCACAACCTCCTCTCACAGCTCCTGACATCCACACCCACCTGACTAACTAGGAGGGTTTTTAACTGGTTTCGGCCAGTCCCTGATTGGCTTCAGGTGTCCCAATCAGGCTAGCTATTTCTACTGCCTTCTAGAATCTTCTTAATTGGCCACAGGTCTCTTGATTGGCCTGGAGTAGCCTTTGTTTGGCTATCCAGGGAACAGAGACCTGCACATCCTGAGCCTTATATACCTGCCTTCCAGCACTCTCCTATACCCTTCCGGTCTGACTCCGTCACAGCTGTCAGTTTTCTTGATTTACTGTAGCCCTACCTGCTCCCTTTCAACTGAGCTAGTCATCAGTCTGGGGTTATTTAGGCCACCTGAGTCCCATCAGGGGTGGCCTATCCACTTAATTAGCTCTTTATCAGCCTCATTTAGTCTTCTTGGGTGGGTGGGGTAATACCCCTTTTATCAGCTTCAAAAGGTAAGGGTGAGGCTTTTTCATTTGTTTTTTTCTATTCAGAATTGCTACTTGGAAGCTTATCTTTAAAAAAAAACCAAACAAGTTTCAGTAACAAAAAAGAGCCAGATGGTGTCCTTTGTCACTGTGATGCAGGCATCTGGGGATCTGCCCAGAATTCATATTTCTTGGCAAAAGAAATAATTGCTTGGAGAAGTAAAACAAAAGGCCTTACAGAATCTGGAAACAGTAAACCAAGATGGTTTGGGCAAGGCAGTATTTGGGCCAGATTGCTTGGTCTTTGAAAGGTCACTATAAATCATTGTTCAGTAGATGTTTCTGTTGTTCAGGCAGTATTGCTCTTACTGGTTGAGAGTCAAGTAATCAAGCTGATTTTTCACTTTCAGCTTGAGCATGCATAAATTTGAGTACACACAGCTGAACAGTTTGATGAATTAGCACCTGCCCATGCATTTGAACAATTATGATACATGCCTGGACAAGTGATGGGTTTACACAGGAAAATCCTATCACCTGCACGTACAAATATTAGTGCATCAAAAGTGTGGGCAGTATGTATGTGTGCTCACAGAGTAGCAGACGCACAGGTGTGTGAACCTGTGAATATTCACCGGTCCCACGGAGTTTGACAAAAGATTATTAAAATCACTTTGATTTCTGGCTAGCTTCCAAATTCCATAGCTCCAAATGTTATCAAGTTATTTGTCCCAAATCAGGACAAAGACAAAATCTCAAATTTTCATGATCTAAAAATCTAAAAAAAAATTCCAACTGGGTCAAGTGAAATATTTTGTTTCTATTTTAATCTTTTTTGTTTACATTCTTTATTATAAGTTAAAGTTTCTCAAATAAAAGTAATTTTGACTTGAAAAATTGAACTTTCATTTCCCAGAAGTCCAACAGGAGGCTTCAATAATTTTGAATTTTTTCAATTATTTTTAAACTGGAAATTTGTCATAATTAACCCTTTTCCATGAACAGTTTCAATTTTTGACTACTTGGAATTTTCTGATTTGAAAATAAAATCCAGATAAACTCTAATTAGAATGGCATTAGATTTGTTTTAGCATTTTATCCTGTAAAAGTTTTCCACTTTGTCCTGGGACGCAGTGCCTCTTTTCATATAAAATCTTGCCCAGCCTATATTTTATAGTGAAAATGGGTTTTTTATAAAGAATATCTATTCAGTCGTCTTCAGTGACTAAAACTAAGTATGTTTTGTCAGCTTATTACTCAGTGTTACAATCAGAAGAATGACATGACAAATGAAAGACAAAATATAGGGTTCAACAAACCTTCCAACTGGGACTTACTTGAAGATTGTCATGTAGCTGAGGGATTGTAACAATTCTTCAAGCATAATCAAGAACATTAACATTATCTTTAAAAGTAGGACACCACTTAACTTTAACTGTAAGTTTTGATGATAGATGAGAAAACATGATTGCTTCCATCAACTCGATCACTAAATTATCTAACATTGTAATCTCTGCTATTAATATAAAAAGGCACAAAATGAATTAGCCTTAAGGGGTGTGCATAGTAGGAATGGTTCACCTAGTAACTGAAGACACATTTCAGGGTCTTGAGTCAACCCATCTCCTCTAATGCCTACCTCTCAAGAATAATAGCTACTTCTCTTTTCCTGGGTTCCCCTTTGCATTATGAAGGAATACATTTAGCAGGTGCTCTTTGCCTCCTCTTCCCCCTCCCCCATGCACCCCAAATGAGATAAGACTACCATTCCATTGAAATCTTACATTTCAAGGGCCTTCTGCATGTGGTGACTGAGATATCAATAGAGCCAGTTGGGGAATTTTTCTACTAATGATTTTTTTTATTCAAAAAATGCCAATTCACTCTTAAACCAAAATCTTTTATGTGAATGTTAGTTCTGATGAAAATTCTGTCAGGAAGTTTTCACAGATCAACAACTGACTATCAAATCAAGCAGACTATGGACTTGAACCTCATTGTCCCACATCATGGTGACTTTCCCAGCCACTGCCATTGGTATTCTGGAAAAGTGTGCTCATGTGTTTGCTTTTTAAAAAAATGTCAGAATGTCTAGTTTTTGTACAGATGCGGAATGAAAACAAATATAGGACCTCATTTCTTTTATTAAAATGAAATTCTTGTTTTCTTAACAGTCTGAATCATGAGGAAGGCTAAAGAAACAAGATGGAATAATTTATTGAACAGAGTTCTACAAAAGTTGTCTGATAGACATGAAGTTCATTTTTTTTGACTTCATGCACATCTACCTCTACTTTCTTTATGAACTTTAAAAGTTATGGAAGACTATACACTGAGATTACCACTGTAACTGCACCACTGCTAATTTATTCTTCTGTTTCATAATCTCTCTTGAACAAAAACATTAGAAGCAACGATATTGTGAGACAAGTGTGGGCAATCCATTGCCATTTACGTCCTGCTTAGGCAACTCAAATAACTTTAACAACATTTAATAAACATTAGACATCTACTAGCAAAATAGAAACCCTCATTTTAAATTAACTTCATATCCTTCTGCTAATAAAATTTAATTAGTCTAAACCATTATTAGCCCTTAAAGTGGATTGCAAATTAAAATTTCATCAAGATCCTTCTTATATGCTGGAAGCTGCCAGAAATAAGAATTTTAGTCATTAAATTAAACATTAGATCCATATGTCAAATATTCATATCAGTGTTTCAATGGTTGCATATTTGCCTGAGGTTATTTTTCTACATGTAACTCCGCTGAAAGCTCATAATGTGGCCATCAGATAAATTGAAAAGTGACTTTGTAAAAATTGCACCTTTTTCCTGAGCAGCACTACTCCCTCTATGTATTCTGCTCTATACTGTGTCTGGTTTTTTTTACAAGGAGTAAGGCCAAGCTTTAAACAAAACCAGACATAATAGGTGTCTAATTTAGTCTTTCAAGTCCTTATTTGTGTACCTATATAAGTGTCCTGATTTTCAAAATTACAGAACACTCAGCAATTCCCATTGAACTGAACCAAATAAGTTTTACTTATTTCTGTTAGAACTGCAGAACACTGCAAAAGGTCTGAGATGAATCGTATTTCTTCTTGTGTATCAACAGAATTGTTTACCATGTTCCATTTACTCAGTCATTTACAATTGTGCAAGTTTACTGAGAATCAATGAATAGTCTTTTATTACTTGTGGCAATGTTTGACATCCAGATCCCAGACTGAGTTTGCATGGCTAGCAATTAAAAAAAACCAAAAAAACCTCATAAATTAAGCACATTTTAAGGAAATCACTGAGAAACTATAAATATGATACATCACAATGCTGCTTGTCACTTTTTAAAAATCAAACCACACTTTTGAGTAAGCATGACTTACTCACCTGGGACCCATTGTATTCCACTTTATCCATATCACACTTATGGAAGAACCTCAGAATATATTCACTCTTGGCAGGACTAAGTATTATCTAGACCACAGGTGGACAAACTATGGCTCACAGACCACATCCTGCTCAGGGGCCCGTCCTGTCCGGACGCTTCTGGACGGGAAGTCTGCCCCTCCCCCATTGCCCCAACCCCACCGCAGCCTTAGAGCATCCAGTCTGCCACTCCTGCCGGGCAGCACAGGCAGCGTGGCTGGCTCCAGATTGGCGGCAAGCTTCTGCTACTCTGAGCATAATGGAAAAGGGGTGGGGGTTGGATAAGGGGCAGGGAATTCCAGGGGCAGTCAGGGGACAGTGAGCAGTTGGATGGGATGGAAGTTGGGGGGGGAAGGATTGTCGGAGGCAGAGGTGTGGGTAAGGGTTGGGGTAATTGGGACAGGGAACAGAGGGTGAGATGCATGGGGGTAGAGTCTGGGGGCAGTTTGGGGCAGGGGTGTGGATAGGGGAAAAGGAGCAGAGCAGGTTGAACGTTCTCAGGGAGGCAGCCGGGGGCAGGAAGTAGGAGGGGGCAGGGGAAACACTGTTTGGGGAGGCACAGCCTTCCCTATGAGGTCCTTATATAGTTTTGCAATGCTGACGTGGCCCTTGGGCCAAAAAAATTGCCCACCCCTGATCTAGACCATCCTTGACAGGTGTTTCTCTAATCTACTCTTAAAAATCTCCAATGATAGAGATTCCACAACCTCCCTAGGTTTAGTCCAGTGATTATCCACAGTTAGGAAGTTTTTCCTAATATCCAACCTAAACCTCCTTTGCTGAAATTTAATCCCATTGCTGCTTGTCCTATCCTCTGAGGTTAAGAAGAACCATTTTTCTTCCTCTCCTTGTAACAACATTTCATGTCCTTGAAAACTGTTATGTTCCCTCTGTCTTTTCTTTTCCAGACTAAACAACCCCAGTTTTTTCAATCTTCCCTCATAGGTCCTGTTTTCTAAATCTTTAATCATTTTTGTTGTTCTCTGGAATTTCTCCAATCTGTCCACACCTTTCCCAAAATGTGGTGTCCAGAACTGGACACAATACTCCAATTGAGGCCTAATCAGCACATAGTAGAGTAGAAAAATTATTTTTCATGTGTTGCTTACAACACTGGTAGTCACCTGTTCTCACCTGTTGAGATGGATCAGGAGGCAACTTGACAGAGGGGACTGGAAGGTTATAAAAGGATAGGAGTTACTCTACTGTGAGTCTTTGCCCAGTTTTACTATCTCAAGATGAAGGGAGGTCCTGCCTACCTGAAATAGGCAGACTACTAAAGGGAGGATGAATTAGAGCAGGGGTCTCAAACACATGGCCCATAGGGTTACCTTCTTCATCCTGCCAAACTCCCCACTCCTCTCCCCACAACATGCCACATCCCTTCTCCTCTGCTTACCTCCAAGCACTTCCCACCACTAAACAGCTGTTTGGCGACATTTAGCACTTTCCACGAGAGAGGTGGAGAAGTGGAGAGCCATGCATTCAGGGGAGGAGGTGGAGAAGAGGCGGGGCAGGGGTGGGGATTTAGGGAAGGGGCTGGAATAGAGCAGGACCTCATGGAAGAGGTGGAGTGGGGGGCAGGGCCAGGGGTGGAGGGGTGTCAGTAATGCAGCCCTCAGGCCAATGTACTAGTACTCATGTGGCCCTCCTGGTGATTAGAGTTTGACCCTGAGCTAGAGTAAGGGGCTGTTTATAAACCACCTGTCACATTTTGGGAATTAGCTCAGTCCCAGGAATGCACCCTTGGGTGATGGTGGTTCTCCCATCCTCACCTCCCCCCACAGACTTGTTGCATCTTCTTTCTGCTCAGTATCTGCTTCATGGCGTAGCCCTCCTGCCATGTCATCATCCAGTTACCCCCCCCAGAGACTCCTCCCACAAAAGTCTAGCCACTCCTCACAGTGACTTGGCAGTCTACAGCCAGGCTGCTCCTTCAGAAACTAGTGGTGGTGGAAGGAGCAGGCCCACCCACTACTCTGAGCCCTGGCTGCCTCTTTCTTCCAGCTCATTGAATCTATTCCCTGGGCCACTTCCCTCAGCCTCAGTTCCTTCTACTCCTGCCTCTAACACCTTTGCCCTCTTACCAGGGCCTCAAGCCTATAAGTCCCGCCAGCCCATCAGGAGATATCTCTAGCTCCCCTGGTCCTTGCTAGAACCTGTCCTTCCCCAGGTGCTGGTCTCTCTGTAGCCCTCTAGGAAACTAGTCTTCTCCCTAGGGCTTCTAGCAGCCGGCTCCTCAGCAGTGGGCTGAAGCTTCCTTTTATATGGGCTGACTGAACCCTGATTGGCTGGTCCAATCACTACCCTAACTGGCTATTTCTCCTGCAGACACTCCTTTGGCTGCCTGCGCTCAACCTCCCCAGGCTGGTTTTAACCCTGTCATGGTCAGTGGGGGGAAGGCACCCCATCACACCACGTTTACAATTGCCTAGTCTGGGCTACTCTGAGGGGTGGAGTGACCAGTTATGTAATCAAGACAACCATGGCAACCTGTTTAAATTAAAGCAGGTTCCCTGGGTTTACTCTACCGGGCTCAGCACTGTCCAGCTTCCCCACAATGCATCATATTTCCTATATCAAGGTTTGTAAATGATGCTTCAGAAGATAGCCTTACATCTGTCTTCTTCAGTGCCCATACCAGGGGGATCTTCCCCTGGCTGGATATAGGGATTTTAGGAACTTTTATGCTCACTGGACCTTTTACTTCATATAAAGGGTTCCTAGAGGAGATGTGTGGATCTTACTTTAGGGCTGGTTCTCCAGCTCAAATAGGCAAAATGTGAAAAGATCCAAACCCTATTAAAAATTTAGAAATAACAGGCTAATAATAAACATCCCAAAAATCTTATAATGTGCAGTAAAACACATATTAAATATTAAATTCAGTTATGATCTTTATTTTTACCAGAGTGCATGTTAATACCCAGTGGTACTGGAAGATCATGTTGTGACTGTTTTGATATCTGATGATATTAGGCAAGTAATTGAGATGTATAATAGCTGATACAATGGAACAGGTATTCAAAAATAATATAAAAGCTGTGTCAAGTGATGGGACTCTTGCATCCTTTATCTTTCAACATGATAAATAAGAATACTGTCACCAGATTAACTTAATCCACCCTGTGGACTAGGGGAAGATGAACAAGAAAATGTGACACTGAAAATAATTATATTTGATTTTCTATTCTATATGCATACTGTTTAGAATTCGAGGTAAGAGGTTAGGCAATTGCAAACTGATTATGGGTTCTGCTCATAATTTGTTTGCCTGAAACATATACTTTTATGTGGGCAAGATAATGTTCAAAGGTGATACTTAAAATTTTATTTTGCTTTTATTTCATCATTAGAAGCAGCTCAGAAAATTACTATATAACTATTATCATCATCATTATAGTTACAAACAATTATTGATGTTGACTTGACCTTTTAGTGTAAGATAACTAAGCCAGATTTATGCTATTATCTTATCTGAACAAAACTCTCTGAAACAGTTATACTTATCATCTCTGTAGTGGGGTGGCCGCCCAACTCCCATGGAAAAGGCCTAGAACAGCCCAGCAAAGGCTATAGCAAGGGCTGTAGCTGGGGGCAAGCAGCTCCCAGTCTAATTAGGCCTAGCAGCCACAGGTGTGGCTGGTTTAATTGAAGCCCAGCTGGCCCTGATAAAAGGGCTCAGTTTGGTGCAAAAGAAAGTCTCCTTTATCGGCAGAGGTGAACAGGCCTGGCTGCTGGGACCTTGAGCAAGGTACCTAGAGTGGTGCAGGGCTGGGGCAAGGCAGGAGGAGCTGAGGAAGCTCTAGCCTAGAAACCCCCAGGCTGCAGGGCCTAGGTGAAGGCCCAACAAAGGAGTACTGGGGTTAGCCCATGGCTCTAGAGGTAAAAGCAGCAGGCCAACCCTCCTTGCCAGTGATGAGTGGCAATTATACTGCAGTCTGCCCCAGTGAATGGGGGCAAGTGGGGACTGGCAGTTGGCTAGACTGAGGCAAGGTGGGGATAGAGTGTGGGGGTTCCCTAGGGAGGGGAGACCCTAAAACCTGAGGGGGGTACTGCAGGGATGCAGCACCCTTGGTAAGAGGGCACCAGGGTCTGGGAGGGACTCTGGGCCAGAGCAGCAAGTCGGACATGCGCCTGCAGAGGGTGCTCCAGATGCTGGTGAGCTAATTCCTGGATGAACCAGCAGGAGGTGCCGCAGGGGTGAGTTGCCACCCTACTACAATCTCCCATTTCAGTTAATGATATTTTATTTTTTGTGTGTGGGAATAATATTTACAATTGAAGCAAGGAACTAGGTGTCAGGAGGACTCATGAGTTCTCTTCTGACACATCAAGTGATTTGGGTCCCAATTCAGGACAGCATACATAATCATGGGCTGAATTTAAAGCATGTTTAAGTGCACTACTTAGTAGGGGTGTTTTCCTGAATTGAGGCCATGGTGTGTGACTGTCAAAAATCAGTTTGTTGTCCGAACCTTCATTAACCCATATATTAAAGTTGCATGAGTATAAGAACTAAATGTAAGTAGCACTGCAAAACAAAACTTTAGGTTTTAATTTTAAATTTTCAAGAATGTTCTAATATTGGAGAAAAAAGAACATTTGCCATTTTCACTTGACACTATGGCTGACCAGTCCTATAATAAAGTGACTATCAAATTGCTTTGTGAGGGTTTTATTTTTGATCGTACCAAAATGCCTCAAATATGTAATTTTCCTCCGTTTTATTCTACTTCCGTTGGGTTTTTAATCTATGCTCTTCACTGTGTTATCTGAATACTTAGAAAGATGGGTTTCCTGACATTCCAGTATTGTTTGCTAAGCCCAAGATCTGAAAGTCAAGCTGATTTATTTGTCTTCTCTATCACCAGAAACTCTGAATTTTCTGCAGTGTGTTAAGTACAATTAAAGTTCATATAAAGCCTGTGTACAAATGTAGTTAGAATTTAGTTGATAATTTGTTGAAAAATGCACAAATGAGATGAGAATTCATCTCTCATTCCCATATTCTCACACTACAACACATGCATAATTGCTCAAAAGGGTTAGCAGGAGTAAAAAATAGTAAAAACTCACTTTTGTCAGCAACATAAGCAAGTAGCATTTGGAATACATATAAGGAGCAGACTCTGTATTCCCAAAACATCCATATCTGTAGTCCCTAGCTAAGTCATTGAATAAGAAGGTGCCATTTTTACACATAGTGCTTGACATAAAAATGTTAATAGTATCTATAATTACTACAGTTTTTCCAACTGACTTTACAGTATCACAATTATCTATTTGTATTGCTTATTGTGTTACACCTGGTCTAAATAAAAAGTGAGACCCACTCCCTATCCTGAACAGTTCAGACTAAAAAAAAAATCATAAACACACCAGGGGATTGTTTACCTGGAAAAACTTAATGGTATAATAATACAAGTGTAATTATTTTCATTTTGCAATAAGAATGTCCACACTGGAAGTGATACCTGCTTAACTATGATGGTTTCACACTGACCTAGTTATACCAGTAAATTTCCATTTTGGCAAATGGAAGACAGAGGGGTGTGAGGGTAGCGGGGGAGGGATATAGTGTATAACTAGAGTATTCAGGAGGATGGCATACACACACTGTTAACTCTAGGTGTTTTCTATATATATTGGAGTGTTAAATCAATTGCCCTTGCCTATTTTTTGATCCATGGCTCCTACCATTGCCCAAATTCTAATATAGGAAGCAACTATGTTACATGGGTGTTTACAGGGAGCCAACACTTTGATTTTCAATGACTTTTTATTGTAACCACTTCTTACCATTACATGTTATGATGCTTAAAAGAAAAGTGTTACATAAATTTAGAACAAGAATTTATTTAGTCCAAATATGATCAAGTGTTATCACAAAAAAGGTCAGATATTTTTCTGATGTGGAAGCCTTAACTAAAACAAATTTTTAGAGTGGATTGCAAATCTAATTGACTGCTATAAATAATTAAATGTTACTATAGATCTTGAGTCTGCATTCCTTGTTTTCAGTCAGAGTTCAGATATTCAAGGAATGAATGTCTGCCCCTTAACATTTGCCATGTTCCTCTTTTCTTTGGCAAAGTACAATAGAATACAGAGGGGGAAGCTGAAAGGTTTCTATAATCAAAAGCCACGGTCTTGTTTTATTAAGTAAATTTGAGGTTTGGCATATAAAATAAGGTCAAAAATGTGCAAACCTTTTGAAGGATAAACTTAACATATATTTTTCCAAAAACTGTAGAAAACCAGCCACGTTCTTTAAAAAACATGAATAAAGGTAGAATTAATCAAGCCAAATCCTGTTAGAAACAATCTTCTTTCTTTTTACATCTGCTATATAATCTAGCAAAGACCTACTGACATTAACAATCACCTTTCCCATGTCCGGAAAATACAAAGCAGGATGAGTTAATTTTATCTGGAGAATGGCATTGAGTGTAAAGTATCAGGACTCATAAACACGTTGCTGGAAAACCATTGCAGTCCACAGTTAAGGAAAACAAACTTTAACAATAATATTTTGCTATTACAGCCGCTCAAAATAAACATTAAAAACAAAATGTAATTTGGAGGGGCAGTTGTACCGCTATTGGTAAGGTGGAGACTAGCTTACTGTTTAACAGGTCATTTTTTGAAATGCATCAAACTCCACATTCTTACTCAGATTGTTTTGAGAACCACTATGCCTTAAGCTGGTGCAAAGCACAGTTAAAGGTCAACCTCTGAGGTTGTTTGAATAGTAGTTAGACTCCCTTACAACTAATTCACAAAATGTTATGTGGTGTTTTATAATGTGGTATGTGGAATTTTCTTTCACACAGTTGGGATTTAAACTTTGGCTCTTAACCATCAAAAACTGATATCATGCACTTCAGGTTGGTCTCAGCAGTGTCCAATACCCACTGCCTTTTTGGGGGAAGTTATTCAAAGTAAAAGTTGGATCGTCAGTGTTGCTTGAACCAAGTTGATGAGCTAGAAAATCATCTGTGCATGTTGCAAAACTCAATGGGCAAAAATACAGCTTATGCCCATTATTGTAGATACAAAAGTTCAATTTGTCATGTTCAAAAAATGTCAAGATTTTTTTTTTTTTTAAAGGCATTTGAGTTTATGGACTACATTTATTTCCTGATACAAGAAGAAAACACTTCTCTCGTTTTTCTCCAAATACAGGGCATCACTCATGTCATGGGACATAGGACATGCATGAACTCTCTAGAGTTTTTTAGAACCTTGCTTCTAAAAGGAAGGAATGCTCATTCATTGAAGGGAAGAGCTTAATGCAAATCAGAAGATTATACACTTTCTTCTTAGATTGTAGATTCCTATTAACAAGATGTAAATTGATAATACAATTCAATTTGGAAGAATACCATGAAATGCAGCATAATTCAACATAACTTCACAACTCAGATACCGAAAGAATAAAAATGATTTTCTTTCATGTGTCTGGGAACTAGTGAATGCCCAAGTTTATTATAATATAAATTTGAACTATATGGAGCTAATTCAATACATTTGAACTGTTCAATCTACCCCTGACTGTTTGTTGGTTCAAATTTATTTGCGCTGGTAACAAAAAAGACCTCTTCTGGTTAATTATTTGCGTTGTATGGTCTGTATTATACAGGAGATCAGACTAGAGACTATCAGAATGGTCCCTTCAGGCCTAGGAAACTAAGAATCTCAGAATTTATCTGATGAATTTAAACTGTTCACTAATTGTCCATGAGCAGCTTTCTGATCTTTTTGAACACTTTTTAAATTAGTGCAGAAATGAGCTGAATAAGTCCTGCATCTTTTAAGTTCATGCTTAAAAAATATTCTGAGCATCTGCAATACCTACAACTTGCATCTGAGGCATCTGCAATACCTACAACTTGCATCTGAGGCATACAATAAAACAATCTTTCAGGTGCAATGCATATTATAACTTCATATTATAAAATTAATTAATGTCAAGCAGGCACAATGCCCCATCACTACCAACACATAGCTGAAATCTATAGTACATTATGCACCAAAGATAGCTGTTCTGACATTCTCTTCCGAAAACACGGAGGGAGGTCCCTAAAAGTGCTGCAAATGCTGAAACAAGCAGTGTTTCATTCCTTAATTAGGAGTATGATTTTAAATGGAAGTTCAATTAGACTTGTTCAAACTGTGCTTACTGAATAAGCACCAAATAGGCCATTGAAGCCACTACAACTTGCCAAGACTTAACTAGTAATGTCTATCTAAAGCCAGTCCTAGTTCTGGACTATTGCTGTGGCTGCCATCACTAAGTGTGTGTGTGTTTTTCTTAGCATTATTCCCACACTATGGCAGGGTCCACTTAGAACCAGTGATACGACCGGGGTATACTCCAACCGATGCACAGTTCCATCTGTCGTTGAAGGCATTTTATACCTACTGCCAGGTGTGAAGCCTACAGCACCTAGTATTCCCAAGAGGTCTCCCATCCAGGTACTAGCCAGGCCCAACCCTGCATAGCTTCTGAGATCAGACGGGATAGGGCATCTTCAGGGTGGTACAGCCATAGTGGGCTGCCATCAAGTACAGATACCAATATTACTAATGTACAAGTTTTTGGCTACTAAAATGACTGACTCCTCCTGTGCTATTCATAGAGTTAGACAGATAGGGTATCAGTGTTCCCCAAGACCACGGTGGATGGACATAAATATCAGATCATGATAACAAATAATGAGTTGGGGGGTTTCAAAGTGTTTTGAACTTTTTCAGAATATTTTATAACTTTAGTTTTTTATGCCTTTTGGATATAAAATCTTTTAAAAGGAAATGTAAAGCTTTTTTTAAAAAAAAATTAACAGATTAATCTTGATATCTCTTGTCATGTAGTAATTTAACAATCTCATTCTGAAGCCTCCCTCCAGACATTTTAAGAATTGTTTTCTTAACAATGGTCTTTGAACTTCCTTCTTTCTGCATGGTTCTGTCTGTCCAAATCTCTCTCATTCACAGTCTTTTTTTTTATCTAAGGACTTGCCTACATGGGGAAGTTTTAGCAGATATACCAATGTAGTTATAGATAGATCGTCTACACATCCTTTGTTTCTAGCTCTATTCCTTTCTCTGTCTTGTACAAGCTAACTTCCCTATCCCTCTTTCCCAGTGCCCGCTTTCTCCTTGTCTTTCAGTCCCACTTTTAATTCATACATTTTTTCCATCATCACTACAGTGTACTTACTACCTGTGGATTGTTGTGTTAATTTAGATGAAATATAGGGTCCCAAAGAGCCAAAGGAGTTAACATGATCCAGTCACTGTCCAACATTAAACAGGTTGTGGTTTGGTAAACAGAACCCTCAGCCTCCTTAATACCATAGCAAACACCCCATTCAAAATCCTTTACAATATTTTTTTAAAGGTACAGAAAAGAAGTAAGAACAAATAAGGCATTTGAAATGTGAAGTATTAAATAAGGCTTTTATTTTAACATCCCTTGTTTTCATAGAATCATAGGGTTAGGAGGGACCACAAAGGTCATCTAATCTAAACCCCTGCAAAGATGCAAGATTTGTTGTGTCTAAATGATTGTTCCCTCTATGTGTGGAATTAATTTTATGTTCACCAATACTGAGGTGATGTGAGGATGTGTGCTACCAGTAGAAATCAAAAGCCTAGATATAATATTTTTTAAAAAGTTATCATAGGGATAATTCCTTCAGGTATTTTATACCATTTTATACGTTCTCCCATTCTAATTTACTTGAATCTGAGACAAGGTCTGAATCTCATCTTGGCAGCAGCCTGTTATAATATTATTATATCACATTTGCTGTGCTTTCTCTGGAGATGTATGAAATGTCTGGAAATATAAATAACCTACTACTCTGACAAATATGTGACTCATGGCTCTCTAGATGACCTCAGATATTTTTTTCATTTCTTTGAAACTGTAAAAATTGCCTAAACCTTATTTCAGATTTGCCTTGTACTGAGGATTTCTCCAGTTACACCAAACAACAAAAACTTTATTTTACCAAGGATATAACAACTTTACTTAATGATTCAGGTATCCCACACCAGTTCCCCCATTCTCTGTTTGTTTTTATTTTTGTAAAATCCCTATATCATCATCTAATCTCTGTTGAAGCCAATCTGTGTAATGATGTAACAGTAGTTAGCCATTTTAAGTAAATTACATGTATGTCACAATACAATGAACCATGGGGCTGTTGATATTGTAGAGATCTGGTTTCTGAAGCCCATTATCAGGGTATGTCTTCACTACCCGGCAATAAATCTATCGCCAATAGATCAATTACTACCCGCCGGATCGGTGGGTAGTGATCGATCTATTGGTGATTGATTTATCGCGTCTCATCAAGATGCGATAAATTGATCACCAACGGTGTCCCCGTCAACTCCGGAACTCCAGCTCACCAAGAGGCGCAAACTGGAGTCGATGGGGAAGCCCGCTGCTGCCGTGAGGATGGCAGGTACGTCGTCTGAAGATGAGCCGACTTCAACTATGTTATTCATGTAGCTGAAGTTGCGTATCTATAGTCAACCCCTCCCCCTAGTGTAGACCAGCCCTCAGTGACCAGTTAAAACATTTTATGAGTCAGTGCTAATCTTGGCTTTCAGTGTTAGCAGCTTCTAACCTTTTTCATTGTGTAGACAGTGATTAATTGATTTACATCTTAAAAGCTAGGATTGCATTGGTGAGGATGTGGCTGCCCAAACCCTGGGAGTTCTTTAGTACTAGGCTAGGTTCTGGTGGTGTGGTAACCAGGGACTTGAAGAGTCTGCTTAGTTCAGAGGACCTGAATAAGCTGCGAGAAAAGCCAAAAAAATACAAATGGTGGTGGTTCCCCCATTCATTTGATAGTGCCTTAGAACCTGTATCTGCAACCTTTCCTCATGTTGAATAGTTAATGGACTTCATGTGAAAAAGTGTTACCCTTTGTTACATAGAGTATCAAAATTGAGACCCGAACTTGTACTTCACAAAGCCGTTTCAGAGAGAGACTGTGTACATCTGTGATTTCTAAGAGGTTCTGTCACTAGGTGGTATCTAAGTGACAGAGTGGCTTTCTTCTAACACTGAACAAGAAAATTCGAATGAGATAAAAGTATTATCCCTAAATCTTCTCTTCCTCACTGTATAATTTCTGACTAGAATCTTTCTTAGTCCTTCCATCCTGCCTTCTGGCTACATATTTAAAGAGACTATATGGTGGTAAGTATATAGCCTTTCAGCTGAAAACTGGAATAATAACGGTTACAAGATGTACTGTAATACAGTAGTACATCTGCATGGGAAGTTTGTCTTGTTCCTAAATGTAGAGAAACAAGAAAGGTGAGGTAATATCTTTTACTGAACCAACTTCTGTTGGTGAGAGAGACAAACTTTCAACAACTTTTCTTCAGATTTCAGAAGCATCAGAGCTAAATGCCAGGTGGAGCAGATTGTTGCGCATAAATAGTTAGCCCATTCAAAGGGACCATTTACAGCAGAATGGCTTGATTTAGTGTAACTCCTATTTTTTATTTGTAATCCAGTGGCATGTAAAGACCCCAACCAAAATTGGAGTACCATTGTAATAGGCATTGTATAAAACACATAGTAATAGATGGTCCATGCATCCAAGAGTTTAAAATCTAAACTGATAAGGCTGAGTAGAAAGGAAAACAGACACATGAAATGACTTGCCCAAGATTTAGCAGGAATAGAATTTAGGACCCTTGAGTCCAATTTCCTATCCAATGAACTGCACCACCTGCATTAATAATTCAAGAGCATTTAATTCATACACATCTTCAGAGAGATTGGGGTGCAGTTACATGATGGAAAACATTATCCTAGATTTCAAAAATATACTAACAGAGAATACATATAGTTGTTGTTTTTCCTGGAATTTCTATAAAATACGGTGATATCTCCTAACAATATTAGTGGTAGGAAGTAATGTATTTCATTATTTCTTTACTTGATAAGGTAAAGACCTTATCAAGTAAACCTGCATGTTTCTGAACTAGCATGGATAATCTCTGATATTCTTTTACCATTTCCAAATGCTTCTGTCATAAACATACATCTAAGGATAGCCTAAAATCCTTCCTTTACCTGTAAGGAGTTAAGAAACTCAAATAACGTAGTTGAAACCTGACCAGAAGGATGAATGGGGAAAGAAGATACTTTCAAATTGGGCGGGGGGAGGTTTTATTGTTCTCTCGGAGGGACCATGGTACGAAAAAGCATCTCCTAAAAAAAAGCATTTCCTAAAACCCTACCTGAAATAAGCATCTAGGATTACAAAAATTGTAAGTAAAGACAAGGAAATGCATTAGGTTATCCTTTGTTTTAGCTTGTGAATTTTCCCTATGCTAAGAGGGATTTTTATTCCTGTTTTTTGTAACTTTTGAAGCTAAAGTTACCTTTCAGCTTGATTTTGCAGATGTGATTCTTTTACTTTAAAAAAACATATTCTATTTAAGTACCTGATTGATTTTCAGTGTTGTAAAAACTCAAGGGTTTGATCTGGGCTCACATTGTACCAATTGGTGAGGATATTATTCTCCAGTCGCTCCAGGAAAGGGGGTGAAGAGACTTGGGGGATATTTTGGGGAAATAGGATTTCCAAGTGGTCCTTTTCCTGAATCTTTGTCTAAATCACTTGGTGGTGGGAGCAATACAATCCAAGGACAAGAAAAGGTTTTGTGTCTTGGGGAAGTTTTTAACCAAACTGGTAGAAATAAGCGTAGAAGGTCTTTCATTCAGGTCCCCACATCTGTACCCCGGAGTTCCGAGTAGGGACGGAACCCTGACAGCTTCATTTAGAAATATCTGCATGTGCTTTCTCATGCAGTTTTCTGATTGTGCACACATTAACTTCAGTGAAAGACAGAAACACAGAGGGACTCCCTTGGAGAAGGCTAATTGTGTATCTAACAAAAAAAAAAGTCAAGTCTTCACAGCAAATTGCTGCCCAAAAAAATGACATCACTTTATTTTCAACAAAATATTTTCTTTCCTTCTTTCTTTGGTGGTAGATTATTTCAAAACCAGATTACATTCCAGTGTTCCATATATAGATATATGTATATAGATTGATTAAATATATATTTCTTTAACAAAGAACTCACAGAAGAATCTGGCTCAGAAGCAGGCTGGACAAGCTTAGGAAGACCATTGCTTGTTCTGAAAACATTCTAGATATTGGAGATATTTACAGTGGTGTGACAGAGGGTAGATTTGACTCTTAACTATTACAGTAGCTGTGCAGAACAATATTTCTAGCATAAAAATAGGTCCACGTTCCTAGAAAAATGAATGTATAATTGCACATGCAAAAAATGCAAGCTCATTTGTCACCTAAATCGAGTGCATTTACAGTAATTGCATCTTGAAATTATCATGTATTTGGTCATGAGTAATCACAGTAATTAGCTGTGCAATTATACATACATTCATACAAACACAATTGCACATGTAATGTCTTTAGGACCTGATCTAAAGCCCACTGAGCTGAAGGGAAAACTCCCACTCACTCTAATGGGCTTTGAATAAGGCCTCTAGTCAATCATTTCTAAGTGCTAAAAGATGTGATGAACCCAGCAATTATTATTTTTATTTTAATAATTTTGAAGCTTAAAAATGAGCATTTAAAGTAATGGAGCTCTTATCAAGAAAGTTTCTCTATATACAGTTACTGAAATTTCTTAAAAGAAACAAATTAAAATAACTAAGATCTTGGCAGACGTTATTTTAGTTTAGGCAAAATCACCTTCTCCTGTAGTTTCCTTCAAAGAACACTTTAAAAAGTACAGTTATTCTGTGTAATCAAACATGACAGCATCAAAGTACTGTTATAACTTTAAATACAGTACATGGAATGAAAATACCTTTCTGAACTAAGGCAGAAAATCTTAAGGGAGTTAGCAACGTACAAAGTGGCAAAGTAGATGAAGGAAGAATTTTTGAAGTGTGAAATGGCAATAAGCACGTGGGAGGAGGAGTACAAGGAAATAGAGAGAGAAGAAAAGCTGAATGACTTTTACAGTATTATTACAAAAAGAGAATTAGAGCTGCTTTGTGGGTTAGGGAATTCTCCAAAACCAGTTGGGAAAACCACTGACAATGAATTAAAACAATCCATGATTTACCCAATGGTTCTCAAACTTTTGTACTGGTGCCCCCTTTCACGTAGCAAGCCTCTGAGTGCGACCCCACCGTATAAATTAAAACACTTTTTTTCATATTTAACCCTATTATAAATACTGGAGGCAAAAAGGGGTGTGGGGTGGAGACTGACAGCTCAGGACCCCACATATAATAATCTCATGACCCCCAGGCTGAGAACCCCCAATAACATCATTCTGGGATATATCTGCAGGGGTGTTGTAAGCAAGACACGAGAAGTACTTATTCCTCTTTACTCTGTGCTGATAAGGCGTCAGATGGAGTATTGTGTCCATTTCTGGGTGTCAGGTTTCAGGAAAGAAGTGGACAAAATGAAGAACGTCCAGAAGAGAATAACACAAAATATTAGAGATCTAAAAAACACAACCTATGAGGAAAGAGTGGGGAAACTTGCATTTGTTTAGTCTGGAAAAGAGAAGAATGGAGAGGGGAGGGACATAAAAGTTTGTTACAAGGAGGAGGGTGAAAAATTGTTCTCCTTAACCTCTGAGAATGGGACAAGAAGCAATTGACCTAAATTGAAGCAAAGGAAGTTTTCCTAACTTCGTAACAGATTGCTAAGGAAGTTGT
The DNA here is from genome assembly GCA_032164245.1 of Sternotherus odoratus. Lineage (NCBI taxonomy): Eukaryota > Metazoa > Chordata > Testudines > Kinosternidae > Sternotherus > Sternotherus odoratus. The sequence goes on along the minus strand of JAVMKO010000007.1, from coordinate 56,013,326 downwards.
GGAATCTCCATTGTTGGAGATTTTTAAGAACAGATTAGAAAAACACCTTTCAGTAATGGTCTAATTATTGCTTAGTCCTGCTTTGAAGACAGGGGATTGGATAAGATGACTTATTGAGGTCCCTTGAGTCTTACATTTCTATGATTCTATGAACATATTATGAAATAGAAACCTGAAATTATGATAAATGTAACTGAATTATAATTCAGTTATATTAATTTCAAAGCCATTTTTTTGATCCCTCTCTTTGGAACAGAAGCTGAGGAATATACCTCAGGCTACAGTAGCAGCCATGGAATTGGTCAACCTTCCTCAGTGAGTTCCTCTAACTGTCTGGTTCCTCTGCCTGAATGAAATTAACACATGCACAGAGGCCAAGCACAAGACCCATGCACAACTCTGGTGCATAATCTGTGGATTTAAGTAGTGCATGGGTGTTGTGCAGACTCTCTGCTAGATCTGGGAGGAAAATTGCCACTAAAAATGCAGGCTTGGGTTATTTTAAACATTTCATGAAATCTTCATAAATTTGTATCAATTTCACAAATTGTTTCAATGTTAAAACATCTGAAAAAAATCTGATTTGTTATGACATTTTCCAAACTGTGTTCAATTTTTTTTATTCATAATGACTTTTCATTGCACAATGTACTTCCATTTTATTTGTATTTTATTTTTTTAAAAAGGTTAAACAATTTAAATTTTCATTTTGGGTTGAATGACATGTATTATTTGAACCAAAATATTTTTTGTTTCTATTTGTAGTGGCTAGTAAGCTGGAAAAAATCAGCTCTATTCTCTACATATGGGTGAATTTCATCCATTTTTATTAAAATTAGAATTAGGCCTCTCGAGCTTTTCACATTATCTCTGCAATTTTTTTTCATATGCTGTTTTTCCTAAGTGAAATATTGACCTTTCTGGAGTCAATGGCAAAACTCCCATTCATTTTAATGGGGCTAAAATTTCACCCCCAATTTATACTTATTCTTCATTACAGAGACATTTAGTAAGATTGTAACATAGCCAAAGGATTTGTCTCACATTGATTTTTCAACATTCTAATTAAACTTGCCTTTTGTATTCAAATCTATCTCTCTCTTTCTCTCACCATCCTTTGCCCTGGTAATCTCACAGGAAATACAGATGGTTCAGAATGTTCATGAATATTTTATTTTCATCCCATTAATTAAGCTCTTCTCACCTCTCCCAGGTGATATATGTATTTACTGCATAGTTCATATTATTGTGCCTAGAAAATATAGAATGCATGTTTTCTTCTGACTTGTTACTTGAGCCAAGACATCTTAAAAAATTTCACGAAATGACACATCTCAGAATATTAATTATTTCTACTGATTGTCAAGGAGTTTCAGATTCTCCTCTTGTCACGGCCTCTTGATTTGCCCTTCAGTCACTTCCTCTTGTTTCTAATTAATTAAGAAGATGTTTAAAATGCATGCCAGCCTTACTGTGCCACTTAGTGACATATTATTCTAAGAAAATGTATTCAACTTAATCTATTACCTTAATTCAGTAGATCTGCATAGTTTGAGCAGATAATTATACATTTACAGTGCATTATTGTAGTTAAATTTAAATATTCAATTAGCCCATTAAGTTTTCATGGTGAATATTTTAAGGTTAAATCACTTATTGCTAATGTTGAAAATTGACTTCACTAATAAAGTCAATTAAATCCACTTAATAGAAGCTCACATTAAAAGCAATTTGTTTAAATTCAATTATGGACACTATCACACGGCCTGTTTATGATACTGACCAATAAATGTGATATTTAGTTAGGGTATAACCTATTCTAGTTCTTATATAAATAAAGCTACATAAAGAGTGAAACATTTGGGGCTAATCATTAAGGGGCATTCTGCTCAGCTGCCATGAAAATGCACAAGGATTAGAGAGGCACAAAGGAACATCAATGAAACACTCACCCATAAAACCCCTTCACAATATCTGGGCACCATCTCCGTCTTTATGTCCCTGAATGTAACTTACCCTTCTGTATTTTGAGGGATTTTGTGGGACTTAAATGGCACTTAGGTCTTTTGCTGGCCTTCCAGGGAAAGGTGAATATACTTTGTTGAGCCAGTTGAAGCATTTCAAACTAAGGTAACAAAGAGTCCCATGGCACCTTAAAGACTAACTAAAGTATTGAAGTATAAGCTTTCGTGGGCTAATACCCACTTCATCGGATGCAAGCAGTGGGTATTAGCCCTCGAAAACTTATGCTTCAATACTTTAGTTAGTCTTTAAGGTGCCATAGGACTCTTTGTTACCTCTGCTATTCCAGACTAACACGGCTACCTCTCTGATTTATTTCAAACTAAGAATATTAACATTAGAAATGGCTTTTTAAAAAAACCAAAACTTTCACAAAGAAAAATGCCTTACTTATTCATTGTTATTTATCAGAAACCTTTTATTGTGAGGTCAGGGGAATAATATTTCTTCACAAAAAATTACACACACCATTGCAACCACTTCTAAAAAAAATGTTGGGTTTTCTTTTCAATAAAGTATAATTTTATTTTTCAACTATAGTAATTTGGCACCAAATGCCATGTCCATAGTATTGTCCATAAGCACTTCATTACAACTTTGCAATATTTCAGCTACAAAATACAACAAGTCAAGTTAAATTAAGCTGTGTCCAACATCTGTGTAAGCTCCACTTTTTTTTATTGCAAAGTCAAAGCTTGGCTATTGTATTTGCACTATAAGGGAAGTTATAGGTAGCTGAATACAAGCCACAAGCTCTTTGAAAAACCTTGCTGCCGCATAATACCTCTAGGGAGCCAGATGCTTAGATCTTTTCTGCATAATATGTGGATCAGATTTTCTTAGGGATGTGTTTAAAAACATAGTTAAAAATCTCTAAACAAGGAACCACACTTAATCCTGGATGCCTAACAGAAAACCTAGATAAACAAGCAGTTTTTAAAACGTTGACCTATATCTTTGTATGGCTGGAAACTAAAAATATTAAATGTGTTGCTTACTGTGCTGCATGTTTTTTTTCTGAACTGAGAGGCACAATAAAGCACAGTCTTACTTAGGCTAAGATACTGAGATAAGGAGGAAGACATCTGGGAACATTTGCGACATGTATTAGGCATGATTTTATGTACTAAGTTGTAAAGATGAGGTAAGATGTATCTATATTCCATAGAGATGTGTTGTCATAAATTACTTTTAGCTATAAATGTGTGTATAGTCCAGGTGCTTGTTCTTCTTTTTTCTCATCTCTCTTTATGCTAGTCTTGTCAATGCTAAAATTTCAGTAATGAGTAATCCTTCAATGTATTGTAGTGCCTAACTATATAACTCTTATGACAGACAAGCCAAGCTGGTAGGGATTCTATGGATGTTCTGGAAGCTTATTTTTATTATTTACATACAATCAAATCCTAGGAGATGCTACTTATCTGCAATTCCTATTGAATCAACAAGATTTGCACATAGTCAGGATTTTACATGTAGGCTGCATTTGTAATACATAATTCTGGACCTGAAGATAACAAAATATTTGTTTGCATAGGACAGTCATAATTCTGTTAAGTTCTTCATAGGACAACAGTTTGATTGTCTTTTAGGAGGTCATTACAAAAGATTATCTTCTCAGACCACTAATTGAACTTGGCCTGGGAATGCAGAATGAGAGTTATCCAAGATATTGTTCAGGATCTTTTACCATTTATGTTTTGTTTTAGTCCACAGTTGGATGTTATCCTTCATGAGACTTTATAGTAACTGCTAGTTGTTGGGGGGAGGTGGATGTTTGTTCTATCATGTACTAGGATGGCTAGGTTAACTGTGCCAGCTGGAGGCTGTTCAACTTCTGTCCAATTATGTTCGAAGTCTCATTTTGTCCATCCTGGTATATATTCCACTTGAGTGGCTCAGAAGTAGCGTTCATATTATGAAGGCTTAGCCCTTCCAGATTATGTCTTCAGAAATCTGTTAGTTGAATTGCAGGTTTTGGCATACTATGTACATTGAGAAAACAGTCTCTCTCTTTGTGAAAAGAGATCATGACAGTATAGGGAAATGTCTGGAGATGATAAGAGAGAGCTGTTTTTTAAAGACCTCTTCTGTCCTGCCTTCAATGTTAAATTGTTTCCTTTTAGCTGCATTGAAGGGACAATTCCAGAAGCAGTGGCATACCAAGAAGGGTTTTACTCCTAGAAGGAGTACTTAGCAGAATCAGATCTTCTGAACTATGAATGGCGGAAGGATGGTAGAGGATGTCTTCGTAGAAACGTTAAAAAAAATCCATGTACAAAACCAAAGGCCATTTAAATTACAATGAAAAACTAAAATTTCTTCTGAATACAGGAATATACTGTAATGTGACAGGGAACAGGGTGAAGAGGTATTCAGCACACAGACCTACTTTCTTTCTTTCACTAGCTGACTGCCTAATCTACTCAAATTCTCATTATCTTCCTGCTTTGAATGAAGTTGTGAAAAATCTATATACTCTATTACCTACAGTAGAAAAGTTTAGCTATAATGGTAGTGTACATGGGTGATATTTGAGATATTTTATGGCATGCACTTCATATAGAATACATGTCCACACTTATGTTCGTATAGTACAATGGTCTGGTGATCCTAGTTAGATACTACTATTATTATTTATTATTTTGGTCAGTTTACACAATTAACCACACTTATTCCTATGTTACTTTCATATTAACTACACTCTTACTTAATTATAGGTGAACTTCAAAAGGTCCATAGGTTCAGTTTGAATTACTACTAAAAAGTCTTAAGGTTTGATAAAATCAGGATGCAGATCTCATAAAACTGGGCTGACCCATGAGATTTTTGGTATTTCTGCTTTTGATACCTGGTGTACCCAGGAAATGCAGAGGTGCATGAAAATTTAAAAAATAACTTTTTTTTTCAATCTAGACTTGGATTTAGTAGTGTTAACTGGCACAAAAGATCCACATTCTGTGACAAATTTAATTCTCAGTTTTCCAATTTACAATAAAAAATGCACAACTGTGGCTCAGAGTTGTAAAGTTAGTTGAAAATACTCAATGTGAAATCGCTCGATGATTTTCAGTGATTATTTCCAATGATGGATATTCTCATGTTTTCCACACAGCCCAGCTCCATTCCTCAGGCTTTGGAGCCTGTGATATTATCCAGACACCCAGGCTCACAACTTCCTCATACCTCAGGTGTTCCAGGTAAGGAGACAACTTTTTATTGGTTTCATTAACCCCTCTCTCTGAGCCTTAGCTACTCTACTCTTCTCTAGGCAGCCCAGCTGTTTAGATTCCATTTTTTGGTCTGCCCTGCTCACTGCCTGCAAACTAGACCACAGGTCTGGCTTCCAATATCCTGTTTCTGAGCTTCACGGAAAATTGCAGAGAGTATACACCATGAACAAATTCACTGTCCTTGTGAGCAAAACTGGAGAGCAGAGAATGGTTGCAGGGAGGTCCTGGCCAAGTAAGAGAGACTGAGAAGAAAATGCTGTGTGCCCATCTTCAGCAAAAATGCTTAATTCTGTGGCATCTTGGAAAAATATTCTATTCCCTGGTCATAGAATTGCAGAATCCAAAGGGATTACAGTAACATAGTTCATGATTCTTGAAATGATTATTTCTGGCTCTCTCCAAACTCAAGTAGACAATCCTTCCTCTATTTTCACTCATGTTTAATGGATTATATTTACACTCATAAATGTGCATTACACACATTTTTTTAAAATCTAAAGCTGGGATTCTGGTGCACAGTTCTGCATTAAGAGCATCATTCCATTGTAGGGAAATCATGAAATACATGGGGCCTTGGCTTGAGGTGTTCTTGTATGGACCCCCAGACCTTGTATGAGTAAGATTGGTAGGGGATCATGGCATATTGGGTTAGATCATTTTATTTGATTGGCACGGGGAGGCCAAGGGTTGGGCTTCTCTTGTTCTGTTTGTGACCCACTGGAGCCAGTTGAGAACTTCACTAGGCCAGTATTTGGTGAGTAGTTTGGAACGCTGTTCAACATCCATGTCCAACATTCTAACCTTCACCCTGCAGAGTTTAATGCAGGCCAGATGGGCCAATTAACCAATTAGGCAGCTGATTAAGGAGGCTCAGCTGGGCAGGAATTGCAGGGCCTATAAAGCCCAGGAGCTAAAAGCAGTAGAGCTAACTGGGAAAAGGCAGACACTCCCGGGAGAAGGGAGTGGAGACTGCAGGTTGCAGTCATTCCCTACGAAGAAGGAGGTGGCTTTGGGAACTGGTAGGTCTAGGAAAAAAAGGGGAACCAATAGTAGGAAGAAGCCCAGGGATAGAATGGTGAGGCCAGGGAGAGAAAGCCCAGACAGCTGAGCTGAGGGTCCCAGGGCTGGAACCCAGAGAAGAGGGTGGGCCTGGGTTCCCCTACCAAGCACTGTGTGAGTGGCACAGAGGCAGTGAGTGGAAAGACTTCCCAGGATTACTGATGAGCTAAACTCCCTCCTCCCCTTCCCTTCCCCTCAGCCCCCCATGATAGCAACATGGTTAGAGGGCTGAGCCAGGAAGAGGATGCTGCAGTCCTGAACCTGCAAGAAGAGCTCCAGGTGGACAACAGAGACAGAGGATGGTGTGCAAACCATGGATGCATAGGGGTGTTGGCCTTGAACTAATTCCCAGAGTAGTAGCAGGAGGCACCAGTCTGGTGGTGAGTGATGTGCCCCATGACAATCCACTTAATATCTTGTCTAAGTTAATAAAGGTGTGGCCTCTGCTTCACCCACATTTCCATGTCCATTTTTTATTTCCTGCTATGTCTGGGTCAGTATGGTATTTCATGTTTCTAATTCTATAATGCATATTATATATACACTAATTACAGAGAGGATAAATGCAAAGAGGTGTTGTATTTTAAATTGCCAAATTTCTACAAATTATGTTTGGCCTGTAGCTTAATGAGTAATTATTTGTATGTATTCAGTAATCATATATGAACTGCGTAGGTTAGTGACTAGAAAAGGTTTTATGCATTTTTTTATCCCTGACTAGATTAATATAATTATTACAATCAATATTCCACTGTGACTAATAATCTGATTTCCAAGTTTAAAATTCACTTTCCATGAATATTTGCTAATATATGCTTCCAATTTCTTGCCAGCCAACTTGTTCACAAGGTAATCTAAAGAATGCAAATCTGAAAGGGACTGAAGCAAAGTGGAATTCAATTTTTGTTTGAAATTTGTGCAAACATTTTTGAGGTGTTCATCCAACTCTAACATGTACAATATGTACTTGCTCTCAGCCAGCCACCATTTTTTATCATTATTTCATTACTTATCATTTATCATTATTTTATTAATATTTTATCAATATTTCATTATTTATGTTTGATGCCATAAAGTACATATAGAATCAGTTAAAATAATAAAACAATAAAAATATTAGCCAGAGTGTATGAACAGTAGATAAATGTTAAAGTGAGCAGAAAACTTGAGACCTACGTTTGGCTGTGTTGTCAGAATGCCTAATATGTAGTGTATAATGTATGTGTCATGAGATGACATTGCATTTTTTTGTCTGAGTACCACTTGATACATTTCAGAGTAGCAGCCATTTTAGTCTGTATCCTCAAAAAGAACAGGAGTACTTTTGGCATCTTAGAGACTAACAAATTTATTTAAGCATAAGCTTTCGGCCCACTTCATCAGATGCATAGAATGGAACATATAATAGGAAGATATGTATACATACAGAGAATATGAAAAGGTGGAAGTTGCCCTACCAAATCTGAGACTAATTAATTAAGATTAGCTTTTATCAGCAGGAGGGAAAAAAACTTTTGTAGTGATGATCAAGTTGGCCCATTTCAGGCAGTTGACAAGAAGGTATGAGGATACTTATACTGGGGAAATAGATTCAATGCATTCATATATTCTGTTTCATGTCAAGCCAGGGAAGCTGAAGGAAAAAATCAAGAGATGATACAGTTTTGTTCAGATCTTTGATTTACACCAGCTCAAGATCTGACCCCAATTTTTTTTATCAGATTTGTTGAGTGTTTTAAAATAACATGAAAGATTACAGCTCAAACTCAATTCTAATAAATGTTACACGTCATCTAACTTTTGTTGAGCTTATATAACAAGGGCTTCAAAACAAAAAATAGGGGCCTTGGAAAAAAATAAAGGCCTACCAGTTACCTCAGCTGTATACATACCAGCCTGAAGAAGAGCTCTCTGTAAATGTAAAAGTTTTTTTTCTTCCACCAACAGAAGTTGGTCCGATAAAAGATATTACCTCGCCTACCTTGTCTGTCTGTCTACCAGTCTTGCATTTACATGGTAGATCTTAGCTTCATTACAAAGAAGCTTTTTACAGTATGTTTTTAATGCATTAAGTACAAAAGATTTATTTAGCCTTAGACTTCTTTTTCTGTCAATCTATTTAACCAAGCAAAATGTATTTGTTGTTCCCAAATAGCTGGAGGAAACTATTTGTCTATCATATCTGAGTTCCCTGTGTTCGTTTAAAAGTCTCTAGAGAGTGACTGAGCACAGAATTGTTTTCCATATTTGTTTTTATCAATAGGAACCTACCTATAATACTCTAGCTATTACAGAGTAATAGCTAATATTTAATGACCTTATCCACCAGCATGTTCTCCCTTTTGGGTATTGAAATACATTTTCCCTTTTGTTAGTACAGTAAACCCTCGATTTAACGGACCTCGATTTAACGGACTTCTGATGCAACGGACAAAATTTCTGAGCAAGTCTGATGCATTCCTGATCCATTTCTGGCGGGCTGGCTGCCGGCTCCCGGCTGCCACCCGGGTCCAGGCAGCGGGCGGGCTGGCTGCCGGCTCCCGGCTGCCGCCTAGGTCCAGGCAGCGGGCGGGCTGCGGAGCTGTTGCCCCGACCCTGTGGCGGGCGGGCTGCTGCTCCGACAGCTCATTTTTTTTAATTATTAAATAACGGACTTTTTGATTTAACGGACACCCCCTCGCCCGAATTAGTCCGTTAAATGGAGGTTTTACTGTATGTGAAAAATATGTGTGCATGTCCCTTGTCTTTGTCACTAATGTGTGCAAACAGCTGAGGATATGAAGGGAGCAAATCTGTTCATACCAGAAGTGGCAGAATCAGAAGCATTGATTCATTGCTACCATACGGAGGAGTGTGCATGTAGAAGTGCAATCCAGTGCCAAGTGCAATCCAAATATATCTTGGGTCAAGGCAGCCTGCTGATTATTTCAGTGTGTGCCTATGCAATCTCTCCCAGGCTTCTATGGAGTCAGAAGCTGCTCTCTCTGGCACAGCCCCCAAGTGAGAATAGCAGTCGTACAATCCCTACCCTCCTGATGAGTGGAATCCCCCACTCTGGAACACAGGATGCCACAAGGAAATGTAGTTTGCTCCAACAAGGGATAAGATGGCCCATCATTTGGTCCATGGGCTATATTTTTGCCAGCCCCAATTGAATTTAAACATTTTTATTTACATTTGGGCATGACCTGCAGACAATGTTTTCCTCACTCTCACACACCAGTGGCCTGATCCTGCAGTTAGCAACAATGAAGTGTCATTGAAGTCACTGAGACTGGATAAAAACCAAAGAAAGGGACCTATTTCCATGACTAGCATAACTATATGTCAGGAATAAACACCTGTAATAGAAGACAATAAAAATACGACTCAAATATAGATCTTAGGCATCTGAATTACAATTGTTTTTAGTAAGTATAAGTCTGCAGCAGCTTTCAAAACCTCCTGAAGGCACTGGTACTGCATGTCAGCAAAATTACAGAGCCTTTGAACGTATCCTAATATGATTATATATTTGATTATGTAAAGTACATGCATATGGTGAAAACTTGTAAGTATGAGTTGTGGGTAAAGGATAATGTTTTAGTCCTATATTCAAGGTAAGTCTTTACATACAAATATAGTCTTTAAATGAACAAATGGATGGAATCCGCATGATGGAATATTTTAGAAATAGTCATATAGAAAGACAGATTAATTAATACCATGAGTTCCACTGGAGAGATTTTGGAGGCAGGGAGAAATATTATTGATAGGTTTTTGAAATTGCTAACTATGATCTAAGGTAGCTTTTTTTGTACATAATAATGTTGCAGTTGTAAGGTCCATTAGATCACCACCTGGCAGGGTTAGAAACATAATGTCTCTTATACTGAAAGAGGGGATGCAATTCTTAATTCTGATTATTTATATTATATGTTGGATCTCCACCCTGGCACTGATCAATGGCTGAATATTGCCTGTCATTCATCTCAAAGTAGTGATGGGGGGAGCACATTTGCAAAGAAAAATTTTTTAAAAAATTGTGCAGTTAGCTTTGTTTTCAATGGCATCGGAAAGCCTGCTGAAAAGTTTGAAATTTGAAAAATAGTCCTGGTAGAGATGGGCTACTAGTCAGTGAGCACATGAGGCTGTTAAAGATGCATAATAAATATAATTTATTAGAACAATCTACAGATTAACACCTGGATATCTCATACTATATATATGATATAAACATAAAATATGTGATGATAGGCAGTGTGATAAAAGATATATATTTGAGTGTCCCACATCACACTACTCACTGCCATATATCTGGTAATGAAATGACTTTTCTTTCTACACCTGCCCTCTGTGGTGTATTTTTTGTTTTGTTTTAATGGATGTTGCTATATTTGTATTTATGGTTTAGAGACACAGTACAGGTAGAAGGAATTTTCTTCAGTTGATTGACTGGTCTCCCTAGGAACAATTTTTTAAAAAAATATTTGTGTGGTACTTTATTGCTCAGAAATTATTCATATTATGTCATTTATGTGAAGTTCTCAATTTTTCCTTTCATTATTTTTTAAACCAAAAATAACACTGAGAGAAACTTGTAACAAGTGGAGAATTATGATAGAGAGATGCTTGGCCACATTATTTTTTATATATAATTCTGTCATATTATCAATGTGTATATTTATTTTTACTGATTTAAATTTTCATAGTTGAAGGATATTATTGGAGGATTGGAAAATGAGGAGGACCAACAATAATTATTTGATGGAAGTAGATTTTGAGATTCAAAAGCTAAACCTTTAAACCATTTAAACATGTCAACCTCCTATCAAAACATACAAAGTTTATATATTTAAATAAAACTCTCTAATGTTCTCAAGCAGCATTTTTCTTTGTAAATTTCAGTTATTGTTGAGGGAAATATGTTTTCATCCATTTATGTCTGTACTATGAAACTGAAGTTTACCAACATTTAGGGTATGTCTTCACTACAGCAGTAGGTCAATTTCCTTGCAGTCGATTTTTTTAAAGCAGACTGTATAGAGTCGATATTGTGCATCCCCACAAAGCACGGCAAGTCGGCAGCGTCTGGTCCACACAACTGTGGCAAGCGTCGACATAGTGAGTGGTGCACTATGGGTAGCTATCCCACAGTTCCCAGAGTCCCCAGCAGGAACCATTTCGAGTGCTGCACGGTGGGTAGGCATCCCATTCTTCGCGCCCTTTCTCTGCACTGAGATGACGCCATAGCAATGCAAGCATGGAGCCTGCTGAGGCCACCACTGCAGTACTGGCCATTGTGAAGACCTCGCACATTGTTGTGGACTTTATGCTGCATCGTCTGCAGAGGAAGGCGATCCGGAGACAACTGCGCTTTCTGGAAACTGATGCACATTTGGCCGTGTCAAAGTGTGGTGGCGTACATTACTCACTCGCTCAGACATCAGCGACAGAAATGTGCCCATTGTTATTGCTGCTTGCTCTATGCTCCACAATCTCTGAGAGCAAGGGGGAGACGTTTATGGCAGAGTGGGAGGCAGAGGCCAATCTCCTGTCTGCTGCTTACCAGCAGCCAGACATCAGGGAAAGTAGAAGAGCGCACCAGGAGGCGCTGCGCCTTGAAAACCAGTTTTATGAGTGCCCAAGATGGCATCTGAAAACCTGCTCCCTTGCTCTGCTCAGCCCTAAGCCTGCTGTCCTTGCACCCTCTTAAACCTCCCCCCTCCCAGTGCTTGCAGAGGAAATTAATTCACTGTTTTAAAAATCATGCATTCTTTATTGCTTCTTGACAAACACAGGGGATCACTGGAAAGGTAGCCCAGAAGGGGTGGGTGAGGAGGGAGACCAGCAGTCAGGGTGGTGGATGAGGGGAAAGGTGGCCAAGACACAGCACCTTTTAAAACTATCTATCCCTGACCTAAAGTTTCTAATATTGTTAGGGGTGTTTTATATTGGTTGGTGTTTTTTTTTTTTACTGCCACCGCAAACTAAATGGGTGTTTTCAGAGAACTATCCACAATGACTCCAAGATCTTGAGTGGTAACAGCTAATTTAGACCTCACAATTTTGGATGTATGGTTGGGATTATGTTTTCCAATGTGCATTACTCTGTATTTATCAGCACTGAATTTCATCTACCATTTTTTTTTTTTTTTTGCCTGGTCACCCAGTTTTGTGAGATCCCTTTGTAATTCTTCGCAGTCTGCTTTGGACTTAACTATCTTGAGCAGTTTTGTATCATCTGCAAATTTTGCCACCTCACTGTTTACCCCTTTTTCCAGATCATTTATGAATATGTTCAACAGCAGTGATTCCTGTAGACACCCCTAAGGGTCTCCACCATTTACCTCTCTTCATTCTGGAAAATGACCATATATTCCTATTTGTTATTTATCTTTTAACCAGTTACTGTTCCCTGAGAGGACATTCCCTTTTATCCCAGGGCTGCTTACTTTGCTTAACAGACTTTTGTGAGGGACCTTGTCAAAGGCTTTCTGAAAGTCCCAAGTACACTGTATCCATTGGATCACCCTTGTCCACTTGTTTGTTGACCCCCAACAAAGAATTCCAATAGATTTGTAAGATTGTTTACAAATACAAAGTTGTATTGACTTTTTCCCAACAAATTGTGTTTGTCTGTGTCTGATAATTTAGTTTTTTTACTATAGTTTCAGACTATTTGCCTGGTACTGAAATTAGGTTTACTAGTCCGTAATTGCTAGGATAACCTCTGGAGACAATATAAAAATTGGTGTCAGTCATCTGGTACAGAAGCTGATTTAAAGGATAGGTTACATACCACACTTAGTAGTTCTGCAATTTCATATCTGAGTTCCTTAGGAATTCCTGGGTGAATACCATCTGGTCCTTGTGAGTTAGATGCCTAAATCCCATAGTGGATCTAACCCTTTGTTTCTTTTACCTTTTTACTTTTCATTTTACAATGTTAAATGTGACCTTTTATGTTTAAAGTATTTAATTGGGAGTTCTTAAACAAAAAAGGCTAAAGATGAAAGTCTCCATGGAGTGTGAAATATGGCACCAGTTGAGGGAGGAGCTGGATTGTTAAACTATTCCAAGACATTTCTAAGAATCATTATGGTCTAGTGCACAGGATATTCAGCTGGGACTAAAGAGATCTGTGATAAAATCCCAGCTCCACTGAAGTCACTGGGGGCTTTGTAGACACACCCTAAGGATTTCCATGCCACTAAACTCTGAGATTAAAGAGTGAACGCAAAGTAAAACTGGGGGCAAGTCATTTCACCGGATAGAATGTGAAGCCAAGTATATGTATTAAATCGAGACAAGATTTCATTCTGAAAGACATGCTATATCTAAAACAGATGTTATAGACTTGATGCAGGAATTACTGGATGAGACTCTATGACCTGTTATTCCAGCAATCAGACAAAGTGATCGTAATAGTCCTGTCCCACCTTAAAATCTATGAAATGCCAATGGTTGGCAAGCAATATGTGTAGAGAGTGTGTTTGACAGAGATAATTGCCTTTTTTCTAAAGTTGTCAGAACTGTGAAATTAGTTTTAAAGATATATGGCCATGCATATTTGCATGACAGTGGTGCAATCCTACATAACTGGGGGTGGTCTTGTGATGTGGGGTTTTTTTTTTTCAAAGTTAATAATATGATGATCTAGTTGTGGTGCCATATCTTAGTCACACCCTCTAAAAAAGGCAATATAAATACTCTCCATCAATAAGGTTTCACAGTGCATACTCCTTGCATTACATTACTTTGTAAATAAAGCCTTTAGGTTTAAATGTGAAATAATTTAAAATATATTTTAAGTCAGGAATCTGATATATTGTAATCTTTACGTATACTCTTATATTAAACACTTGCTTTTAGCTCTTCTGCCTTCCAATAACTTCAAAACAATAGAGTTTAATTTGGATGATGGATTACAGGAAGCCTGTTCATTCATCTAAAGCACAGCATATTAAATCATACTGGGCCATATTCTGCTCTTATGTACATGAGTATCTCCTCAAATGTAGTAAATGGAGTGGCACTGGTGTAACCAGAATGTGTCTCGTATTTGATATTGTGCCTAGCTTTCTAAATAAATACATGCAGTCCTCGTACAGGCAAAATTCCGATTAGTCACTGGGAGTTTTATCTGCTGAGGGACTGCAGGAATCAGGCTTATGTGCTAGCACTGCTGACATTAACACTTCTGAAGTAATATTGTCCTCAATATATCTTCTGCTAAAAAGATATTATTTTAATGATGGGAAAATTCTCACTCCTGTCTGACATAAATATATAACAAAGTCCATATTTTTTACCTAAAACTTGCTCATGTATGAAGTCTAGAAACCAATAACTACAGTATTCCTGTATCTTCATTTGTCCTGATGGGATAGTTGCAGGGCTGGCCTTACCATGAGGCGAACTGAGGCGACCACCTCCGGTGCCAGACTGTGTGTGGGGGGTGGGTGGGGGGGGGAAGGATTTACCACTAGAACCCACAGTGTAGAAAATTGTGTCGGCTGCTAGTGCATCTGTATTCTCTCTGCTCTAGATGCACAGAGATGGGGAGTGCTGTGCTGGAGGAAGGACGGCACAAGAAACGTAACAGGCAGGCAGAAGAAAAGGTGAAAGGGAATATCAGAAAGCGGCAAGAGGTGCAGGGAGAGAGAGAGAGGAGGAGGAGTCTCTTGTGTATCTCTCTAGCACCCCAAAGGGCCTGGACTGATTAACACCAGCTTCTCAAAGAGCTTCCTGTTCCTTGCTGATTCCCTGAACCCACTTGAGGAGAACAGGCAGTCAACTGAAGTAGTAGGAGCCAGTTAGGCCCTTAAGACGCCGATATCTTCCCTCACTCAGGCCCTGCTACCAACTTGCTTATTTCTTCCCTTCAATTGAGTGTTGGAAACCACTTTAGCTGGCACAGAACAGCAGTCATGAGTGAAAGAAGAAAATGCACCTTTGGGGCAGCATTCAGAAAAAGAAAGAATCTATCTAAGCAGAAAAGAGCTCTCCTGAAATACATAAACACAAATATTCACGGTGAGCCTTCTAGTCCCAGTGAGGATGTGAGTGGTGAGGAGATGCCTGATCTTCCAGTTAGTCAGAGTGCAGTGACCTAGAAGCTACTGCAGTATCCATTTTTCCATCTCAAATGAATGTAACCATGAACATTCGTGAAGAAAAATGTAGATCAGAGAAGAGTCTTGTGGAGGGTCAAGATACAGCTGCTGCTGAGTATAGTTCCTTAAGTCTAGATGATCCAGGACTGTGGACCCACTTGAGCAGTAGCCTGAAGCACTTCCTTGTACTGCAAGGGCCACAGCAAGTGAAAAACTTCGTTTCCTAAAGACAATGAAAATAGAAGTTTCCAATCAGCACATTACTGGCGTGAAATCCCCAGTGGTGAAAAAGTGGAAAGACCTTGGTTTATGTACTCAAAAAGTTGAATTCTTTAAGCAGGTGCTAGATTGTGCAATACAATCAGTTGAACATTCCATGGAGATTAAGGAACACAGCAGTATATTTGGGATGTTGTATGATATTCCAAAAGTCCTCACTATACCTGAAGAAGACCTACACCAGCAATGCAGGCACTAGAGACAGTGTTGCATCAATATCGCATGTCGTCATGTGTCGAGTGATTTAGGTGATGAACTGAAAGCCCTTTCAAGATGCATTTCAGCAGGATAACTCCAGAAGCTGTTCTGGAATATATATTGTCCCCTCCTGCAGAAAAACTGGGCTGGGCCCCATTCTGCACTGCCCCATTTTTGTGCCCCTGATGCCTCTGCGCCTTTCGTAGCCGCCCCTCTCGCCCCACCATATTTAGTGTTAGTGACTAAAGACAAGATGGGGACTAAAGACTGAGAAGGGATCTTATAATCTACAGTACCCAATAGAGTAGCAATCCCAAATGAAAAAAGAAGAGTGGCAAATATGTGCATTTTTGAAAGTCCATTCTGAAACTCATTTTCTGTTATACAGTGAATTAACTTTTCATGGCCAATTAGAAATTCCTCTCCTCAGTCAATATCTAATTTTCTTACTGTGATATTCTCAAAAGCATTATTTGTTTTTCATTATGTTGACTGGTATGTGTTTCTAGTACAGCTGAAATAAGCAAGATGAGTACATCTGGTATGGGAGCAGAAGTGCGGCTTTTATGAAGAATGAGATTACATCAAGCACATGTAATTCTATTTATCTGAGGGCAAGAAAGACTTACTGGGTGAAATGTAATGCGTTGGCTGTATGAGGTTCAGCATAGAGCTCACAGTCCAGGGGAAGAAAGGGATTATGGTGTCTTTGCACCCTCCTGATCCTAGGGTGCTCAAGGGGTTGAAAAGGGCAACATACTTTAAGACAGGACTGTCCAATGGGCTGCAGCACAGCCAAGAACCTCTGCAGTATCATGTGCAGTAGCCCTGCCCCTGCTACCTCTCTCTGTCTGGAATGCCATGGCTTGCAAGATAATATTTGGAACACAGTCTTATTGCTATCTTCTAGCGTAGAACATTTTACCCTGGCTTGAACTGGAGCTTTTAGAGCCCTTTATGCCAATCTGGTCCCTTTACCTGGCATAAAGGTGGCAGAGAGAGTGTGAGGATCTCACCTATTACTTTAATACCAGGATTATTGCCTTGCTCTGAAATGACACCTGTCACTGCTTAAATGACTTCAGGGGTGCAAAGCTAAATTTTTTAGCCAAAAGAAAGTAATCAAAGTCCTGATAAATTTGGCTAACTCTACTTTCTTCATGGATTTTTAATTAACACCACAAAAGAGTAGGATACTTTAGATATAACTAATCTTTCCACTAGGGAATAATACTCAGTATATGAGAAACACATTATCATATAACACACACAAAAGAAGGTAAATGTACCAGATCAGATTCTGTGCATACATATATGTCACAGATGAAGGTGTGAGTGGAGGTAGGCATACCCCTGTTAGCTTTAATCTAGCTGAAAGAACCAGAAAGTGGGCAGTCTGACCTTCTGACCGAGTGTCAGAGAAGGGGTGGTTAGAGCCAGAGTCCATGACGGGGTTTCAGAAGCAGAATAAAAACCCAGAGATAATAAAAAGCCAATTTCAGTGCTGCACCAGTCAGGCAATGTCTCCCTCTATGCCCCCTGGTTTAAACAGCCTGGTCTAGCCAATCAGTAGGGACTGTCCTCCTCCCCCATGAGGATCCTCCTTGGCAGTAGCTCCAAGAGGGATCAGAATGCCACTAGCCCTTTAATCTTAGGCTGTCTATCCGTGATAACCAGGGAGCATGGTCAGCAACCCCATTACATATCTATATCCTCCAGTGGCCTTGTATTGAATTGGCAAACATGTACTGAAGCCACCATGTCCTCACTACCACTGTTATCCAAGCGAGCTACATTAAAGCCTACCTGCACTGCACTTACACCTTCCTTTGTAGTGTAGATGTACCTGCTCAGCCCCCTTGCACCACTTCAGTGTGATAAACTCTGGCTGTAATTTTCAGTCAGGGGGGAATTTGTGGAATAAAGCAAGGACCTGTAATCCAGTTCCCACCACATAATAGGCAGTGTTCTGGGGGAAGGGGTTGACACTGAAAAGGCATGGTCCAGCTCTACTCTGCCAATCCTCCACTTGCAAGAGGACCTTACATTAGTGGCACCTGTCAGACTAGTCTCACAGCTAATCTAAATCATTCCAAGGTTGGCCTGGTGAATAACAGGTACCCTCTCCTGCGATTTCTCTTTCACTCACCCTGAGTAGGAGCTCTGAAATGGGATAATGAAGCCCATAATGTACATTAAGGTCAATTTATTTTGTTTCAGTTTAACATATAAAAATAGTTTACAGTATATCTGTATATCTTTTGGTTTTTTTGAGTACATTCAAGTACTCAGAAAAAAACAATTTATGCAAAACATAACTTCCCTGAGCATAGATGCTAGCCAAAGCAGTGAAATAAACTCCAGTATGTAAATTCCAGGAACTAGTGCATTAGGGCTTTTTTAAAAAAGAAAAAGAAAAAAAAAGCTTTAAGCACCATATAAAATCAAAAACAAATTTAACTTAAATTCAAAAGTAAATGTCTCTCCCGTTTCTCAGTGGGAAGGGCCCAATCTTCACTGATCGATTGATAGCCCCAAAGTGAGCTACTTACTCAATGGAGACCATCATGTTGAACATTCATCCAGCTCTAGATGATGTTCTAACACTCCCATTAGTCTCCAATTATCCTTCAAATCTTCTGGCTAAACAGTCACTTTTATTTGTTTAATTACCCACTATAGGGTCTCCACTTTTCCTTTCTGCCCCGTGGCTGCACTGTAGGGTTTACTGATTCCCTGAGGCTATATAAATTATGATAATCATTCATCAGGGAAAGAGGATACTAAGAATTATGATTAGTGCGGGAAAAACAGACCATAAATGACAGGTTTGCATTAATGCTAGAAATAACTCAACGGTCATTGTGATAGCCCGCAATGAAGCTAGACAAGAAACAGTCAGTTAACCAGACAATACTACAACAGTAATCCAAACCAAATCCTGGTTTCTAAGCTTTATAGCTGCCAACTACTCCGTGATTCTGTGATATTGGCTATAATAGTATTACTAACGGGGATTATTTAACAGTGATGGGTACATAGATATCTAGGGCAAGAAAATGCTAGTTTCTTTTAAAGACTAAAACTGTGTAAAGAAAGGTTTTAATTAGTGTTTGGAATACTGAGGTGCAGGGACTACCCTCAATCTTCTCTTTCCTTGTGACAAAAATAGGCAGTGATTTCCTCTGAGGAATCTAATCCCTGATATGATTTACATAACAATTTACATTTAGATATTTAAGGAGTTGCTTTCCTGTATAAGAGCTGCAGCCACAGGAAACACCTTAGGCAGCAGAACAGAATGATGTAGGGACGCACCAGTATTTTTCCTGCAAGAATTACTACTCCATCCAGTCCTGACAGTAGTGATGTGCTTCACCACCTGAATGAGGTTAAGAACAGTGTTCAGCTGTGGTTTTTTGACCAGAGGAGCATTTCTTAGGGTATGGTTAGACTGGCGCTTTGTAGTGCTAAAACCCTCCAGGAGCGTTATAATTATCTAACCCTACACACTTGCAAGTAACATTTTACACAATAAGTCACCGTTTAAAGCACAACTATAAAACCACCTCTCCGAGAGTCAGAAAGCTTTTTGCGTATTCCCTGTAGCGTGTTAGGGCCAATGTATTCACTCATTACGCGATAAGGGATCTCTGGCACCCCTCTGAGCCATGTAAAGCAATCAACAAGCCATTTAAGGCAAATGATGTGTAAGTGTTGTTTTGAAAATGGGAGGAAAAATGTGGAAGTATCTTTGCAGTTTCTCTCTAACAACTCACAGCAAATAACCACTGAAAATGCTTGCAGACGGAGCTGTGTGTCTTAAATACAGAGCCTGTCAGTTTTCGCTAAGGAAAAGCCACTGACAGCCTGATCTTGTCTCCCTGCGAACACGTTCCCCGTTCCCCCTCACCCTCCTCCTTTGCAAAGCACGTTGCACCCACCTGAATGCTGGGATACCTGCCCTATCGCGCTACTGTCACTGCCGCCAGAAGTGCTGCAAATGTGTGCATTCTTTAGTGCTACAGGGTTTAAATGTGCACAGGCTCTAGGGTGATACCTATTGCGCTAAATTTGGAAGCGCTATACAGAAATGCGCTATAATCTCTAGTCTAACCATACCCTTAGTTTCTGGGCTGTAGGAAATGAAAGTGGAAAGGCTGTCAATCCAGCATCTCCCTGAGATCTTAGCCCTGCTCCACCAACGGAGCTTCAGTAGTGATTCTGCCATTGAGGAAGTTCACCTGGGAACTCTACCCAATCTAGAAAAATGTGGGGAAAAAAAGTCAGAAAAAATAAATTCAACATCATTCCAATCCTATGCTTCATTCTCTGTATTCATTCAGACCACATAGGACCCAGAGGCTCAGTCTGCACAGTGCTGAGAGTTTTGGCCCCAATCAAATCATTAGGCACTCATTTAATTTTAAGAACTTTATTTTTCCCACTGAAGTTAATGGGATTTCAGGGCATTCAGCATTTTTCAGGAGATGTCCAGCATCTGCTAGAAGTAAGCACCAGCAGGAAGCAATGAATACTGGGTAGGTCCATTCCTGTGCATTTTTTAACTTTGACAGAATTTGCATCTAAAAATCTAATGGGAGAGCTTGTTCGTGAGCGATTTCCATGCTGCTTTCCAATCTAAGTAAGCTCTGGAGAAGACACCAAACTATCTTAGCATATCCAAATGTTCTGTTTCATCCATATCTGCTTATGACTCTCTGTCATAGGTCTTCTCCCAGATGGCATGTAGCAAGTTCTGTAGTTAGTTCCTAGTCAGTAGACACACTGATCAACTGGCATTGTGGAGTTCTCTCACATATTGGCTAACTGGCCAGACAGCAATCACGTCTTTTTTAGTCACTCATGGCTATTTCATGGAAAGAGAGTCAATTGACCACTGTCATTAATCCTCCTCCATAACCACAAACTCATTTTCTACCCAAAACTATGACACACTTCTTTCCCAGCTGAATGTCTTATAGAAGTCTTTATTTGTTAGCTTTTTACTGAACATTCAATTCTTCATCTTTTATCAATTTCCTGTGCGAAACTGGAAGAAGAAAGTAAGTGGGAGGGTTGTGGGGAAGAGTAGGATTTGTTTCTGATCATCAGCATTAATGGTTGGTCTCCGATTTGTGATCAGCAACATATTTCCATGGATGTACTAGCCACACATAGTGCCGAGTGCCAACATAGAATCACAGCTTTTGGCAGATCTGCCTTTTTGTCCAAGGACAGCAAATAACCTCAGACTTAGCTATCATAATGAAGTAGAAAGAGCCACTCATCAGATAATGGTCACATATTGTTGGAATTTTTTGGCATAAGTGTTCTTTATTCAGAACACACAGGAGCCCATGTCTACTTTTTCCACATTTGAATTGTTGAGGAAAAATATTCCATCCTTCTTAGCGTATCACATCTTCAGATTCACAGTACTGCATTATCCCTATGTGGACCTTCTGCGCAACGTTTTGTCATTAGCAGCTGGATTTAGTAACGTCTTCATATTAAATCCTCAGGAGCACATTTCACAGTACAGTATTTAACTGCTAAAGTTTAGTTATTGCCAGTGTTACTGGTGCTATTGCATTGAGCTTGTAGTAAGAAATAACAAATCAAGAGTAGGAATGGGTGAACTTGTTCTGCCTTATATGAAACCTGCTCTAGTATTATGGAATTGAAAGATGTCCTCAAAGTTGAACATTATCAGGTTTGCATTCCACTGAGGATAAACTGTAAGGAAAATTATTTGGTGAAAAATCTAGCAGGGATAATAACAAATATAGAAGACAAAAAAAAGAAAGAAACTGAGATAGGAACAGAGAAATATTAAATAGTAAGCATAATTTTATACCATATACAGCTACACACTTTTGCCATTGTCACTGTTGGGAAAGTGTTTTTCTATCCCAAAATACATAGTATAGTCTTTGTCTTTAGTTAGAAAAACAGTTGTTTTAAATTGAATCTCCATTGGAAGGTGAGGGAAGGAGAGAAATCACAAACCCAAAAAAGTCTGATATAAGTTTGTAGTGTAGACGAGGCCTGAAATTTTTACAAAAGTCTAGTACTTCAGGAAGGTCACCTGTTCCAAACTCTAGCTTTTATTATCTTTTCTGAACTCTCCCTGGTCTGTTCACTCAGTGGCAAGGAAAGGGACAGGCAGTTATTGTTGATGTCCACTGTTTATTAAGGTTTACAACAAATAATGACAAGTGTTTTTTTAATGGACAATACTCCAGTGGCAATGTTTAGAGCAGCAAATGCAGGAAGGATAGGAATGGTGTTTCTATTTCAGCTTTGGTTTATGAACCAGAAGACCTAGCCAGTCATATGACACTGGAACTTATACTTATGTCAATTAATTTGAAGTTTGATTTCCCTGGTGACTGGACTGAGCTCACTCTCAACAGGTCAGTTATGAGTAAAAGTTACTATCTGATGGCTCTTCAATAGCCTTCATGAAATGTTGGGATCTCCGAGCATAGTGAAAACCACCATCAAAATTGGCAGCTCAATTGGCAGTGTCAGTAAAGAAACCAGGAATTCAGCAGGCTTTAGAAAATGAACAGTCTTTCCTATATATGGCTCCGCTAGCTCAGATCTGAAGTACATTAACAAAAGCAGCATGGGGAAAGCTGGTATTTGTGTTGTCTATTTTGTACCTGGTTAACATGTAAAGGAGTTAAATCTCTACAGCTGTCGATCTTAAATCTTTCATGTGCAAATAATCCACTCATGATGATGATAAAGGAAAGGGAGCACCTGTAAGAGACTGAGCCATTTCCAGTTGAGACAAGCATATCGGTCACTGTTCCTAGCATATTCAATCCCTAGGCTCTAGGGACTTGCAGCATTAACATTTTTGTTTAGTTCTCCTGTATGAAATGGGCTCTTTCTTCTAGGCAAATGGAAGGAGTGCTTCCAGACCATTGTTTTCAGGCAGAAGGGGTAGCTGTTAGAAAAGATTGAATACCAGCCTGAGAATATGAAGCCTTTTTACATTGAAATGATCTCAAATGTGGCTGAACTACCGAAGTGCACAGCAATAGGAAAAACCTGTTCCTAGTGGCTGCATATAGGACCAAACTGAAGACTGCTTCATTGATCTTGCCATGTGATTCCTGAATCTGTCATGAAGGTGGCTATTCACCACTGTTAGTAGAAATGCCAGGGACACTTCAGCTGCTCCTGTCATTCAATATGAAGTCTGATTGCTTTTAGCAATTTGCTGCATATACAATGCACAGAATTATACTTCTCTCGTATTTATTTTTTATCTTCCCTCTTGTGTTTTTAAGCCTATTTTTGCTTTAGGTAAAAATCAAATGCTCTCTGTACCCACTGATTAGAAGACTAAGATTTTATATTTGTAAATAAAAGCCTATGGAAAAATATTTTTTTATTGTGTAGACTGCAATAGTGCTCAACATATGCTAGATACTTTCAGACACAGAGAGTTGCCCCAAACTATACTTCTAAGAAATTCTATCTAACTGTAGAATGAAAAATAGACACGTGTGTTAGTCACAGCCATCTAGTGTTGTTGTTTTCTTTTTAATTTCATAAGCTCTTCCCCGCAGGAAAAGACTTCCCCAGTGGGAAAGATTATGACTGGAAGGAGGCAATAAGGAAAGCCTCTGCCAACTTCTCGCCACTGGAACCCTTCACTAGAACCCTTCACAGGTTAAAGACTATGGCAGTGGAGAAAGGCTCTGCTAGCACCCACTGCTGGAGCCTTTCCCTGCTGCAGGTAAAGGGCAAATTTTTAAATTAAAGGAATTAGTTAGCGAAGTGGACTTAGGCTGACCATATTTCCTTTAGACCAAAACGGGACATTGGGATGGCAAAAACGGGACAGGGGGGGGGCATGGCCCCACCTGGACCCCCCAGCTCCGGGCGGGGGGGGGAGGCAGAGGGAGGTCTGGGGGGATGGATGGAGGAATAAGCAGAACAGGGATGGAGGATGGAGGGAGAGAGAGAAGGGGGGATGAGGGATGAAGATGATGGAGGGGACGGAGGGAGAGAAGGCACAAAGGTGAGAAGGGAGAGGATGGATGGATGAGAGAAGAGATGGGGGTAGGGAGCAGGGGGGATGGAGGAGGCAAGGGACAGCGAGAAGGAGGGATGGAGAGAAGGGAGATGGAAGAGGAGGCAGTGGACGGAGGGAGAGAGGGAAGGGAGGAAGGGAGGGATGGAGAAGGGGGATAGAGAGAAGGAAGAGAGGGATGGAGGGAGAGAGAGAAGGGAGGAAGGAAGGGATGGAGGGATGGAGAAGGGGATAGAGAGAAGGGATGGAGGGAGTGAGAGGAGGCAGCGGACGGAGGGAGAGAGCAGGGAGGAAGGGACGGATGGAGAAGGGGGATGGAGAGAAGGGAGGGATGGAGAGAAGGAGGGAAGGAGGAATAGAGAGGAGGAGGTGGCAGCGGGCGGCGGGCTGAAGCCGACGGCAGATCGGAGCTGTCCAGAGCTGCAGCCGGGGGCCGAGCGCTCCGGCGGGGGGGCTGCCGGCCAGGTTTTATGAGACATAATCACATAAATTCAGTTATGTGATTATGAGTCTTAAAACGTCCGGGGGCCGAGCGCGCCGGTGGCGGCGGCGGGGGGGGGAGGCGGTGGACAAAATTGATATTTTTGACAAAAAGACGGGACGGTTCAAAAACATGAAAAAAACGGGACTGTCCCGTTCAAAACGGGACGTATGGTCAGCCTAAGTGGACTGGACTGAAGAACGCAAGGATCTGATGTGGAGGAGGCTTGGAATTACTTTGGCAGAGATCCAGGAACTATCTTGCGCCTGCATTCCAAGCAGGGGGATACATTTGTAGGAAAGGGTTCCAGACCAAGCTGGATGAGCAAGCATCTCAAATAGGTGATTAAGAGAAAGCAGAAAGTCTACAAGGAATGGAAGGTGGGATGGATCAACAAGAAAAACTACTTCTTGGAGTAAAGAGTGGGTGTAGGGATCAAATGAGAACTACCAAAGCCAAACAGAGTTAGACCTTGCAAAGGAAATTAAAACCAATAGTAAAAGGTTCTATAGCCATATAAATAAGAAGAAAATAAAGAAAGAAGTGGTACCACAAAGTACTGAGGATGGGAGGGAGATTAAAGATAATCTAGGTGTGACCTAACCCTTACATTCTTGGATCTTCAGACATATCGTTTTTTAAATAAATCCTTCAAAAGACCACCCTTATCTAATATACATGTGACAGCATAGGCTGCTGTCGGGCATAGGGACACCAGTTTAATAATATTGCATAGGGTCCCATAAACCCTAAGGACGGCCCTGGGTGTATCTACATTTCTCATATAAGTAGCTGCTGAAGTCAAGAGGGACTACTCACATGGTTAAAGTTAGGCATGAGTTAGGCTGAAACAGGGCCTTAGACAGCAAAATAGTAGGACTAATAGAAAAAAGGATTACAGGGAGTAGTGACTAAATCCCAGGAGTCTTCTGGCACCTCACCACAGCTTTCGAAAAGATAAGTAATATTTCAGTTAAAATAATATTGGTCTTTCTTCATTCCTTTGGTGGAGGGGAAGATAAATAATAGGTAGAAAAAGAGCAATACATACTTACTGCTTGATCCCCAGCAAGTGTGCATCTTCAATGCACAGATTGTTTTGAGAAGGGGGAAAAAAGCATTTACTTTGAATTATGATGGTTGTTTGTTACTGTTTGTAAAGGTATTTATAGCATTTGAGAAATTTCCTGATTGGCATGCGATCTAGCTCCCTTCATCAGAAAAAGAATAATCTGCTATCAGTCTCCATTGTACATAAATAAGTGATTCTATTAAAAAAAGAGAAAGTGAAACATGAAATAATGCTTGAGAAAGAGGATCAAAAAGACAGCACCATGTAGTTTTCTAGATAAACTATAGACAGACTATCAAAATTATTGCTGCAGAGAACTGTCAGGATTAAATTTAAATAAAGACAAATGCTACAATTTTGAAGATCATTTAATTTCATTATCCCTTAGTCAAATAAAAAATGTTATAGCTTTTCAGTTTCACACAGGTTATCCCAGTTATGACAGAAACATAACTTTAAAATATTTGTTTGTAATCAGCTCTGTGGAGTTATTTTGGGGAAAATCTAAAAAGATAGCAAAGCTTAAAGAAAAAAAAGCATACAATTTGCTGAAGGGTTCAAAAATGAAATTAAGAAACCAGCCTTGGACTTGTAACTTTGCATCAAGAGGTTTGGAGTTTTGAATAGATATGAATGTTTCTTTGAAGATGATGGGTCAGATTCTTTGGTCTTTAGAGCAATTTTGAACAGGTTTTGGCTAGTCCTGGCAGATCTGGCCAATGAAAGATGCCATTTCCTTGGAGTATCCTTAAGTCATAAGAAACCACCATAGCATCTTCACCACCCACACTCCGAGTCCCTAGTTTAGAATGTGTCTAGTAAAAGGGGGATGTGTCCAGAGCACCCCTGGATCCAGCGATCCATAGCTGCCCTCAGGGACTTGGGGGAGGTGAGTAGCTGTTGGTAACCAACCAGAGAAGCCTTCAAGTTGTTCTGATCTGGGTCAGGAGATCATTCCATCACTGAGCTGGCTGATGATCAAGGAGAGGAAGGGGAAGAAGATAAAATAGTGGCTGCAATAGCGGTCTAAGCCCGCTGAGACCCTCTGGTCTTGGGCCAGGCACCACTGCAAAAGTTGGTTGGAAAAATCACAAGAAAAATCTTTCCAGTCTTGGTCAAAATATCAAAAATAGGTTTTTCAAGGTATTCTAACAATTTAATTTCCATACCTAAACAAAGGCTGTAAGTGCAGGAAAACATACCCATCAGGGATAATCCAGATATAGACAGTTCTCAGTGGTGGCAGATGACAGAACAAGGAGTAATGGTCTCAAGTTGCATTGGGGAGGTTTAGATTGGATATTAAGGAAAACTTTTTCACTAGGAGGGTGATGAAACACTGAAATGGGTTACCTGGGGAGGTGGAGGAATCTCCTTCCTTGGAGGTTTTTAAGGTCAGGCCTGACAAAGTCCTGGCTGGGAATTGGTCCTGCTTTGAGCAGGGGGTTGGACTAGATGACCTCCTGAGGTCCCTTCCAACCCTGATATTCCATTAAGAGACTTTTTGAATAAAGCATATTCCAGTTACATTATATTCACACTCTTTAGCACATTTTCATAAAATTATATCGAGTGCAATGTCACAGTCACATTATGTAATATAGCAACAGTGCCCTCCTTGTGAAGAGTGAAAGCCACCCTTGTGCAAAAGGCTAGCATTAAGGCTATATAGCCCTAAAGTCCTGTTTTATTAGTGCCACACTTACAAACCCAAGTCACCAAGGTGTGTGCTTCTTCTACAAAGTGCTAAGGCCCCAGATAGCAGTAATTAAACATGTCCTTAATTTTGAGCACATGAGTAATATCATTCTGATCCAGCAACACATTAAGGCATGTGCTTAACTCATGTATAATTCCTACCCTATTCTGAAAAGCACTTAAGACAAAGTTTCAGAGCTCTGTTGAATGAGGATAAGATTCCTTATGTGCTTGAAATTAAGCATGCACTTAACATGCTCCCAAAATCAAGGCCATAGATTTTGCATTTCAAGTTTCAGCTCAAACAGAATTTTTATCCCTGCATTATAAAACCCTAAAATGGACTTACATGCTGAAAAAAACTGAACAGGCCATTCACTGTAACAGTACTGCAGAACACCACTATAATAAATTCTTCTGTTACACTGCAAGTTTGCACAGTCAAATGCTGGCAGAAATCCATCAAACATTTATTTGCTGGGACTAGTTTTAGTATTATCCATTTTTCTTTAGGTACTTCATAAAAATAAATTCTAAAATCTATGTATGATTAATTATGTATTCCCCCACCCCTACTTTCTATAGAGAGACATAAAACAGGAGTTATTTCTTCTTTGTAATAATTCTGTTTTTGCAGATAAATTGGGAATTCTTTGAAAGTGGATATAGAATTATAATGTGAATGGATAAATAAATTACCAAAATTGCAGCATTGTGGATTCAGTAGAGATGTTATTGTTTGTTTCTTAAGCAGTCAGTTTTCCGAAATTTTGTGCTGTCTTTAGAATAAGAATTTAGAGATGGGAAAGACTACTTAGGTCATACAGTCCACCTCCCAAATTTGTTCCTTATTTTATATTCTTCAGTGCTTTGTCCAGTCTAGTTTTAAATTACTCAAGCAATGGAGCTTCCAGCTTTCCCAGCTATCTCTGGGAAATTATTCTGTAGACTCAGGGTCCAATTAATCACAGATTTAAATAAATAAAGATGTTCCTATTAATGTAAGAAGCAGTTGGATCGGGTTCATAGCCCACAGTTAGAGAATATTCCTGGAAATCATCATACATTTTGCTTTTTAAAAACTATTATACCATTACTTCTAGTTAGATTCCCATTGATCACCCTTAACAACTAAGAACCCAATTCTCCTCCTACAGATGTCAAAGGGAGTTCTGCCCTAAAAGCCCTTTTTATTTTTCTCTTTGTGCAATCACTCTTTGCTGCCTCTTCTTCTCTATGCAGCTATAATTGAATTTATTCTTCTTTGTTTCAGTCTTTTAAAATATCCTTTACAGGTTCTTTTTTGCCATCTGATCCTTGAGGAGTTCCTGGTGAAACAGAACTAGATCTTGTGCTACACAAGTATTGTCATCTAGGTAAAACCAGTAGACCTTCCAGGCCAGTGTCCTCAATCTGTGGGGTATCCTCAAGCCCTTTCACCCAGGGAAGATCTGAGAAAGAAAACTAAGGAAATTAATTGTGGCTACCAGCCAATCGAACAGCATGCACAAACCTCTTTGGACACCAAAAAATCTAATCCTGTTCTTAAAAAAGGTAATTTTTATTAAAAACAAAAAGAAAAAAATACATCTGGAACTTAGGCTTTTTGCTAGATCTTAAAAAAATCAATTACAAAAATTAAAGTACCCAAAATAACTTTCTTGGGGGTCCAGCTTAAAGGTTATAAGCAAAAAAAAAAAAAAGCATTAGTGGTTAGCACAGAGGAGATCCACAAGCCAAAATAAGAAATAAACCTGATAGTCTCTAACTAAAGATTCCCTATTCAAATTATTTCTTCATACCTAGTTCAAATCTTACACAGTATTTCTGCTTATAGCATTGCTGTTACGTGTCCCTGCAGTCCAGAGAACAACAGACAAAGGGAAAGTTTTTCATAATTTTAAAAAATTCTACTTTTCCATTGACTCTTTTGGTCAGGTGCCCACTACTTTTCTTTTACCTGTGGCCTTGTTAACCCTTTACAGGTAAAGCAAGCAGAGAACTGACCAAGAGGGATTTTATGGCTAGCTGGGTGTCCATCAATACCTATTAATGGTTGTCTGATGCTTCCCATTATAAAATCCTGTTTTAGTTGCTTATAATTTGGCTAAGTCTTAACTGTTTGGGATGAAATTTTCCATACTGAAATTCCATAAGTTCAGCTAAAACAGTTCAGCTGTTTCCGAGGACCAGGCTAGAGAAAAATGTTTTTTTCCCCATGTTAAAAATGAACACCTTTTCTTTGAAATAGCACCTCCATGCTTTGGAGCTTGAACTTGAAATTTTGAAGCAGGTGGCTTTTGTGTCAGGAGTGTGTGTTTGCTATCCCCATGAAAATTGGCCCAAATTTCTCCAAGTAATATTCCAGAGAGTATTTTTTAATGATTACAGGTAGCCTTTAATTGGACTCAGGGGTCCCTAGTTAACCTGGGGTAACTTCTTTTCAGATCATGAGGAAAAGGAGGAAAAGGGCCTTTGCCATTCTACAGCTGACATATCTGCCTTCCACCACTCTCTTAGATCTAGGAGCAGTATGCACTGTCTGGGGTTCTCTGCTTGGTGTCCCCTTCAGATTCCCTATTTTTGACTCTTGACCTTCACACTTGTCCCTGTTTTTTTCTTTGTTGTCCCCCATATTCATTTTAGTCCTGGGCTCAGTGGTCCTCCCCAGAGGCTAAGGTAGTGCCTTTTAGCCATGGGTGGGCTTGATCCCGCTCACCTCCTAGAACCCAATAGGATCACTCTCTTGTATTGGCAAGCAGTGGGTACTGTCCGGGGTTCTCTGCTCAGTGTCACCTTCAGATTCTCTGCTTCTGACCCTTTGACTCACACTTGTTCTTGTTTTTATTTCTGTTGTCCCCCATATTTATTTTGAGTTCCAGGCCCCTGAGGCTGAGGGAGGGCCCTTTAGATGTGGGCAGGCTTGTACCCACCCACGCACTTCCCGGAACCCAACAGGACTACTCTCTTAGAGTTATCTGACCTGACATTGTCACACTCCATTAGCTCAAGTAACAGAAGCCTAAATGGTGGCTCTAAAGGTTCTGACCTTGATGATGACATATGTGGGTGTCAATATGATGCCACATGATGGAATTTTTGTTTTGTAGTTTCCTTTTTAAAAAGTCTAGAAAGCAACACTAAAAAAAAATGTTTAGAAGAACATTATTAGGTTGCAAAGTCAAGTACTTGAACATTAATTTGGGCTCCTTGTGCTTATGCATAAATATACTTCAGTTACATGACTGCATACTATCTCTTCCACAGGACCTCTGCCTCATTCAGTGAAAAGGGATGGGCTGTTCTGGGGATGAATCAGAGTTTTGTAGTAAAGAAGACTCTTGCTTCAAATGTTGCAGTAGTTGTAAGGTGCATGATGAATGAGACAGTGTATTGCAGGAAGAGAAAGGGCAGTCTTATGATTAAGACAGATAAATGCTACCCTGGATAAGTGGATTGTATCCCTGCATCTGCCACAGAGTTCCTATGTGATACTAAGCAAGACTCTTAAAAACCAAATTTTTAATATGTCTCTTTTTACTAAAACACTGTTTACTAACTGTGTGTGCCTCATTTTCTGGGTGTCCAAGCTGGTTTACAGAAGTTCTGAGTGCTCACAGCTTCAGGCATAGTCGATGGGAGCTGTGCTTTGAGCAAATAAAATACTACAGAATCCTAAATACTCTGAAAAATCAGGTTCTAGGTGTCTGAAATCAGGCACACAAAATTTGTGGATATTTTGACCTTCATCTCTATGGTTTTGCTCCCCATCTATGAAATGAGGATAATTCCACTCCCTCGCCACATAAAGGTTTTGTGAAGATGAATTAATTTATGTTTTGTGAAGCACTTGGATACTATAGTGACAAGTGCTGTGGAAAACCCATGAGGAAATTACTCTGTCTTCAGAACAGGGTTTCATTAGTGTGTAGAAAATAAGGCCTACAGTCGCATGCTGAACAATAAGTTTAAAATACAATATTGAATAGCTGCTGTTTTAGTGAGTACTCTCCACTCTGTGCGTGCATGAGGCAGGGATCCTGTGAAAAAGTAGTCTGTGAACATATAATCAAATACTGTATATAATGCTTATTTATGCTATTTTAATGTGGGTGTTTTGGTGTGTAATTATATAGATTGAAGAGGTCTTCTCTTCTAGCTACGTTCTCACTTTCTGAATCATGGCATTGCCCACTAGAAAACTTTTTAATGATCAATTTTCAATTGTGTGTGTCACCCAGTAGATGTTTCAATAGTTAAAGTCCCTCATGAGTGCTACTGGGCAGCTAAATGTGAAAAAAATATCATGGATTCATTCATGTATCTGAAATAAGTTATTGCATAGCTGAACTGGTTTTGCAGATGCCTGGATACTTGATAAGTAGATGACCACCTACTGCAGTGTAAGTTAATTAGGCAAACCTAGTGAATCTCTTGGGTACTAATAATGGCCAGGAAATATATTAACAAGGTATGGGGGAAATTAGTTATGCGGCTAGTGTTTACTGTATTTAATACAGGGAATCCTCAATTGTACCAAAAGGCATTGGTATGCATATCTCCTCTTGCTTCTTAACACCAAGATTAGACTGTTTTGGGGAACCCTCAAGAAAGGCGAATGTTATATTTGCTGGCTATACCCTTGGTTGGGTTAAAAATATCAAAACAATGTTACTGCTTGATTCTAAATTGTCAGAGATTAAACTGGAAATCTGTGAGTAAACCTCTAAAATGATGACAGTGTTGTGACATGTGCAGATGAGGCCTTAATGTGGCTGTCAGGTAAGCAGCAGTTGGTTTTCATTTTGAAAAATGTATTTTGAAAAGCAGATTTGATAGTGTGCAAAGTCAGTGACCTTGCCATAAAATATTATGAACAATCAAAATAACAGTAATACCATTTGAGTTTCATTACATTCTGAAATGATTCAGCCTGGCAAATAGTTTGACGTATGTAATGACAGTGCAGTAGGCAATTAACAAAGAGGTCACAGACATTATAGTGGGATTAAGTAAATGTGTGGTTAAGTATCAGAAATAATTTTGCAGTTAAATGACAGTATATCTGGCTGTGGGGAATAAAAGTCAAGCCAATTCAAATTTCAATGCTGGTCATCTAGTACAAAAACATGGCAGTTCTATATTACTTGTCTTTCACTTAAGCATATTAGCTTAAAATTTTTAAATGGAAAACCTTGTCTGTTAGTGATGGTAGTCATCTTCTCCATCCCCTCTATTGTTCCATTCTGGAGTGCTTTCTTCAGGCCAGCTTTAATGCAAGAGATGTGGTTTTTCACCACTTTCCTTGAATGTTTTGCATTTATTTCCCCAGGCATATTAGCTTGCACTTTTAAAGATGAATCTCGTTCTAATATAGCTGGGCAAATATCGCAAAACGTAATCCCAAGAACAGTTTTCTGAAATTTTAAACAAATTGGTTTTGATTCTGATCACTTTCCATTTGCCTTTCTTTATACAAAAAATCTAGTGACTGAGTTCACTAGCAATAATGTTTGTTCAGAAGCTCAAATTTCAAAAATAATAATAATTGAAGAATATTTACAGAAAGCAAATTTGATTTTGTGAGTATTCACACTGGCAACCTGATCCAAGCAAAACAGAAGCTTATCAGGTCTTATTTTTCCAATTAAAATTAATGTGGAGAGCTTGAATTTTGAATACCAAATACCTCCAATCAATTACTCTTCCAATTTACCAACTACAAATAATTCTCAGAAATTATTCAGTGAATATATTAATCAAGCAAGCAATAAATTCCATTTGATAAAATCAGATGCTTCTCTTGGACCATTTGTAAACAGAAACACAGATTGTCAATTAAATAAATTATTATTTGAATTACTAGGGCAGCTTTAGTTTCACCCCTTCAGAGGCTTGAACTAACCTAGATGGTGCTTCCTGGAAGGCTGCAGGATTTGAAGGCATCTCTCTCCCCTATAGCTTTCTATGCAGTAGCAAATTAAACACACTTCCTATTGATCTCTGGGTGCCTGGGCCTAGCTGAGCTTCGATTCACAGATCCATCTGAGAGAGTTACCATTGCAGAAGAGTAGGGACAAGAGGTGGGGATTTGAAAAAGGACCATCATCTTTACATGTAGCATGCTACCATGTTATGCATTATGACGTGATCTGAGACACTTTGTTACCATGTTGTGCACAATATGCTAAATTCGGATGCAAGTCAAGCACTGAGGCAGTGCTTAGGAGAATCACAAGGAAGAAAACATCATTTCTAGTGTCCTGGAAGCTAGTAGTGGCATAAGTTAAACACAGTATGAACCACAACTGCCCACATCACACCCTTGGAGACCCCAGTCTCTTTTCTTCCTCATCCCATCAGCCTGATGTTGACCTTTCTTGGTCCCTTTGTGTTTTTTCTCCTCTCACTGGATTTTGTGATATCTCCCAATTTAGTATTACTGGCAAATTTGTTTAATGTACTGCCTCTCCATTCAATTAGATCATTAATAAACTTGTTAAACAAAACTAAGTCTGCAACTGAATCCTGCTGCACTCCACTGTGTACTCCTCCCCCATTCATATGCACACCTCTCTAGCTTGCTCACTCACTTTGTGTGTGGGTGAGTGTGTGTAATTCCAGACATAACCCACTCTTCATCATTTAATTGTTGAGCTATTTAATTCTTGTTTATAGATACATGTGCATGCACTGGAGCTGTGCAATAAAGTTGATCAAAAAAACAGAGGCTTTTAAGCATTCTTTTCCACAAATCATACTAGAGACCTGCATGAGGGATTACAGCATAAGTACTACTGAATATTAATGAGGGTGGCAGGATCTGACTGGTAGTAGGAAACAATGTGCAATACAATTTATCTGCCTTCTTTAGGTAAAATTCAGGGGATGAAGAAGTTAACTATCTACCATTTATATAACAGTCCCTAGGACAGCAAGTTTTCAATATTAATCTGAGACAGGTTTCAGAGTAGCAGCTGTGTTAGTCTATATCCATAAAAAGAACAGGAGTTCTTGTGGCACCTTAGAGACTAACAAATTTATTTCAGCATAAGCTTTCATAGGCTATAGCCCACTTCATCGGATGCATAGAATGGAACAAACAGTAGGTAAAATGGATATTGTGGCAAATTACTGACACTATAGTGATGGGTCCTGCGCTTTCTCTTCTTGTGGGGGATTCAGGGAGCCTATTGCTTGCCCCTGAACAGGGTGTTAACTGCCCCACTAGTATCCTAGAGGGGAGAAGTGGAGAGGGAGGGACCCGGACCCGCCCTCTACTCCGGGTCCCAGCCCAGGGGCCCTGAGGATAGCGGTAAACCACTTGGATTAGCTATTCCTTCCCCTGGGCTACTTCCCTCTCCTACCCTTCAGCTTGTGGGGGGCTTCCTGCCCTCTATCTGCACAATCCAGGTGTTCCTTTACCTAGGGTCTGGATCTTTCTTAGCTCACCACAGAACTTCTCCAAATGCTCTCCTCTCCAACTGTTCCAAACTGCTCTCTGCTCCAATGCCTCCAAACTCCTCTCTGCTCCAACGCCTCCAAACCACTCAGCGCTCCAACACCTCCCAAACTCCTTCCAAACTCCCTCCCCTGTCTGCCTGAAGCAGGGGTTTTTATTAAGGCCTTAATTGACAGCAGGTGCTCCAATTAACCTGCTGCCTGCTCCCTAGTCTACAGGGAACCACACCCTAATGATCCTTGAGTTAATATATCTTCCCTCAAGCACTCTGCCACAGCTCCCTGACCCTCCTCTATCACAATATATATATATTCTCTGTATATACACACACAGAGAGAAAATATTTGTTCTCTTGAACTACTGGGTTGATTTATTTATTAATATTTTAAAGAAAAAAGATAGGAAACAGAATTTCTACAATGTGGACCTATTTGGCTGCACACCAGTAGAATGTCTAATCCTAGATACTGTATAAGGCCTTCAGGAGGGAGCCCCTCTCCCACATGCTTTAGTAAGTGTATCGGAAGCAGTCTCTCTTCTGCAAACTTTAGCAGTTGGGCAGCTTTTAACTTACAAGATTCATAGTGAATAAATCTTCTGTGGATTCCTTCCTAAAATTTTGAACTGTGCAGCTGAGTTAGCCATACACCAAGTGCACAAGGGCCTCTTTAAGCTGCACTATTTACAATCCTGCCAAGGAAACTCCATGCAAAATACACCATGTATTTGCAGAGTGTAATTTTCAGTGACACATACCTAAATGTAACTGAAAATAATTTTCAGAAATACATTAAAAGTCTCTTATCTCTAACAGTTTTCCAGTTCCCTTTATTTTGGCACTAGAACAGTTAAAATAAAAGGTGTGAGATTTTTCTATATACATACATACATACATGCACACACACACACACATACACACACGTGTGTGTTTATATGTATATACATATCTTTTTTTAAAAAAACATCTTTCCCCTTTCAAAAACAGGTATATCTCTTTTGCTCCAAATCAGGGAGAGACTAAACATTTAGGGTGACCACACAGCAAGTGTGAAAAATTGGGATGGGGTGTGTGGTAATAGGCACCTATATAGACAAAACCCCAAATATCGGGACTGTCCTTATAAAATCGGGACATCTGGTCACTCTAAAAACATTGGAAATGTAAACCAGAAATGTAAGTTTCAAAAAATGCCACTAAAACTAGGGTAAAATAGTAGAAATGGTTTTACAAATTGAGTTCTAGATTTTTAAAGGTTTAAGATTAGCAACCGTGTTAGTCTGTATCCGTAAATAAAATGAGGAATACTTGTGGCACCTTAGAGACTAACCAGTTTATTTCAGCACAAGCTTTTGTGGGCTATAGCCCACTTCACTGGATGCACAGAATGGAATACACAGAAGTAAGATGCATTTATATACACAGAAAGCAGAAAAAGTTGCAAATTACCATACCATACTATAGACCATGAAAGCTTATGCTGAAATAAACTGGTTAGTCTCTAAGGTGCCACATGTTTAAGATTAGCAGCTATGTTAGTCTGCATCCGTAAATAAGAGAAGGAAGACTTGTGGCACCTTAGAGACTAACCAGTTTATTTCAGCATAAGCTTTTGTGGGCTATAGTATGGTATGGTAATTTCCAACTTTTTCTGCTTTCTGTGTATATAAATCCATCTTACTTCTGTGTGTTCCATTCTGTGCATCCAATGAAGTGGGCTATAACCCACAAAAGCTTAACCCAGTTTGGTTAGTCTCTAAGGTGCCACAAGTCTTCTTCCTCTTATTTAAGGTGCCACAAGTATTCCTAGAGTTTTAAAGATACGTAGGTGCGCAAAGATGCAAATAAACACCTTGAGGGATTTTCAGAAGCATAGAGGCATTTAACTCCTACTGAAATAAATGAGTTAATCTAGCTATGTTCAATTAAAAGCTCCACTAGGCACCTCTCTGCATCTTTAGGCACCTAAGTATCTTTAGAAATCAATTCCTAAATGCTTTGTGACCTTATTACTTGAGTCTCCATCTCTTTCATCATTGCTGTGTTGTCAACAATGTGATAAGCATATAGACCTTGGTTGGACTCCTCCTGCTTTAAATGGGAGGAGGCTGTAGATAGGACTTTTTTTGTTTATAAAGGACCTCAACTTTGAAACTAGCTGGCCCCCTTTTGTCTGCCCAGCTATGTTAACTTCCCAGGCATACTGTAA
This sequence comes from Sternotherus odoratus, assembly GCA_032164245.1. Classification (NCBI taxonomy): domain Eukaryota; kingdom Metazoa; phylum Chordata; order Testudines; family Kinosternidae; genus Sternotherus; species Sternotherus odoratus. The sequence goes on along the minus strand of JAVMKO010000007.1, from coordinate 55,976,461 downwards.
AACTTCCTCTGCCCCCAGAAGTTTGGAAAATTGACAGCTTGATGAGCTAAAATATAGGATGATGTTATTCTGTGATCATTTGATAGCCACATGCTAATATTGGAATGAACAGTTTAATTCATATGCTAGATTTTATTTTATTATTGAATATTGTTCTTTTAATATATAAAATTTGCCTAGAATATCAGTCTAGCAATAGTTTATTTAGCCTTTTATTTTTAACCTGAACTGCAGTGATTGCTGGTGAGAGTTCTATACTACTACAGTGGGTGCATTTTGTGGTAAGTTGTTTGAATAAAGAAGTTTATCTAGATTTCTTTTAGTCAAAATACAAGAAGCAGACAATATTAAATTCTTGATGTCTGCTCTGTACCTCATTAAGATCACCTGAAAGGTGAATTCTCCACAGCACAGAGAGCCAATAGAATAGGAGTCTGGGCTGACTGAGATTTTTCTCACGATTAGCAAAACAAATCAAATTTATATTAAAATAGGTTTTCTGTAAATACTATTTGATTTACTGGCTCAGCAAACTTGGTCATCATCAATAACATTCTATCAAGTGGAGTGGTTCTGCGGTGATAACGTTTCTCTCAGTACAATCACTGCATACTAGTTTATCATCCCTTTTTGTGAATGGCCTCCTTATGGATGTAAACTCATTCATAGACTATTTGATCTTGCAGGATCTGTTGTAAAATGCACACAGAATACTGTAGATGGTTGCTAAACTTGCTTTACAAAATAGACTGTTTAAAATATTACAAGTACCCATTTAGTCTTCATAAAAGCAGTTGTTTTTGTGTAGGAGCCAAGATAGCATTTCTAGTTAATCCATTATTCATTGCCTGCCTAAAGGATGTTTGTTTCTTTTTGTCCTCTGATGTTCCATGAAGAGTGAACTGAGAATCCAAGTTCTTAAGAACCCAAGTCCTAAGAATATCCACATTTTTGCTTTTAAAACACAAACTTCAGACAGCAACAAATATAGCATTAAAATGACAATGTCAAGGCTGTGATCTAGAAATTAACTCACCTTTCGTTTTCATTTAAGTAAAAAAAAAACCTTTTGTGATGAAAAACATAAGGGCAAAACCCCTCATTTGTAACAATCCCAACTTCCTCAAATCATCAATATGCCAAAGAACAGTAGAAAATCACAGTGTTTTTATTCATTCTTAAACATCTCTAGTAGAGGTTAGTACCATAAGCGGAGTGCTGTAAGCAGGGCTATGCTGGTGCAATGGTCAGAGAGCACAAAGTTGTTGCATCCTTTCTCTCTGCAACCCACTCAGTTGCTGGGCTGTGTACAATCGAACCTTCTGTCCTTCTCTCTCCTTTTCCTCTCCCTACTCTCCTAACAGTAGTTCTGATTTACTTTTTCAATCTATCCTTCTAATCCTCCTTCCCTTTTTAAATGTATCCCTTTCCCCTTTTCTCCCACAGTTACACAATAACTCATTCAAAGATGTTACACATCAGAGTGAGTGTAATATTGAAAGGAGTCCGCTCCTTCTGTCTGCATTCAACTCCTTTTTAATATTGAAAGTAGTCAGCTCCTTTGCTAATTTTTCTAATCAGTATCCTGTGCCCCTGACAAGTGCAGTGCAAGGAACAGAACTCTAATTGCAACTAGTGTTTAGGAACAAATCCAGTGATGGACCATATGGGAAGCTCAAATAAAAAGCAGCACATGCAGGACAGCAGAGAAGGCATCTACTATTGGCACATAGCACTTCTGGAAAAATAAATGATAAAGTACCAGACTTCACCCATCTATACCCCTCTACAGCATATCATCTGTGCATTCTCTCACCACCAATGTGGTCATAACACAAACATTTATCTGTTTAACAGAGTTTAGATCCCACGCCCCTTCCAGTTCACAGCTACTAGAAATCCAGTGTCTGTTTAAGCATACACAGCATGAATCTTTGAATGTGGTATTACACTTATAACGTGGTTACTTTCAGCGTAAAACAAATGTTCAGGTTTCGGGGAAAATGTTTCAGGACATTGATGTGTATTGTTGAAAGCAGTGGTCTCTTTGGGAAAAATAATCCTTTTTCACTTTCACGTATAATTTAATTGTAACATAATATTTAAAATGTTACATGGGTATGTCAGTTCTCTTCCATGGGTATCTGAATTGCTGTGCTGATGCCACTCTGAAAGGAGGGGAGATTGGGCTATAGCTTATTCTTCTACTTAAACAAGGAGACTGTTTTTAGCTGAGGACTCTGCTTGCAATATTCCTTGTTTTCCCCCCATCCCCTTTTCTGTTTGAAAATTCTTCACACAAAGGTTTGAAACTTTTCAGACACGCTGCTATTCTAAATTATTCACATATTCCTTCAAGGAATAATTCTTGGTCTGCAGACCATTCATTGCATTTGCAATTCATGCTGTGTTTGAGTTATACATATGCCACATGGTATTTTTTTCTGTTTTCTGATTGGATGATGTCTATATAGCTCATCAATAAAAGATCAGTTTCAAAACTCCAAGTTTTATAATAAATATACAATTTGAAACTCATTTTAAGTGAATATTCAAGCTCAACATTCTCCTTTTGTGTGTATTCATGCTTGTAAAGTTCAAGCACTCAAACATTCATGGCTAGTGGCCACAAAAGGGTTGTGGATACAATCAAATTGAAGCTTGCTTTTACATTAGAATGAATATTTATGGACAGTGTGCTGAGCTTACACCACCATGATATTACATTACGTGGTGAAGAAAATAACTTAACCTATCATGAAAATGTCAGTAGTATTTAGTGTATACCACTGTATTCTTCTGAAGAAGGTGAAGGGGAAAAAATGAAGGTAAAGGGATGGAGATATATTGGCTGCTTCTCCAGAGGAACACAGTTGGTAGGAAAGGAAGAATATATAATAATAAAATGTATGTTGTATATGAGCTAAATATTTTCAGGGTTAGCTCAGCACAGAGTGAACATTTATCACAACACAAAAGCAGAGGGTGTAGCCAAGATTTCTTTTGGGACTATATCAGTCCAGTTTGTTTAATATCAAGGATGAAATGCTGTTGGATCCGGTACCTGTTACAGTCCTATGAGGACTGCATTCTAAGGATATGTCTTGCAATATTCCTAGTGATTGATCTTTTGGCGATCAATTTATCGCGTCTCATCCAGAGGCGATAAATCGATTGCCAAAGGCACTCCTGTCAACTCTGGAACTCCAGCTCGCTGAGAGGTGCAAGCTGGGGTCAACGGGGGAGTTCACTGCCAACCCCTGCTGCTATGAGGACTACAGGTAAGTCAGCCTAAGATGCGCCAAAGTTATGTAGCTGAAGATACGTAGCTGAAGTTGCGTATCTTAGGTCAACAACCAACAACCCCCACCACCACCACGGTAGACCAGCCCTAATAGTTTTGCCTCCTATATCAGTGTACTTCCCTGCCAAAGGGTGGCAAATGGACTCCTTTTGAGTATACAATTTGTTGTGTGTCTCTGATTTTAAACACCATCAGAACAGACAACATCTTAACACCTTTTTAACACTTATTTTTATGTATTTTCCCCTTCTTTTGCAAATAAATTCTGCACATAGAAATACAAATATAAAAAGTCAGATAATACAGTAGTAAATTTTTTTTAAATGCTGAATATACAGATGCTCAAAAATGAAAAAGAAAAAGCTGCAGGAATCAGTTCTTGAATATCAGTAAAAGAGTACAGAATTTATCCCCTACATGTATTAAAATGACATGGGTAAATTGACAATAATGTGAGTCACATAGTTGAATCCCTATTCAGTCATTAAAAATCTACCCCTCAGTGTCAAATTAAATGTCCATGTATATAGAACATCCATATACAAAGTACCAAAGATTGTGATCCTTATGTGCCCATTACCAGTGACGTGGGCATTACAGAGCTGATCTGCTAGCACAGGTTCCTTACATGTTAGTACTTTGTGGAAGCAACAGTCTAATGGGGTGACTTATCCTGTGTAACCTCATCCTGTACAACTGTCTGTGCATGTGTGTGTGTGCACATCTGTGCACACTTTACGGAGGTGATTCTGTCTGCATTCAAGACCATTTACAATTTGTGGCTCTCAAGGAAGAATTTGTGTATATTGCATTCAAGCCATCTTCTCAGCAAATTCTTGAAAGACTGTTCAAACTCGCAAGATAATTTATTCCCATTGGTTCTTTAGTATACCATATGTCTCTGTTCTAAAGTAAACATGAGGGGATTTTTTATGCAAACAAAATGCTTTAGCAGCTTGAGCAATAATTGAGAATAAGTGTACTTTAATATGCCAAAATCAATCTTCAGCACAGAAGTTCTATTACCCCTGATGCTTTGTTCTGTTGTGGCAAGCATGTCCAATATATTGAACTTATACTCTTATTTATTGAAAAGGGATCAGCAATGGTCAACTCCTTCTATAGCAACCGTAAATCCTTAGCAGGTACTTTGAGAGAGTGCCTGAACACCTCTAAGTAGCTATTGTCAGGGCTCTTTTTCATATGCAAGAAGCACGATTGGATACATTTTGTTAAGCCAAACACATTGAGCCAATTCACTTCAATGAAACCATAGAGTTAAGTTAAAACCACAGAGCTTGTAGTGCTCCAGCTCCTAGAGAGAACTGGAATGTGAGCACATTTGGCTTATCTGCATTACACCCGTTGTAGAAGTACTTTGTTTCTGCCAGCACATAGCACTACAAGAGCTATTCTCATTTGTCCCAGCTGATAATTTGGCCCATCGTCTCCAGACCCCCTCTACACCAGTCTCCAAAGCAAGCTGAGCTTGTGGGGCAAAAGGGTATGGGGGAACTCCTTCTATCTGCCCCATCCTTTTCACTTGGGTGTAGGGTCTCTATTTCTTGTTACACTATGTTGATGCAGCAATGCATTTGGCTGTTTTTCCTGAATAAACCATATATCAGAACTTAAAGTGGTTAATAATGAAGCTCGCTTTGTTAAATTGTAATATTGCAAAACTGGTAGACTGATGTTTGTTTTATCAGAATCATCAATTAATCCACGTTTCCTCAATGTATGTTTAACACAGCAATGAGTACCTGCTGACTGTTAGTTACTACAAGTTTCTATGTTTAAGAGGCTGAATTACTATTTATGACCTAGAGCTGAAATATGTGTTCTTGTTGTCCTTGTGAAGAAAGGTCACTTGCTGAGTACATATCAATGAGTCAATGTCTTATTGATGCCAACTTTGAACAATAGGATTTCCATTGTTATTGATAGTCTCAGGTGCCTTGGTACTTGCCTCACCAAATCTTTCAGATCCTTCTAAAGTGATTCTTAGTATTAATACAAGGGGCCTGATTCTGGTCACTTACACTGGAGTAAAACAGGCATCACCCTCCTGAAGTTTATGGAGACACCAGGTCAGATTCTCAGCTAATATATGGAGAGATGCCTATCTCCTTGGAGTGGAAAGACCTTGGGAGGTCATCAAGTCCAGTCCCCTACCTACACTAGCAGGATCAAGTACTGTCCCATGACAGTTTTTTTCCCCTTCCAGATCCCTAAATGGCCCCCTCAAGAATTGAACTCACAACCCTGGGTTTAAGCAGGCCAGTGCTCAGACCAGTGAGCTATCCCTCCCTGTACATCAGCCTAGCTCTATTGAAGTCAATGGAATAACACTGATTTCTACCAGCTGAGGATCTGGCCCACCCTGTATAAAACCAGCCAAGGTGAAACTAAAAGCATTTCCAAAATATTTTTTTGTCAAAGTGAGAGTTTTTAAGTATTATATTTGCTGATGTGACAAGTATTTTTTCTTGGCATGTCTTGTGGAGTGAAGGGTTAAAATCCATGTGCTGTTGCATAACAACTTGGTGTATGGATTTGTCAGCTTTTAGAGGCCCAGAGTCCAGAGTTTTGGTCAAGAGGCAGGAGGCCTAGCAATAACTTTGCTCTGTTTGTTAAGCCTAGTCAGCAAAATGCCAGATGTTGAAGCAGTAACTGAATTATTGTGTCTTATTCAAAGTTGCAAATGGAACAAAGATGCCGTTTCTGTTGCGTCAGTTTCCGTTTTATAGAAGCCGGCTGGTCACTGAATAACTGCCATTGCAGCTGAAAGATTAGACCAGCAGGTGCATAAATGAAGTCAGATCTGCTGAGGTGATCAAAGTGAATTGCTGGAGTCTGCAGCCTAAACCCAGTCTGGAGGGAGAGGATTATGGGATCCCACCACAATAAAGATGATGGCTGGATGTCTGAGACTTAAGTGGGTGGGAGGTTCAAAGGGACAGTTAACTCATGAACTCTGACAGTCACCATCACAAGCTTGTTCAGAAGTTTCAGCAACTATCTTGTCAAACATCAGAGCATTTCATCTTTTAAAGTTTCCTTTCATGTCCGGGAACTGGTTCAATATATATAATTTTGGTCTCATGGCATGGATTCTCTTGGATAGTTTATTTCCTGATTGTTTTATTGTTGAAACATAAATAGGGGTAAGATCAGCAAGTTTGAAGTCCAGAGCTAAGGTTTCATGTAGGCACACCACAAACTGAATTCAATGTGCTCTACAAATGCTTCTCTCATGTCAATGTTATGCTTAGCTGCCAAGACTGAGGCAACTAGTAATCCTTTAAGACAAGCTAAAACTCAAGTTCCCTTGGTCATTTTGATATATATTGCAAGTCTTTGATCTGTTGTACTTGGAAACTCCTTGTTTACTTGCTCTTTCACAGTCCTCCTCTTCATTATCTTGACAAATTCTCTTCTCAGCACTTTGAAGCTTAGTATTTGGCATAAAACATGCAAGCCAACAAACCTTATGTGCAAGCACTGCAACCTCACTTCCCTGACCTTCATTGATTCTGCCCATTTGCATTGTTCTTGGAAGTTTTCCCAATTTGCTAATTTAGACAAGGTGAGCCAGAGACTTTGACTCTCTTCCCATGCTTTGCTGTTTCTATTATACTGGGCTTTGCAGATGTTCAGTTATTTTTCTTGATATAGAAAACAAAGCTCCCAACTGGTTTGGTTAAATGATTGTTCTGTATTGTGCAAAGTAATATCCATGACCTTGAATCACTCTGATATGATGAAATGACTAATAATATTTGACTGTAACTCCACCAAGAAATGCTAGTGGCCTCTACAGTGGCATTTCATGTTGTCAGGATGTGGCATCTAAAATATAAGTCGATATTCATAACCCTTATTCTGTATCTCTGAACCTGAAATAATGACATGATACTCATGCAGGCAGGGGCATAAAATGGTCTCAATGTCATCCAGGGTAGTAGGATAAACATCAGAATAAACTTAAAAACTTACATAAAATGTAGCAATCATCGTTTGGTAGTTCACTCTTTTAAGATAAAGTGACTGAACACAGGGCTGGCTAAAAAATGCAGAAAAACTTTGGTGAATTTTTAGTTGTAATTTTTCATCAACATATGGAACACTTTATAAGCTGTTCAAAAAAGAGGAAAAATTCATTTTAGTCAAAAATTTAACTAATTAAAAATGTTGACCATCTCTGACAGATTTAACCCATAAAGAATGTAATCCTTAATAATACCCCCCCCCAAAAGAACCCAATAGCTATTTCCTGACTGAATTAGGATCATTTGAAAGTTTTAGAGGATCCACAACATTCAATCATTTTGATATTATGCTTCCTCTTAGTATTATATGATTGGCTTATAATTATAAAGAAAATAACATCAAAAGTTTCATGTAAAAGGAAAGGATATTGATATACATGGTGACCTTTCAAACAAACAGGGGAAGGTACCTTGGACACCAGGTGGGTCAAGGAACCATCAGCCCCTTACAGGCTAAAGTAAATGCTGTCCAAACTTGGGCTGTCCCTAAATCAAAGCAGCAGGTCCAATCTTTTGGGGTTTGGCCGGTTATTAAACGATTTGTACAATATTACAGCCAAGTTGCCACCCCACTGACCAACCTACCCAGTTAAAAACAGCCAAATACAGAAAACACTTTGCAAAATAGTTTTGCTGACTGCCTCATAGCTAAGATCTCCCACCACATTCCAAAATTCTAACCTTGTTTCAAATCATTTTAATAAAGCTTTCTTGCAAAACACTTGTAAGTAAGCATGGATGCACATTTAAGTACAAATACATCATTATTCTTGCAATCACCAGTTTCTTTTGGTCATTCATTTGTTTGCACATATATGTTTTGCAGGTGCAATTTACATGGCTATTTTCTAAAATGTTGACTTACGTGTTAACTTCAGGATGGCTTCAAGCTCAAATTAAACCTCAAAAGCATTCTTAGACTTTCTACCAATATTAGACCAGATCTTCAGCCAATGTAAATCAGCTAGCAGCTAACAGCAGACTTTCTCTGGCAGTTTGGCCTGAGAGCAGACTGGTGATTTGTGTTTTGAGAACCACTCGCAGTAGAGACCTCACATGCCATCTTTCAGTGAATTATTATATCTATATATAAGCCAGGAGATACCTCTAAAACCTTTTGTATCCCTCTGGCTGTTAGCACCGATAGGTTCTTGGGCCACAGTTGGGAAAGACTCATGAAATCTCCATGTTTAGCTTCAATACACAGGAGAAGAAAAAGCAGCTAAATGAATATATAGTAAGAGATAATGGAACACCATAGAGTAAGGGTATGGTCAACAGGGATAAAGAAAGTACAAAAATTGATTGGAGTGTAGTAGTCAGATAGATGTTATAGTTAGTGAAAAGACTATACCTAGACCAGCTAGAAAACTAGGTGAGTTCCAAGGGAAACAACTGAAATGCTTGCACATGAATGCACAGGTTATAGGCTTTAAAATGGAGGAACTGGAAATCAAACCAGTTACTGTAGGGATGACAGAAACATGGTGGAATAGTGCTCATGACTGGAAATACATGTATTGAAGAGTATGTGCTGTTTTAGGAGTGATGGGAATAAAGGCAAAATGGCATTACACATCAATAAAATGGTAAACTGTAAAGAAATAAAAAGAGCTAATATAGCTAAAACAAAATCTATTTGGGTTAAAATCAGTTTGCAGAGGATAGTGTTAAGGGTCTGTTATGGATCTCCAGGGTTGGACTCAGATATGGTTAGAAATACTTCTAACATTATTAGAGAGATAAATACTATTGGGAATTGTGTCACAATGGGAGACTTTAACTTCCCAGATATAGAGTGGAGAATAAATGCTACTAAAACTGGTTGAACCCAGTTATTGTTGGCTGAGATAGACAGCAGTCATTTTTGTCAAATTATCACTGAACCAACAAGAGGTGATGGAGTTTTAAACTTCATTTTGGTAAGTAGTGAGGATATCCTAGAAGAACAGGTTGTAAGAAATAATATTGGATCAAGTGATTACAAGTTGATTCTGTTTAAAATAATTCTGTTTAAAATAAATGGGGGGGGGGGGATACTCAAAACCAGATCATCAATGATGTTTTTTTACTTCAAAAGGGCAGACTTTGAGAAATCAAGGAAATTAGTTGAAGTCAACTGGACTGAAAAGCTCAAGGACTTAAATGTGGAGGAGATTTGGAATTTCTTCAGATTAACTATATAAAAACTGTATGAAATTTGCATCCCAAGCAAAGGAAAAATAGTTGTAGGCAAAAGCTCCAGAGCCAAGTAAATGAATAACTAATTTTAAAAGGTTGTTAGGAGTAAGCTCCATGCACTGCCCCTACTCCGAGCACTAGCTCCCCACCCCCATAGACTGAGACCTACCTGGCGGTTGCTTCCAGCCTGCACGCGCAACAAAGTGTCAGGACAGGCCGGCAGGCAGCCTGCCTTAGCACCCACCAGATGCACAACAGCAGTGTAGATGCATCAGTGCAGCTGCACCAATGTAGTGCTGTAGTGTAAATGTGCCCCATGGCTCTGGTGAAATCTTTGGAGCTATGCCCATTTACAACAGCTAAGGATGAAGCCTATCAGCCCTTTACTGGCACTGCTGTCTGGCAGTTTTGCTCAGCCCCAGACACATTGATATACCACTTTAGCACCACCAGATATTTATTAAAAACCAAAATGAAAAACTAAATATTTCACGCATCTTTCTGACAATATCAAGTTATTTCTGTCTGTCTGTATCTTCCCCCTAACACCATAATGGTTTGTCAGCTGTGCTCCAGTTATCAGGCTGTACCAGCTTAGCAACTGCCCTTGCAAACCTTTTCTCATAGAAGTAATCTTTATGCACATGAGTAGTCCAACTGAAGCCCGTTAGTTATTAAATATTTTTAAAGGTTTAAATATTTGAAGAGGGAAAGAGAGAAATTGCTGCTGCAGACTGATTGCAGTGGACAAGGCTATAATCAAATCAGTTGTTCCAGGGAAAAAAATATAGTACTGAAACTGTTGTTGTTTTTTTGTTTAAAAAGGACAGCTACAGCTGCATGCATAGTGGGGATGAAGAAAACCAAAAAAGGAATTAGCAATATTGTTGCTGGTGAGACAGATTGGGACATTAAAAAAAAAGTGCATTTGAAGGAGAAAAGTTGTTCTGGACTCATTTTGATAAAAGGAAGGGTTAGCATTTTTCTTTTTGCTTTGCAAAAAAAAAAAAAAAAGAGCTGCTACATTATCTCCTTCTATCAGCATCCAGTAGTAAAAATGCCTATGCAGCATTCATTGAAAATGAATTTTCAGACAGGAAGAAGGTTTTAGAAAGGTTTGCATAAAATGAAAGCACTGTGTTCTCAGACTGGCCTAATCAACAATGCCACAGTATGAGGTAAAACAGTACTTTCATGCCAAGAACTGTATACGGCATGTGAGATGCTAAGCTTGTTAGAGTCTTACCTTGTTTAAAGGCAATTCAATCTTTCAGTTTTTGTTGTCCCTCTACCCCCACCATAGGTATGACAGGAGCGGTGGACTAGCTACAATTTAAAGATTCATTCAAACTTATCTGAACCCCCTGAGTTCTCCTATCTCTGACCTTCTTGTTCTCTGGCTCTTCTTCATCTTCCTCTCTCCCCTAACTAAAGACATTGTTTCTCAAGTCTCCCCAAATCCATCCTTCAGTATCTAAGGGTTTGTTTACATGGGGACACTCAGGAGATTTAAGGTGAATCAACTAAAGGTGTGAAGTCAAAACACATTAAGCTCCTTCCCCCACATTAAGCTCCTTTCCCCATGTGGATGCTCTCATTCATGTGTAAAGTGTCCTTAGATCTGGTCCACATTACTCCTGAATCAAATTAGCCACATGAGGGGAGGGGAAAGGAGGTTAATGCATTCCGACTTCACACCTTTAAGTGATTCCCATTCATTTTCTTGAGGCCTGGTCTCTCAAAATTTAGGTTGAAAAATCCACATCCCTGAGCACCATAGCTGAGCTAACCCCAGGTATAAACGATGATAGCTACCATTACTCAGGGAGGTGATGTTCCTACAGTGATGGAAAAACCCCTTTGGTTGCTGTAGCCTGCATCAACACTATGGGGTTATACTGGTTATGCACCGTAATTATGCTTCTATAATCCCTGTAGCATAGACATGGCTGGAGTGTTCACATGTAGATGAACCTTACTGTCTATATCCGCAAGAACCTTTATCACCACAGTCTCTGAGGATCTCCTAATCATTTAAAATTAGAAATAACAATATATTCTCTTCTTCTTTCCCAATCCATTAAAAATATATAGCTTGCTTGGGGTTGAGAGAAGGTTGTGGGGGGTTGATGTTTATTTGGTGAAGTCTTTATTGAGGGAAAGTCAAGGAAAAGAGACAAGCCTTATCTCTGGCTGGAATGAGTTGAAAAGTCTAGGACCAGCTTCTCCTTGTCCATCTCCTGTACCTATTTTTGTTCACAGATCTGATTTCTAACAGTGGTTAAAGCAGTTTGCCAGAGGAGTTGCAGTTTTCACCACACCACCCAAGGAAAAGAAGCAACTCTCTGTCTGCTTTAGCAGAGAAGGGAACGTGATGCCCATGGTTCCTCTAATTTTAACCCCTAAACTGTAATAATCAAATCTTGCCAGAACCTCCAGTATGCCCTCTTGTAGCTCTTTGTAGTCCTTAATGAGTAGGCCTTTGGAATGAAAGTTTCTAAAATTATTTCTGCATTTTCAGAGGTCAAAATTAAACTGCTTTTAGTGAAGTCCTGGGTTTTTAAAGGCTGTTATAATCAGTGAAAGTTACAGGACTGAAGAATGACTCTTTGACCTTCAAAGGATTACAAATGGCCCAAATTATTTACTGAATCAAATTAATCCCTGGTGTAAAGGAACTGACTTCAGTGCAGTTTATGTAAGGAATGAATTAGCTGCAGGTGTGGCAGTACTTGAGAATGACCAATTGACAGTAATCCATATTTCCAGATAATCTGGGATGGATAAAAGTGAACAGTGGGTGCTGTACATGTTAGAAGTTAGAGACTATTCTAAGTAGGCTGACCATACGTCCCGTTTTGAACGGGACAGTCCCGTTTTTTACATATTTTTGGACCGTCCCATCTTTTTGACAAAAATATCAGTTTTGTCCCGTTTTGGGGGCAGGTCCCAAGCTGCTTTCTAGGGGGAGGTTCTTTCTTTGCAGGACTCGCAAGAGCTCAGGTGAAGAATCTTGCTACCTAAGGACAAATATCAGATGTCAAAATCTCCTATGAGCAAACTGCGCTCATCGGAGATTTTGACATCTGATACTAGTCCTTAGGTAGGGAGAGGAGGCAGCGGATGGATGGAGGGAGAGAGCAGGGAGGAAGGGAGGGATGGAGAAGGGGGATGGAGAGAAGGGAGGGATGGAGAGAAGGGAGGGATGGAGAAGGGGGATGGAGAGAAGAGGAGGCAGCGGGCGGTGGGTTGAAGCCGAAGGCGGAGCGGAGCTGTCCGGAGCCGCAGCCGGGGGCCGAGCGCGCCGGCGGGGGGGCTGCTGGCCGGGTTTTATGAGACATAATCACATATGCTGACAGGGCTGGCGACAGAAATTTGGGGGCCCCCTATTTTGATAGTTTGGGGACCCCCCCAGCCCCCTCAGCCCATCCAGCCCCCCCCCCAGCCCAGCCGACAGTGGATGGGGGCCCCCCAAGCCCAGTCCAGCCGGCGCTCCCCTCCCCCCAGCCCAGCCGACAGCAGATGGGGGCCCCCCAGCCCAGCCGCCCCCCCCCAGCGCGCTCGGCCCCCGGCTGCGCCTCCGGACAGCTCTGCTCCGCCCCGCCGTCGGCTTCAGCCCGCCGCCCGCTGCCTCCTCTTCTCACTATTCCTCCTTCTTCCCTCCTTCTCTCCATCCCTCCCTTCTCTCCATCTCCCTTCTCCATCCGTCCCTTCCTCCCTGCTCTCTCCCTTCGTCCGCTGCCTCCTCTTGCTCCCTCCATCCCTTCTCTCTATCCCCTTCTCCATCCCTCCATCCTTCCTTCCTCCCTTCTCTCTATCCCTCCATCCCTCTTCTTCTCTCTATCTCCCTTCTCCATCTCTCCCTTCCTCCCTTCTCTCTCTCCCTCCGTCCACTGCCTCCTCTTCCATCTCCCTTCTCTCCATCCCTCCTTCTTGCTGTCCCTTGCCTCCTCCATCCCCCCTGCTCCCTACCCCCATCTCTTCTCTCATCCATCCATCCTCTCCCTTCTCACCTTCGTGCCTTCTCTCCCTCCGTCCCCTCCATCCTCTTCATCCCTCATCCCTGTTCTGCTTATTCCTCCATCCATCCATCCCCAGTCCCCCCTCTGCCTCCCCCCCGCCCGGCGCTGGGGGGCCCAGGTGGGGCCATGGCGCTTGTCACCTCGCCCACCGAGCTGGAGTGCCTGGCCAAGCCGCTGTTCTGCCGCAAGGGGGCGCTGCGCCAGAAGGTGATCCACGTGGTCAAGAGCCACAAAGTCACCGCACGCTTGTGCAAGCAGCCCACGTTATGCAGCCACTGCACCGACCTCATCCGGTGAGACCCCCCTAGAACCCCCCCCCCCCAGCGCCCCTCAGCCCACGTTCTGCAGCCACTGCACCAACTTCATCTGGTGAGACCCCCCTGGGACCTAGAGCTCCCCCAGACTGCCCAGAACCCCCCCTACAGCCCCCCAGAGCCCCCAACCACCCCCCCAGCGCCCCTCAGCCCAGGTTCTGCAGCCACTGCACTGATTTCATCTGGTGAGACCCCCCCCCCCCAACCCCGTCCCATTTTTGCCATCCCAATGTCCCGTTTTTGTCTCAAGGAAATATGGTCAGCCTAGTTCTAAGTAATCAGATACCACCTCCTCCTTATATTGATTTTGAGCAGGAAATAAAGATGGTTTGAGTATACAGGATTGCATGAATTTAATTAAAAACTCAGGCTTTAGAAATTGAGATCATACACTTAAATAAAACAGCTCATAAGATTTTTTTAGATATGATAAGCTGAAACTTGTGTGTGGTCACTTATTAAATGAAAGTATTGGCTATCCGGTGGAGAGGAAGAATGTGGTTAAGGTGTTAGCCTTGTACTCAGGGGACATTTAATTCCTTGCTTTCTATAGATTTGCTGTGACTTTAGGCAAGTCGCTTAATCTCCATCTATCTCACTTCCCCATCTGTAAAATGAGGATAATAATATTCCCCTACCTCAGAGAGGTGTTGTGAGGATAAATACATCAGAAAAAATTGTGGTGTGCTCAGTTGCTATGGTAATGGGTGCCATATAAATATCTAAAATAGATAGTATACCAAAGGGAATTTGAATGTTTTGATATTCCTGGCTTTAAGACTAGCACATAATGTATGGAGAAGGTGGGCAGGTAATAAAATAGACACCAATTTGTGTCATTTAGGCTCTGGTCTGGATTGGAGGTGGGAAGGCTGCAACACTGTGCTTCCAAAGAAAGAATTCGGAGAGGAATTATGCCTTCTGAGGTGGCACCTTCAGCTTTTTAGTGTCCCAGGGGATCATGCACACTACACCAACACTTTGTAGCAGCCTTCTCCATCTAGAGAGAAGACAGTCCTCCAGGCCCTTCAGTGTGGCCAAGGAAGATTCCTCTCACAATCAAATCACATAATGCATTACGGTCCTGGTAGATGAACCTCTGGAGAGGAGGGAGAAAGGGGTTAATGAGCAGATACTGAAGCTCCAAGGGACAATAAATGGGATTTACTTGGTGGTAAGGAGTTGAGGTAGATTTTCTGTAACCTCTAACACTATTTGCTCTGTTCCTTTTTTCACAGTGAAGGACTGTGAGGTAATGGACATCCCTCAGAAAGGAAGCACAGAAAGGGGTGAGGAGAGGGTATTTACATGCATACACCCATGTAGAATAGTCACTTCACTTCTCTCCTGTGTACTTTTTTCAGATCCCCATCAGACAGTAACAAAATAGTTTTGTTTTCTATTTTATATTTATGTATGATTCACTTATTAGTCACCTCTCTCAGGAGTTAAGTATAAGGAGTGCATCACCTTAGCTGCTCTTAATAATGGGGGCCCTGGTGTCAAGACTGTCAGAGTATTGCCTTGGCTGCTGTCAAAGCTCTATGAGAGCTGGATGAATAACTTAGTGACAGCACAAACTCTGGGTTATGCACTGGAGAGTGGGCAAGAACCAAGTGCAATCACAATGGTGGCGAGAACACCTGTGCACATTGGCACACCTCTGTGGGCAGTCATAAGAGGTATTATGAGCATGGAAGGAATTTGCAGTGCCCAAACTAGTACAGATAAGTCTAGTCCAGGAGTTGAAATCAATGAAAATTCAGGTGATCATACATTTGACATGCTAAATAAACATGTAGATGTGAGATGACAAAGTGATGTAGGGGACAAGGACATGGGGCTATATAGACTTTGCATATTTTAAAATGTGAATTTTCTATGCGACAGAACTGGAGCTTTGAAATATTTGTTAAAAATGTAATCTAATGAAGCATAAAATAACTTGATGGAGGGCAAACTCCTAGAGTTTATTCATAAGTTCACAGATTTTAAAACCAGAAGGGACCAATATGATCATCAAGCATGTGTACTTTGGCAGCTGCCTCTGGGCATCCCACCCCTGTAGGAGTTACAAGTGGCTTGCACAACTGTAAACCCACCCTGAGGAGGACTTTCTGCACCCAGGTACCTGCAGTTTGGGTTTAACTTCAAGGATAGTATCTCTTTATAATGCCAATCATTTTCCATCATAGACTGCTCTAAACATAGGCAATGTTCATGGAAAAACATGGGAATTTTCTTTAGTATTTTATGATGTGTACGTGAGCCTTGGTTTCCCCTATACCAGGGGTCTGCAACCTTTACCACTCAAAGAGCCATTTGGACCCGTTTCCCACAGTAAAGAAAACACTGGGAGCCACAAAACCCTTTTGACATTTAAAATGAAATAACACTGCATATAACGTTTTCTTTGCCTTTATGCTATGTATAAACAAACTATAATGTGTTGCATTTAGATCAGGGATGTCCAAACTTTTTGGGAAGAGGGCCAGATTTGGTAAGGACGGTGAAGATGTGTGAGGGCCGACCCCCTCCCCCCCCCCCTCCGGCCGTGCTCTCGCTCTTCTTCCCTCCCCCTCCCCTCCAGCCGTGCTCTCGCTCTTCTTCCCTCCCTCCCCCCCCTCCGGCCGTGCTCTCGCTCTTCTTCCTCCCCCCCCCCTTCCTCCCCCCCGCTCCGGCCGTGCTCTCGCTCTTCTTCCCTCCCTCCCCCCCGCTCCGGCCGTGCTCTCACTCTTCTTCCCTCCCCCTCCCCTCCAGCCGTGCTCTCGCTCTTCTTCCTCCCCCCCCCCCCGGCCGTGCTTTCACTCCCCCCCTCCCCCAGCTTGCCTTGCCTTGCCTCATGCCCCAGCCCCGGCTCGCTCTTATCCGCCGGCTCCGCCGCGCTTCGCCTCCTGCCCCGGCCCCGGCCCGACTCGCACTTCTCCGCCGGCTCCGCCTCGCCTCGTGCCCCGGCCCCGGCTCCGCCTCCGTTCTTCTCCCCCCCCCCCGCCGCTCGCCTCTTATTGACCCCGCCCCTCTCTTTCGGCTGCGGCTCCGCGCACTGGTTGGACAGTGCTGGCGGGCCGCATAGAGAACAGTCTGCGGGCCGGTTAAAATTAGAACACACAGGGAGCCGCATCGGAGGGATGAAAGAGCCGCATGCGGCTCCGGAGCCGCGGGTTGCTGACCCCTGCCCTATACCTTGCCTTATTACTGGTTAGTAGAATTGTTTTTAAGGATTGTTTTGTTCTCAGGGCAGCAGTGGCATTGGAACACTTCTAATAGTGGGTGTTCTGAAAGTCCGACCTATCCATGCTGGGGCTGGGAGCAGGGCCATGTCTCCAAGAGGGGGGGACCCAGACAGGAACAAGGGGGTTGAGATTGGGGCTGGCAGCCAGGAAATCAGTCTGGCAACTGGGATACAGTGATATCACTAAGTTTACAGTTCATCTAAATGTTAATATTTCCTTTGGACCTCTGAATTAACAGAATACATAGATGTAGACTGCTCAATTACATTGTTAACCTCTATCACTATATATGTAAACACACAAAAATACAAACATTAGCTACCAATATTTCCCTAAAAATTGAATCTGGGTCTACTGGCCTGAAAGCTGCTTGACCCTTTCTGGCCATGTGTCACAAGGTGCCTACGCCATAAGTAGCTATGAGAACATAAGAAAGATTATATTGGGTCAGACCAACGGTCCATCTAACCCAATATACTGTCATCTGACATTAGCCAATGCTAGAGGCCCCAAAGGGAATGAACAGAACAAGTAATCAAGTGATCCATCCCCTGTTGCCCATTCCCAGCTTCTGGCAGACAGAGGCCAGGGACACCATCCCTCTCCATTGTGGCTATTAGCCATTAATGGACCTATCTTCCATGAACTTACCTACTTCCTTTTTTGAATTGTATTATAGTCTTGGCCTTCACAACATCCTCTGGCAAGGAATTCCACAGGTTGACTGTGTGTTGTGTGAAAAAATACTTCCTTTTATTTGTTTTAAACCTTCTGCCTATTAATTTAATTTGGTGACCCCTCGTTCTTGTGTTATGAGAAGGAGTAAATAATGTTTCCTTATTTACTTTCTCCATAGCAGTCTTTGATTTTATAGACCTCTATTATATTTCCCCTTAGTCATTTCTTTTCCAAGCTGAAAAGGGGTGAATTATTTCACCAAAGAGTGAATAATTTAACCAAAATGACTCCTTTGGATTTAGATGGACTAATAACTCTATTTTGGAAAAAACATTTTAGAAGAATGAGACAATAGTTATAAAATAACAGCATGGGAATATTTAACCTTCACTCTTAAAGACAATTCAACTCTGAAAAAGAAGAGATGCTCCAACAGTGTAAAACCTCATTTGAAAAGAACATGACATCTCAGTACAGCTCAAATGCTTTTTAACAATAAAATTTTTCCATTGCAAACAAGAAAAGAAATCTTTCAATTACTTAAACTAAAATATTATATGAATAAGCCTTCATTTATACCAGAATTGGGGGAGAGAAAAAATAAAAAGCTGTTTTGGAGAACAATCATGAGAGAGATTTAATCTTTAGAATTTATATTGCATTTTCTAAAAATAAATTGAATACATTCAATTCTGGTAAAGAGAGAGAAAGAGACATTCAGAACTGAATGAAAAGGGCTGTAAGAATACATGGCTTTATATGACTAAGTGATCTATTTCTTATCTGGCAAAAGAATCACAAGTAAAATGTGTAATGAGGTTATATTATTAAAACAAAAAGTCCTCCTGGAAAAACTCCATAATATACATTTTAATACTTCTGATCTTTGTAGAAAACATATAATGTTCCTTCAGCTGTGGGATTTTATGTGGAAAATAAAGCCCATGATCCTGCAAATATTTGCATGCTTAACTTTAAGAACCTGAGCATTCCCTTGACATTTTTTTTAAATACACTTTTTAATATCATTGGGTGAAGTATTCCAACAGCAGTATTTTTCAGTCTATAAGGAACAGTTTCCCCTGCCCTCACCCTTTTTGTCTTTGGACATTTGAACATCATTGTATCAGAGTGTCTGAGCACATAATCATTTTCCACATTAAGGAAGACACAGGTAAGATATTTAGGTATTTCCTTAGTTATGTATTCTAACCAAAAAATAATCAAGTAAGTTATAGAAAGTTTCAAAAGGCAGCCATCTGATTTTTGGCATGCAATGATGGATAACTCAAATACTAATTAATGTGTGTTCTGTCTACAGCTGAGCAAATAGTGGAAAAAATTGTGAATATTTAGTCAAAAGTGAATTTCAGTTCAACCATATTAATGACCTTTCACAGTCACTTTCCATAAACATTTGAGTCTTGAGATTTATTGATGTGAATATACATTAAATTCCAGTTTTAAGCTTGGATGCTTGAATATTCATAGAAAGCAAATTCTGAGTGATATGTTGGATTGTGGAATTCTTGCTTCACAGCTCATGTGTTATGGCCCTGTTCAAGAAGGTGCTGAGCATAGAACTGTTCTGAGCACCCTCAACTATTAAAATCACTGGGAATTAGGGTGCTCAGCACTTTCCAGAAGGCATTCAACCCCTGGTCTTCTAGGCAGGGAACAGAAACAGTACACATGACTTATTGGTATATAACTAATCAACAGAGCACAAATACCCATTCTCAAGTCTTAGTTTGTTCTGTGTTGATTGGATGATTT
This sequence comes from Sternotherus odoratus, assembly GCA_032164245.1. Lineage (NCBI taxonomy): Eukaryota > Metazoa > Chordata > Testudines > Kinosternidae > Sternotherus > Sternotherus odoratus. Next base: position 55,956,901 of record JAVMKO010000007.1, on the reverse strand, counting down.
ATGTTACTAATCAGAGCACAGACACAATACCAGATGACTTGTATAATCAACCAATACAGTGGAAAATGAAAACATTTGCAGTGGACTGCAAACTAAGAATCATTTGCTGAATAACTTTGTGCTTTATTTTGAATAACAAGTAAATTCAAGGATTTTTCAGACCATCTAACAATTCAGTAAAACATTGATATTTATTGAATAAATTATGTTTTGCAAGTTGTTGGACTAGAATTAAAAATACTTCCAAAGTGAGACAAATTCTCACTCTACAGAGATGTCGATTACATATATAAAGTACATTGATAGTATCCAAAAATAATTAAGAACATTCTACCACAAATTTAGGCAAATTAATGACAGGTGTCATCAGAGACACGAATAGCTAAACTGAAGGGCAGTGAACGCAACAGGCAGCAGTGCCAGCAGAAGAATTACTGCTGTCTTGGGTAGCCACATTCCATTTATTCAGTGCATTAGGGTCTATGGAGGAAATGTAATTTAATTGTGTGCAGTAATATGTCAAAATTCACAGCAGTTTGGAGAGATGGAAAATACTTCTTATATGTAAAAGCCCATAAATCTCAAACATCATTCTGAATAAAATAGTTAATGAGCATTTATTTTTCTCTTTATTCCTTTTTATTTCTTCCGTGGATGATATTACACAGAAATTGGAGAGGGGAAGGAATGATATTCTCTAATCTCACTTTTCTGAATTGCAGGAAGTTAATTTGGGATACACTTCATTGACAAACCACCATGTCCCATGAGAATATCTTTGTTCGGTGCTTCAGAGAAAAGTGAACTGCCCAACTCATCCTCCTTCTCACTGAGACACATGTCAATGTGCCATGAGAAGAAATTCCATCCTGCCACCAAATTAGGTTATCTGTTCAACACTGTGCATTTGAACAAGGATCACCACAGTTAAACCTGAGTTACATATATAACCTGATATGTCATTGGCATCTAAGTAATATCCTTGTTATTTTTCAAACTAAATAATCTTATTAGATCATTGATGCTATTCAAGAAAAAGACCCAACAGACGATCTAGTTCATCTCTCTGCTACTTCCCTGAAAGATTCAGCCTGTATCTTCTGAGTCAAAGAATTCCAGCTACAGTAGAATCTGAGAGTTACAAACACCTCAGAAATGGACGTTGTTTGTTGTAACTCTGAAGTGTTTGTACCTCTGAACAAAACATTATGGTTGTTGTTTCAAAAGTTTACAACTGAACATTGACTTAATAGAGCTTTGAAACTGCACTATGCAGAAGAAAAATGATGCTTTCCCTTTATTTTTTAGGAGTTTATGTTTAACACACTACTCTGTTTTATTTGGTTCTCTATCTTTTTTTGGTGTCTGCTGCTGCTTGATTGTGTACTTCTGGTTTCAAATGAGGGGTGTGGTTTACTGTTCAGTTCATAACTTTCGTGCTCATAAATCTGAGGTTCTACTGTATTGATCACCCAGAGGGTAGAAAGTCTACATTTATTTAATCTGACCATCACTTTGCATTATAGACCGATATCAAGTTTTTCTAGTTGTGGAACTGTATATAGCAGCTTGATAGACCTTACAATTGTTGTACAGATCTACACATGCCCCTTATGTGTAAATATAGGGGCACACACACAAATCTTGTTATTTGGAAGTGAATTCTTATGTCGGATCTATCCTTTAATACTTGGAAAGTGAACCATGGACCCGATTCTCCTCCCTCTTAACCTGTTTTACACTGCTGTAACTCCATTGATTTCAAATACCTAAAAGCCGGCCTTTCCTCTCACACAGTTATAAACCAGGAATAATTCCATTTGATTTCAGTGGAGTTACTCTTGGTTTATAACTGTGTGGGGGGAGCAGCAGGCACACCACACAGACCTCTAAGCAGAGTCTTATTTAAGAGTTGACTGTTTTAATTGCATTTGCATTGTAAATGCTCAGTACTTTCCCCATCTCTTGATTTTTCATTATTAGATCAATAGGCTGGTTGGGACGGTGTCAGGGAGGGTAAGCAAGAGAAAATTACAAGAACTAAACAAATGAAAGAAAACCAAGTTACTCAGGAAGAGCTTCTAAATTGATTAATTTCTTCAATAACAGCTGAACAAATAAGGATGAAACAGATTCAAAAATACAGCCCTGTATATTAACTCACAGGTTGACCCTTGTCTCTGACTTTCTCTCTCACACACATACACTGTTCCTGTATTTTCCTGTCCAATGTTTGTCTAACTAGACTATGATCTCTTTGGAGAAAGGACCAAATATTTGTTAAGATAACAATCACAGGGCAGAATAAAGGTACAAAGAAATAAATTAATGAAATATCTCTCAAGTAGTGTTCTTTCAAACCCAACTTTGCAAATACAAATGTACTGTAATGACACAGTTAAGGACTGTTGGATTTTTTTTAACTGAAAATCCAATTGACCAGAATGATGGTGATTTTTCAACATCAGTGTGTCTGCATAGCGGCAAGAACTGCTATTTATCAAAGTACCTCTCATTTTGAAAAATGGTTAAAGGGGAATGTAGATTGAAGAGTGGTTGATTTATGCCCCATCAAATAGCTTGTTTTTGTACATCTCTTAGCATATCTCAAAAAAGAGCCATGCTTTCTCTCGGTCAGGCGTTAGTGAATTGAAAAATTCCACCAAGCATTTGAATGATCATGAACAATAGCTGAATTCACTGATTGGCAGCAATTCCTTTGATCTTTAGAATGAAAATGCTAGGTTGAATCGTTTATTCTATTGCACAATAATATTAAAACAAGGATCAATAGTGGAAGTGTCCCTTGAAGCATTGGACTAATGTGTAGGATAGCTAATAATGATCTACTGGCAGAGGTGCCAATAAAATAGCATTAATGTTCTTCAGCAAATGGAAACTATGTTGGAATTAGATTTCACTGACCTGGCTGTAATGGTTACAAAACATTCAGTTCCCATTTTGCAGATGCATAAGCTGTTCATAGTGAGGATAGAGTTGGTTTATATGGATCAGATTGGATAGGATTCATTTGATAGCTTTAAAGTGAAAACCTATGTTTATTAGTCTACAATTAGGTTACAGGCAAAGGACTCAGACTTCTGCTGCACCACAGGTGAGGGAGTCTCCCAGTTCTAGTGTAGTCTTGTAATAACTGGGCCACAAATTTACCCTAATTGTGAGCTCAGCTGTGAAAAGTGAGTGAAAGTTCATAAAGAGACACAATATCCTATAACAATAAATGTTGATGAGGGGGACAAAGGTGCAAAAGAGGGCGAGACTATATGAGCACAAACAAAAAAGACTTATTCATAGAACTCAAGTACTATATTAAGATTATGTCTGGTAAAAAAAGAAACATGTGGGACCAGAAATCAATTAACCAAAATTGGTGGGTCAGAAATTAGGCCTAATTGGGAGGACAGAATAATAAGAGGATGGGCTGTTCTTCCTATCACTCTCTTTTGAGATCTGGCTGTGTCTACCTTGCACCACAGTGAGGAATATGGGAATGTGAATTGCCGCACCCATTAAAGTGTTGTCTTGTAACTGCCCTGTGTAGATGCTGCTGGCATGAACTAAAAGGTACCCAGTTCCTGTTAACGTATTCCTGCTTGAAAGAGGACTATCTTATGCTAGTTACCTTTTAGTTCATGCCAGCAGCATCCTCTCAAGGCAGATACAACACAGTATGCTAGTGCACACTGCTATTCATACCCCTCATTGTTTGAATTGCAAGGCTGTGTAGACAAGCCCTTTGAGAGGAAAACTGGTGAAGCAAAGTGCAACAATGGCTGACTGAAAGATGGGAAAACAGCAAGCATTACAATCATGGCTGCTACCCGCACTATCTCTTGGGACACCTGCATCTACTTTAACATCATCGGATTTTCATCCTGATCTGGAGAGACCAGGCCAGAGAGAGTCCGATGACACAGCCACCTTCACCAGCTCTGGCTTAATCCAGACCACCACCTGAGATGTGAGACTCTCAATCTCACCCCTACTTTATTTCTTTTTCCTAGGTTTCTCTTTTTCCCCCTCTATCTAATAAGAGTCTGGCTGAGCAGATTAAAACTGCATATTTTGAAACACTTCTGTAAGCTTGGTGACCAAAAAGTCAGTGAAATGCAATATCCTAAAGATCCTGACTGGTACAAGTTTGGCAGGTCTCAGAATGGCTAATAAGATTGTGTGCCATGCTTGTGTTTTTCCAGCAGAAAGATTGCAAATGAATGTCAACCCCAGAGACAGAAGCTTCAGTTTTTTCTCCTTGCTATTTTTTTCTTTATCAACAACAGCTCCAGCCTATTTCAAATAATTTCATCTTTTTCCCAACTAAAACACTGTCAAACAAGGGGAGAGGGGATTTCTTTCCAAAGATTCTCTCAAGCTAAAAAGAAAGGGATGTCATCAAAAGGAAAGCTTTACTTAATACTTTACATTGCAAATGGTTTAACTGTTTGGGGTTTTTGTTTGCTTGTTTGTATCTTTAACAAAAGCTTAAAAGGTTTGGCATGTTATGTATTCCGTGGTTCAAAACAGGCTGAGATCACTGTATACCAAACTCTTTAAAAAAACTGTTTATTTTTGGACAGTGACACCTTTAACTCTTTGGGCCCATATATTCCATCTATCTTAATACAACAGTTGACATACCCTAAGGTGCTAGAAATAGCTCCCTGATCCTTGTGTCAGAAGCTTAGTTTAGAGCAGCCTTGGGACTGCTCTAAACTATGCCCTCCTGCAACAGCCCCCATGCAGCAGTCTACCAGTTAGGAATTGCTCAGCACAGTGTGCACTAGCCAGTCTCTGTCAGTCCTGTTATGGCCTGTATGGCAGGGTCTACCAGCATGGTCCAGTTATACCAGCTCTTATGCCAACTAAAAATTCTTGTGAAGGTAAGGCTCCGACTCGTATATTTCCAGTCTTATGGCTAAATTAAAAAATAGTATCTCCTTTAAGGATTGTCAGTTGATTTGATGAAACTTAATTTACATAAGACTGTTTTGTTAAATTGGCCGCTAGACAGTGACAGGATTTTTTGGGGGCTTCTGTTTCCTCCTGATCTAATAAAAGAATCACACTTGTTAAATGTGAAAATAAAAATACCCCTTAAAATTAGAGACTGAAATATTTAATGCATCTTTAAAACTGCTCGAAATCCCCACAGGCAGAAAACTAGTAAGAATCATCGAATTTCATAGAGCTGGAAAGGAATCTCTAGTACTATACAAACCATTCCATTTTTTACTTCAAATATTGGTGATATTAAGTATATTTGTAAATGAGCATTTGGAACTACAGAAAATCACAGTCATTATCAAATCTGTCAATAAATATTAATTTGTTTAAATTAGAGGTGACAGCCTGTAATTTTTGGGTGGTGCAGTGTTTATTTGTGGAAAGGCTTTGATATGATTAATTATCCACTGTTGTCAATAAAATAGCCATAGTCCTTTTTAGAGTGAATGATTTAATTCTTTCTTTTTATAAAGATGGTGGTTCATGCCTATCAAAACTGATAAGTCTTCAGAACTTAAGTACCACAGAAAGCGATAGTATTTGCAATTTTTGCTAATGATCTTTTTACAGTCTGCATAATTATTAAAATGCATATGTATGCAAAAGACACTTTTTGTTTAATGGTACTTCGGAAACACAAAATTTGGCAATTAGTAACTGTAGGCAACTAGTTTAATTGCATGCAAGGATGCTTTAACAATATACTGTAATATTATTTTAAATGCAATAAAAACAATAAACATGGGTTTTTTTGGGACCTGATCGAAAGCAAATGCTTTTCAATCTGGCTTTTTTTACATTTTTCCTTTGGATGGCAGGAAACTTATCTACCTTTTAGAACCTGTAAACGTATGGCTGAGCAATCTGTTATATTGTCAAATATTTGCTCTAACCATTGTTTGATTATGGAGATGTAATGAGATCTGTGCCTTCATCACAAATATTAAATGGTAAATGTCAAGTTCTCCTTGTAGGTATTTGATCTTATGCACCATGAAAGAGAATACTATCCCTTTAAGGGACAGACCAGAGCCTACAGCTGAGACAGCCTGGAGTATAATCAAGGATCCTCTGCCCCACCCTAGGGCTGGCCTATTTAAATAGGAACAGGAAGCTGAGCGAGAGGGAATAGAAGTTATGTAGGTTGCTTCTTTGCAGGTTCTTGGCGCCTTATTAAAAAGGGATATGCTATTTGGTGTTGGCTTCTCCTTATCATGGATTGTTCAGGTGAATTTATTGCTGCCCAGTCAGAGGAAATCAAGGTGAGGTACACACAGCAAGTACACCTTAGGCTGCAAGTGTGTGTAGGGACTATCTGTACCTCTGCATGAACATATGATTAACCATTATGATATGTTTACTGAATTGGTGGGGGTCCTATATTTAAAACTATGGCTTTTACAGTACCCTGTGGCAGTACAGGGACATTAAGAGTTGGTTATTGCAGTATCCTTCTGAAATAGATATTGCTGGATAATTCACTTTTGTTTTCTCCTTGGTTTAAATTGCTTTATTTTACAGAGAATCCACTTCTGTTCTGTAGCATGTTGATAACCTTTTAGGATTATTTTAAACAAGGTTGCAAATACAGGCAACTTTTAACATTTGTCCTTTTGCCAGTGGTCTTGGCTCCTGGGAGACATGAGATTCCCTTGGCAAAAGAGCTGAGTCATATCTCTAATTTTTTTTCCCCTCAGGTTTAGTAGCTTTAGGAAAATAAATATTTAAGCTACTAACATAATAGGAAAACTTTGGACTCCATGCTCTGTATCCTCTGTGGCACAGAAAACTGCAGAGAAAAATGAGGCATGAGCTGGAGGAAAGAGACAGATCCCAGGAGAGCATAAACATTAACAGCAGCAGTAGGGTAGGGAGAGGTTGAGCAAGGATTCCTGCTCTACAGAACTTAACTAACAAACAACAATGCTGTCCCAGGGACAAAATGGCTCCAGTGACCCTCCACCACCAACATGGGGAGCAGAGCAGGGCCTCTCAGAGGTGGAGCCACCAGGGAAAAACAATATGGAAATAGATGCAAGAATGAAAACCTGGATGGAAGAGGCAATCACTCAGCCACATGCTCTCCGTTCCAAATGCCATGGCCTGCATTTTTCAAGACCAGAGGTCCACAGATGTATAGGTTTATGCTGGAGTGGCCAGTGATAGGATGGGGCAGAACCATGGTACAGTTACTCTATAGTGAACCTCCTAGACTAGCAGATTTTTCCAGGGAGAATCTGTGGCAGCAATTACTGCTACTGGAAGCATAAATGATCCCCTAGAACATCTATTCTTTCCATACTTAGAGTGGGAGTGGTGCATAATCCCCTGGGGAGCAGCCAATAGTGGCACACGTGAAGAAATCTGGAAGAGAAATCCAGAGAGCTGAAGGCCTCTCCAAGAATGGTCTAGTTACCATGGAGTTGTGTTCTGCTTCCTCTGAAGATCTTCAGTGAGCCATGTGTTTTGCTGAATGTCCCCTACAGCCCACAATATATACTCACCAAAAATTAACCTTATTGAAGGCCAGATTGCATCTATTAGGCACAGTCTCTCTCTGAATGGCAAGGTGCACTAGAGAACGGCACAGGTTTCAACATCTGGGTCAAATGGGGAGTGAGGTTATGATCCTACATCCTCAAAGGGCACCTCAGAGAAAAATGGAAGGTGTAATGGATTATGAGTGCCTCAGTGCTGGGGCAAGTTCGGCACACAATTCTAGGCTTCGCGCATCTAGAAGCTTTATCTCCACTGCTCTTTATCCCCTGTGTGTGTAATGATGTGATCACACACTCATTGCTTGTTTCCTGAGCCCAATAGCAATAGTCCAACACGTGCAGCTGCTTCATGAATGACGAACGTAACCTGGTGGTGTTTCTTTCCATAGCACACAGCAGGGCAAGCACCACAGATTCCTGTTCAGAGCCTGTAATAGACTGCATGATCAGCCACATTGTGTTTATAACAGTGACAACAACTGTAGAGAACAGTGCTGGACTCATCCATTAAGGCACAGATAGCAGGTGCACAGTAAACAGGGACCATTGAAATATGGTGAAAAAAACAGTCGAAAGCCCACAGAATGATGGGACAGAAAAAAACTGCATCATTAAGCTTGCACCCATGATGCACTGTGATCCACTTTGCTTTCCCACAACCCCTAACTGCAGAAAGTGGTGAGTTGCACAGTGAATAGCTACCAACAGTGCATTGCTCTCTCTGTCGATGCTAATTCACCAATTGGGGATGTGTTCCCCCCCCCCCCCCCAAGAGAAGGAGCGATGTGTGAACATGCACAAGCAATGTAATTATAGCGGCTTATGATAATTGACATCACTTGCACCGACTATGCAGACATAGCCTTATTGTATAGACTTTCTGGAACATATAGTCAAGTGAATGCTCTATCCCTCCCAAATTAATACATTGCTTGCACTATGTGAGCTAGCAATCACTACCCAGCTCAGCACAGAATCAAGAAAGCATTTCTATTCAGCAAAGCACATACTTAACACATACTTCACTTTAAGTACTTTTGTTGAATAGGGATGGACTCTAGCCTGTGCTGCTATGCTTCCCTGAATTGGGGCCACATAATTCATAATGACAAGGACAATCATTATATTGAAACTTGTGGCTATTAAACAATAAATTAAAAAAAATACTTACATCTTAATTTACAAATGCCATATTTTTCTCCAGACTCTCAGGGAAATGCAGAAAATAGCCACACTGCCTTACAGAGAAGTTGGATGAGGTAATAATTTCTATTGGACAAGCTTCTGTTGGTGAGACACAAGCTTTTGAACACAGAGATCTTCTTCAGGTCCTCCTGAGCTCTTGGGATCCAGCCTGTACTCAGTTTTCCTTCCAGAGAGAGTGTGTCCAGCAACCATAGTCCATTTCTCTAGCCACTGTGAAATCCCCACTTCTCAAAACCCCACCTTCCCTCTTTGGGCCTGAGTTCAATAATTGTACTGCTCCATGTTTTTTTTTGTTTTGGTTTGTTTTGGTAGAGATCCTTTCTTGTGCCTCTAACTTGGTTTGCTTAGCCAGCTAGGCCATATAAGAAAATTAAGATCTAATGATTGCTCCATTATTTATTAATTAGACCCATTCAGCCTTAATGGATTGGTATCCCAGCACTTTGACTGACATTGCAAACCCATAAAGCACATTTTTGGTTACAGGTCAATGGTAATTACAAAGCACCCCACATTCACAGTTGTACAAAATGTGGAGGGTAAGCATAGTACTGCTAAAGGAATCACGGGCTTTCTATATGTACAATATTAGCATAGGTGAAAATAATACATTAATAGTTGAATAGGGAGACAACTTAAGGTCAGCTTAGAACATTAAATCTTTAGGATGGGATACTTCCTTCACTTACTAGGACAATATACAGCTATGTTCATCCCAGGCTATTATAGCAACAAGGTGGGTGAAGTGAGATATATATTTTTACTGGACCAATTTCAGTTGGGTAAGAGAGAGAAGCTTCTGAGCTTACACAGAGCTCTTCTTCAGGAGGACCAGTCAATCAAAAGTCCTGGCTGGCTGAGCAAAACAAGTCAGGGGCACAGGTAAGGCTCTCTTAAAAAAAAGACATCAAGCAATACCATTACTGAATTCAGCCACAAGGAGGGAAGGTGGGGATTTGAGAAGTACTGGCTGGAGAAATGGACTGTGGTTGCTGGAGCACACTCTCTCTGGAAGATAAACTGAGTACAGACTGAGTTCCAAGATGGCCAGGGCTTACTAAAAGAATGTCAATAGGGTCTTTTAAAACTATGTTTAACTCATTTTCATTTTTTAAACCAACTAGGTCTTAAACTATGTCCCTTTCAAGTCATTGTTTAGTTTAGGATGATTGAGATTAAATATTATAATAATGAATGATAACATCATCTTGATTGATTTTAGAGCCAGATTTTTAAAGGTCTTTTAGGTGTAGATGCAGACTGAGGATCTGAGCCTAGGGACCTATCTGCATCTTTAGGCACCTAAATACCCTTGAAAATCTGGCCCCTGTGGATGTTGCTTGTTTTTATTGAACAGTCCACATTTAAGCATGCACAATCCAGGCATCATAGCATAATATCAACACACAGTATCAAAAAAAGAAAGAATGTGGATTTTTATAGCTGCTTTCATTCTTACTATTGCTACAACCGACCCTGCTAGTAGTAATGCTGTATGAAATAAAGCAGATACCATGGATATCTTATTTCTGTTTGGCTTGATAATTTCACAAAGTAAATCCTTTTGGGGATGCAGTAAAGCACTATACTATACACTTTTTCATTTCAACCAACATATTGAATTCTTGACACTTCAGGGAAGAATGCAAAAATAAAATCAAGTTTCAGAAACAGATTTACATTATTATATTTATTTTGCTAGTTGTGTGTAAATAAAGAGTCCAAATGTCTGTATGGAATTTACTGAGGAGATGCTGGCACTTAATGAGAGACATAAACATAACTCCCTCCATAACAGAAGCTCTAATTTTAACCAGACATCCTCAGGGTAGGCCGTTCTATACTTTTTATGAAGTGCCTGAAACGCTCATCTGCTTCCTAAATGTTTATAAACGTGGATTGTTGCTTTCTGGGTATGCAGTGTGTATCCGAGGTCATACATAATATTGCAAACCAGGGAAACCAATTAGATTTATCTTCCTGCTGCTAGCCTTTGGTTAAAAGTGTGAGGTTGTCTTCATGTTTCCTGAATGCTCCATTAGATCTCAGTCTGACTCCAATGTAAGTCAAAGTCAAAAATCAGTTGCTAAATTATTCCACATTCTTCCTTGCCAAATGTGTGGAAGAAGTCAGTAGAAGTTATACATACTGATGGGCCAGCTCTTTAGTTAGTGTAAATCAACATAGCTCCACTGAAGGTTTACATTTATTTGCTTAGGAACTCACCTTCAGAGGCTATTCCAGGTGCAACCAAAGTAAGGGCGTCCTTAGAAACAAAGCTCCTCTAGCAGCAAGCTGTCCATGGGTTGATGAGAACCAGTAGAAATGGGCAGCAGAACAGAGAGAAAAAAAGTCCATTTAGGTATGTTGCCTTCTCCAGATTCCACAAGATCTGTGCAGAACTTTAGGGGATCCCATTGATTCAAGGAATGAAAAGGAGCTTCTGTGTAACAAATCACATCTCACTCCCCAGTGAAATAATTCAAAATACTCTGGTTGAAACTTTTCCTCCTCCCCATGCCAGCTGTGACTCCAGAGGGGACAATGTGACCTGGAATTATTTAAAATTGCTCAAATCCAGAGAGGAATCTGAGAAACTTTGGAGGGATCTAACACTAACTGAGTGGTTAATGATAGATAAAATTCAATTCAGATAATGCACAGTGGAAGAAATTGTTGAAGCACTTATATATACTGTAGGTTCTCTAAATGAATGGTAATGACTCAAAAGACTTGATAAGTCTTTGTTCTGTGCCCATTAGAAGTAATATATAATGGACTTAATGGTATTATAGTATTATTATTTATCAGTGATACACCCCAGGAGCTCTGTCATGGGAAGCTAGCTGTAAAATATAGTTGGAGTCCCATGAGAGGCCTCTTTTATGGAGCATACCCAGATGTATTGAATTAGCACTTTTTCTTGTTCAGCCCTGCACACTTTTAGGGTTGTGCAGTCTACTCCAGATCTCTAGGGAAGCAGGAACATGGGCAGTTTGTGTCACCATATCCCAATTCCAAGTGAGTTTACCTCCTCAGGAGGCTATAGCCTGGGGTGACTCAAACACTAGGACAATTTTGTTCAGAAAAGAGGCAAATGGGAGGCCTAAAGAGGTATACTATACCAAACAATGAATGATACAGAGAGGGTAAACTGGAGCTTCCTATTTACACTCTTAGAATAAAAGGATAACGGGCCATTCAAGAAATTAAAAGGTAACACATTAAAACAGCATAAAAAGAAATGCTTTTTCACACAGTGCAATGTTGTGGCAGTGAATTTCACAGGTTCAGATTATTATTGATGCAAAACATTCAGTAGGATTCAGGAAAGAATTAGACATTTAATGACTAAGAAACTATCAACTATGGCTATATTAAGATAATAATGTACAAGGAATACCAATTTTCATGCTTCAGGAAAAAGCCAACTACTAACAGCTAGGGTTAGAAAGAGACTTCATAGTCATGTGATAAACACTTGGAGAAGGGGGAGTTATGCCTTCTCTTAAAGCACCTTCTGCTGGTCTCCACTGGAGACAGGATGTCAATCTAGATGGATTACTGGTGTGATCTGACATATCAGTTTCTTCCTACATTCCTAAACATAAATGTATTGTTGACTCAGAATGCAGCAGGTTGATCTATTTAAAATACAATTTCCATATAGTGACTTTTTAGAGTACCCCCTTGTCTTCCACTGCCCCTAGTTTTCACATGATTGTGGCATGAAAACAATCATTATAACGCAGGAAAAAATAGGCCTCCTATTTATGTATGATTGCTCTACACTGCTCTGATAGCACAAAGGGACCATAGTCAGGTAACTATGGATTTCCTGGCTCTACACATCCCCTCCTTGGACCTCTGGTATAGAAACTATGTCAGAGATGTGGCCAGAGCAGGAGAGATGCTGTAGCTCTGGTGATCCCCAGCTAATATAATGGCCCCTCAGAATAGTATCACTATCCCAAAGACTGCTTTATCTTGTACTGGTGATCAAAGAGTTGCAAAGATGGCATGTTGACACTTTGTTTTATCTCTCTTCCTTCAGCTCAGCACAGTTGGTCAGACCCAAGGATTTGAATCTATATCTGAGGTTCATGTGAGAATATTGAGAGACGAGGTAATGCTGAATGTAGAACTAGAAGAAACTGTGTTATCTGAAAACTTTACAAAGCAACATTTGTTCAGACCAATAATAAGAATTCATTTTTACAATCCTTAAGCCAATTTATAGGTACTATAAACTATTAGAGTAGTAATGCCTGGCATTTTTTATAGTTGTATATAAAATGTTTTCTTCTCTGCAGCAAATAAAACTAACTTGCCTACCTTCAGCAATATGCCTTTACATTAAAAGTAGACTGCATTCAGCAACCCAATTCTACAAAATTGCTGTAACAGAGCAACATTATTGTTAACTCTCTATACAGATACTTAAGACAAAAAGCAAAACGCAGACAATGCATAATATGCTGCAATTTAATAGAAAAAAATCTCTCAAAACCACTCATCTGAAAAACACTTTAAATATTATGGGATGTTCTTAAGTACATTACAGTTCCTTACAAAAAAGAGCACAAGAAACAGACATTGTCTACTTGATGTCTACATTTTGGAGCCAGCTCCCGAGCCTGGGTTGATAGACGAGAGCTAGTGAGGCTTGCGCTCTAAAAAATGGGTGTATAGACAATGCTTTGAAGTTGCAGCTCAGGCTGGAAACCTAGAGAGGGTGAAAATGCTGTCAACACAACTATTTTTAGAGTGCTGGTGTGAGCCGTGCCAACCCAAGTCAGGGAGGCTCATTTCAAAATGCTGAGTAGTTGTACTCTTAGTGATACTGTCCAGACTGCCTGACCCCTCACCCATTTCTGCACCTAAACTCCCTCCCGAGCCTGCACTCCGCCCTCCCTCCTGCACCTAAATGACCTCTCGGAGCCTGCACCCCACACTCTCTCCCTCATTTCAACCCCCTGCCCACATCTGTTGGAAGTAATTTAGGGTGGAGGAGAGACAGCGACACAGGGAGTGGGGATGGAGTGAGCAGGGGCCAGGGCCTCATGGAAGGGGTGGGACAGGGGGCAGGGCAAGGGTCTTTGGATTTCCACAATTAGATAGTTGGCAACCCTGCCGGGTGGGCATGTGAAAGCTGTGGCTGTACCGGAAGAGTATGCCCAGCAGCACAGCCAGCAGCTCACTGGGCATTAGCCAGTGCAGGCACAGCACTGCCCAAATATCAGGCGGACTGTCTACACGTGGGCACGGCTTATGCGTGTGTGTGGGCTCATTGGCTGTTCTGCACTGGGCATGGAATTGCTGTTGGCGGGCCTGTCTCCGGAGCAGGACCATGTCTTATTTATTGAACTTTGCTGAGCACAGTGGAAAGCTGATCCTGGCCAGAACATTGAGGCACTATGATAATACACATGATGCTGTGATGTTAAAATTTGAAGAGGAACCAGCTGCTTGAAGACAGCTGGTCCAGAACTTCTAAAAAAAATACCAATGGACTTCTTAAATATTATTTTCTAAAGCTGAGGAAAGATTCCTCACCTCAACTTGCCTATACCTACTTTTTACTGCTATTTTTACTGCCATTTTGCCTTCCTTACATTTTAATAATATCATTAGTCTGGACAGTAGCTTTACAGACTTTAAAAATAAAATAATAATGTAGTCATTGGGGCAGATTTTCAAAGGTATTTAGGCACAAAAAGATCCAGATAGGCACCTTCTGAGATTTTCAAAATTGATTTTAATGGGAGTTAGGGGCCTATGTGCTTTTGAAAAATCCCACTAGGTTCCTATCTGCATCTTTAGGTACCTCAATAACTTTAAAAGTCTGAGCCCTGAACACCTTTTAAAAAAATCTGGCCCATAGTTCCTTCCATAAATCAGGATCCTACAGATTTGCTTCAAAGGCTTGACATACCAATTACATGAGGGAAGGGATCACTCTACCCACTACGAAAATGCAGTCATATCTGAATGAAAGATGACAGCTGTTTAACAGCACACAGTCAAATGTTTGAGAGGAAGTGCATGCTTTAATCAATATATTTATTTGAATAATTAAATGCATTAATATAACAGCTGTTTTGACTTTCCGGGAGGAAGCAGGAGGAGCAGGAATGTGGCACGCTCAGAGGATGAGGCAGAGAAGAGGCAGGGCAGGGGCAGGAACTTGGGGGAAAGGGGTGAAATGGGGATAGGACAAGGGTGGTACAGGGGTGGGTGGACATCCACTCGGCAGAGGGGAAGTCAGTGCCATAAGCAAGTGGTGGGTAGGGAGGGTGAAGAGGCAAGCATTGGGTGGGGGCCTGAGGAGGGACACAGCAAGCCAGTGGCGGGCTGGAGGATAGGAAGTGCATGGTGTTGGGGGAGTCAAGTGGGAGGGGGGCCTGGGGCAGAGTGGGGGCAGAGTCTGGGAGTAGAAGGGTGTGGACTGTGGGCAGGGCCAGCAGCACCCCAATGTGTCCCAATCTTTCAGTGTTGTGATCTGGTCACCCTAGCCTGCATCTGCAAATCCTAACTGAGGGTAGGGGCACAGAGTAGAGGAGTGCCATCTCCAGAGCACATTTCCTCAGTTTGCATGGTCCCATGTAAGCCTAATTTTGCTTTTTCCCAAAGGTAAAAGTCAAGAAAGTTCCATTAATTTTAATGGATAATTTAGCAGTCTCGGTCTTTTACTGGCACTCAAGATCTGTCACTCTTTGGAGTTAAGACTTATGGAAGTGAAAGTTTTGTTTCCATTGTAGGCAAGATGAGTTCTACAATTTACACAGGGAAGGAGGAATATAAACCCAGAGCAGCCTTTTCAAAAACTGTATATGCTAAAATAATTGCAGAATGTCACCATTTTGTTTACTGTTCATTTTCTTTCTTCAGCTCCCAAACAATAAATCCGTATTTCTAACAAGCTTACAAACTTGTATTTAGCTTTCATACCCACCTCAAACTCTCATACATTTCAGCAGGGCTGGCGACAGGGGGGTACTACGGGTACAGCTGTACCGGGCCCCGGACTTTAGGGGGGCCCCCTTAAGTCCGGGGCCCGGTACACAGCAGTACCCGTAGTCATCCCCCCTTGTCGCCAGGCCTGGAGAGCGGGGAAGGGGCGGGGAGGGGGTGCGGCTCTCCTCCGGACGAGCGCGCATGTCCCTGGCAGGAGTAGTGAGCCCGGCCGGTGGCAGCGGCACACCACCACCTGCAAAACGGGTGAGGGCGGGGAGGCTCTGCAGCACGGTAGGGCTTCCCCCTCTGGGTCCGGGGGAGAAAGGGTACAGGGGGGGGAGGGGGGGGAGAGAAAGAAAAGGCGCGGGGGGGAGAGAGAGAAAGGGAACGGGGGGGGGGAGAGAGAGAAAGGGTGTGTGTGGGGGGAGAAAGGGCGGCTTGCGCTGCTCCCGGGGCTCGCGCTGCCGCCAGCCGCTGTCAGCTGGGGAGTGGGGAGCGCCGGCTGGGCTGGGTTGGGGCCCCCCCCCCAGCTGGGCTTCCCCCCCCCCAGGCGGTCAGCTGGGGGGGAGCGCTGGCTGGGCTGGGGGGGGAGGGGGCGGCTGGGCTGGGGGGGGCCCAAACCATCAGAGTAGGGGGCCCCCAAATTTCTGTCGCCGGCCCTGCATTTCAGCTTTAATCCAGTTTTATCTCAATTCAGCAATGAAGGAATTTGCAATGTGTTTCAATGAGACATTTAAAATGTCACTTGTAAGTTTCTTAAATCTCATTCAAATATACCATCAGCCCTGTACTCTCCAAATATCTGAATGTTAAAAATGTCAGGACTGTTCAGTTCTTGGGGGGGGGGGGGGGATCAAACTGTAAAGATTTCATTAGCAATCAATTTATTAGTTTTGCAATTATTGTTTTTAATTATTAACCTAGTTTACTGTACCATTGCCAGATTTGTCATCTATAAGTTCAAGGACCATTCCAGTTATTCCGACACTGGTCCTGCTGGAGCTTAAGTTGCATTGTTGCAGTTAGTGACATAGCTGTTAGATGTCCTTGTCCTCTGTCTAAGCTCCAGTGTTCTTGTTTGAATTCACAACTGCAATTCAGCTATACTTTAACTAACCACTTGAACGGTGGTTATAAGTGCCTTAAACAGTCTACCCTTGTAACAGAGAATTTACTTACAAATTACACTTACTTTTGTGAGACTTTAAATATGACTTCTTCCCACCAAGTTATCATCTTTCTGCTACCTCAGAGCTAGACAAAATTATTTTTGGTGGTGTCACTCCGTAAATTTAATAATGCTTCCAGACAGTGCATACGTGACACAGAGGCCCATTTATGGCTCACTACTCTGTGTCTGAAACTAATGTCAGGCCTAACGTGCTCACTGATATATACCCAAAAGGTGGCATATAATAATATTACTGGAAAACTAGCATTCGCTGGTCATTAATATTCTTGCATGATGTATGTATAAAGAATTAAGAATATGCATTAGAATTACATTCTTAATGTGTGTTTGGTAAGCAATGTCCAAACCCAATCTGCCTTACACAATGGAATGTGTATTTGTCTGAACAACTTGGTAGTCAGGCAGAGATAATGAAGGCATGTTTACATAAGAAGTAAACAACGCCATCAAGCTACTGAGGGGTGAGATAGCCTCTTAACTGTAAAGACTGGGGTGAAACTCAAATAAGTAATTTAATCAACCCAGTGTATACAAAAGTATTGTATTATAAAAGTGTATCATGTAAGGGCTTTTATGAAAGTCCTTAATATAATTTGAAAGGTATGTATTAACATGATATTAGGAATTATGGCTAATCATTAATATTACAGTAAAACCTCCATTTAATGGAATAATTCGGGCGAGGGGGTGTCTGTTAAATCAAAAAGTCCGTTATTTAATAATAATAAAAAAAAGAGCTGTCGGAGCAGCAGCCGGCCCGCCACAGGGTCGGGGCGGCAGCTCCTCAGCCCGCTCGCTGCTGGGACCTGGGCGGCAGCCGGGACCCGTCAGCCAGCCCGCCTGGCTGCTGGGACCCGGGCGGCAGCTGGGACCCGGCAGCCAGCCCGCCCGGGTCCCGGCTGCTGGGACCGGGGTGGCAGCCAGGAGCCGGCAGCCAGCCAGCCCGCCCGTAGGCGGGAGCCGGCAGCCAGCCCGCCCGCTGGCGGGAGCCGGGAGCTGGCAGCCAGCCCGCCCGCTGCCTGGACCCGGGTGGCAGCCGGGAGCCAGCCCACGAGAAATGGATTTCGGATGCATCAGACTTGCTCAGAAATTTTGTCCGTTGCATCCGAAGTCCGTTAAATCGAGGTCCGTTAAATCGAGGGTTTACTGTATGCTTTAAAGTATGTGACCAATCAAAGGGAGAGAAACAATTCTCTCCAGATTGAGGGAGGGCAGCTATCTACTTTTCTCCCAGTGAAAATAAGCAAAGTGTGACCACAAACAATGGAAACCTCATTTACATATGAAGTCCACAGGAGAGGAAGAAAAGCAGGAGATCATCCTGCATCTTGGGTCCAAAACAATGAGTTTGATAAGATGTAAGATGAGAGAAGCAGCTATCTGGCATCCACACTGGAGAGAGACAGGGGGACAAAGCTCTTGCAAGCTGAGAAATATGGGTCTTTCGACCAAGGGGGCAGAAGTCTCCGGGAACTGAATATAGGTGAGAAACATGCTTAGGCAAACATCTTTCTCCTAAGTAAACAGGGGAAACCAGATTGGTATGAAATCTATCTCGAACAAGACTGTAGTTTAAGTCTTCGCCACTTGAAAGCATGTTTTACTCTTGTTTGTAACCATTTTGTCTTTCTGCTTTGTACTGGAACTCACTGAAAATCTCTCTCTGTTAATAAACTTATTTTGCTGTTAATCAAATACCGCATTGGTTTGGTTTAGAACTGAAATTATTGTTAGCTCCAGTTAAAGTAGTAAGCCATGATTTTGTCTCTTTAAAGAAGCAATAAACCTTATTACTCCTCTGAGTGTTCCAGAAGAGGGCTGTACACTTCAGGGCTGAGGGTTTTGGGGAAATTTAGGACAAGGGGTTTATTGGGATTGCCCTGCATATAGTAAAAAAAACTAGGATGGGGCTGTTGTGTTCCTGGCAACCTGCTGCGGTCAGAGTGCTGAACCAGGACTGCACAGCACACAGATGCTCCGGCAACTGCATGGTTATCTGTGGGCTGTTGGTGTCTGGGCTGTGAACCACCACAGCAGAGCACTGAAAGCACCCAGGGTTACAAGGCAGGCAGTAACACAACTTCTCACTGGTCTGAATTGCATCCCAAGACATGCTAGCATAATATTTAAAATCAGCAGGATAGATTTACTCAGTCTGGCACAGTAAATTACATGTCCCGTCACCAGCACATGCACTTGGGGGATTCACCCTGATGAAAGACAGGCAATATTTCCACCTTTTCTCCCTCAGGGTTTCTGTTCAGGAAAGCATCTCAAAATTGTGTCTGACAAAAAAGCCCCAGTGGCAGAGATGTCTAAGATACATTAAAATAGCATATACCCTGTCCTCCCTGGCTGTGAACTATTTGTTTTTGAGTCTATGTTGCACACTTCTGGGCCTCCCAATGAGGAGAAAGTAGTAGCTGTTTTCTGTCACTACAAACTCTCCACCTCAAAAGTATTTCTGTCAATAGGGGCCTTGCCAGAATCCACACCAACTCCTTGCAAGTGAACTGGGACAGTCACTTTGTATCTATAAAATAATATTAAATCATAATAGAGTACAATTAATAGGTTTAAATAGAAATGTAAATTTCCTTCCCCAACCCCTCCAGATCAAAATAATTAATTATACATTATTTAAATTATCTTAATCCAATTAGAGTTTAATCTAGTTGAAAATCTAGTCATCTCAGCCTCTATCATACACAGTATAAACAATTTAATCAAGTGCTTCCCTTTACCCACTATCATCATCTTCACCTTTCTCAGGTTTTGCTACATCCAAATATTCTTTATTCATCCACTGGTGCATATTGGAGATGCTGCTCTTAACATTTAATACAAAGTATAATTGGGGTTGCTTGCCATCAGCATGTTGCTGGCATAGGCACATTTATACTCTAGCAGCTTGGTATGGGTATTAAATAAGATGGGAAGAAAGGGTTGAGCCTTTTAGAACTCTGGAAGCAAAGGAGCAGTTCCCCATGATAACCCTTTAGAACAGTGATGAGCAACCTGCAGCCTGTCAGGGTAATCCGCTGGCAGGCCATGAGACCATTTGTTTACATTGACTATCCGCAGGCACAGCTGCCTGCAATTCCCAGTGGCCACAGTTTGCCATTCTTGGCTAATGGGAGCTGCCAGAACAATCAAAGCTATTTTGGATTATTTCCATTAAACTCTGGTACATCCCTATGTTATTAGAGAGCAGCATTCTACAAATGACTGAAAGGAATACTATGGAGAGATCCAATAATGTGAGTATAGTTGTATGTTCCTTGGCCATAAAGGAGATAATCCACGAGCATGAGCAATACAGTCTGTTGGACCTGGGTCCAGTATCCCTCCCACAAGGCTGGGGGAGGGGCTTTAGTAACGGGCAGGCTTAGGCCCGCCCACCTCCTGGGAAGCCAAATAGTAGCAATACAGTCTGTATGCCATATGCTACCTGAAACTTGCCTGAGAGGGGTCTGTGATCAGTTCCAGGAGGCGTTACACTGAGAATGCCATAGTCAGGGCAGACTTCAAAAAATATGGCAGACAATCCTCCAAAACTGGTCGTTTATTCTATAACTAGATTCACCAAGCCAGTAACAAAAGAGAATCTGCAGTACCATACTGGCTAACCAGAAGTCAAACACAGTCCCTTTCAGGCATTCCCACCCTTGGCTCCCATCCAGATAAACAAGTCTAAAAGGGGTTATTGAAAACCTAATGTGATGTTCACCATATGTGATGTTCTATCAATCCCAAAGGATTAGACACTTACCCTCATAGCAGTATGTAGTTCAGATCTTACCCAAATACCATGCTGTCATCCAATCCTTAGTCGACTAACTAAAGGTTAATTAATAAAAGGGGAGAGTTATACATGGTTATTTGATAATATACAACTATACAAATGATTGCAAAGTCCTTATACCAGGTTGGTAGTAATAATGGGGTTCAGACTGCTAGCTTCTAAAGTCTCTCTGGTGACTTCCAAAAGACTGGAAGGTTCTCAGACCAGATTTCAAGATGCTCCTTTTAGTTGTAAATCCACAGTCCAGAGAATTAGAGCAAAAAGAGGCAAAATGAAGGAGACTCAGAGGTTTGGTGCCAAACATTACCAAGATCCAGCTTGCCTTCTAGGTGTGGGATCAACAGTGTTTCGCAGCCTCATGCACGGTCATAGGTCCGGAATGCTTTGGGTGCACTAGGAGGGGCTGATACATGTGGTCGCAGTTCCTACCACGAGCCTTGGGGGGCGAGAGACAAACCCTGAATAATGGATGCAGATCTGGGCTGCGGCAGTGTTCGTGCTCTGGGGGCCAGGGGCGGGTAGTTGTACGGGGCACAGTGAGGCTTGTTCCCTAGGGGTGGATGGACCGTGCAGCAGCGGGAGGAGGTGAGAGCCGCAGGCAGGCGGGATCCAGATACCAGATATCCAGATCCAGTTCGGGGCGGATCCCCCTATTGCACCGCCCCCCGACTCTCTTCCCTGCGTCCGCAGAGCCCGGCCTGGCGCCTGCACTCAGCGAGCGCCCTGCCCCGTCCCCGCGCCCTGCCGCGCGCCTTCAGGCCTGAGCTGCCATCACGCATGCGCTGACCCCAGTTTAGGCCGCGCCTCGGTCACCTGCTAGCAACAGCGGCGGCCGGGGAGCGTCCATGGCAGCGGCGGCCCGGCCGGACTCGGAGCCATGACGAGAACTTCCGCTTCCTCTGCCGCAGCTGCAGGGCCCGGCCGCGCCTAGGCCGTGCCCGGGCCGGGCAGGGAGGGGGCGCGATGCGGCCGGCGCTGCGCTGGGTCCTGGCCGGTCTGGTGCTGGGCGCGCTGGGCGCGGAGGCTGCCGCGGCGATCAGCGAGACCCGCTCGACGCTCCCGCGAGGCAGCACCCCCGGCGAGGCGGCGCGGAGCGTCAATGGCAGCAGCAGCCTGGCCGTGTCCGACCCGCCCGAGCGGAACCAGCCCATGACCCAGCGCGCCCTGGCTGTGCTCGTGGTGGCCAGCGCTGCCCTCATCGTCTACTTCGTGATCCGGACCGTGCGGTGAGGCGCCCGGCGGGCGGGGGCCACAAGCCCGGGCGGGTTCTGGGCCGGGTGGGTGCAGCGCGGCTGGCCGTGGGGTGCGAGGGTTTCTGCTGCACACGCCGCGGGGAGGGGGGTCGCTAATGAGCGCTCGGGGGAGAGGTTCAGGAGCCAAACACCCTGACCCGGACATCTCGAGCTGTGCATCCTCTGCAGGAGAAAGGGCGCTGGCGCTAGTCTTGGACCCTCCTGTGCCCATCCCCTTCGGTTCCTTACCTGTCTTGCCTTCGCACTGATGACAGGTAATTTGGCTAGGGAGGAGCAGCCCTTTGCCATCTGCCTTGGACTGAATGTCACGTTCTGATACGTTGACAGCATAGCTAGAGATACAAGCTCACGTGTGAATCCTCAAGCGCCGGTGGCACATTTTACACCCATTCAGAGTCTTGGTGTAAGACTCCTCCTTGTTTTGACCAAGTTCACTCCTGTCTTTGACCCTCTGTGCGGGTCTACTCACGAATGTGTCTACTTGTCTTCACTTGTAACGTCCCTGTGGAGAAACATCCATTTAAATGTCCTTTCTGGCATATCTTGGCCTGCCTTTTGAGACTTGGGGCTAGTCTACACTACTGCTTAAGTCAATGTAACTTACATCACTCACTTGTCTGAAAAAGACAAGTTACAGTGATTTAAACACTATCCACTCCAGTCCTAGTATAAGGGCTGGTCTTCACTAGAGCCGGCAGGGATTGATCTTTTGGTGATTGATTTATCGCGTCTCATCAAGACGCGATAATTCGATCACCAGCGGTGCCCCCGTCGACTCCGGAAGTCCAGCTCGCCAAAAGATGCTAGCTGGAGTCGACGGGGGAGCGTGCCGCAGCCTGCCACCGCCGTGGGGACGGGCGGTAAGTCTGCTGTAGATGCGCAAACTTCAGCTACGTCATTCACGTAGCTGAAGTTGCATATCTGCAGTCGATTCCAGGCTGTAGTGGGGACCAGCCCTAAGATTCAGTGTAGAAGATACCATCAAAGATGCTTAGTTTTGATGTTCTTACATTGTGGATGTGTGCCTCCACAAATAATATGCTTGTTAACAGCAAAAATGGTTTTAAATACATAAATAAATGATAGAGATGAGAAATAACAGATGTCAACTCCATTGTCCTTCTGCAAATTCATGTACAAAAAGTACTTATCTCTCTCCAAAACTGCAAAGTTTCAAAAAGTTCAGTGAAAATTTCTGGAGGCGGAATAGATCTGGACAAGTTGAAGATAAGATAAATGTGAGACGCAAGGGACGTATGTTTGTTTTGCTAAAATAATATGTTTGCTGTTGAAAAAAAAATCTAGAACATTTAATGTTGTTGTTTTAGTTACCGAATGTTCCGGCGTATAGGACGACTTTTTTGAGACTATTTTCCTGGCTTAAACTCAGGGGTCGTCTTATACGCCGGTAAAAAAAAACACCACACACAAAAAGCGCGTGCGCCCCGCTCTCCTGTCCTCGCCACGGGCGGGCTGCTGGGAGCGCCCCGCTCTCCCGTCCCCGCCGCGCAGCAGCCGCGGCGGGGACGGGAGAGCGGGGCGCTCCCAGCAGCCCGCCCGCGGCGGGGACGGGAGAGCGGGGCGCTCCCAGCAGCCCGCCCGCGGCGGGGACGGGAGAGCGGGGCGCTCCCAGCAGCCCGCCCGCGGCGGGGACGGGAGAGCGGGGCGCACGCGCTTTTTGTGTGTTGGTTTTTTTCAGGGTTTTTTTTTTTTTGTAATCCGGCTTTTTTACTGGAAAACTCGGGGGTCGTCTTATACGCCCCGTCGTCCTATACGCCGGAACATACGGTAAATAAAATGTCTGTCTGGTGATGTTCTCCTCCTAAAACAGCATGCCAAGAAAATCCTCCAAATAATGATTAACCTGTTGGAGATAGTTCATCTCCCAATGACTTCACAAAAATCTGCTTCAATTACCTTTGGTAAATGAAATAAGTAATCATTAGTTTTCTGATATAGCTGTAAAACTAATCTGAAAAGTTTTCAAAATAAATCACTGTTTAAAAATATATAGTGTGTACCTTCTAAAAATGAAATCTACATTTATCTTGGAGCTGTGAAGAAAATATATTAAGGTTATAACAACCAACAAGAATGCATTTTTATGTAGAAATACATGATTAAATCGAGTCTTCCTTACTAGTCATTTAAATAATGATTTAAATCAAATTGATTTCAATAATCAAATCCACCCTAATTTGTTTGCAGGACTGAGGCCTTATGTGTCATTTTGGAATAAAAACTTGAGCATTTCCCTCTTGGACAGAGGCGACTAAGGTTTTTGCTGCCCTAAGCACAGAAGTTCTGCAGCACGCTTGTAGGAGGTCCGTGGCTGCCGCGGATTTGGCGGCGTTTCTGCAGGAGGTCCATGGGTCCTGCGGCCTTGTCATCCCCGCTGTCAAAATGCCGCTGAATGCGCGGGAGCCTCTGACCTCCCACTGAAATGCCGCCAAAGACAGCCTGACTGCCGCCCTGATGGCGAACGTCAGGCCGCCCCATCTGCGGCTTGCCATCCCAGGCATGCGCTTGGAGTGCTGGCCCCCCCCGAGCTGGGGGGGGGCTGCTCTAGGGTCAATTAAAGTAAGTGGAATTTAGGGACCCTTGGCATCTCATTCGACTGAGTGTATAATATGTGGATCTGTGCAAATAATTGTTGTGGTGAGGAGGGGGGATTTGGTGGGTGTTTTTGTTTGGTGGTTGTGTGGTGTTTGTTGCTGTTTTTTTGTTTTGTTTTGTTTTTTGGTTTGCTGGTCAAATGAAAACAATCATCTTACATTGACCTAAAATAACTTTTTTGTGGTGTGTTCTCTTCAAAACAAAAATGTGGCACAAAATTAGGTTTCATCAAATAAGTTTTGTTTTCCAGCATTTTTAACGGTTTTATTTTTTAATTAAGAACAGAACAAATTTTGGAAATGCCATTCACAAACCTGGTGTTGGGGCTGCTGCAATTATACCCTATAGCCTTGTGTCATAAGTATAAAGTAGGGTAGAATTACCCCTCTGCTATGTACATTGGCCAACCCGTCAAGTCTCTATGCAAAAGAATAAATGGACACAAATCTGACTTCAGGAATCATAACATTCAAAAACCAGTAGGAGAACACTTCAATCTTCCTGGCCATTCCATTAAAGATTTGATGGTGTCAATTTTGAAACAGAAAAACTTCCAAAACAGACTCCAACAAGAAACTGAGGAACTGGAATTAATTTTCAAATTGGATACAATTAACCATGGGCTAAATAGGACTTGCGAATGGTTCTCTCATTACACTAATTGATTGCATTTCCTGAGTTAATTTACCTGACACAGAAATCCATTTCAAAAGGTATTTTTTTCTCCTGCTGATAATGGCCCATCCAGATTTAACATCCTCTTAGAATTGGTATGCTAATGTACAACCTTCCCCCCCCCCCTTTTTTTTCTGTGTGTATAAATGCATCTTACTTCTGTTCTATGTTCTATGCATCCGATGAAGTGGGCTATAGTCCACGAACACTTATGCTGAAATAAACTGGTTAGTCTCTAAGGTGCTACAAGTATTCCTCGCTTTCTTTACAGATACAGACTAACATGGCTGCTATTCTTGAACCTAGAATTACTGTTTACGTGTAAGGGGTTAAGCTAAGGGTAACCTGAGAGGGGGATAGGGAGCAATAGGAACTGGAGATGCTAATCAACCTGGAAGGCAAAGAGAGTTTTAGTTTCGGTTTCTCTCTCTGTCTGTTCTCTCAGGCTATGGGATGAGCCATACCTATGTCTTTTACTCTGCCTATCTATAATCTTCTAACAAGTCAAATTCCGCAGTAAGTGAATTGTATGCTTGAACTGTATCACTTGATAAATTATCCAGTGTGTTCTTTATACTGTTAAGCAGGGGTCTCAAACATGCGGCCCGGGGGCCGCATGTGGCCTGCGAAGCCCTTCCCTGCGGCCCGCCAGGCTTCCTGTTCCCCCCAAAACAGTTTGCGGGAGGGAGGGGCCAGAAGCAGAGGCTTCTCTGCTGCCTGGCTGGGCCACGCGTGTTTCTAGCTCTGGACTTCCTATATTGCTCTTGCTTTGTTTGCCAAACAGCTGTTGGTGGTGCCTAGCGATTTCCAGGAGGGAATGGGGAGCTGCGTGCTTAGAGGAGGAGGTGGGGCAGGGGTGGAAGACTCTAACTGCTTGTTTTCCATTGTGTAAATTCAGGCTTTGAATCAGGAAAAGTCTCAGGAAAAGTGAGGTTGTTTTTTTTTCCCCCCTCAAGCTTCTCCTGGGTAAAGGGAAGAGGTTTGGGGTGGGGGGTTTAAAAGAAGTGTCCCAAATTCCAAAACCCATTGTTTTGTGGGCTTAGTTTGGTGGTGGCGGCAATGAACCAAGTCCAGACACAGGAGAAGTTTGTGTTCTGGGGAAAAAGTTTTAACCTAAGCTGGTAAAATAAGTTTGGGGGGGTTACTCTTTTTCATGCAGGTCCCCACCCTAGAGTTCAGAGTGGGGAGGCAATCCTGACACCTTGTGGTTAGAGGAATCACCTGGGATGTGGGAGAATTGTATTCAAGTCCCCATTCTTCCTGATTAACAACAACATTTTGAACTTGAATCTCCCACATTGAAGGTGAATGCAATAACTAGTAGCCTCTAGGGCAGGGGTCTCAAACTCAAATGACCATGAGGGCCGCATGAGGACTAGTGCACTGGCCCGAGGGTCGCATCACTGACACACACCCTGCCCTCGCTGCCCCGGCTCCGCCCCCACTCCACCCCTTCCATGAGGACTAGTGCACTGGCCCGAGGGCCGCACCACTGACACACATCCTGCCCTCGCTGCCCCGGCTCCACCCCCACTCCACCCCTTCCAAGAGGTTCCACCCCTGCCCCACCTCCTCCTCTGAGCACGCAGCTCCCCATTCCCTCCTGGAAAGCGCTAGGCACCACCAACAGCTGTTTGGCAAACAAAGCAAGAGCAATATAGGAAGTCCAGAGCTAGAAACACGCGCGGCCCAGCCAGGCAGCAGAGAAGCCTCTGCTTCTGGCCCCTCCCTCCCGCAAACTGCTATGGGGGAGAGGGGGATGACAGGAAGCTTGGCGGGCCGCAGGGAAGGGCTTCGCGGGGGCCGCATGTTTGAGACCCCTGCTCTAGGGTATTCTGAGGTGGAACTCTCTATTGAAGCTGTTCCGCTTATTGTTAATATTCATGCAGAATGACTCTGTATTAGCCTAGTGGTTACTCATCCTAGGGGGTACAGGGTTGGTCACCTTGGTTTCAGTCCCTGCTCCAGTGAATATTTAATTATTTATCCAACGCAGCATAGCTTCAAGAATAAAATGGTGTCTTCCAGCATCTCTTGATATGTTTGGAGAGTTTTTCAATAAAACACTTCAGTCTGCAAGCATTTGATGAAGTTTTAATAAAGGCTGCCTAGTCAAATCTGCTTACCTGCTTCAAATTACTGACTATGAGGTAATGAAAGATTATTTGATTTAGTAGTCTCTTTTTCCCCCTCTATTGGTGACTCACTGAGAAAGCAGACTTGATCTGCAAAAGACACAATTCCAGCTGTCCAGAGTATACTCACCAGTACCCCTCTTGCCATTCTGATCAAAGCTAGTTTTGTGGTGATTGAATGTACAACAGCAAACGTGCCCTAATGCATTGCTTTTAATCTTGGATGGTGTGTCCCCACTTATGTGTAGATTCTAATTTGTTCTTCTCTAGTTCTGAGAGTTTATTATGGGTCATTATTATGCACTGCTACAGTGAAGACTGTGTTTGGATCATAAACAAATTACTGAAAATAGTGAAGTGCTGTAAAAGATGGTACAGTAAAAATGTAACCTTGAGAAGGATTTTCTTCTTAATTTATTAGATTGTAAACCACTCATAACTCATATTATTACTCTTTAAACAATTCCAGAAACATGGAATTCATGTAATACAAGTGAACCAGCTTATTGTAGGGACCAGACTACTCTTTTTATTCCATCATCAGACCCATGGTTAACCTTGCTTCCTCTGCAGATGATGCTTTTGAGAATGCCTTTTAAAGATGGAGTCTCCTTTTTCTGAGAGCTGCTATACCATCACTAGCAATTCTGGCAACAGTACATAGATTGTAATGCTTGTTCCCATAACAGAAACAGACCTTGAAATTGAGGGAATAATGATGTATCATGCAGATTTATGAATGGTGAAATTGCTTATTATGCCTTTCAGCATTTCAAACCAAAAGGATAGTCATTATATTCCTGAAAGGCTTCCTGTCTATCACTGTTCATAGTCCTTTGTTCTTTCTGACTACCATTATTAAACTGAAACTTATTCTTTTGCTGTCCTTTGTATAACAGAGAGCTGTCTAGATTTGTGTTTGTTTTTTCTGGCTGTTTGGCAGTTGGCTAGAGTAAAAATGATAGATGGCAAGCGGCAACATACTCCTGCAAAGTAATTAAATATCAGTTTGTTGTGGTCATAGCTTGATTGGGAAGCCGTTGGTTAATTATGGTAGCAGTCTTGGGAATGCAGAACAAGCATCCATGCCATGGTTCTCAAGGTCTGACGAAACCACAGTTTTAATTCTGTCTCCTCTGCTTGATCCATTTTTTTGTCTTTTATAACCCAAAAACTTCCCATTAATCCTCTTTGGTGTCCCTGAGAACTGAGGCCTTGTCTACACATGAGGGTTCTGCACCAACGTAAAAATGATTGACTTGCATTGGTGCTGCATTCTCTGGCCCAAAAGCCGAGGTAAACCATATCAGTGCAGTGAATATGCATTAGGGGCTCACTGTTCCTGCTTTATTGGTGTAACTACACAGGTGCCACACTCTCCTTTGCCACTGTAGACCTGAAAGCACACTTTTTCCCTTCCCACGCACATTCCCCAATGGCCTTCTCCAAACGTCTTCCTTCTGGCATTTTAGCTGCAGCAATCATTTGCCAAAATTACAGTAAAATATACTTGGTTTGTTTAAGCCTGTCTCCTGTAGAGCTACTTTGCACTGGTGGATAGATATAACTGTTCTTGTTACAGTGGAAAAAACTGAGGCCCACAGCACATCAGTGGCAGAGTCAGGAATAACAGAACCCGGGTGACCTGACTTTCATTCCAGTGCCATACCATCTTGGATATGTTATGTGTTTTGACTTTCTTATTTTGATTTATACATAAAAAAGACAAAAGAGCACCCGAGTATAGCTGTAGGTGACTTGGATGGTATTTAGAATTACAAGTGTTTTAACTTGCATGTCACTGAGTTACTTCCCTAATAATCTGGAAAATTAAAGAAAATAAACTTTGATTCAACCCTCCCACTTTAACCAAAAGCCTGTCTTAGAAAATGGCCTCCTTGGTGTTACCAAGTTTGTTTGCCCTTTTAATAAGCGTCCTTGAGGAGACGCTTGGTAGGCCCTTTAATTCAGGATCAGCTATGAAAGTTGTAATATCTACATGTTCTTAGCCAAATTTTAAAGTGTCTAGTTTTTATTTAAAAAAAGAAACTCCCATTCAGTAGTGGTGAAGAGACAGATGTTTGCCTACTTGACACACATAAATAGAGCAGAATTACTAGCTCTTGCCAGCATTTTACATTGAAACCTCATGAGTTAGGGTGACTAGCCTTGCATTTGCCAGAAAACTAAACTACTTTTCAGTCAGCATTTGCAGTAACAATTTCAGGCAATAATAAAAATTAATCATCTTCTATCAATGTCATTTTAATAAATCAAGGCTTAAAAGCTGCTTCTGGCTCTTAATTTTTTAAAATTTCCTATGAGAACTAGTTCTCGTATTAGGCCCCTTCGAATGTCATCTACCATGCAACAGATCCGTCTGCTCCCTAGCTGCTAACCCTGATATCGGTTATCAAAGGAATCCGCCAAAAAAACCCATACAAATGGGTTGCCATAGGACAACCAGTAGTGGGGCAAGCTTTTGTGGGTAGTTTACTGGTGAAGAGGAAGAATTACTGATTCTCCTGGGAATTTTGGTCCTATTTGTGAGGAAAATAAAAACCCTCGTAGTGCTTAAAATAGGTTTTCTAAAGTTGGTAAGGAAACAAAATTGTAGCAAATGAAATGAATAGAGGTTTTGATTCTTATTTTTTTTAAGATGTTTTCAGTGTGCAGTGCTTAATTTGGCATACTGAGTAAAAGAGACCAGAGCATGCAAAATGTATGTTAGTATTAAACTGCTTATCATGGACTTAAATTAAAATGAAATTTCTAGGAAACTATTTAAAATCTCTTTTGAAAGGTGATTATTAAATTTCTCTCAAGGGTATCAAATATGCATCTCATGAATGCCCTTCATGGAAGAGAGATCCTGCTCACTTTCAAGGAATAACTTTATTTTAAAGAAGAGGGTTTTTTAATTATGATGACAGCTTTTTTGATGTAAATTGGATTTTTTCTGCACAGTGAACTATTCAATTTAGTTAAAAATATGGGGTTAGTGAAGAATTCAAATTAGTTGTAGTTGATACTTTGTAATGTGTTCTGTCAGAACATTAAACTGTATTGCATATAGTTGCTTTACGCTGAGCTATTTTACAAGACTGTTAAACTGCTGTTCTTCCTCCTGGATGATCACCAAACATTTAAATGATGCACGTACATAACTTGTGGGAAATATAGTAGTTATCTTATTAGTTGTAAGGAGCATATTTAAAGATTTGTTGATCAAATCCTGTTAAGAATTTCACTTTAGAAGAGGCATGTGGTGAATCTATATCATCTAATCTATAGTTCTCAAATATCGTCAGCCGGTGGGCATGTCTGCACTTGAAGCTGAGGTGTGATCCCCAGCTCAAGGAGACATACTTGTGCTAGCATCATCAAGACCGCATGCTAATAGTACTTGTACAGCTGCAGTAGCACTGGCAGCAGGTAAGGCTGGGCACCTGAATATGTACCCACAGGGTATGTACCGTATTTTTCGCCCTATAGGACGCTCCGGCCTATAAGACGCCCCCGAGTTTTTCAATAAAAAAGCCGGACCAAAAAAAAAAAAAAAAGCGCCTCGCTCTCCCGTCCCCGCCGCGCGGGCGAGCTGCTGGGAGCGCACCACTCTCCCGTCCCCGCCGCGCGGGCGGGCGCTCCCAGGGGCCCCGGGGCCCGAGCTGCTCTCGTTCCCCGCTGGTCCCGAACACATGCGGGTGGGCTCGGGGGGGAAGCGCCGCCCCGCCCCGCCCGCCGGGCCACCTGCAGCCACCCCAGCTCCAGCTGCCCGGTAAGTGTTTCATATATTCGGCATATAAGACGCCCCCCCTAATTTTGAGATTATTTTGGGGGGTTAAAAGGGCGTCTTATATGCCGAAAAATACGGTACTTAGGGTGATTAGCCTCACCCACTCCTCCCCACTCACTGTCTATCTTGGATGTGATGCTACTGTGGCTACACTACTATTTTTAGCATGCTAGTTTGATGAGAACTATCCTAAGTATCTCCTCAAGCTGGGATTCACATGCTACCTCCTGTAAATCATCTTAATAAGCAGCTCTCCAGATTATCTAAAATGATAGTCTTAAACTGAAAATTAGTGAAGTGGGGTGGAATGTGGTGTTCTGTGTTGGGTATGTAACAAAAAATATTTGTTTTCCAATAGAAAGCTATTTCAGGACTGCTCATCAAACAGAACAGACTTCTGGTAAATTAGTTACCAATTTTTACTCTGGGTAGAGAGAAATTGGTGTTCCTGAAGTGTGGTGTTTAAAGAAGGCAAACTTCAAATTCAACTTTGTAAATTTAATTCTCTGTTGCTCTGCATTAAGGGTAGTCATTTACACATGGGCAAAAGGAGTGTAAGGGCTGGTCCCCACTAGGGCTTAACGTCGACTTTAGCGACGTTAAGTTGATATAAACAGGTACTCGTCCTCACATGCATGCCATTAAAGTCGATTTAAAGGGACCTCAAAATCGACTTCTGTACTCCTCCCTAATGAGAGGAGTAGCGCTGAAATCGACCTCTCTGGGTCGATTGTCAATTAGTGAGGATGCATGTGACATTAAGCCACCGACCTTGCACAATGCTCCAGCCACCAGTCCGAGCAGCTCCGCGGCCCCCCGTGCCCACCTGAGCAGGTCCGCAGACCCCCCCGCCCGAGCAGCCCCCCCCCTGCCCGAGCAGCTCCGCGCCGGCTCCCCCACCCACCCGAGCAGCTCCGCGGACCCCCGTGCCCGCCCAAGCAGCTCCGCGCCGGCTCCCCCCCGCCCGCCCGAGCAGGTCCGCGGACCCCCCAGCCCGCCCAAGCAGTGAAGCCAGGATTTTATCCTGTTTTTCCCCCCTGAGTGATCACAGCTAACTTGCAACCCAACAATGTGCATGAAGACTTCATTTTTTTCCTTCCACTATGTATCACCTAATATTTATTAAAACTGAATTTCATCTACTAATAGTGACCATTCACCATTCAAGCAGCTCGCACACTCCTGGACAATAGACACATATCACTACATGGAAGGGACTCTTCTCCTGGAGTGTGTGAGCTGCTTGCACACACTAATGTGAACAGGGACAGCTGCTGCTAAGTTTGGTGCTTGCCCAGTGGGCAGGGTTGGGGTGGTACAGCCATGCTGGAGAGCTGCCTGGGCGAGACTCTGGCTCCTCTGAGTGGTGGCCCGACATGCTTCTGCGTTTGCCACTAAGATTCTTGGTAGAGCCTTGCAGTTCCGTGGATATCTAATTTAAATCTGTGGATATAAATTTTGTATCTACCCAACGTTCTACCCAGTAATAGTTAGTTTCCCTAATAGACTTTTAGGGGGGACTTTAGAGGCATTTTAAAAGTACAAATAACCATTTCTCCTTTATCTAATAACCATTTCTCCTTTATCTGTTGTCTTATTGACCTTCTCAAAGAATTCCAGTAGACTAATTTGTAATCCCTTCAGAAGAATAGTGTGTGTGTGTGTGTGCGTGCCTGGGGCTTATAGGTGCTACTGCAGTACAGAGACTAATAATGGATTTGAGAGGCACAATTTTCTTTCTCTGTTTGGATCACATGTTCATCTTGGTGTTCTATAACTCTGTTTCTACCAACTTACTTGGCATTTTTTGGAAAAGGGAACAATGTGTAACTGAGGACTAAATGCCTATCAAATAATAGTTTTAAAAAAAGTCATTATTGGAGTTAAAAATAGAACAAAGTATTTAAAAATTGCAGAATTATTATTTATGAATCCTGCATCTCACAGAACAGTAGAGATGTGTACCATGCTCAAAGAGCTCACCGTTGAAGGTCCCGATCCGACAAAGACTTGTGCAGGAGGGAACTTCATGTAGGTAGATGAGTAGTCCCCCTAAGTTGAATGAGCCTGTTCATGTGCACAAAATTAAGCATGTGTAAATTTTTGCAGGACCACAGCCTAAATAGGTAATGCAGGAGAACGATCAAAACACAGACTATTTTGACGTGATGATAGGCATAAACCTTGTCAATCTCTTGACTTTATTTCAATATAACTGACATAATTCTTTTCCCCATTTGTGCTAGTGCCTCAAAATGTGTACTCCACAAACCTTGCTGCCTGTTGTTGTTCCTACTAAATACAGAAAGTCCTTCTTTAACACAGGTGTAGGGCTAAGTATGACAGACAAACAAAAAGAGCAAATAGCCAAGAAGCATGTGTTGGTGTTCAGAGGTAGGCTCCTGTTTCCTGTATATGAGACCAGTGGTCTTCATGGACTGTCTTGTCATCCCTCAACAGTTTGTTTATTTGTTTTATAACATGTGTAAAGTTTGTCTGGAATGTATGTTTACCATAATGTGCTAAACTCGTAGAAAAAGGGACTTCTGAAGCAAACAATGACAATCTAAATGTGCAGGTGTGTAAGTGAGGTCATTGATATAAAGTATCTGATCATGAGTCCTTATTTCTATAAAGAATAAATTGTTATACTTTGCAGATGTTCAG
Organism: Sternotherus odoratus; assembly: GCA_032164245.1. NCBI lineage: Eukaryota > Metazoa > Chordata > Testudines > Kinosternidae > Sternotherus > Sternotherus odoratus. Next base: position 55,923,076 of record JAVMKO010000007.1, on the reverse strand, counting down.
CTACATGGTTTTGTCTGGCGTTTGGCTTAGTGATAGTTTAGCTCAGTAACAAATAGTTGCCTAATAAAAGTTGTAGCATTTACTACTTAGTCTAGTTCCTGATAGTGAATGAATACACTACAGCATCCACCATTCTGTTCTGTTTTCATTTTTTTTAAAGATACAATTTCATTAAATCCTTTGTTTGTCAGACATCTTGTCTCTGCATTGTGCATCTATTCTTCAGTATAGAAGTGTACAGCATGTGACGTAAAGGTTAACTGGATTTTCCACTTTGACCATCACTACTGGTTTAGAGTTTTCAGAACCAGAGGTCCATACTTAATTGCATATCTGTATTTGTATCTATGACTATGTTTACAGTACCGTGGTAAGCCAACCTGTGCTACGTAACTCCAGCTACTTTATTCACGAATAACGAAGCTAGGTCGAGTTACCGCGGAGGATCGAAGGGAGAAAATCTCCCATTGTCTTACCTTAATTCTCATCACGGGTAGAGTACAAAAATTGACTGGAGAGTAATCTGCAGTCAATTTGGCGGGTCTTTACTAGACCCGCAAATTCAACCGTTGATGGATCAATCGATCCCTGCCATAGTGTAGACCTGTCCTGAAATTACTACAAATCATGGATGGCATTTGCACATAGCTAGGTAGGTGCGTCAAAAAACACATGGGTCTGCAACTATCTATCTTTGATCCACTGTTACAATAATTCTTCACAAAAATGTTGATGCACAATTTTATACGTATTTTTGAGTCGTTGTAGGCTTCCTGTTTTGAGAACTTTTCTCTCAGTGGAATTTTACTCTTTGATATTTTACTTTAACTCCATTCAGATAAAGAATAGTATTTTAGGTATTAACATATATTAAGTATTTTAAATGATTATCATATTTTAAATAATGTGCAAATATGAAGAATTTAAATACAGATCTATAATTTAAGGAACTAAAAGTGTTCTCTTTAATACAGTAATCTCACAGTTATAACTTTCTGTTTCAACAATGTAAAACTTTAAAAACCTTGTATTTCAGCCTCAGAAAAAGAAACAAAAAGACCCGAAGGTATGGAGTTTTGGACACCAACATAGAAAATATGGAGTTGGCGCCATTAGAACAAGATGACGATGATGATGATACAACATTGTTTGATGCCAATCATCCTCGAAGGTTAGTGTTTAGAAGTTCAATGTATTCTTATAGAAATGGAGGAATGATGATGGTCAAGCAACTTCACTACATATTCGAAAGCACAACATGTATTGTACATACTAATTTTCAAATGAAGTAGGTAGGCTAGGAGCATCACACTTATTCGATGAAGGAACAAATTAAAATTTTAACTTAGTTGCCTTTTGGGTGTATCTTCCTCACTTCTACACGTAGAAAAAATGTGTGATTTGCAATTCTGTGCCTAAATCTTGTGCTTGGGGTTATGTGAAGACTTTATTTTCTTGTAGCTAGAAATAGGGAAGGTACTTTTATTCGGCTTTTCAATAAATGCCAATGAGTTGGCATGATTTAAATATTTTCAAGTGTACAAGGAGCCTAAATTGCGCTTCGAAATGTAGATACAAATACCCTTTCTTGACATCTTTGGCTGTAAAGTTAGTTTGTACTCCTGTGAGTCTTGTGTAAAGCAAGGAGGAATTGGAGATGCTTTCAAGATCTGCTTCATAAAGAGATTAAATGTTATGTCACATGCCGAAAAGTAGGGTATCTGATCTAAAAGGAATGTGTAGCTGGTGCAGGAAAGCTTAAAACACTAAGCTCAGCATATCATGAAGAACTTTGTGTAAGCTCAAAAACTTCTCTCTCACCAACAGAAGTAGGTCCAATAAAAGATATTACCTCAGCCACCTTGTCTCTCACATAGTAGTGAGGCAATTTAATGTTTGTAGAATTAAATGCTATAGACCACTCCAATCTGTCATATGCAACTATAAAACTTTCTGCCTTTGTAGTTCATTCTCTAAACTTAATTCACATTCTGCAAATATGCCAAAAATCAAATCCATAGCTTGAAGCTTACTGTGCACTAAGAGAAACCATCTTCTGTGCCCTACTTTTTTAAACCCTTTATTCTTAACTTTTTGATAGTTATTAGGTTGGTTTCAAAGTCATTGTAACTATTATTTTTTATTATTATTATTTTTGCTACTTTTAATTTAGAAAACCCTCTGTTTTTATGGATGCTCCATATAGTTTTCTGCCTTTATGGATCAAATTGCCCAGTGTTAACACTTAGACTGTAAGTCTTCTAAACCAGTATGTTTATATTTAGGAAATTATTCCATTATAGCTAATTAATTCAATGCTACTGTATCTAATTTTGAATAGTAGTCCTGTCATTTCTTTCTAGATTTGGAATTTCTGAGATTGCTCACTTCCTATAATTCGGTGGTCTTCAGCAAAGCATCTCCATTAAAAAACAGTTAAATTGACACAAATCCCCTTAGCTATGCAACCTGTCATGAAATACCTAAGTCTAAGTGTGAAAAGCAGATTGCACTATCTGCAGTAGAGCAGTGTATCTTTCTCCCTTGACAGAATAAAGGAGGAGGAAACGGAGAAGAGAACTGCTGACACAAGTGTGTTGGAAAATCAAGGCTGCCTTCATTTTTCCATTTTGCTAGCCAACAAAGATGTGAAGTAAAAGGTGTATATAGGCATCCCTAGAAGCCTGAGGGCTAAATATATTGCTGTATTGTGCAAAACCCAAAGGAACAAATTTGACAGTTGATTAAATCTGAATGGGATTGTAGCAAAGATCTAGTCAGTTATAATGAGATCTTAGTACTGTAAATCATATTTGTTCCCCTTCAAAATATAAGTCTGGAACTTAGGTTCCCAGTGCAGTGGCTAGAAGCTGGAACCCTCCTTCTAGCAGTTCAGAGATGATAAACAATTAAATTATAAAATAATTAATACTGCTGATTTGACAAATGTTTTGTAATCTTTAGAATGACAGCTGTTACCCACTTTTAATATAATGCTTATACAGCTATACATTCTGGCAGCTATTAATGTAAATAAGTAACACAATGGGGAACTTATCTTACTGCTGGAGATTCTAATACGACGCTTCAACTACAAAACTGAACCAGCCCTTTTGTTCTGAATTTAAGAAAACTAAAGAAAATTGTGGTGATTATGGGCACCAACCAGATCCTGGACCTTAAAGTAACAGTTGTGCCTTGATACAGTTGTTTAATAGTAAGAGAGTATCCATTGTAAAATTCACACTACCACTTTAAGATAGCATTTTTATGAGAAAATTTAACAAAATGACTTCTCCATGAAAAAACAATGATTATAGTACCATAATAGCAATGCAATAGAAAGCGATACACACTTAGAAATCAGTTATATACTTCAGAGTTTGAGGTGCTTTAGGTGCCACAGTGATAGGAACAATATCAGAACCCAGATAGAAAAGCATTTATTTTTAAAAATCTGTTGTTTTCATGTGTTACTAATGACATTCTTGCAAAGCCCAAAGGAAAATTTATTTTCAGTTTTGTCTGTCTTCAGTCTTTTTTTTCTAATACTCTTATTTTTACATGGATTAAGGGATTTTGACCCATCCTATACTTGCTGTATAATATACCAGCATGGTGGTGATGTCATACTCATGCTCTGTTTTGAAAATCCCATGTGTTTGCTTCCATTTTTGTAAGAGGAGACTGCAGCTTACTATCTGCTCTGTAGAGTTGCTATACTCCACAAGGCTGAAACCTCAAGAATTTACTAGCTTACAGAGTCTGAGTTCTGCAAGAATAGTGATTTGAGACAGAGTAACTCTGGACAACTTAACCAAACTTAAGTTAACAGAGAGCAGTGATACTCAGACCTAAGAGCCAAATTAGCTATCCATGTTACCCAAAAGAGCCATGGTAGTGTGGATTGTTTCATTTACTTTATGTATCTATCTATATATTATTCTCACAGCACGACGACTGACCAAGTATTATTATTTTATCAACTATACTTGATTAATAACATAGAAAAAAACATCTTGGTTGGTTAATAATTAATTAAATCACACATTGTTTTAATATTATGTGTCTTTTTTGCATTTTTTTCAGCACATTTGAGCCACTTGTGCCTCAAAAGCCTTAATCTGAGTATCCCTTACCTAGAGTTTCTATTAACCAATTTAGAAAATCATAGTTGAACTATGTACACAGCACAGCATAAATAATATCTCCAAAAGAGAATAGCCTACTAAACATTCATATTTAAGAAACATTAAGGTAAAAGTGTTGCAGAGAACTAACTTGTTCTTTTATGCGTCTTGCAAAGGAAAGAGCTACAAAGACCTAATTCATTATTCAAGTATCTAGAGCCACCATCTCAGGATGAAAAGCTAGGGCAAATGGCTTCCAGGGGCTTCCAATGTCATCCAGCCAACAATATAAGAAGAGATTCATCTTGAAAATCTATGCAACTCAAAGGCTTGCTGCATTCTCTCACATTGAACAATTTATTTAACCTAGCATAGAAACTCAACCTTTACAAGAGGTTGATTCAGCAGCTTATTGGGACCCCTCATTCTCGCGCCTTCCCTTTCTTCTTGTTGTCTTGCAGTGATTTCCTCCTTAGTTTGTTCAGGTAAACCATTTGAGTTATCTGTGTAGAGTAAACTTTCGAAAACTTGCTGCTAAATTATCATTGCCATTTACACATGGTATTAACTGAGTATTGCTGTCAGTGGCATTGTGTGGAGGATTAGTGCAGAAATTTGAAACTTGAGTGTAGGATATTTAAAAAGTTCATCTTCATGTTGGACTCTCGTTGGACTTTTGGTAGGTTCATGGCAAGCACTTGTGTAATGTTTTGAAACGTATAACTTTTCAACCAGCATGTTTTAATGATTATCAGGATCTGTATTATTCTTAAAGGAATGCCAGGTAAGGATTTAAAAGCCTAAGGAGTTGATTTAGAGGGGGGGGGGGGGGGGAGACTCTTGCAGTTGCCTGTAGAGAAGGCACTTGGTGCACCTGAACATCTGGCTGGCTAGTGTAATTTTACTTCCAAAGGCTTGTTTCTTTTGTTAAATCATTGGTGCTGTTGATGTGCACAAAGTCTTGATTATAGAGATCTGTTGCAACTCCAATCCAGATTGTACAGGAAAACTTTTTTTTTTTTTCCCAATGGATAAACCCTTTTCTGTTCTACAGACTAATTCATTGTTTAGGTACAAAATTTACCACATGCTACAGTGAAATTAAAATTGTAACACAAAAGAAACAAAATTTATTATTTACAGATGACTGGCTATAATGTATGTAGATTTGCTTCAGTATTGCAAGCATCTACTGACTGACATGATTTCATTTTGTAAAGTATCTGTTAACGATTCAAAAATAATTTGGAGTTAAGTAGTTGCCTAATTTAAAAATAAAATAGGGAGCAAGAGAAATTTGAAAGAATAACTTTTTGAAAATAAATGGTATTCCTGAGGCTAAGACTGCATACAGGTTTTTCTAGCGGGGGGGTGGGGAGGGGGTGGGCTACAAAGGTTTAGGTGCTTGCACTAAGTCAAATTTGTGTGAAATAACCATGGGGAGGCTGGTGCTAGTTAGAAGGGAACTAAATAAAAGGTATGTGAGGTAGGCCGGAGTTTGTTCATTGAGAGATTTATAAACAGGGAGGGCAATTTGGAACTGTGTCTTGAAACAAATAATTGAGCCAGTAGAGTTAGTTGAGGATGATTTGGAACTGCAGTTTGACATACATGTAAGTAGACAGCCAACAGCACTGAAAACTGAAACCAAGTTCCCGATAACAATCAGTTGTGCGATTCTTTGATAGCTGTAGACAAATGTCATGGTGAAATAGGTGTTTTTATCTTATTTTACAGAACAGATAAAATACAAAGCTATAAATTGCTTCTTCAGAAAGACTTGCCACACCAGTTCTCTAAAATAACAGAACACAGTGTAAGACAAACACCTGACAACTTGCGTTAGAGAATATTTGTTGGCATTCAGATTACTTTAAAAGCCCCAAAGTTTAGAATAGAGCCCTGAGAATATCCTCATAAACAAGATTTACAAGAGCAAGCATCTGCTTCGTTCAAGTGAAACATCCTGATGTGAGTCAGCCACGAAGTTTACTGCTGAAGTTGTTAATTGGGGGGGGGGGGGGAACATTGTTACTTAAAAATAGGGCATTTCAGTAGATCGTAATAGTAAACATGTTTGAATTGAAAGGGACCAGACTTGGTATATTTGAATTTTGTGGAAACCCGGTATTAGAGTTTAAAAGAAATCAGACTGACAAATCCTTGGTTCTTAAATGCAGTACAATACATACTTTGCAGTACATACTATAGATTCTTAAGTCTTTAAAATATTCTTTTTTGTAAAGATACACCTAGCATGGAGAAATAATCAGACTTGAAAATGCATTATTTCATCATTATACAGTATAACAAATCTAGGGAAGGATATTTTATGTATGAGGCAGACTCCTTTTATCAGTACCAGAAGTTATCGGATTTTTGGACAAGTTTAACTAGTCAGAGCAAAAATATTTTAATTTATTTTGTTTATAAAGGTGTTTAAAAATGTATGTGTTTAAAGATTACCACCTCTGTTTCTTCTGTTGCAGATAAGTATGTGCCTTTCATTGAGAGAAATTAATCTTAAATCAACAGAAAGAGGAGGTTATGCTGGAGGAATAAGAAGCCAATGTATCAACAGGATTGTGGGGAGAGGGGTATTTAAATTGTATATGTTATGGTATGCTTAATTTGTTGCAATAAGTATTATAACAGTTTGTTATAACTATTTGTACATACAGAAATACTCTAAATTCAGAGGTGTGTGCACTAAAATTCAAAACTATTTGGAAAAGAGATTCCCTTTTAAAACAGGGTATTTTCTTCTTATTTTGATTCCTTATTTGTGTATGTATGGTATACTTTTCTATACCAATCTGGAATATGTTCACTTATTTTTGGAAATGTAATATTTTAAGTCAGTATAAACATGATCTTTTGTATGTGTGAATTCTGTAGTATGGCTAGATTTTCTGTGATTTATTTGAGATTATTTCCCTATTTTGGAAAAGCTCTGTGCCAAACTACTGCCTCTCTCTTTTTTTTTTTTAATTTTTAACTAAATGAATGTGAGTTATTGTACGTAAACATTATTTAAAACTGCCCAAATGCACCAATAAAATGTTTACAGTATTCCTAACATTTTATATGACACATTATTTATGTAGTTTTTAAAGTTGCCTTTGATAGGATCCTGAGAAATATGATATTATGGCCATTCTGGACAACCAGTTTTGAGTGATAATGGTTCCATCGGCTTTTCTAACAAATGCAGTCACACTGATGTTAAGCTGGTGTAACACAGTGGAAAATCTGGCTCCAGGGGCCATTTTCTCAGCTAATGTAAATCAGCATAGTTACATTGGCATCAGTGAAGCTACTCTGACTTCCACCTGCTGAAGATCTGGTCCTTGATACTCAAAGCCACCCTGTAGTGGGGTGGCTGCCCCACTCCTGTGCAAACAGGGCTGTGGCTGGGGGCAAGCAGCTCCCAGGCTGATTGGGCATAGCAGCCACAGCTGTGGCTGGGTCAATTAGAGCCCAGCTGGCCCTGATAAGAGGGCTGAGAGTTTGGTGCCCAGCCAGAGAGTCTCCTCTGGCTGTGGAGGAAGACAGGTCTGGGTGCTGGGGAGCTTGACAGGGTACCTGGAGTGCAGCAGGCCAGAGGAGCTCGGCCTAGAAACCACCCAGGCTGCTGGCCTAGTGAACAGCCAAAAGGGGTACTGAGGTTGCAAGGGGCAGCCCACAGGTAGGCAGAGGAAGCAGGCCAAAAAAACCCCTTGCCTGTGATGAGTTGCTCTTACCCTGCAGTCTGCCTCAGGAAGCAGGGGTTTGATGATGACTGGCAGTAGCCCAGACTGAGGCAAGGTGGGACTCAGAGGGTTGGGGGTTCATCAGGGAATGGAGGCCCAGAGGCAGAGTGTGGGGGTACTGCCAGGGAGCAGCTCCCCAGATGAAGGGCCCCGGGATCCAGGAGGGACATGGGACCAGAGACAAGCGGGACATCAGCCTGCAGAGGGCACTCCAGAGGCTGGAATGCTAATTGCCCGAGAGACCAGCAGGAGGCGCCGCAGAGGTAAGTTGTTGCACTGCTACACACCCAAAAAAAGGTAGAGCAGGAAGCCTTCATTTAATCCTGTAATCCTTTCTTTAAAATATTCCAAGATAATGGAGTGGCTGATATATGACTCAATAAGTAAAGAGTTAAAGGAAGGTCATATAACTAATGTCAGTCAACATGGGTTTCTGGAAAAAAGATCCTGTCAAACTAAGTTGATGTTTTTAGTGTGATTACAAGTTTGGTTGATAAAGGTAATAGTGTTGATGTAGTGTACTTAGATTTCAACTAAATTGTACTGTAAATGTTCACTTTTATCCTATGTTATGCAGAGTGCCTGCTCTCAGATCCATGCATGACCTCTAAAGAAACCAGCAGAATGCACCTCATTAAAAGCACAAAAAAACCACAGCTCCGCTCCTCTGGAAATTCCCAGAAGCATATTCTGTCCATTACATTACTGTACCTCAGATACACAGAGAGCCCTTCTTTTAAGAGGACTCTCAAAATGCTACACTATGAATTATAAACGACACAATTAACTCAGGAAAGAAAGCAATTTTCACAGAAGATCAATGGGTTTTCATAGGTATGATTGCAAATGGCTGATTAGGAATTTACAAAGCAAGCACGCTGTCATCAATATTTAAGTACTATCGTCACGGCTTTTACTGACGGCTAAGCTGTGCTGGTACTCATGTTCTCCTGAACATAGAAGCTGCAGATTTATCATCTTTCCACCCATGAATGTCAGCTTTTTAGTTTGGCCCATGAATCACATGATTTGATTCATATTATTCTAAGCAAACTTCATATTCAGCGGGAAGAGTCTTCAGTGCTGAAGCACGCTGGCCTCACTGAATAGATTTGGAAGCAGAGATGTGTCTCTCAGAAACCTAATTGTATATGTTTTCAGGGCATGATTTGATTTAATTTGGCTTGTATGACCCATTTAAAATGTGTAACAGTTCCTTTCATATATCTCACAATGGGCTCTGAAATAGGTAGGCCTCTTAATTAGGGTTAAAAAATAGTTAAACAATGGTTTAATTGAAACAGTTTAATAGTGTGAGTCTACAAAAACATTTACTAGTGTCCACGTTTTGAAGACACAACTCTGCTGTGGACTAGATGGACTGCTGATCTGTATTGGTATGAAAATACATATATTCCTTATGTTGTGAGTTTTCCGTTACAATCCAGTTTTGGTATACACGTGGAAAAATAACATTAAGCCCAATAGTCTAAAATCCAGTTTTGGACTAGGAGAATGGAGGGAAAAACTAAACAAATATGGGCCTAGAATAGGGTAACCAGACAGCAAGTGTGAAAAATCGGGACAGAGGTGGGCGGGCAGGAGGGGGAAGGAACCTATATAAGAAAAAGACCCAAAAATTGGGACTGTCCCTATAAAATCGGGACGTCTGGTCACACTAGTAAGGGATATCCTCAACTTGTGTAAATCAGGGTAGCTCCATAGCTATATTATAGCTATGCTGACATACATCAGATAGAGACCTGGCCCATTATGTTTATGTAAGTGACATGGACAAGCCTCAGTAATGGGCTAAGTTAAAAGGCACTTTTTATAGATGGGACTTGCCCTTTGTGGTACTCAGTCTCCTCCAGCTGATGGGAGCAGGGGTCACTGATGGTGTCTTGCAATAGTATTGGTAGGGGGAGGCCAGTTTTCTATCAGGCTAAATTAAACCTCTAATTTAAGTTGCAGTGGGTGTCTTTAATCCACTTATCTGTCAAGAATCAGAGAGGTAGCCGTGTTAGTCTGGAATAGCAGAGGTAACAAAGAGTCCTGTGGCACCTTAAAGACTAAAAGTATTGAGGCATAAGCCTTCGTGCGCTAATACCCACTTCGTCGGATGCAAGCAGTGGAAGTGTCCAGGGGCAGGTATAAATAAGTAGGTGAGAACCAGGAAGGAGATAACAAGGTTAGTCCAATCAGGCTGAACCAGCTTGTTATCTCAAATCAGGATGGGTGAGGTATTCCTCTAGCAACAGAACTGGAGGTGTGAACTCGGAGAGAGGAGAAGCTGCTTTTGTAATTAGCAAGCCATTCAAAATCTTTGTTCAATCCCAGATTGATTGTGTCAAATTTGCAAATGAATTGCAGCTCTGCAGTTTCTCTTTGCAGTCTGGTCTTGAAGTTTTTTTGCTGCAATATGGTGACTTTTAAATCTGTAATTGTGTGTCCAGGCAGATTGAATTGTTCTGCTATAGGTTTTTGTATATTGCCATTTTTGATATCTGATTTGTGTCCATTTATCCTTTTTCGTAGGGACTGTCCAGTTTGGCCGATGTACATAGCAGAGGGACATTGGTGGCATATAATGGCATATATTACATTGGTAGATGTGCAGGTGAATGAACCAGTGATGGTGTGGCTGATCTGGTTAGGTCCTGTGATGGTGTTGCTGGTGTAGATATGTGAGCAGAGTTGGCATCGAGGTTTGTTGCATGGATTGGTTCCTGAGTTGGAGTTATTATGGCGCGGTGTGCTGTTGCTGGTGAGAATCTGCTTAAGGTTGGCGGGTTGTCTGTGGGCCAGGACTGGCCTGCTTCCCAAGGCCTGTGAAAGTGAGGGATTAATGTCCAGGATGGGTTGTAGATCACTGATGATGTGTTGGAGAGGTTTTAACTGAGGACTGTAGGTGATGGCCAGTGGTGTTCTGTTGTTTTCTTTCTTGGGCTTGTCTTGTAGCAGCAGGCTTCTGGGTACACATCTGGCTCTGTTGATCTGTGTCCTTATTTCCTTGTGCGGGAATTGTAGTTTTGAGAAAGCTTGGTGAAGATCTTGTAGGTGTTGGTCTCTGTCTGAGGGGTTGGAGCAAATACGATTGTACCTCGATCCATTGTCTACAGCGAAGCACTATGTGGTATGTCCGGGATGGAAGCTGGTGGCATGAAGGTAGGCATAGCTGTCAGTAGGTTTTCGGTATAGGGTGTTCCTAGACACCACGGTGCAAATTAATGACGGCCACATCAACACCTCTGAGTTCTATGTTGTCCTTGATGAGACTTGTTCCATTATAATGTTTACTCGGATCAGTTTTGTTTCTGGGACCCATCCATCTTCCCACCCAGAGCAAGCTGCTATGTTCTTGATGGAGGCTGTAACCGCGTGTGAACAGCCTGCTTTGGGAAGTCTCCTTAATCAGCTTCCTCAGTCACTGGTGGTTAGATTGTGGGTTATTACAGAGCGCTTCCTCTCTTAGTCTGAGCTTCAAAGGAGAGCTATTCTGCAGAGAAAATTGCAGTGTGGGTCACTGGCCCATTCAAAGTTGTGCCCTGACTAATTTTGCATCAGTTGGCCAAGGATGAACCCTTTAAGTTTGACATCCAAAAGCTGAGGCACCCAAAAGTCACTAGTCACTGAAAAACGTGGTCACCTATCTCTGTCTGTATCGGGTGGTTAGCAGAAAAGGGGAATATCACATCACAACTGGGAGCGTCTCCAGTGGTTCTGCAACCCCGGAAGATGGCAGAACCTCATTTTTGTAGCAGTGTCCTCAGTAGTTTAATAAATAAACCCAACAGACAGTTACACACTTATTTAGTGCACTACAGGTAACATATGCTATAGATACCTGCAGGGATAGTGAGCAATTAGTTCTACATGCTTGGGTTTACTTCAGATGTAATTGCTTAACAGGTAGTTTTGATTCAGATGGGACGATTCCTTCTTGTGCCGTACATTGCAGTCTCAAAATGACATTGCTGCATTCTGTTCATTCCTAAAAAGACCAGATTTAAAATACTAGAATGGGAAAGAAAAAGTTGACAAAAGAGAGACCACAAGACAATAATAAAAGGATTGAATGCAGCGTAAACAATGACTACACTGCATTTTTAAAGCACCAAAAGACTTTTAGCTGTTTATAGTGTTACTGCTATGAATACTTAGATCATTAAAGTTTAATCTCATAATACTGTTTCCTGGAGGATTGGCACTGAGCATTCATCTCTAATCCTCCTCCACAGCAGGAATCCTGCTTCCTCCTTCTCTGCTCTCTTCCTTCTTCTCCTTTCTCACCATTTAGCCACCCAGTAAGCCCTTCCTCTTTCTGCCACACATGTACTGATGCATCTAGTAGGCCTATGGCCTTGCACTTCCTCTCAGCTGCTTCCCCCATATGCTTCTGTATCCCATGTGATTTATTCACTGGCAGGGCCGGCGATAGGGGGGTACTACGGGTACAGCTGTACCAAGCCCCCTGACTTTAGGGGGGCCCCGGTACACCGCTGTACCCATTGTGTCCCCCCTTGTCGCTGGACCTGGAGAGCGGGGAAGGGGCGGGGAGGCAGCGCGGCTCTCCCCCAGACAAGCGCGCCTGGCCCCGGCAGGAGCAGAGAGCCTGGCCGGCGGCAGCAGCGCTGTCCGGGGGGAGGGGAGAAAGGGCGGCTCATGCCGCTCTCGCTCCCGCTGCCGCCAGCTGTCAGCTGGCGGGGGGGAGCGCCGGCTGGGCTGGGCTGGGCTGGGGGGGGGGGGCTGGCTGGGCTGGGGGGACCCCCATCCGCTGTCGGCTGTGCTGGGGGGGGGGTGGCTGGGCTGGGGGGGCCCACATCCGCTGTCGGCTGGGCTGGGGGGGCCCAAACTATCGGAGTAGGGGGCCCCCAAATTTCTGTCGCCAGCCCTGTTCACTGGCCCCAAGCTAACATACTGATGTGACATTCTTCCTTTTGCTAAGCCCTAGGAAACTAGCCAAACCCTCCAAGTAATATTCGGTCTCCTCCCTGCGTAAGTCAATGCGTATTAAACAATAACATTTCTGATCTGCTTTGAATATATACTCTAGCCAGCCCTCCCACCCCAAGGTATTAGACTGCCATGTAATATTCAATCTCCTCCCTGTGTAAGTCAATGTGTATTAAATTTCTGATCTGCTTTGAATATATACCCTATAGTCTAAATCTGAAGTGGAACGGTAAACATTGAGAAAGAGAATTCTTCCGACCTCTCCCTAGAAATACTAAGCTAATTACTTTACATATTCCCTCTAGAACTCCTGTATTTGAACCCTGGTCTTATGTTTAATTGTAAAAGTTTTGCTAATACTAGAGCTAGTCAAACATTGTAAGAGTAGTAACAAAAATCATTCCGATAATAAACAGCTGTTCAGTTGATTATGTTCATGCCTTTTTATTCGCTATAAACAAACATTCACATGAATATGGTTCATTTCACCAAATGTTTAGGTGATGGCTGTTCTTTGTAAAAATTCCTGTAGTTTAATGTAATCAGAAATAATAGTACATGAGTAGGAGTACATGCTATTCATTGCCAGCAGATCAAGGGACGTGATCATTCCCCTCTATTTGGCATTGGTAAGGCCTCTTCTGGAGTACTGTGTCCAGTTTTGGTCTCCAGACTACAAGAAGGATGTGGAAAAATTGGAAAGAGTCCAGCGGAAAGCAACAAAAATGATTAGCAGGCTGGAGCACATGATTTATGAGGCGAGGCTGAGGGAATTGGGATTGTTTAGTCTCCAGAAGAGAAGAATGGGGGGGGAGGGAGGGATTTGATAGCTGCTTTCAACTACCTGAAAGTGGGTTCCAAAGAGGATGGATCTAGAGTGTTCTTAGTGGCAGCAGATGACCGAACAAGGAGTAATGGTCTCAAGTTGCAGTGGGGGGAGGTTTAGGTTGGATATTAGTAAAAATGTTTTCACTAGGAAGGTGGTGAAGAATGGGTTACCTGGGGAGGTGGTGAAATCTCCTTCCCTAGAGGTTTTTAAGGTCAGGCTTGACAAATCCCTGGCTAGGATGATTTAGTTGGGAATTGGTCCTGCTTGAAGCAGAGGGTTGAACTAGGTGACCTCCTGAGGTCCCTTCCAACCCTGATATTCTATGATTCGTCAGTCACTATTTTGTGTTCTTAGGTTTAAATAGTTTGTCATCAATCAGGCAGCAGAAACAATATCGTCCAAACAATCACATATCATTTGTTAATGGTAGATAATCAAAATGAATTTTGCAATCCATACACTGATGACTGTTCATCAGTATGCAGTAAATCAGAATCTGATCACAAATCATTTGCTAACAGGAAAAAAGGGCTAACCTAATGACATATAGGGGAACCAATCATAAGCTGCAACCAAGGAGCACAAAGGAAGAGGGTCACAAAGGTGTCCTTTCTGCTTCCCCAATACTGATGCCAAAGAAGCACCTGGAGGCTGCCCTAATCTGTGCCAACTGCCAGCTACATAAGACTATTACAGCTGCCAGGGACTGCTGAGTAGAAGGGAGCTCCAGCCAGCAGCAGGGAGTGTGTGGTAGAGGATGTAAAGAGCATGTAAAAATTCCCCTATAAAAGGAATTGCATCTGACAAAGTGGGTATTCACCCACTAAAACTTATGCTCTAATCTATTAGTCTATAGGTGCCACAGGACTCTTTGTCCCTATAAAAGGAGAGAGCTGAAATTTAGGGTTTTGTGCCAACACAGTGCAGCTCAGCATAAAGGCTATTATTTGAAACAAATACTTCTATTGGCTCTAGTACATCTAAAGAACATTGCCATTGAAAACTATGTATTGTGTTGTTAAGTAAATTGTTTACTTCCCTTATTTTAAGACCAGTCCGTATGCTGTAGAGAAGACCCAAACTACAAAATTTGCATGTGGATTTTGAGCTTGCCAAAGTTTGAGGTGTTTGCAGCCTGGGTTTCTGGTTTGATCCATTATAAGGACAAGGAACAATTGAAATAATTGGATCTGGAGTAACATAAAGTTTTCAATTCCCTAAATGCCAGGAATGTGTTATCTCTTCTGTTTTACTTCAGGCCCACCTTTAAAAGTGGTACATTTTAATGGATAAGATTTGGGGCCAAAATATTGTTTCCTTAAGAAACATGCTTTGATTGTTGTGTGAATAAATGGGAGACATATAGTTCCACATGAATCCGAATGGAAGGTTTTGAAATAATTTCTGTAAGAGTATAGCTAGCCTTTTGGGGCTGGCTTGTGAAATATGAGTAGAAGTGTCATTTGAAGTCCTCCAGCCTCCAGTCAAAATGTAGCAGCAGAGTAACAAGACAAAATAATGAGGACAGGTGAAAGAGTGGTGATATGGGTTGAGAGAAAAAATTCCTGAGGTGGACTGAGGTCCTTGAGACAGAACCCAGAGGGAAGGGGAGCCAGAGGAAAGTGAAGAGAACAGACTGAGGATATGACATTTAAGGCAGAAAGCCTGGGACCAGAAAGGAAGAAAACCAGTAGGAGATATTGAATGAAAGCATGAAAACTCAAAGCAATGATCAGCACATATCTTTTCTTGGTTTTATTTCTGCTGGGATAAGACTCAGCCTGTTCAATATCGGAGTAAATATAAAGCAGGCCAGAATGCTTGCAGCCACTTCATACTGTGCTTTGAGTCCAGGAATAAAGAAGACATAAAAAAGCATACTGCACCACCTGGATAGGTTTCACATTTATACTTAACATTAGAGCCATTTTCTAGTTGCTGCACTGCTGATTATAAGCCCTGCCATTAGACATGGTACAGGCATACTTCAGTAGGAGGGTCTGGCTAGGAGGTGGTGTTCTTTTTCACTGGGAAGATGGGGCTTTTTTTTTTTTTTTTTTTTTTTATAAAAAGAAATGCACTGACTGTCAAAATGAATTCAAAAAGATAAAAGGTTAAATACAAGGAAAGGAGATTGAAAGAGATCAAGACAGTCATTTTCCACATTTCCTTAAACTCTATTTAGTCTTTCTTCCTCTCTCTCCTGCTGTGCTGCTGAGTTCTAACACTTTATTTGTTTCGCTTTATTTTCTCCTTTTCTTCAAATTGCATTTTTGTGTGTGAGAGACAAACCACTTTCCCACTGGTACTAAATCTTTTACAAATTATTTAGAATGCTATTTAGAACCACCAAAGTGTGGGTATGGTCAAAGGGGTACTGTTCTGAACGTGGCACATTGTTTAGTTCCATTTATTCATGCCCCCAGGAGTCTTCTAAGCTTTATTCACTTAGTTTGCTCACAAAAATCATGGTTTACTGTTATCAATTCAGAGTCAATATAGCTGCTGAAGAGCAAGCTGTACACCATTCTTCCTTCTGCAGCAGCAAATAGTCAGTTAAAATTTTGATTCCAGGATTTTTTTCCTAATGATCACTGGTAGTGATATATGAAGCAGAAAGAACAGCTTGTTTTGCGGATGGGAAATTGAGCTTGCCATAAAAAAATAATTATTTCTTTTTACTTGTAACATGAGCAAATCTGTGGTGAAATCAGTGATGAGGAGAAACATGGAAAACTCAGGCTGTCATTTTTACAACCTCACGTCCCTGACTATAGCTATGCACTAAATCCCTTTGAGAGTACTTTGTACATAACTGTGCTATTTCATGTGAAATGTTAGGAGATGATTCTGGGGAAGCTCAACTGAAAAACACAACTGAGCTTTAATTGTTCATGTGTTTATTTCCCTTTAATAATATGTACCCGTGCAGTGAGGACATGATATCACAGAGACTTGAATACAAACCTGCTATCTTACTGCTTATCTTCCAGTGCTGTGCCAGTTGGAGTTGTACAAAAGTGGGGTCACCTGTGTTGATGATACAGCTCCACATATCTCATTGGTCTTTTCAATGTGCGTTTTTAGCTATAGAGCAATTCTGAACAATTACATGGAACACAAAGATGGTTCTGTCTAGCATTGCTTCAGAGATTTATAGATTCATGGATAAGGACAGAAGGAACCTTTTTGATCCTCTGGTCTGATATCTGCATAACTCTAGCCACACGACTTCTCTGAATTAATTCCTGTTTGAACCAGATCATCTCTTTTAGAAAAACATCCAATCTTGATTTAAAAATTGTAAGTGATGGAGAGTCTACCACACCCTTCATATGTTGTTCCAATGGTTAGTCACTGTTAAAAAAGTGTGCCTTATTTTTAGTCTAAATTTATCTAGCTTCAAGCCATTGGACCTTGTTATATTTTTTTGGTTAGATAATGCAACCCTGCCCCCATCCACTATCACATATCTGCTCCACATGTAGATACTTATAAGACTGACCAAGTCATCCTCAGCCTTTTCTTTGATAAGGTAAATAGATTGAGTTCCTTAAATCATTCACTGTAAGGAATGTTTTCCAGGCCTTTAATCATCCTTCTGGCTCTTCTCCAGTTTTTCAAAAGCCTTCTTAAAGTACAGACACCAGACCTGGACACAGTATTTCAGTAGTGGTCACTCCAGTGCAAATACAGAAGTAATATAACTTTCATATTCCTCATTGATATTCCCTTGTTTAGACATTTGAGGATCACTTTAGCCTCATTTATAATGTTTATCCATTATTTACTTTTCCCCAATCTTCATGTCATATGAAAACTTCATTAGCAATGGTTTCATGTTTCCTTCCAGGTCATTGGTAAAAGTGTTAAATTTCATAGGGCAAAGAATTGATCCCTGCAGAGCGCCCACTAGAGAAACTCATTTAATGTGTCTATTTACTCTGTAACCTTGTTGATTTGTATTATTTTATTTTTAAATCAATATGCATGCTATAAAGTAAGTATCTTATAGAAGTCTACACCTTTTAGATCAAAATATTAATTTTATCAACAAAATCTGTGATCTCATGGGGAAAAAAATCAAGTTAGTTTGGCAAAATAGATTTTCTATAAACCCATGTGATTAGCATTATTTCTATTACCCTTATTAATTGATTCTACTAACAACTGTTCCATTATTTTGCTCAGGGTTGACATCCAGTTGACAGGCTTATAATTAGCCAGCTCTTCCTGTTTATTGTTTTTAAATACTGATACAATATTAGCTTTCTTCCAATCCTCTGGACCTTCCCCAGTGTTCTACAAATCATTTCATACAGTTAGTAGCTTCTGATGGGGTTCAACAAGGACAAATGCAGAGTTCTGCACTTAGGAAGGAAGAATCCCATGCACTGCTACAGACTAGGGACCGGGCGGCTAGGCAGCAGTTCTGCAGAAAAAGACCTTTTGCACAAGAAGCTGGATATAAATCAACAGTGTGCCCTTGTTGCAAAGAAGGCTAACGACATTTTAGGTTGTATAAGTAGGGACATTGCCAGCAGATCAAGGGACATGATCATTCCCCTCTATTCAGCATTGGTGAGGCCTCATCTGGAGTACTGTCCAGTTTGGGGCCCTAACACTACAAGAAGGATGTAGAAAAATTGGAAAGTGTCCAGTGGAGGGCAACAAAAATAATTAGCAAGCTGGAGTACTTGACTTATGAGGAGAGGCTGAGAGAACTGGGATTGTTTAGTCTGCAGAAGAGAATAATGAGGGGGGATTTGATAGCTGCTTTCAACAACCTGAAAGCGGGTTCCAACGAGGGTGGATCTATACTGTTCTCAGTGGTAGCAGATGACAGAACAAGGAGTAATGGTCTCAAGTTGCAGTGGGGGAAGTTTAGGTTGGATATTAGGAAAAACTTTTTCACTAGGAGGGTGGTGACGCACTGGAATGGGTTACCCAGGGAGGTGGTGGAATCTCCTTCCTTAGAGGTTTTTACTGTCAGGTTTGACAAAGCCCTGGCAAGGATGGTTTAGTTGGGGATTGGTCCTGCTTTGACCAGATGGGGTTGGACTAGATGACCTCCTAAGGTCCCTTCCTACTCTGATATTCTATGATTCTCTGGTTGAAAATTCAACATAATGGTCCAGATTGCTCATCAGCCTGCTTTTAAAACTCCTGAATGCAAGATACAGTATTTAGACCTGCTAATTTACAAATGTCTAACTTTAGTAGCTGCTGTTTAATATCCTCCTGAGTTACTATTGGCATGGAAAGTATTTCATCCTCATCATATCGTATGAATACATAACTTGACTTTTTCCCATATAAAGAACAAATATTTATTGAATAAGGGTGCCTTTTTTGCATTATTATTAATGATTGCATCATTTCCATCTAATAATGAACTAATACTATTACAGTAAAACCTCCATTTAACGGACTAATTCGGGCGAGGGGGTGTCCGTTAAATGAAAAAGTCCGTTATTTAATAATTTAAAAAAACCGAGCTGTCGGAGCAGCAGCCCGACCACCACAGGGTCGGGGCGGAGCCCGCCCGCTGCTGGGACCCGGGCGGCAGCCGGGAGCCGTCAGCCAGCCCGCCCGGGTGCAGGCGGGACTTGGGCGGGAGCCGGCAGCCAGCCCGCCCGCTGGCTGGACTCAGGCGGCAGCCGTGAGCAGGCTTCGATGCCAACTCTGCCCACATATCTACACCAGCAACACCATCACAGGACCTAACCAGATCACTGGTTCATTCACCTCCACATCTACCAATGTAATATATGCAACCAGTGTCCCTCTGCTATGTACATTGGCCAAACTGGACAGTCCCTACGAAAAAGGATAAATGGACACAAATCAGATATCAAAAATGGCAATATACAAAAACCTGTAGCAGAACAATTCAATCTGCCTGGACACACAATTACAGATTTAAAAGTCACCATATTGCAGCAAAAAAACTTCAAGACCAGACTGCAAAGAGAAACTGCAGAGCTGCAATTTATTTGCAAATTTGATACAATCAATCTGGGATTGAACAAAGATTTTGAATGGCTTGCTAATTACAAAAGCAACTTCTCCTCTCTCAGAGTTCACACCTCCAGTTCAGTTGCTGGAGGAATATCTCACCCTCCCTGATTTGAGATAACAAGCTGGTTCAGCCTGATTCTTGTTCTCTCCTACCTGGTTCTTGCCTACTTATTTATACCTGCTCCTGGACACTTCCACTGTTTGCATCCGAAGAAATGGGAATTAGCCCACAAAAGCTTATGCTTCAATACTTTAGTTAGTCTTTAAGGTGCCAAAGGACTCTTTTTTTTTTTTTACTTCTGCTATTCCAGACTAACACGGCTATCTCTCTGATTCTTGACATCTTAACAGACACTCGGGGTACATATACACTGCACATTTCTTTCATTAGCATGTATTGTATTGTATGTAGCCACCCTAGATTGGGTACAAATATCTGTGTATCTGGTGAGGCATAGTTTAATCAAATACAGCAAAGTCGTGCCTGAAGGGTGTGAGTGTATACACAAGTACACACCTTATATGGCTCTCTAGTCGCCCAAACCGTGCCTCCCCATGTACACTATGTTTAGCAGTGTAATGTCCCGCTGCCTCCCCGTTGCTGGAACCTTATAAAATTATATAAGGTATACCTTATAAAGGTATATAAAATTATGAGTGGTGTGGAGGAAGTAAATAAGGAAAAGTTATTTACTTGTTCCCAAAATAGAAGAACATGGGGCCACTCAATGAAATTGGCGTGCAGCAGGTTTAAAACAAATAAAAGGAAGTTCTTCTTCACACAGCGCACAGTCAACCTGTGGAACTCCTTACCTGAGGAGGCTGTGAAGGCTAGGACTATAACAGGGTTTAAAAGAGAGCTGGATAAATTCATGGAGGCTAAGTCCATAAATGGCTATTAGCCGGGATGGGTAATGAATGGTGTCCCTAGCCTCTGTCTGTCAGAGGGGGGTGATGGATGGCAGGAGAGAGATCGCTCGATCATACCTGTTAGGTTCACTCACTCCGGGGCACCTGGCATTGGCCACCGTCGGTAGACAGGATGCTGGGCTAGATGGACCTTTGGTCTGATCCAGTATGGCCGTTCTTATGTTCTTATGTTCTTTTCCCTATGCCAGAAAAGGCTCTGGCAGCATGGGGACAGAGGGGAAAGGGTCTGTTAGCCCCCTACTGTGGGAGGCTTCCCCTGCTGCAAGGAAAGACACTGGCTCCAGCAGCTGAGTCTTTTACTGCTGCTTCCTCCCTGCCAGATTCCTCCATGTAGTGAAAGGCTCTGGAAGTGGGGAGCTGCTGATGCTTTTCCCTGCTGTGTTCCCTCTGCCAAAGCCTTTGACTGAAAGCAACTGGCTTTTCACTGCAGTGAGTAGCTACATGTACATCATCACAAGTGGTATGTAGAGTAGAAGTATCGTTTGGCTGTTGGTGAGAAGTGGTGGACACCTGAATATTAATTAGGTAGATTTGCTTTACAAAATTCTAAATATATATTTTTTCCATCCCATTTGTCTCTCTTCTCTATTTAGACAGTAAGCTCTTCAGGGCATATGGGCTGTCTTTTTCTATGTGTTTGTTCAGCACTTAGCATATTGGGGTCCTTATCTGGTTTGGAGCCTCTAGACTTTACTGTAATAAAAATGATATTTTTTTATTAATAATGCATGTGCTTCTTTATTATTTTTTTTAAAGAATAAAGAGGGTTTCCCTTTTCACCTGTGGCACAGACTGATTTTTCTAAAGTTATAACCTGGATTAGGGCCCTACCAAATTCATGGCCATGAAAAGCGCATCACGGACCATGAAATCTGGTCTTCTGTGTGCTTTTGCCCTGTACTATAAAGATTTCATGGGGAGACCAACATTTCTCAAATTGGGGTGTCCACACTCTAAATGGAGTTCCAAGGTTATTTTAGAGTGGTCACGGTATTGCCACCCTTACTTCTGCACTGTCCTCAGAGTTGGGCTGCCAGAGAGTGGTGGCTGTTGGCTGAGTGCCCAGTTCTGAAGGCAGCGCCCTGCCAGCAGCAGCAGAGACGTAAGGGTGGCAATACCATACCATGCCACTCTTACTTCTGCGTTGCTGCCTTCAGAGCTGGGTGGCTGGAGAGTGGCAACTACTGACTGAGGGTCCAGCTCTGCAGGCAGCAGCACAAAAGTAAGTGTGGCATGGTACAGTATTGCCCCCATTACTTCTGTGCTGTTGCTGGTGGTGGCTCTGACTTTTGAGCTGGGCTCCAGGCCAGCAGCCGCCTCTCCAAGTTTCCAGCTCCAAAGGCAGTGCTGCCACCAGCAGCGCAGCACAGAAGTAAGGGTAGCAGTACTGCAAACCCCTACAATAACCTTGTGACCCCATTCCTCCCCCTGCCCCCCAACAAAAAAACTGCTTATTGGGTCAGGACTCCAACAATTACAACACCGTGAAATTTCAGATTTAAATAGCTGAAATCATGAAATTGATGATTTTTTAAAAATCCTATGACCATGATCAATTTGATAGGGCCCTACTTATGGTGTTTTCTCTGAGATGTTATACAGGATCAGGATAATGACTCATGGTCACAGTAATTCAGAAGAACTCTCAGATAAGTCTTCCATATTATAATATAGATTTTTTTCAGATTTTATTATTGCTTTAATATTGGAAATGTCATACTGTTAGTAAACATATTTTCATCTTCTAAAAGGGAATTTGGCTTTCCTGAAAGTGTTTTTTTTGCGAGTGTAGTACAGTACATGAATCTGCTTTGATCAATAATGCATTGTGACTTTCTGCTCTATAGCAGCTTGTCTGACTCTTACGTTTTCCCCAAGGTGAACACTGGTTTCATTCTCTGAGCAGGTTACCAAAGCATGGTAAAAAATCAACATGTTTAGGCAGGTTGGTTTTCCCAAGGGAGTGAGGGCACCACGTTGGTAACTTATGTAGCATTATGAAAAACTGAAGTATTTTTCCCTACGCAGAGCCTTCTGGATCTCAGGTAGGTGGCAGCATGCCAGCTGCCTAAAACCAAAGCATTTCATATTTCAGGAGAAAAATCACAATGACCTTGAACCAGGCAATGTCAGATGTTTATGAAATGCTGCATATCAACAGCAATGGCTTATTGGTTTGATAAGTAACATGATTACTTACACAGGAAACAGGAATTTCAAATTCAACAGATGAATGCTTTGAAACTTCACTAGAATTATTATGGGTGGATGCCAGTTTGCATTTTCATTACCCAGCATGAAACAAGATCACAGGCTATTTTTATGTTTATAATACAGTTTATAAGAATTTGAACTGTCTCGGGTATGAACATTTTAAATCACTTTCACTAAATTTCCCCCTATTTAGTACCTGTGTGCTGTTATTAATTCAGGGACAAATGGAATGATGAAATTATTGTACATAGATTGATCCAAAAGCTCAGAGGTTCAATGAAAATTTGTGACATTATGCCGGAGTTTATATGCAAAAGTGGTATTTTGTTTGTGAAAGAGAAATTGGACTAAGATGTGTGATGTTGTATATGATTAATTATAACAACAATTAATGGGAGAGAATATGAAATAAGAGGGGAAAAGACTAGAAACAGCGACACCATGCAGGATAAAGATGAAACATAGCACTCTGGAGGGTTTACGTCAAAACATCTAATGAATTTCTGTATTGCAGACTGTTAGGAACCAAGTTGTAATCTGTTTTACTCACATTGATAAGCAAGATTGAGACTACATGAACTCACCAATACGCATAAAAGGAATGTGACCTACCCACATCAGGAGCAAGGACAGAAGCTAAAAGATCTCTCCTATACCTACTAGTAGTATAGGTAGTCACTTATCTTCTTTCAAAATAGCCACACTAGAAGGAATATCACCCACTTCATATACATAAAACCAGAATGCCACAGCCCTTGGTAATTTACTACCAAGAATATCATTCTGGTGAGAATGCTTTTGTCTGCTTCTGTGTTTAGCTAAGAACAGGCCACCTCCAGATGCAAAAATATTAAATGCTAGATTTTCACATTGTATATTTAATTAAATCATGGGAAATTAATGATAAGACAACAATATAATACTAAGTAAAGTAATACACTTATATTTTGGTACTGTAATTTGATTAAGAATCTAGAACAATACAAAACTAGCGTTGCACACACTAAAAATGGGGTAACTTGTAGGTCTACAGTGTAATATAATGGGGAATCATCATTGAGTAGATGTGTTTCAAGTGGAGTCTATTGGAGGATTGGTTCTTATCCCTATACTATTTAATGGCTTATTTCCTCAAAGGCATGGAAGAAAATATAAAATTATCAGTCATAAAGTGTGCAGGTGACACAAAGCTCGGGAGTATGGTAAATAAGACGGCAGGTCAAGCAAGCAAATATGCAATTTATTACCACCAAATATAATATCATACATCAAGGAACAAAGTATACAGGTCTTACTTATAAGATGGGGGACTCTGTCCTCAGAAGCAGTGACTCTGAAAAAGATTTAGGGCCCTGGTGGATAATCAGCTGAACATGAGTTTCCTATGCAGCTCTGTGACCCAACGGGCTAATGCATTCTTGGATATATAAACAGGGAATACTTGAGTAGAAGTAAAAAGGTTATTTTACCTCTGTATTTGAGCAAGCATTACTGAAATACTGTGTCCAGTTCTGGTGTCTATGCTTCAAAGAAGGATGTTGAAAAATTGGATTACTCATAGAAGTGCCAAAAGAATGATTGGAAAACATTTCTTATCGTAACAGACTCAAGGAGCTCAATCTATTTAGCTTAACAAAGAGAAGGTTACAGGTTGACTTGATCACAATCTAAAAGTAGTACACAGGGAACAGAATAGGATAATAGAGAGCTCTTCAAACTAGCAGACAAAGGTATAACAAGATCAAATAGCTGGAAGTTGAAGCTAGATAAACTTAGACTAGAAGTAAGGTGTACATTTTTAATGGTATGTGGTAATTAACTATTGGTATAATTTACAAAGGTTGTAGAAGATTAGCCATCACTGGTGATTTTTAAATCAAGATTGAGTGTGTTATGCAGGAAGTCAGACTAAGAGATCACAATGGTCTCTTTTGGCCTTAGAATCTATAAATCTAAGAACACATTCAAAGTACTGAACAATTGTTAATCAATCAATCAATCTTCAGAACAGCCCTGCAAGGCAGATTAGTATAATCAATGATCCCCACATGTAACATATTGGAAAATGGAGATTGAGATCTAAAGACATCCATCCCAAGCCAGTCAACAAAGATGACTGTGGTAGGTAGTCTTGAAAGTTGAACATAACTACCACTTAGAAGTGGTCAAAAATTTTCAAACAAAACATTTTCCCATCAGAAAATGTAGTTCACTGGAGGTAAATTTTTCATGGGACATAGTTGAAGATCAACAAACCTGTTTATTTTCCATCAAGAAATCAGAAGCAAACATTTTGTTTCTAAGTAGCACTTCAAAGCTAAACAAACTAATATGTTCTGAAATGTCCATTTGAAATTTTATAAAATGATTTTGAAATATAGATGTAAAGATAAATTTAGTTGCAAATAGATATTTCCATTTAAAATGTAGTTCTAATAAGAAATGTCGAATTGAAATTTAAAATGCTGATTTTTGACTCAACATTAACCCAAAAATATTTATTTTGAATCAATATTTTTGAATCATTGGGTTGGGAGGGATTGCAAGGGTCATCTAGTCTAACCCCCATCTAAGATGCAGGATTTGTTGTGTCTAAACCATCCAGGACAGATGGGTATCCAGCCTTCTTTTGGAAACGTCTAGTGAAGGAGCTTCCACAACCTTCGTAAGTAGTCTGTTCCATTCTCCTACTGTTCTTACCCATAGGAACTTTTTCCTGAGATTTAACCTAAATCTGTAATTCTGGAGTTTGAACCAATTGCCTCATATCCTGCCCTCTGTGGCAAGATGGATCAATTTTTCTCCATCTTTTTTTATGGCAGCCTTTCAAGTATTTGAAGACTGGTGTCATGTCCCCCTTCAGTCTCTTCTTTTCCAGACTAAATGCACTCGGTTCCTTCAGCCTTTGCTTATATGGCTTGCATTCCATCCCTTTGATCATCTTTGTCATTTGCCTCTGGATCCTTTCCAGTATTTCAGCTGAGCGAAATGAAGATTTTGTTTCTGAAGACGAAATATTTTATTCCAACATTGCCTATTCAAAAATTTTCAGGTCTTTAATTCTCCTATGAAATTTTTGATATTTGGGGCAAAAACAGTTGTCAAAATACTGGAATTTCCCACAGGGCATTCCTGGGCTCATTCCTCTGCACCACAATGTCTCCCTTGTATAGAATCATTTCTCAGAACTTTAATTGCACTTCTGAAAATAATTCTAAGGGCTTGTATGCCTCAGTTCCTGAGAGCCTGAACCTGCAGCCCTTATGAGCCAGTTTTTCAGAAGAACACAGACTAGATTTTCAAGTGCTCAGCACTTGAACCAGATTTCTAAAATAAAGCTAATCTCCCATTTAGGTACTTTGGGAAAGGCTGGATTTTCAAAGATGTTCAGTTCCCATTGTGATGCTGATAGGTTTTTAAGAGGAGAGAGGTTTTAAAAGCACATCCTCCTTTGGCAAAGAACTGCATGTTATATCCCAAAATAGTTTTAATCCAAAAATGTAACCCCTACATAGCTATAGATTTATTTGTAAGTATCCTTAAATGCTTTAGATAGAATCCCAATAAGTAAGTGAACCATTAAATATGGAATACTAAAACAAACTGAGCTGAACAAATGAAAACACGCCTAGGGCAACACACAGGTTTTTATGTTTTCCTCCTCCTCTCTCACTCTCTGCTGTGCCTGTCTGTCTGATGGATAATGTGACACAAGAATCTTCACTGAATTCCAAATTCCAAATATGCAATATGAGCATGTGTGCGACATGTTTACAGTTCCAGTGCTTTGCTTCAGTTTTAGCTATTCACATGGCCAATTGTAGTCAGGGACCATGATTCAGCAATAACATGAATCGGAAGGATAAAGAAACAGATGTTGGAAACCACTGAAGAGTAGAAAATCTGAGTGCTGGTATTTCTTTGTCTATTTGTGTATGTGTGTGTGTGAGTGTACATATTTTCACACAAAGTTCAAGGTCTGTCTTTGGTACAGAGGATTTTTTTCTTTGTTCCTTTAATTGGTTTTATTCTTTTTTGAAAATGCCTCATTTGCCCTTCCACATTGGCTCCTGTTCTCAGAACTTGCCCAACTCATATTTCTTCACCCACTGTCCTCTACCCTCCCCCCCCACCCCCACTAAAAGGGAAAATATCTTAAGACATAGTATTTTACACCATTATTATAGTACTTTTTAATGAAAGCATTGTTTGTTTAAGTCTGTATTCAAGGCTCCGCAGGCACAGCTATCACCTCATCAGGTCTAGTATGCTAAGAAGGAATAGACTTGGTCAGTGTTTGGATAGGAGGCCTCAAGGAAAACCCTGGAGGCAGATGGGATGCAGTTGAGGCTATGACTGCTGACGAAGAGTCTATGATGAACGTAAATCTATGTGGGTTCAACTGTCAGGACCAGTTAGAGTTCATTGAATTATAAGTGATGTTTGGTGTCTTCTGGATGGTGGAATTTAGCACAGTCCTGACACGCTCCTCCCTCTACTTTCTCCAGTAATTTGGGGAGCTGGAATAGATCGACAATAGCAAATGGAGGCTGGGAGTGAATCAGACTCTAGCTGTTATTGTGGTAGCAGGGGGAGAGTCACTCCAGAAGAGTAAACATTTACAATTTTGAAAGGGTGATTGATGGGAAGACAGCTAATATATTTTAAGCAGTCTTTTAGACACTAGATATTTCATAAAGCATGCACTGGCAAGAATCCCTTTGTGCCAAACAACACCCAATTTGAGCTCCATCATCTGAAAGATGGAGGGCAAGAATGTGATGTAAGCACATGGCGGTATATCAGAGAATCCTGGAGACACAATGAAACACTTGGCTGATCTTCCTTGCAGTAAGATTCTGATCAGTGATAAAATAAGCATTTCAAGTTCGGGCCCCACTTTGCTAGTTGCTCTGTGCAATCAGATCCAGTGCCTGTATGTGCTCATTTAAAATTGTCTGCAGGCACAGCACAACTTGTAATTTTTACATGTGATATATTTATTATGTGCAATCAGCTCAAAAACATTCCTATTATCGTCCAGTAGGGCGGCCAGATGTCCCGATTTTATAGGGACAGTCCCGATTTTGGGGTCTTTTTCTTATATAGGCTCCTATTACCTCCCTCCCCACCCCTCTGTCCTGATTTTTCACACTTGCTGTCTGGTCACCCTGTTGTCCAGACATCTTTAAAAAATGGAAGCACAAAATCAAACGCAAGGAAAGGAAGAATTGTTGCCCTTTTGACAATTTTATTTTGAGTGTTTCCTTTTGATATATGTTTTCAAACACCTGTACATCATTCCTTCCAAAGTCTTCTCATTCTCTGAATTGATATTGCTAATCATGCAGGAGAGAATCAGATTGTGACCTCTTGGTGCAACAAATTATGTTTACACTTTGAACATCAGGTCTCTCACCTCCATGGACAGTTTTCTGTTTCACTCTGTCAAATGAAATGATGAAAAAGTGCTGGTGCTACCAGTGTAAGATGATTTGGCTTTTTTGACACTTCTTGTAACTAACGAAAACTCAATTTTTTTCACACTTTGCAGTGTTTTCCTTTTTATGAATGTCCTTGAGAAAGAGAATAGTCAATTGGTCGGGTTAGGGGTTTTTTTAAAAAAATATTTTATAGTAATTGCTTCTGCCCCCTTGTTGACTTTTACTGCTGTTCCTTGATTTTTTTAAAAAAATCTATCAGTTGAGACAATGGCTTTTGATATTTCCACAGGGTTTAAAATCTTTCTTATTATTTCCACTTTTCCTTTTCATTTGCCTGGCCTGCCTTAAGTAAGATGCTTTGGAAAAGAAGTGCCGCCTAAGCACTCTTTGTCACTATTTCAGGGTGTATCATATATCCCCTTTATGAGTTTATTTTGATTTCTATCCTGAAGGAAATAGCCATATATTTTGTAAATTTCCTCTTATAATGATTTCTATTTATTATACACATCTAATGGAGCTGTGTGTTGTATTTTGGTCACAATGGCCATTGCCTCAGTGCACATGTTTAATAGCCTGCTATATGTCAGATGATTAACATCAATCAATCCTGAAGACTTTACTCTCCATCCAGAATCATAAAGAAGTTTGTGTATGTACTATAACACCATGATCAAAATTAGATGCAACTTAGAATATATAGTATTTATAAAATCCTCTGTTTTCTCATAATTATCCTCCATTTTTTTTCTTGATTTCTTTTAACAATGAAAGTTTAAAATCTGTGGAATTGTCTGTGTAGGAGGGTAATTTTTGTGACCAATGTGAGGCTCAGGAGACTTTGATGTTTGTTATGAACACACATGCATAAAAGCTGCAATTTAACAAGGAATTGTACGTGAGGAAGACTTAAGGGGGCCTCAGGAAATTTATGGTCCAATATGTAATTAACAAGGAAAGAATAAAGCCCTCTCCTTCATCCCTCCCTCACCCCCTCTCACCCACACTCAGACACTTTACTGAATTTGCATAGCTATTAAGTAGAATCCTGGTGGGATCCTCAGGTAGGCTAGCAGCATTCTGGGAGGTGAGCATCTTCTTAGCAAAATGTCTGGGCTGAGCTGGACTGAGTTCAGAAAATGGAGAAGCCTGCATGTAAAATGAAGGGTTAAATGCTGACAAGGGTATTTGAACAAGCATGTAGCTTCCTGTGCATAGTCTGCAAGTGAGTGAGCAGAAGAGACAGGTACAAGAATTATCGGACTGGCAGTTGAGGACTGCCTAGACTTAAGGCCAGCTCTGTTACCGCCAGAATGCAAAATGGGTGGGTCAACACACAATCTGAGTCATACCCTTTGGTACCCTCGCCAGCTTGGGTTTAACATGCATCTAGATACATGATTAATGGCTTTGAACATAGATGAAAGGGAGTATGGATAAAGATGCATGGCTGCACAAATCCTCAATGCAGACATAGCCCAAGTATTACATCACTGTAACTTCAGCATGGATGAAAACTTCGACTGCAAGTTTATTTATCCCAGGGAGTTGCGACTTCTGCTAGATTTTTAATGGAATCCACTTGTGTCCTAGGACGTAGGCTGAGACTAGCAAATCATTTCACATACAGTGGGTCAATAATGAGCCGTCATGTTCAGTATCCTTGTGGAAATATTTTGTAGTGCTGGGCAGAAAATCTGGGTTTGATTCCTTATCTTCTTATATCATACCCAGAGTTTCAGAAAATAATACAGTAGAACATCAGAGTTACAAATACCATTTGTGTGTGTGTTTGTGTGTGTGCGCTGCATGATTGCATACTTCCAGGAACTGAATTGTGTGTGGTTGACTGGTCAGTTTGTAACTCTGGTATTCATAATTCTGAGGTTTTACTGTAGTGAGAAATAATTGCAATGTGCTGTCATACACCCTAGGCTTTGTTCCTGTCAGAACGCATAAGCAAGTGTGAGTCTGCTTGGTAACTTTCATGAGAATACTTACAAGAAACAAAGAGGACATGTGGGCTTCATATACTTATGTGTCAGATGCTGGCTACAATGCCATCCTTTTCAGTACCTTCTGTAGTTCTCCCCCTTTTTATTCATTTTTCACGAGATTTTATTTTGAGTTTTTGATTGTTTGAGATTTGATTTGCATAAAATGGAGACTCCAAGCTCTTTATAGCAACCTTAAAGCTTTTTACTAGCCATTACATAAAGGTATTTCATTACCAGATCCCACATTACTGGATAATGTGGCATGCTATTCATGAGAGAATACAATGCAAAGAAACTGAACTTTTTTTTTTTACAGTTGTAGGTGAATGCATTACATATGAAATTTTGTGACACAACATAGACTTAAGTTGAATTTTAATATTAAAGTCTATGCAAATAAAAATTCAACACTGTTAATTTGTGTGGAAATTGTACCTTTTCTGCTTGTCTTTCAGTTTAGTGATAATTATTGTAAAGTTGTACTATGCCTACGATGCAATTATTTTATGCAGAAATCATTTCCAGTACAATGAAAAAATGTTAAATTGCACAATAACAATTTTCTTGTTTTTCCCCAGTTCTTGAGAACTCTGTATTCAAAACAATTTGATTGTAGGAAAGTTTCCTTTTTATTTCTTTTGTGGCCAAATTTTCAAAGAATGCATGCAATTTGGTGGTCTTTGTACTCTGTCAATCCACTTTGTCATGGACATTTAATAACCAATTATCTTTCACTTTGGTAACCCTTTTATTTTGGGGAACTTCTGTTGCCAAAGATATCTGAGCTGTGCTACAATGACAAAAGCATATTGAGGGAAATTTAACAGATTTAATTCTCTGACATTTCTGAAGGTGAAAACTCCATCTTGTAAAACCCAGAATTCACTGATGGAGCAATGATAGCATTGTTTAAATATCATGTTCCAATTTCCACCTTCCATGCATTCGTACACTTCACATTGATTTCAGTGTTGAGGCAAAGAGCCTCAGCTTCATTGCTAGGGTGTTTTTTCACTCTTGACTGTAATGCGAATCCTGCGTGCTCATGGAAAAGGAGAATTTTGTCCAAAGAGTCTGACTCAATTTAAAATTTAAAAAATGCACCAAAAATCCACTGTCCAGCTTTGCACTGCAGAAGCACATGAAAGACAGAGAAAATCCACCCTACAAAAATAATTTGCATGTACTAGTTGGAGGATATATTGTTTACTTAACTGGAATCTAGACTGCAAATATGCTAAGTAACATTAAATTACAGTACTTCTATTATATAGAATTGATTGGGGGTTCGGAAGCAAGCTGAGATCGTAAGGGCAGATGGATAACCCAAGTTTAACTTAAAAAAAATGTACCATACCACCACCAATTGATGCTATAAGGTGTAGTTTGTGTTTATATTTTCTTTGGGTATTTTGTTTTGTTTTTTTCTAGTGACACTAAAAAGAGCAAAAAATGTAAAACACCAATTACTGGCAACTACCCAAATTCTGAAACAATAGATTCTAAACTCCTTAGTCCCAAAAATACAGATTGCCACCATGTTAAGAAATGCCTTCTGCCATTTTCACATGACCCTTCATCAGATGAGGACATAGCCATGGTGATTAATTTATCTCCTCCAGGCAAGACAATTGTAATTTACTCTAACTTGGGCTAATTGCAACTGCCACAAGAAGGCTGAAACTAGGGTAGTATGCAGCTTGTAGGAAACAAATGTTAACATAAATATTACCTCTGGCACCTTGTCTCTCTGATAAACAAGATTGTGCTTTGTGAACTCCGCTGGATCACCCTTCACTTCAGAACAGAATTTAAAGACATGATCTTAATTGATAAAACTCATAACAAATTTGGAAGGGACTCCCACATAGACCACTTTGCTCACCACCACAGGGATGGTGCAGCTGAAGAGACCCTAGTTTAGGCTCGGAGATGCTGGAGGTTAAGTGTTAGTGAGATCCTGATTGTGGAACTCTTCCATGAAGAGATGTGAATGACCCAGGATTAGCTGTCTCTTGTATTCCAGAGGTAACAAAGTCCTGTGGCACCTTAAAGACTAACTATAAAGTTTTGAAGCATAAGCTTTCGTGGGCCAATACCCACTTCGTCCCACGAAAGCTTATGCTTCAAAACTTTATAGTTAGTCTTTAAGGTTCCACAGGACTTTGTTACCTCTGCTATTCCAGACTAACACGGCTACCTCTCTGATTCTTGTATTCCAGTGATTCCTAATTATATATTCTTTCCAACCCATATATTCTGTGCTATCTCACTGTCAAAATCTTTTGCCAAACCCTAATTCTCTCATCTCACCTACTGCAATCTTCTCCTTTCTAATCTTTTTGACACTAACTTCATCCTTCTCTAACTATGCAAATTGCTACTGCCAAAATCATATCTCTAGTCTTGGTTGTGTGACCCTCTTTTCCTCTCCTCAGCCTTTGAGTCATGTCAGTACATTGCACTGAGTATGAAGTTCAAATTTCTTGTCCTTGTTTGGAAGGCCTGACATCACACACTCCCTGATTTTGCAACCTGCAGCACCCCCAGGTTTTGTGCCCAGGGTCCTTGCTCTGCTGCCAGTCAGGGTCCCAGAAGCCGGACCCATGCCCGGGCTTGGCTGCTGGTTCAGGGTCCCAGTTGATGGCTCTGGGCCTGGGGTTCCGCACTCACCCGAAGCTGTGGTACAAGCCTCAGCAGCCTTACCCAGGTCCACGTCCTTCCCTCCTGGAACCATGATCCTGGTTCCAGTCCCAGCTCTGTTGGGCAGGCACCTTTTAGTTTGCTGTAACAGAGTCTACACAGGGCAGTTACAGCACAACACATTACTGCATGCTGCAGTTCACACCCTATAGTCCACACTTTGGGGCTGTGTAGACAAGTCCTTAGTTCTTACGTCCCTTGGGACTGGAACCGTGCTTCTACCTGTTTGACAACACTTCTGCATGCTTGAAAAATAATAATGCTTAATAATGTTCTGTGGTGCTTACATAGCAAAGTGATAAGTTCTTTATAGAAACCAATGACATGGAGGTGGGAACCAGGCACGTCTTAGTTTTAATCCTGGCTCTGCCTCTGCATATTGTGGGAGGACTATATCTTCTCTGTGTGTGGACAGATTTTATATTTATGGCTGTATAGTTATCATTTGAATGGGTTGGGTGGTCTATTAATATCTTGTTTGTGATAAATCTAAATAGCTACTGATCCAGTCTAAGCCTAAGTGCCAGGTCAGTCAGCAAAAGCTGAAAAGAGACTGGGTGAGAAAAAGCATCTTGCTAGATTAAATTTTAGACTTTTAGATGTGTGCTTTCACTTTGATTTGCTTGAAACCATCTCTACCATGATGATTTTTTTAATCCATGCTCTTTTGTTAATAAACTTGTTTTGCTTTCATTATAAATCATCAGTGCTGTTTAGGTTCAGTGTGTATTTCTAGAGAGCTAACAGGTTGGGGTGTTTTACTGTCTCTAAGGGAAGAGAACCTAACACTTTCTCTGTTAGGGCCAATGAGAGGGCCTGATCTCTGCAGTAGGATGATTTTGAGGAGAATTCACAGCTGGAAATGTATAAGGACAGCCTGCAAGGAGAGATCAGGTTAGGTAAAGGCAGAGGCTTGTGTGCTGCTGGCAGTCTATTGGAGTCAGTGCTCTGAACCAATATGCACAGCCACAAGACGCACAGGATTACAAGGCAAATGGTGACGAGACCACTTACTGACCTGGGTGGACCCTAAAAAGTCACAGTGCCCCTTTGAAAATTTGGCCACATATGTCATGTATGTTTGCCATGCACAAATCCTGATATAATAATATATCAAGGAGATGTTTCTCTCAGTGTGCCGAAGAAAGATGTGCTACATATTTTTAAGCAAATGTAGCTTGAATATAGATATAAGTCCCAAAACAGTAGAAAAATGAGTTTTTGAATTTTTTTCTTCATATTAAATGAACAGTAACAATCAATTCTTTTTATAAGTGTAAAATATTTTTTCAAAGTGTGTTATTTAAATAATTAGCAATGTTTTATTATTCAAACTGCCCATGAAGCTGGTGAAGAACCACATTGGAAGAGAGGACATTTAATCAATATTTCCTGCCATTATGGGCTTTATAATTATAGTAATCGACCACTGTAGGAGTTATGCTTCTCAGATCAAAGGCAAAAGCCCGCAACATGTTCCATTATCTAAAGGTATTGCCTGCAAGAAAAGGAGATTAGTGTTGTTAGAAAAGATTTTAAAATGTCAATGTTTTTAAAACATATTTGCTAATATATACTGAAGGGAACAAATCTTTCAAAAAAATCTTCTGACTGATGATTCCAACTTGTGAGTCTGTTTCTAACATTGCTGGGAACAGATTAGAATTTAAATGTCCCTTACAGTACAACCTCCATCATAAATTTCAATTTAATAAAATTAGCAGCTGAGTTCTTTAAAACCACAGCCTGCATTTTATTGAGCTTTAATGTGCATGTTTTGCCTTTTACACAGCCTTTGTCAATCAACAGATGAGCAACCCAATGAATCTTGTCATCACAATGATACAGGAATTGTCTCTCCTACACAGAATGAGCTGCACAGATGGTTACTACCACATGCACATAATTTGGTGTTCTGTGGCTGGACCTGAAAAATGTTTTTAAAAATGTACAGGGAAGACCCTTAACTGTAAGTCAATTACCAACACTGACTTCAATGGAGCTATACCAATTTGCACCAGCTGAGATTCTGGCTCATTCATAGTAACTAGCACAAAACCATGACTTACTGCATCCTCTGGTTTTGGCGAGAGAAAGTACCTCAAGCCAACTGGTTTTCATGGAATTTCCAGCTGGCTAAAATTAGACATTGCTGGAGACCTAATGAGATCTTGGGATCTTGTAAAATTTTCAGATTTGGCACCTAAAGATTAGAAAACCATCTAGTCCAATCCACTAACAGTGAAGGGATGTTCCTTCCATAATATTTTCTAGTTCTTTATCTACTTCACCTTTAAATGATCCAAACAATGAGATTTGTGTTGTGCTGAAGAATATACCCATAATGTCTTTAGTGGGTGAAAAAAACCCATATGGTTATATTGACCTACGATCGTGTTCTGGTATGGAACCAAGCTGAAATGACTGGTGCAAACTGGTTGTATCTGGAGGGGAAAAAATAATAAGGGATTTTTTTCAAGGCTTTTGGTTAGGTTCCACAATGGTTTTAGCAACAGACCAAGGTGCTGTTAAGATGGGAAGAAGTGTCCATGCATTGGCCCATTGGATGTTTGTTTTGACTGGTTCATGTTAATGAAATATCCTTGCTCAGATTCCACATGGGTGGGCTGTGTCAATGACACGTCACCTGTGCTCTCCATGAACTCCAGAAGGACTGTGAAGTGCAATGATCCCAGCTCTCCACCCTGGCCTCAACATGAGGATGTGCCAACAAAACACAACTGAGTCCTACTACAGTAGCCATAGCACTCGGTTGATAGTCAACAAATACTAGGGGTGAAGAAGCTTGATAATCTAACCTTCCTAAATTATATTGCCCCTTCTTTAAAGGATTCAGTTCATCTTAGAATTGGGGCATAATAAACATTCACCCCACACAGGATCAAAGTGAGATTATGAAACAATGTACAAACTGAAAACTAATCAAAGGCCAAGGCTAATAAAATAAATAAAATAAATAAATGGAGATATACCAATCTCCTAGAACTGGAAAGACCTTGAAGGTCATCGAGTCCAGTCCCCTGCCTACACTAGCAGGATCCCCCTGCCTACACTAGCAGGATCGAGTACTGTCCCCTGACAGATTTTTTGCCCCAGATCCCTAAATGGCCCCCTCAAGGATTGAACTCACAACCCTGGGTTTAGCAGGCCAACGCTCAAACCACTGAGCTATCCCCCCACCCCCCTAAACAACAACAAAGATTATTGCATGTTAAGTAACATGCACAGATAAGTGCTGTTGTTCTTTAATGGTAGCTGTTAATTTTGAACTCCACATTATTGAAAAGTAAAGAACATTGTCCATGGAGTGATCACTAACAAAGCCACTGCAGATTCTGGTTAGAAATCTCCCAACAAAGAGAGTTCAGGTAGTTGGGTTTTGTAACAAACCAAGAAGGTAGAAGAATGATACAGATAGCTGTGCCATAGCTTGCATGCTCAATGAATTTATTCTCCTTTTGGGACAACAGCATATTCCCTACATCAAAGATATTGGGAGCTGGGGAAAATCACAATATCTATTTTTTTGCCATCATGAAGCACATAGTGTAAAATGC
Source organism: Sternotherus odoratus (assembly GCA_032164245.1). Classification (NCBI taxonomy): domain Eukaryota; kingdom Metazoa; phylum Chordata; order Testudines; family Kinosternidae; genus Sternotherus; species Sternotherus odoratus. The sequence goes on along the minus strand of JAVMKO010000007.1, from coordinate 55,886,522 downwards.
ATATTATGTATGAAGCCTAGTGTGGAGAATAAGGGAGTTATTTGTATTATTTTTTAGAAATATCAGATGAGGTGTGTGATGAAATCAGATTTGCACAGAGTTAAATCAAAGGAAGCTGTTAGTGGGGAATCAAACAGGAGCCAAAACAATAACAAACATAAGGCATCTTAAGGGAACCATGGGGGGAACTATCACATGAAGAATTCTTCAGCCAGGCTGGCAAAGTTTACTTTTCCCAGGTCTCAGCCTAGAACCAAAGGGAATATTACAGCATTAAGGATTGGAGATGAGTCCTGGACAGAGAGACACAGAAAGCACACTGCAGCAGGGTATTCTTCTTCTCCCAGCCTAGAGATGGAGAAAACTGGGGTGAATGGAATTTACTAGAGTTATTAAGGCAAGATTATGGGAAATCTATATATATAAAAGTCAAATGATGTATGCGTGTGTGCGTGCATGCGTGTATGTACGTTCCCTTACTCCTTCCACACCGTTTGAGCTAGAGACTTGAAATTTGGTACAGTTATAGGCTTTAGGGTCCTAATCAGGGTAAGATTTGAATTTTTTTCAAATCTCATCTCTGACGCCCCCTAGGAGTGAAATTCTTTAAAGCCCATTCACATCAGCTGGGCAGCAGGTTAAAACCTGCTGTTCTCTGTAATATAGTTATGATATAATAATACCCCCCTCCAACAGACCCCGCACTTGCTCAGCTCTCTGCCCCCTTCTCCCCCTCCAATGGACCACGCACTCGCTCAGCTCTCTCCCCCCTCCCCCCTCCAACGCCCCCCTCCACTCGCTCAGCTCTCCCCCCCTCCCGCCTCCCCCCTCCAATGGCCCCCACACTCGCTTAGCTCTCTCCCCCCTCTCCCCTCCAACGGACCCGAGCAACGCTGGGTATTTTTGCTAGTATGCAGATAAGTCTTGATTGTTTTAACCCTTGTCCCTGATTGTTACGTACTCTTGGGTGATGGAATGAATAATGCTTTTTATCTCACTTTAATCAGCTCATTGGTCACAGTTCCCTGGAGGAAAGGGAGTTTCAGAGGGCCCAAGCCAGGCCTGTCATGTTAACATGGTTGCAGCCCAAATATCCAATCCCAGAGCAGCTGGGCTGCATTGTTCCATCCTTGAGAGAGGCCCAGGAAACTGGTCATATCACCTAACCAGTGCACTTGAGAAGGACTAAAAGGAGGCTAAAGCACAGTTCACCTTGTAACCATGACACCTAGCTATCAGAATTATGCTGTGCACATGAATGAAAAAATAATGTTTTGCAAAAAACATATTAATTTAGCAATATTTTCCATGCTGTTTTTTGGAATAGAAATAGAACTGATTTTTATTTAGACAACTAAGGTTAAGTTCTATCCATTCAACTGGATGAATCTGAGCAGAAATAGAGACCGCTTAACAGGAATTGAACTTTCAGGATCCACACTATAGCTGAAGGTGGGGACTGGACAGACTAAGGAGGGGAATGGGTGTAAAGAGAAAGGGAAAAATGCATCTTTCCTTTTACAGCTCCATGGAGTTTTCCTGGAAAGCGTGATGTGTCCTGAGGCTGTATTAATCATTTCCAGGGAGAAGGGGATATCTTGTAGTACAGCTCCAATAGGGCCAGGCTTCCAGGGAGTCAGGGTGGGTCTCAGTGGTGTAGTGATTAAAAAAAAGAAGGGGGTAAAGTAGCCTAAACTAAACTCCATATTCCACAAAAATGAGACATGGATAAGTACCATACACTTGTATTTTCCCTTGACTACATTATTGGTGGGACTCGTAAGAGATCACAACCAGTGACAATGCTCAGTACCTCTATGAGGCTCTAACTAAAGGGATCCTCCAGATTTGGGAGCAGACCTCAGAGCCTGCGAATCTCTGCAAGGGGGATTGTTATGGGGATTTCCTCCTCAAGATCATCCTCTTAAGGATTTTACTATAGAAAGGGTTGATCTTGACCATTATTTCTGTGAACGTAATATAGGTTGTAAATTGCAGATAAGTTTAATAAATTCTCACGAGTGTCTTCAAATGCACAGTTATGGGCACACCACCATCCTGATATATAGAGACACAACCTCAGAGTAATCTTCTCATCTTCAAGTAAGGAAACAATATTATCAAATTAATAGAACTACTGTATATTGGCAGGGAGCTGGGTGGCTAGTTTAATTCATAGCAAAAAGCAATATCTAGGAGGACATTGTGAGGGGAAGAGGGAACACAAGCTAGATGACACAAGAGAATACAGTGGAACAGCAATTTGGAAATGTTAATTAGCTAATGTATCTGAAATGTGAGCCATGTAAGAAGCTAATTAAGTGGATAGGCATAATTTTCAGCAATACTACCCATCATTATGTATAAAGCTATTGTAGGCTGGCAAAATGCAGACAATAAGATCGTGGAGGACTGGATACAGAAGAGGGGCTTTGACTTCAACTTCACTTTAAAACAGATGCATCTGCTCTAATTCTTATTCCAAACCAGATTCTCACACCAATGCCACCTTTAGAAGCACCTGCTTTTCCCCTGGACAGTGGGCTTTGAGAATTAAGTGCAAATTTACAGTATAGCGTGTAATCTGTTTACTACCTCAATATTAAGTCCAGATTAGAGCATTTGTCTAAAGAGAGTGAATGACACACTGATACAGAATCACAATGAGAGCTTCTTGAAGATCAAAGATGGACTGGAAATATGGTCACTGTTTCGCTGCTCTTTTTTCTCTACAGCATCATCAGTACTGCAGGGAGTCCTAGTTTTCCACTGAAATAGAGAAGTCACTACTAAATCTTTACAAATGCCATAGTATTCCCTACATACTAGGTGTGGGGCATTTTGCAATAATGTTACCTGCTTGAAAAAAAATTGTAAAAGTTTTAAGGTGCCCAGTGTATCTGGACATCTGGCATCCCAGGGATATTCAGTTGTACAATAAAGTTGTTAAAGTTGTTCTTTTTTTAAACTATAACCATAAAATGTAATTCTTGTATGATGATCAGTGGGCTTATCTCTCAATTGTACAAGGTTTCTGCCCCACAAGCAGAGATGATCATACTGAGTCCCTGTACCAATCAGTCAATTGTGGATGTAGTGAATCTAGCAATGCAAGGACTGTCCATATCTGCATGATATAAATACTTGTTTGCCATTCAAACCAACTGTACTTAGAAGACTGATTTAAGTGTGCCATCACAGTCCTCAGTATTATACCAGCTGCCTGATAGAAAATGGGATCTTTATTTCACTCATCATTCATTTATGCAGGAAGTACGATGCCCAAGACAAACTAATTCTGACACATACTCAGACACAGGAGTGAAATAAAACTCAAAAACACGGTGTCTTCAAAAAGAAGGCACTTTATTTCTGGTTCTTTGAAACATATGCTTCCCCGTGATTTACATTATAGCAAGTTTACCAAGAAAGCAGAAAATGCAGAGACATAAATAACAAAACAATTTGTATCTAAACTACCCAGGAAGCCCAGGCTGGCAATGGGAGCTGAGACCCCAGCTGGCAAGGGGCCAGCGGGGGAAACCCTAAAGCAGTGCAGGGCTAAGCACTCCGCTTGCCACTGCTTTGGGGTTTCCCCCGCTGGCCCCTTGCCAGCTGGGGTCTCAGCTCCTGTTGCCAGCCTGGGCTTCCTGGGGGAGGGGGGAGCGGCCCACGGGGAGGGGAGGGGGGCAGCGGCCCGCGAAGGACATTATAAATGTCCAAATGGCCCTTGGCAGAAAAAAGGTTCCCCACCCCTGATTTATGGGAATATGCTTATGAACGTATATATGACATAACTAGAATATGTTTTATGTTACATATTCTATGTAACATAGCGCTGTAAATGTTATGATCTGCTGAATATATTCATCCTATTTGTATGCATGTATCATTTTTGTACTCAATGTTATGAATGTTGTCCGTGTACTTGCTTGATTTTAAGTAGCCTTAGTAAAGCATTTGGGCAGCTTCTTTAGAAAGGAATTTGCAAGTTAAATGCCCAATCAAGGAACACTTAATGGACACTAGATCAAGTCTACTTCAGGCCGTTCAAAGTAGCATGTGAACCATGGCTGCTTACCTGTAAGTTCTGAGTCCTGCATGGCCATGTGACTGGCCCATGTGACTCCAAAACTCCATGTTGTACTTGGGATTCTACACAGGGGGAGTAAGGAGGGGTCAACCACAAGAGAGAGTCTATTTAAACCCCTCAGAGACCTCTCCATTTTGTCTTCAGCTGGCTGGCTGAAAAAAATCACTTTTTACTTATTATTTAACCCAGAGTATATATTAATACCTGGGGAGGGGGCAGCTGTGCATATCTCTCTGTTGGTATTACAGAAAGCAAACAGTTTATGAGTTTACCCTGTATAAGCTGTATACAGGGTAAAATGGATTTATTTGGGGTTTGGACCCATTGGGAGTTGGGCATATTAGTGTTAGAGACAGGAACACTTCTTAAGCTGCTTTCAGTTAAGCTTGCAGTTTCTGGGACGTGGTTCAGAGCTGGGTCTGTGTTTGTGGCCAGCAAGCATGTCTGGCACAACCAGGCAGGGTTCTGGAGTCCCAAGCTGGCAGGGAAAGCGGGGGCAGAAGTAGTCTTGGCACTTCAGTTGGAAGCCCCAACAGGGTTTCTGTGATCCAACCCATCACAGGACACCTGGTGAGAATTTAGACATTGAATGTTCACCTTTTTTGTATTGTGCATATATACACACAGAGACACTTAGAGATTCTAAACAATAACTTGTAACTAACACTGAAGTATTAACATTGCATAATAGAATCCCCCATAGCTCTGTTTGATACACAAGTCAAAGTGACCATTTGTAAATTAAGTGATTTTACTATAACTAGTAGTATTACAATAGAACAAATGTAGTGTTTTATTAGTTTCTGTGTTGATTTTCATTATTGTAATCTTTTGTGGTGACTGTAATTTGAAATGCATGATTGTCATTTTGAAGGTCTCTCCAGAATTATTTGCTAACAATGCTGCTTTTAATGAAACTGAGAGTTGCCAAAACAACACCACCTGAAAGATATATTGAGATAAGACTGTGGATTGCAGCGCCTTGGTCTTTTCATAATTTTTAATAACTGTTCTACTTGAGCTGCTCTTCAATGACTTCAGCAATATATTTTTATAATTATATTTATGTTATAATTAAGGATAGTTTAACATGTTGTGTATCAGCTTCACCTCACCACAGATAAGATTTAAATTAAAAAAATAGGCCAATAAGCCAATACTTGACAACATGCTATGACAGTGGCTCTGTGAGCTTCTGTGATGTGGAGAGTTAAGTGTATTATTTTTTATCAATATCAAGTGCACTTCAGCTTATCTGGTTGGTACTACTCTGCCTGGCTGCAAAGAGTTAAATCAAAGAGGGTGATTAGGGGAAAACCTGCATGAAATGAAACAATGACAGTCCAGAGAACACCAACAGTCCTTGAGGAAACAGTGGGAAAGTTGTTGATTAGAGAATATCCCCTATTTGGCTACAGCTACTCTAGCAAGGTTTACTATTCCCAGACCTAATCCTATTATCAAAGGGGATGCTGAAACTTTGATGATGCAGGTCTAGGAAAGAAGTGGGTTGAGTGAGCTGCTGGGGGCTGCTCAGGGAGTGTAAATAAGTAACAATGGAGCTAAAGAGACACAGAAACTGCAGCAAACAGACTGTCTGTCCGAACCCAGTTAACTGAGCTGAAGGGAATTTACAAAAGCTTTTAAGGAAATATTATGGTTTAGGTAAGATGCATGCCAATAGGCTTTTTTTGTTTTTACCCCTTGCTTAGCATGCTATGTATCTTTGGATAAATAAATAACTTTGTTTAGGTTTAGCAGTTCTTCAATCATATTAATCAACCACTGTTATTGGTCCTTGGAGGAAAAGAGCTATGTAATGGAGGCAAATCTATATATATAAAAGTCAAATGGTGTATGCGTGTGTGTGTATGCGTGCGTGCATGTATGTATGTTCCCTTACTCCTTCCACACCATTTGAGCTAGAGACTTGAAATTTGGTACAGTTATAGGCTTTAAGGTCCTAATCAGGGTAAGAATCGAAAAATTTTCAAATCTCACCTCTTACACCCCCTAGGGGTGAAATTCTTTAAAGCCCATTAACATCAGCTGGGCAGCAGGTTAAAACCTGCTGTTCTCTGTGACATAGTTATGATGTAATAATACCCCCCTCCAAAGGCCCCCCCCCACTTGCTCAGCTCTCTCCCCCCTCCCCCCTCCAATGGACCCGAGCAACGCTGAGATGTCTGAACAAAATTTGTATTAATAAAAAACATGGTAGTCTTTTTACATCCCAGTTTCCAATTACAAATACCCCGAGCAATGCCGGGTATTTTTGCTAGTATTCTATATAATTAATACACTATCCTTACTGTTTCTCATCTTACTTCTTTGCTGAAGTACAGGCCAGAGTTCTCTTTTCAGAACACATTACACAGAATTAAACCTCCGGGCTATTGAATGTAAACCCCTGATAAATACATGTTAAGTCCTAGTCAATTTCAGATTTCATATACTTCCTGACTAAAACAAACATACAACCTACACAGAATACACTGTAAATAGTATTTGGAATACTATTAATAAATTATAAACAAAAGCTATTAGACAGTAAATCTACTGGCAATCCTTAGCAAACTGCCTGGGGATCTCCACAACTAGCAGCATTCCAGCCCTTGGGTTAATAGCTGATGGATCCAGTCAGTGGCTGATGAAACCGAAATCTGCAGCCTGTAGCCAAAGTGGTACACTGATTGGGACAAGTATAAGTACTTTTGTACTGGCATAATTGTGTCTACACTAATGGTTGTATTATGAACAAAAATACGTTAATAGATATCGTTTCTGTGCGCAAACAATTCACTAATCAAATCAGAAGCTAAATTCATAACAAATGTGAATAGTTCAATCAGTTCTAATCATCCCAACACTAAGATTGACTAGTAAATAATATGAAACATGGATTTCAGCTGTGGGCTATCAACATCTGGAATTGATAAATGCTTCTCACTGTGCAGCAGCTCAGAACAGTCTGTGCATTTCAACAATGGTCTGATAAGATATTGCAGTTAAAGATACCCTGTTGAACTGTACACAAACTCCACACTGGACAACAAGCGGGTAAGGAGCTGTTTTGGGCTCTAGCGGCTCTGCTCTGCCACACCTGCAAGGTATGGATAAGCTGGAGAAGGAGTTAAAAGGGGAGAAGAGCAAGCAGTTCACTTGCTGGCAGACAAGGGAGAAGAACAGACCTTCAGCTCCTGAAGCAAGGGCTGACTGAAGGCAGGAGCTTCTTAGATGACCACTCCTTGAAGTTTCTGTCCCAAGGGAAGGGAGGGCCAGATTTTGATGCACCCTAAGGGGGAATCATACCCCTTTGTTTTTTCTTAACTCAGTTTATTTGCATTAATTCCCCTTTCTTTTTGTTCATGGAATACCCCAGAAGGGGAGAGATTTTAAAGTGACCTGGCTGGAGGGGCCAAGTCATGGAAGAGACAGGTCACCACAGAGGCAGAGCAGCTGTAGGCAGGAGACACCCAGCAGGGAGAAAGCTACTATGTCATGCCTGGTCACTAGGAGGCACTAGTGGTGAGTTAGTCTTTTCACATGAATTTATGTGCAAACATAGTGTCTGTCAGCGGAATAGGTTTAAAATACGAAACAACTTGCTTTTGTTCAAGATGCTCATTTGGTGTATGGGAAAGAATGGCAGTGCCTTCAAAACACTTCTATATTGTTACTCTATTAAGGAAAAGGGTCAAATCAGCTGTTGTCTGCATTGTGTTTTTTTTTCAAGGGAGGAGGCATGAAGGTGTTAAGTGGAGGTTTGAGTCACCCTAAAGATTCTGCGTAAAATTCAATCATATATAGAGGACAAGCACAAGGACTATCATAATCAATTAATCTGTTCCCAGGGAGCTTAAGTGGGATTTAAAGGGTAACTAGGCCTTGTGCTGGGACTCTGTGCTGGTGTGTACTTCACTGTGTCCCTGAAACATACCCTTACCCTTATTACTATATGCTCTCCTCCAGTTCCTGCAACTCTCAGCCATCATTCTCTGCCATGCAATTACAAAGGCAACAGAAGAGTGCTGTTTAATGATCAGAGAACCTGTGATGCTCCCCAAATGACACGTTGTCTTACAGCATGCTGTGCTTGCTTGGCTATCAGAGCGGCAGCCTCCAGTGGTTTTAAAGTCACTTTGTGTACTCTGGTTAGGAAAATGAAATTAAAAACTAACACACATAAGATGGGAAACATCAAGGGAGGAGGCAGGAAGGTGCTAAGTGGAGGTTTGAGTCACAAAATGTCATTCAATGGGGGAGGCGGAGCATACTCCCTTCTGTGAGATATTATAGAACTAAATATTTTAATGAGATTCAAAAAGAAGTAACTCAGATATGAATAAAACTTGAGTAACTAGGATTGCCATTTAAAGCCATGGTTTTAAGCTCTTCCACACAGAACCCTTCCCATTTAGCAGGGATCTAGCTGAAACTCTCCCCAATTAGCTATACTGGAAAGGTGCGGTGGTGATGGGAATGAGACCCCAGGGATCTCTCAACCCTCAGGTTTAGGTCCCCTGATTAAAGGGTAATCCACCCTCATTCTTCAAGATATAAACCAACCTCTAACCATAAAGGGTTAGGAAGAATCTTCCTCCATATACATGCTTTTATGTAAATGTCTATTATAAGGGTTTTACCTCTTCTTCTGAAACATCAAGTACTGATCATTCTCAAAAATGAACTGCACCATCTGGCTTCGCCTGGCAAATCTATGTTCATTTGCTCTTAAGAGAAGATGCATGTTCCTAAAATTACTGGACTTATCATTGTCGCTTTTGATGGTGAGTGGGGGTTATATGAAAGGGTTAATTCTTGTAGAGCACCCAATCTATTTAACTTACTATCTGCAGGAGTCTATCAAAAGTATTACTTTGAAAACTAGTGAGTAGGAGTGAATCTTCAATGTGTGTGCAACTGTGGGTGAGAGAACTTGAATTTGCTCAATCATGAAAACCGCATTAGTAGTGTTTAATCATGAGTGGTCACAAATGAAGACATCTTTCGGTGTATATCAGTTGCATATATTGTTTTCTGCTGTTGCAAATAACATAATGAATTGCAAGATTTATTATAATGCTAAAACTTGATTATGTAGAACAGTGCTGCTGAAGATATGAAGAGTTCTAAATCTCAGCTTGGAAGGACAATATAAATTATTATATTAACAACTTCTTTGCCTGAAAAACTTTGCCAATTAGCATGCTACCGTTGGGATTTGCCAAGAAAATTTTCTATTGCAGTTTGCAAATAAAGGCCATAATCCTGCAGACACTGATGCATATGCTTAAATTTAACTGTGTGAGTAGTCCCATTGTGCAGGCTGCCTGCTCTAGTAAATTCTTTAGGTTTTTTTCTTCTGATAGCAGTGGGACTGCTCATGTGCTTAAGTGTTTGCAGAATCAGGGCCTACATTTGAACTTGAAAAGGAGGAGTAGTGCACAAAATTATTAACACTGTAAATTCCATTTGTTCATAATCAAACTCTCCAAACCTCTGGTTAGCTTTCTTCCTCTTGGGGAAATGCAACCCAATGAGTTTGTTCTGCTCTACAGAATAGAGATGACTTAAAGATTTTTTTATTATTAACTAGCGAAAATACCCGGTGTTGCTCGGGTCAGTCGGAGGTGGGGAGGGGGCAGACAGCTGAGTGAGTGTGGGGTCCGTTGGATGGGGGAGAGAGCAAACCTGACACCCCCACCTTACCCCCCCACCAAACCCAACACCCCCTGAACAACCCCAACCCCCACACCTCACCCCTCACCCACCCAGACACCTTCGCACCCCCCCAGACCAAACCCAACACCCCCGTCTCACTTACTCCCCGACCAAACCCGACACCCCCACCTCACCCCCCCCCGACCAAACCCGACACCCCCACCTCACTTACCCTCTGACCAAACCCAACTCGGGTCCGTCGGAGGTGTGGAGGGGGCAGAGAGGTGAGGGATTCCAGGGTTCCGTCGGAGGGGGGAGGGGGCAGAGAGCTGAGGGATTCTGGGGTTCCGTCGGAGGGGGGAGGGGGCAGAGAGCTGATGGATTCCGGGGTTCCGTCGGAGGGGGGAGGGGGCAGAGAGCTGAGGGATTCCGGGGTTCTGTTGGAGGGGGTAGGGACAGAGAGCTGAGCGAGTGCGGTGTCTGTTGGAGGGGGTATTATGACATCATAACTATGTCACAGAGAACAGCAGCTGCCCAGCTGATGTGATTGGCCTTTAAATAATTTCACCCCTTGGGGGTGTCAGAGGTGAGATTTGAAAAAATTTCGACCCTTATGGTCATTAGGACCCCAAGACCTCTAACTGTACCAAATTTCAAGTCTCTAGCTCAAACGGTGTGGAAGGAGTAAGCTTACATACATACATACATACATACATACATACAAATATACATACACCATTTGACTTTTATATATATAGATTAAAAATACAAAGAAGGCTTTAAAAATTCCAGAATCCATTCCAAACCCAAATTCTAAAGCTATATTCACAGACAGCTTGTCTACATAGATTGGAATGGAAGTAATTAGTTCAGCTGCAATTCCCACTGTTAATGCTTTTGGTTCAAGTCTGTATATTTGACTTTTTATGTTAGAATAAATATGCCATATTTTGATGTGACTTATGTTGATAATTTACCCAGTTTAGTTATATTAAACTAGCATAAGTGCCCGGCGCTGCTCGGGTCAGTCGGAGGTGGGGAGGTGGCAGACAGCTGACACCCCCTGACCAACCCCAACACCCACCCCTCACCCCTCACCCACCCTGATACCTTCCCACCCCCCCAAGCAAACCCAACACCCCCACCTCACCCCCCGACCAAACCCGACACCCCCACCTCACTTACCGTCCCACCAAACCCAACTCAGATCCGTCGCAGGCGGGGAGGGGGCCCAGAGCCGAGGGATTCCGGGGACCTTCGCAGGTGGGGGGTGGCACAGAGCTGATGGATTCTGGGGTTCCGTTTGGAGGGGGGAGGGGCAGAGAACTGAGTGATCTCCGGGATTCCGTTGGGAGGGGGGAGGGGCAGTGAGCGGAGTGATCTCCGGGGTTCCGTTGGAGGAGGGAGGGGCAGTGAGCTGAGTGATCTCCGGGGTTCCATTGGAGGAGGGAGGGGCAGTGAGCTAAGTGATCTCCGGGGTTCCGTTGGAGGAGGGAGGGGCAGTGAGCTGAGTGATCTCCGGGGTTCCGTTGGGAGGGGGGAGGGGCAGTGAGCTGAGTGATCTCCGGGGTTCCGTTGGAGGAGGGAGGGGCAGTGAGCTGAGTGATCTCCGGGGTTCCGTTGGAGGGGGGAGGGGCAGTGAGCTGAGTGATCTCCGGGGTTCCGTTGGAGGAGGGAGGGGCAGTGAGCTGAGTGATCTCCGGGGTTCCGTTGGGAGGGGGGAGGGGCAGTGAGCTGAGTGATCTCCGGGGTTCCGTTGGGAGGGGGGAGGGGTGAGCTGAGCGAGTGAGGTGTCTGTTGGAGGGGGGTATTATGACATCATCACCACCTAACCGCCCAGCCGATGTGATTGGCCCTGAAAGACTTTCACCCCTGGGGGGCGTCAGAGGTGAGATCCGAAAATTTTTCGACCCTTACCACCATCTAGACCCCAAGACCCCTCACTCTACCAAATTTCAAGTCTCTGGCTCAAACGGTGCGGGAGGACTTCGCAGTCATACGTACATACATACATACATACATACATACATACACCACTTGACTTTTATATATATAGATAGATTATGGAACCCTTTTACTGAAAGAAAAGTGTCCACACACAGAGGTGCGTAGAAATGAGGTATGAATTATAACTAGTCATTGCAGTCTTTAGATTATTTCTGTTCCAGTTTCTCTAGACAAGCCCTGAGACCTCCAAGTAATATTTTGCCTTTCCAGCTGTTTTGCTTGCAACAACAAAAGAAGACGTGGTCTACAGAACAGTCTGTAGTGTCCTGACTGGATGCCATCTTCCTTTCTTCCCCAGCTGCCATCCTGTATTGATCGTGTGCTTCTGAAAAGCTGTGTGTAGTAAGTGAAGGCAATGTAAGTAAAGGCTAAAGGCCTACTGAAGGCCCAGTCTGACGCCTGAACTAAAGTAATAGTCAAGTCTTTGCTAATATGAAGCAAATTGTAGCTGTGAGCAAAAGGCTGGTCCGGCTCACAGAACTTGGCAGGAAAAGGGCTGATATTGCAAGAATACATATTCAGTGTAGTTTCAGTATAAACACCGTACCAAGGTACATTATAAACCAAGAACATTCCTCAGATAATGGGGAACAGCATGAGCCATCCCAATGACAGGGGCAAAAGGGTAAAATGATGGATAGAGTTGTTTTGATCAAACCAACAGGTACAAGGTGCGAGGCGGCACCTAACTACGTAAAGGGGCTGCACCTTACTACGTAAGAGGGTTGTACCTTGCTGCATGGAGGGGTTGCACCTTAATACGTCAGGAGTGATGGGTAACGTGTATATAAGACTGTGTCACTAGGGAAAGGTTTGTCCGGCTAAAGAGGGGGAGTGGCATGTCCGCCACTGAGCTGTGTCCATTGCCGAGCGGCACTCTCTAGCTGTATGCCCGGTAGGCTAAGGAACCTGCGGGGAACAGAAAGGGTGTCAGGGTCGCAATAAACCCTGGCCGAGGTGCCTTTGTACCTTACCAAGACTCTGTGGTTATTGGGGGTTCTCGTCGGGTCTGCTGCGTCAGCTATCTGTACAGAGCTGGGGCAGCACACAGAGGGAACACACGCACGCAGCCGAGCGATATCAACAGGAGAAAGCAGAAGCACCACACCGGTAACCTCTGGACAGCAACACCACACTACAATCCTACAACACTGTGAAAGAGCCTTCCTTACATACCAGACTTACTTCCCTGTTCTTAATGAAAAAGTCCAAATTCCAGTCTGATACAAATACAGAGCAACTGGGGGGGGGGGAGATGAGAGGGGCAGGGGAGTAGGAAGCTGTTTAGAATGTTCTCAAAGGTAAAATCTAATGTGCTAGACTCTGTAGGCATTAATTTTCCTAATTATTTAAATCCCCCCCCCCCCCAAGATATTTTAAACATCTGCCTTGTTTATCTCTTCCTTGTCTGCAGTGGGAAGCATTCAATAGAAAAGGGAATTTTCTACCAAACAAACCTCATGGAAATATGTAACCTTTACCATCAGTAACAAAAGTAGCAAATACTCTATTCTGTAAATAATGGGGTTTGGATGACAATATTTGTTCATATGTAAAAGCAGGAGCAAATGTCTAAGCAATACACTCACTGTAATCTCAACTGGTCCAGCAATAACCTTGTTTAAGCATAGATGTTACTAGCCTGTGATAGGATTTCATTTTTGGTCAAATGGCCCACAGCTGTGTTGTAAAACTGTGCCATGGTAAAGGAACTGTGCTTTTTGCCCTGGTATGGGTCAGAACTAGAGCATGATTTCTTAATGTGATTTAGTGCTATCTAAATACACATTGCATTAGTGGCATGACCCTGGAGCCCTTTGGAGTTGATGGAAACTTTCCCATAGACATCACTAGGTTTTGAATCAGCCCTTATGTCCTGTTTAAAGTCAATGGGATTTCAGAATGTGATTAACTTTAAGCACGTGCTTAGGCAAACTGAAGGTTCACAGCCACATAGTCCAATTACCAGACTCTCAATGATTCAGTTTTTGCCCAGGCATGTCCCATCCCTGGGGAAGCTCCTCTCCTTGGGTGTGGACACAGTTCATTGTGCAGTTGATGGCCCATTAATGGGCTCGAGTTAGCACCAGCCTGTCTGAGATTTCACCCAGGAGTCAAGCCTAAGTTTGAAGTACAGGCACCTTTTATCCAGTATCCATAACTTCAGTTCCAAAATAGACACACACATATGGTCATAGACACCTGCTATGACCCCCTTCGCATAATATTTGGTACCCCAATGATCTATATGGTACCGAATCATTCCAGTAACGTGACAGTGTCTCAAACACAAGTTAGAGACTTCATGCAGAAGTTACTTGGTGTGGTTTTTCACCTTTGTTAGGCAGATCAGATTAGATCACAATGGCCCCTTCTGGCCTTAAAATCTGTGTCTCGCCTCTCAGATCTTGCTTTAACCAGTAGACCAACTTCACTTTTGCAATATGATGTTTAAAGCAATATACATAAATTTTAACTTCTAAAAATCAGTGGACTTTGAGATATTTAGTACTTATGACAGTTATGACTTACACGAACTGTCTATCTTTAGGCACATTATGGACAGAGCTTGTTTAAAGAGATCCAAGTTTTTGTTCCAGAATGGAGTTCTGCAGTTTTGCTGAATTGTGCCTAAAGCATCCTGGGTTTGTGACTCAATGTGACTACTTCACTGCAGGGCTGGCGAAAGGAATTTTGGGGCCCCGTACGCAGATCGTGCGCCCCCCCGGCCGGTCTCCCGCCGCCCGCAGGCCCCAACCCCCACATGCGCTCTGGCTGCGTGGCCCTGCCGGGAGAAGCAAAGGGGGGAGGGGGAGGCTGCTGGGTGCCGGGGGAAGGGACTGACGAGCGCTGCAGCGGCTGCCCGGAGCCGCGCCTTGCTCACAGGCCTAGCAACAAGGGGGTACAGCTGTGTACCAGGCCCGCCCCGGATTTAAGGGGGCCCCCCCTAAGTCCGGGGCCCGGTACAGCTGTACCCGTTGTACCACCCTGTCGCCGGCCTTGCTTCACTGTGGAGTAGAAATCACTAAACTCATGTGTGATTCATAAGAGATTGGAATCCAGATTTCGGGAGCAGCTTGACAAGTAAATATCAGAGGAAAAAATGAAAATGTTCTTAATACAGATGTCTTTGGTGAATACCTTCACTAACTAGGCTTGCAGGTACATTCAATGTGGGGGGAAATAATTTAAAAGGCTAGATGCCAATTTTTTTGTCTGAAATCTTGTTGGTAATTCCTAGTTCAAAGACAATTTACAATGTAATGTTGGAAATATCCAAATTCTTGCTATGATCATATAATCCATAATATTTGTTAGAGATGGATGAACACTACATATATTTCACTCAAATTGTTAAACATATCTGTTTTTCCTCCATTTCCCCAAAACATTTTTTGATGAATGTACATAGAAGTGGAATTTCCAAGGTTTACTAAACTTAATTTTAAACATGCACATGGGGTTATTGATACAAGATGTGTTTGTGAACTCATCCATGTAAACTTATCTGGCTAATCACAATGATCAGATAATTGCAGAGACTTATTTGTGATCAAACCATACATTTTACAAACTGCAAAAAATGTAGTAACTAAGACTAATGAGTACATGAGAAAACTGTAACTTGTTTACAGATATCTTGATGGTCAGAAAGATGCTAAATTCATTGGATAAATTAACTGTGTGCATTACTTGAGCAGCTGTAGTATCTGTGATGTGATGGGATGATGTTGTCTGGGATACTTTTCCTGCACCTGGAAGTACTGGACAACTTCACTGAAGGAGTAAATTTTTTACAAGTTTACGGTAGTTAAAACTTATTTTTGGTCTGAACAGACATTACAGACTTGTTGGTGGAGAAACTCTGCTCGTATTAGTAAATCTGCCTTACTTGAGTTTTCATTCTCACTTTGCTATTCATTGTTAACTGATTTTACTCATGTCTCTGTCTCTGTCTCTCTCGATCTCAGTATGGTCTGTAGTGTGACAGCAGTGGAATATTAAAGACATTAAGACTATTCAAATAAAACTTCTAATTGGGATGGGAGAATTCAAGATATTTCCAGGAAATTGTTACAAATTTTTTAGAAAATGATTAAACACATTTCAATATAAATTTAAAATTGACCTACTGAAATTTTATATTCTACTGTGTAGGACACAGTTTGATTAAATGCATATTTAAATTATATTAAGTGAGCTGTCATATTCTGCATGCAACAGACACACTGATTACGCTTGATTAACTGTTTCTTATGAGAAGATCTCTATTTCTCAAGTGCTTTCTTGCAAGCTAGAGAAATTTCTATGCCTGTTTCCATAAAGTATACATTCTTTTTCTTTGCCAGTTAGCAATAGCATTGGGGAAGTAACTCAGAAGCACAGAAGCTGAAACATTTCTCTGACATTGTGGGGTCACTTCTGGCTATATATTAGAATGTGCCAGAGAAAAATGGATTCAGCCACCCTTCTCCCATCCTGGTTGCTTCTACATTAGCAAAACGTACATAATTTTCCAATAGTGTTGTGTGGTGAAGTCCTGTGATAGTTAGCGACCCGGAAGCAACAAAGCTCAGGCATTTTGCCACAATATTACACAATCCTGTGTAGGACTGGATGACATTGTCCTAAAAGCCCAATCCCTACCTACCCTACTGTTCCTACCATTACTACCGCTAATGAAAGAGGAGATGAACTATAGGTCCCATACTGCCAATGTAGACAAGGCCTCTGAGAATAGAAGCAACTCAGCAATGTTTTCAGACTTTTCCCTGATTAGGGACATTGGCTTCAACACTCTGCAGTCTCCTTCATGCCAAAACCTTTGCTGTGATTACTCAGCCATTTCCTTGAACACAAAATCTATCCAAGTCCTCCACTTTCATTGTCAATTTCTTAATGACTGGGAAGGATAAATATGCTCAGACCAGGTTATAGAAAGACCAAAGAAAACTACTTCTTCGCCAGTGGCAAAAAAATGACAAATGGAAAAGACACTCTCTCTCTTTCAAGAGTCTCTTTTCCTTCTACAATTGAAGCCTCTGCAGAACTTACTGCTAATTGTCATATGCAACAGTCATCAGATATATTTTTTGCAGTGCACTAGACACACAAAGTGGATCAAAACTGAAGCATTTAAAACTTCTTTGGGACAAGCTCCGATAGGTGGTGAGTACCTGCTAGTCCCATTGAAGCAAGTGAATTTCATATGTTCAGCAGGTGTTCATTTGCTATGAGAAAAAATAAGATAGTGATGGAAAACAGCAGATGAGTGTATTCCTTGGCACTCAAGAACAGCTCTTTCCATCCCTGGATGACTGCTGTAATTATTCTAGTTTAAGTCCTTTAAACATCTAGTATTCTCACTACACAATCTTCAAAGCCATTGTAAGATGCCAGCCCACATGTTAACTAACCACTTACCTATAGAAATAAATGAATGAGAAGTGGGGCTCCCTGGAGCTGTCTGATGAGCTTTCATGTACAAGTAAGTATTCTGATACAGATGGAAATGAAAGAACCAGGGTGATAAGAAGGATGATGGGACCAAAAGAAGCTACCTCGGGGTTTGCAAGATCTTAAGTATTCTCGGAGTAGAGTAGAGCCACTGTTATGAGAAAATAAGACAAGAAAACACACTCAGATCTTCACCAAGTACTCTACACTGCTTAAGCTCTATGGCTTGGTCAGAGTGATTACCAGGGTGATGGCACTCAAGACAGTGTAGGGTCTCTAAGCAAATCCTAGTAGTCTTTGTTGGAAAGGAAACAGACATACAAGAAGCCACAACATCGTTACTGACTTAGATCCAATTTCCTTGCATAAGGTGTGCTGGAAAAGCAGCTTCTGGAAGTTGTATGGCACCATTGTGGCTCAAGTACGTAAATACAGTCTCCAAAATAAAGCCTGATTGCCTGGGATTGGTGCAGGGAGGCATGAATTTAACACCCACACAAACGTAATGCCACATTAAGGCTGAAATAAATCATGCATGGAGAAATCAGAGCATCCCAAGTAAAGATTTTACCCATAACAATAACTCAGCCACATGCAGCTTTAGCTATACGTTAGTAACATAAATAATACATTATAATCCACCACATACCAGGAAATCAGGAAAAGAAAATACCAGGTTAATGGTATGGGTAAAATACTAACCTTTTGAACATTTACAGAATTCAGAGAGCTTGATTTCCGCCCCCCACTTTAATTTGCCATTCCTATGCACTCAGGAGCCAGATGAACTTGTAAAAACCAGAACAGTGGCATCCGGAACAATGTGCAAGACTTATGGACCCAACCCCAAAATTAAGACACTCTGAAGGAAGCTAATTGCTTAACTAAGTATGAAGCAGCACGTTCTCCCTGGCAAGGTTCAGAGGATCAGCTACCACAATCCGAGGTGTTCTTTTCAAGACATTGTGTCCTTTGCAGTGGTATTCTTTGCCCATGTAGGGGCACAGTGATCCTCGTGCTGGGCATTTTTGGTGGGATGGAAAAAACTACATGGAGGGTTCTTATTTATTTTATTTATTATTAATGGGGTTGACAATACATAAATTTGTCAATTGGGGCTTAACATCATGTCAGATTCTGCTTTGATGCTGTTCTCTGTCCAGTCCTCGATAGTTCCTAAATAGTAGTTGCAGTTCCGCAGTCATTTGGGACCCACTGAACATGTTCCATGCTTCCTAAAAGCAATTTGTTGCCCTCTCCACACAAAGAAAATAATAATGTTATAAATATACTTAATCTCTTCTGTTCCTAACCTTTTGTTACAACTAAGGAACTTCCATCTCTCTCTGTATATAATATGTGTGAGTGCGTGTGTTTGTATAATAAAGGGTGAGAGAAATATTAGTAATTAGAAATTGAGAAGCCCTATAGAATTGCTCCCCACAGTATATTTTCTGTCTCATTTATTGGGCATCTATTATCACAGAAGGTTCTGGCACTATTTATCTGATATGCCCTCCTTTTCCTTAATTTTCATCCCATTACGTGTAGTTCTAGTTCTTAAAAACACTCAATAACTCTTCTCCTTCTGAGTGTTTACACCTTTCAGCTATTTGTACATATGGTGTCTTAATTGCTCATTAATTAATAAAACACACACATCTACAGTAAAATTCAAGAGTATAATTCAAAGCAAAGCAACTCTGTGGGCCAGAGTATTTCTTTCCTTAGTGTGAGTGAACTGAAGCAATAGACAAGAAGGCGTAGTTGTCCCCAGGCCTTCTTGATCCCTGCACAAAGATTAGGCACTGCAAGGCGCACAGGGTCTGCTCCTTCTAGCTACTCCTGAGGATTCAAATGGCCATGAATAGCCTTAAATGGGACAGAGGGACAGGGAGAAGATTGGCCCTCATATCTGTCTCCCACCCACCCCTTCTGTACCAGTTAGAGGATTTATATAAGGGGAAAGTAAGAGGCTACATCAGCTAAAGGGGTGGCACTGGACTAATGTAGCCAGTTCTGTGTTCATGTGCCCAGTTTAGGAGAGTTGGAAGGTTCTGGAATGTGGTACCCTGCACTCTAGCAACCCCTGCTAGGAAAAATACCAAAAGCTGACTGTAGTGGGGCGGCTGCCCCACTCCCCGGCCAGCGTGGGCAAGAGTAGGCCAGAGAGGCTGGCCTGCCTGTCAGCTAATAAGAAAAGGGCTGAATGCGGGCCAATCAGGGACAAGCCTGTAGCCAGCCAATCAGGGGGTGGCTAGGCCCTATAAGAAGGCTGCCCAGGAGAGAGGCAGTCAGTCTCTCCTGGACCTTCAAGGGGGAGGATCTGCAGCACCAGGGACAGCACAGTGCTTGGGGGGGGGGGGGGGGAGGGAGAAGATGGGAACTCTGCCCTGGTTACCTGCCAGGCTGCTGGCCCTGAGAGAGGGGCCATCCGGTGCAGAGGGGCCGCAGGGGAAGTGGCCCAGGGACAGTACAAGAGACTGGAGGAGAGAGGGAGGGCAGGATGGCTGCTGCCAAAGGGTCCCTGGGCTGGGACCCAGAGTAGAGGGTGGGTCTGGGTCCCCCCGCCCCTTCTCTCCTTAGACTGCACCTGGCTGCAGGAGTGGCCTCTATAGACTGCACCCGACCCCTGCCAGAAGGGGTTCAACTTGGGGGTGGCTGGCCACCACAGCAGGACAGCTGAAGGACTACTGAACTCCCCTCCCCCCCGGAAGGGGGTGAGTGTGGACTTGGGGGTACTGCCGGAGGGCAGTGCCCTTAAGAGGATGCCGCACGCGAGAAGCAGTGCATATCCAAGCGCTAACAGAGAGCAACGGAGAGGAAGAGACAGATGGGACACCACCAGAGGAGGACTCTCCGCCATGAACAGAGCTAATTCCCGGACTGTCCGGCAGGAGGCACACAGTGGTGAGTCCCCAACCCATTACACTGATGTACTGTCAACATTAAGCATGCAAAAATCATGAATCAGGCCCTAAATATCATGAGATTTAAAAAATAATAATTAGGTTCTTTTTGTTTGCCTTATGGTGCCAAAGTTTTTCAGGTTCAAGTCTGCAAACTTTTCTCTGCAACCATGACAGCTAGCCATTAACTATGAAAGATGGGATTGTCACATAACCATGTGACTCCAAGAAAACAAAATACCAAATATTGTGAAACTCACAATAAAATTGCAAGAGTTGACACCACTGAATAGGAGAGCTGAGGCAGAGACAGCAGCAAACTGGCCCCAGGACTAGTGAAGTACGTTCCTTTCTGCCCCCAGCATTTCCTGAGGGCACAGCTGATGATTCAGACCATTGTCACTTATTAAATCAAATTGGTAAAGCAGTTGAACTGTGCATACATCCTTGAAACATGAGAATTTTACTAAAATTGCTCATCTAAACACAGAGGGAGTGAGCAAAGCAATGAGAAGAATCAGCACATGCCAAAGTTAATGGTATTTGCTTTTCCTTAATGGAAATGCAACTTGTCCTGACATGGTGTTTATAACAGATTTGATGCTGTCAGAAAAACAATTGTGTCTTTTAGTGGAGTTCGGTAAGTAAAACAATCATGTCAGCTCAGTTCCACAAAGGACATTTGTAAGTTAATTATGGCAGAGTGATGCATGTCAACACAGATGTGAAGAAGGTTGGGAAATATGACAGGCTGATACTAATAAGAGTCCTAAAGTGCAAAACTGGCATTGTCAGTATAGAGCTTTCTGAGGCAAAAAAAGGGAAATTTGCAGAATTAGAGGAAGAAAACTATTTATAGGGGACAATATCACATGCATATGGAAAAGTTAACTCCTCTCTAATGCTAATAGCTTGCCTGTAGATTTCTGTTTCACTGTCTCTACACATTTTATGTGCTGAATTTCCAGTGATATCAAGAAGAGTTCTATGTGTTCAAAACATGCAATACAAATCCTCAGTACACCTCGCGGGGAGAGGGGGAGGATTTCCTTTGTTGCTCTTTCCATACAATACATGAAAGTTCACAGGAAGTACAACAAGAACCTATAATAACTTTAGCAGATGAAAAAGGAGATTGTGCAAGGTTAATATACACCGCTAGGCTGATATTTCAAGACTATCATGATCTACCAGGTATAGGTAGGAGGTAGGTTACAGTAATGCTAGGGCATAGTAAAGAGCTCATAGTGTTCAGAAGGGAAGTGTACATTATATAATGAATATAAGACAAGACTGCATATTTCTTGATGAGAATCATTTTAAGGAAGGAAAAAGCAGTAAGCCTACAGTCTGTGTAGGGTGCAGGAAGAAAGACTTGGAAATAGCAGCATGTAAAAAGAAATCACTGATGGTAGAATCAGAGAGGTAGCTGTGTTGGTCTGGAATTGCAGAAGTTACAAGGAGTCCTGTGGCACCTTAAAGACTGACTAAAGTATTGAAGCATAAGCTTTCGTGGGCTAATACCCACTTCGTCGGATGCATGCAGTGGAAGTATCCAGGGACATGTATAAATAGGTAGGCAAGAACCAGGTTAGAGATAACAGGGTGGGTCCAATGAGGTTGAACCAGCTTGTTATCTCTAATCAGGGAAGGTGAGGTATTCCTCTAGCAGCTGAACTGGAGGTGTGAACAGTGAAAGAAGATAAACTGCTCTTGTAGTTAGCTAGCCATTCATAATCCCTATTTAGTCCAGAGTTGATTGGAAGAAGAAATCATGGGCGTGAACCTCAGCTAGTGTAAATCCACAGAGCTCCATGGAAGTCAAATTACAACATCTGAGATCTGGCCAATGAATGTAATAAAAGTGAAGAGCCTATCTTTTCAGTCTTATATTTTTAATTTTGCAAAGGTAGATCAAAAACATAGAGACACTACAATAACAAGTTCAATACAGATGTACAAATATATGCAGAAACAATACTATATAGTTGTATCAAGAGGAATCTAATTTTAGTTATACATGTCTAAGAACATGACTAGATTGCTTGACATATTTTATTCCTTTTAACTGACATGCTTTTTTCCTCCTAGAGGGGCTGTGTCACTGAGGCCATAATCAGCTGCTCTAATGTCTGCCTTTATCCATCTTTGTAGAATTAACTATTTACAACTTGGTTTGTCCTCAGTAACACTTCTCAGCTTCTTTAAGAATACTTATTTTATTAAAGAACAACAATAACTGACACCTGAAAGGTAAGGAAGATAGGCAACATTTTGAGAATCACCCTTGCCTCTGGCCTAGATTCACAAAGGTATTTAGACTCCTGATTTCCACTGAAATCAAATGGAGGGCACCAAGTAGAATTCACAGCTCTGAATTAGGAGCTCAGGCTCCCTATACAAGTCCTGAGGAGAGTTAGGCACCTGAGATTGGGATTCACCAAAGCCAGTACACTGAGCAGGGAGCTACCTAAGCTAGTCAATAGGAAATGCTGAGGAGGAAAGCCCCTCAAAGGGACTTAGGCACATGCTTCTGCTTGGAATTTACAGCCATGGACTCTCTTCTGGGGTTAGTCACCTAAGCCATATCAACCCCTTTTCAAGAAAGAGCATGGAGAAGGAAGGATTGGTGATACTCACCCCTCCCCCTTTATCTTCAGTGGAGCAGAACATGAGTTAGAATGACTCTTAGTGGTTAGGCCACTTACTGGGGAGGTGTGAAACTCTGGTTCCAGTCCCCCTGCTCCAATGAATATTTATCCAAAGTGGAATAGCTTCAGAAGGGGACATTGAGAGTCCTTGTCCAGAATACCTCATAGTGCCATAATCATGGCATGCTCTAGGAAGTGATTAAAACAAACCCAATTTCAAATTGAATCTGGTACTCCCTCACCCTGGGTCTAACCACTGGGCTAAAGATTTATTGGGACTGGCTCACGGTTGCCTCCTCCCCCACCCAGTTGTTTAGTACAGCTATAGATAGCATCCAAGAATATCTCCCAGCTGGGTCCAGAAGTGAAGACAAGCTGAGGAACACTTAATTTGTGAATCCCACTGCGGCTTTAGGGGTGAGCTAAGTGTCTAGATTTTGGGCTGTGCACATGCCCAGCTACTGAAATGTAGGCACTTCAGGGACTTGAATGGTAGAAATTTAGGTACCTATGTAATTTAGACTCCTATAGGATTAGGTAGCAGCTGAGCAGGTGTTTTGTGGATGGCTGGTGATTAAATGATGGATTTAGGCACCTAAATCCCCCTTCTTAAATCCACCCTTGGTGATGTAGGGCTATATTTGTAAAGGTATTAAGGCTCCTATAGCTGCAGATCAGTCTCAAATTGGATTTTCAGAAGTATTCCAGCAGGCTAGGTGCCTAAGTCATGGATTTCAAATGAGCAAGGCTGCAATCTTCTGGCTAGCTGATTAGCAGAGATTCTTGTTTCACCTTTTCATTGCTGGCCTACCACTTCAACTACAGTACTGACAACAGTTATTAACCTCCTATTAACAATCTATTGTTTCATATGCTACCAAAAATATTCAAAAGCAATTGGGGGGTTAATAGGACACTTGTATTTCTGTAAATATTTTAGCATCGTTTCTCATTATTTGTGCCTTTACATTATTGGGTTATGAGTGGGGCAAACATTGCAAGGAAACATCTTGCAAACAAAACGAAATACATTTTATTACAATGGTAAGCAAGATTAGATTTCTGTTCCTCTAAACTCAATTAGTTATAAAAATGGACCTTAAAGTAATTACAGTTTGCAGAAACATTAAATAACTGCCCTATGCTGACTTATTTCAAGATATTGTTTGGCCTCTTTAATTATTCCTTTACTAGGTTTAAATTTCTGGATCATGGAGAATGTGTGATAACAAGGATATCCGATACTCCAGCCTGAATTATGCTGTATATTCAATCTTGCCAGGAGAACAATGTGAGACCTTGTTGAGCACAGTTCCTTCCAAATCAGATTTCAAAACTTCCTGTTGGTCTTAAACAGCATCTTATCTGAGCTTAAACAGCTGCTTCTTTTTAGAAGATCTAAAATAGAGCTCTTTAATGGGTAATTTGCTCTACAATTTTAGTCATCCACATTAGCCTCCTTCAAACTTCTTAAAATTCATCTTTGCCATGACATCTAAAATATATTTGTCAATGGCTAGGTAGCTACTGCTACTGTGCTGTGATTTCTAGTCTTACTTACTGTACTTTGATCATAGCTCTTCCATTGTTCCCTTATGCTCCCATCAACCCCATTTCTTCCGATGTCTGTTGTATCAACTGGTCGTCTCTGATATACTGAAGCTCTTTGGGGTAGGAACATTTTTGTTCTGTATGCTAGGCCTTGTGTATATATATATATAATGGTGCACCAATTCTTCTGGGGCTTCTCAACTTTATTTTTATTATATAATATTATATTGCAATATAACTTTTAGTCACAATCCTGATTAGAGAAAGCACAGGAAGGGGTTTTACTTTTAGGTGACATAGTTTCTTGTGGATGGAGCACACAACACCCTCTTAGAAAATATTGCTCTCCAATGCCTACCTGAAGAATGCAGGAAAGAGGAGAAGACTGGTTAGCTTTGTAGGCCACCTAGCTGTAAACTGGGTCTTCTTTTGATCTCCAACTGTAAAACAGGCTGACAATCCCGGATGTTTAAATACAACAATGTACAGAATAAAATTTGGTTAACCAGGAGTTTGTTTGCCTAAGATTCCTTAAACTGAGCTGGACTGTGTGTCAAACCATTCTCTTTGATCCCAGTGGAAGGGGGGCTGGTGTATGGTATGGTCAATTTTGGATGAAGTTTCAGTTAAACTATAAAGATATAACTGAAGAGAGATGACTCAGTAAAACAACTTGATGCGCCTGATGTGTGAGGAATTGAAATTTAGCATCTCTAAAATGCATTTCCATTATGTCTTTATCCTTTACCAAGTTTCTTCAAGAACATAGAAGAAAATAAGAAGTCTGAGTTGGCTTTATTTTTCACATAGACAATATGATCTTGTGGGAGTGATTATTAAAAAGATACGGTATAAAGAGACATAAAAAAAGTTGGAGAAATCTTCCTCTGCAATGTGTCAAGGAACCCTGGAAAACAAAGGGCCTTATATATGTGTAGCTGATCATCTCCCTTCCTCTTCTACACAGCCTGATCTTGGGGAAGTTTCTGTAAGTAGTAGCTTCGGCTGAAAGATTACAATTTGGCATTATATAGTATTTAAAAAGCAATTTAAAGATGGGGAATAAAGAAATCACTCACCAAATTGATGATTTCTACACCTCAGTTGACGGAGTTAACAAGAAGATTAGGAAAGCAATATCACGGGTCAGTGAAGTTGAAAAGAAAGTGAGTAATGTGGAAGAGACGGTAAATAAATTGCCATTGACGAATAGCAAATGTTTAAATCAACTAAAACAACAAAGATTGAAAATAGATGAATTAGATAATAAAATCAGGAGAAACAATCTGTCTCCTTGGCTTGCCTGAAGGGTAAGAGAGGAAAAAAACAGAAGAAGTATTAGGAAATCCATTTAAAGAAATTTTTATCGAAGACTTTAAGAACTCATCCTTTGTCATAGAGAGGGCATAAGGCACAGCACCTGGTAGGGTCCTCAAAGCAATTATAATAAAGTTTCTTAATTATAGTAATAGAGATAAGCTGTTACAGCTGGCTAGACTGAATAAAGTCTGATTTATAATTCAGACAAGTACTGCTATTCCTAGATTCTAGTACGGAAATACAAAGGAGAAAAATTCATGGAAATTGAGAGCAAGCTTGGGGATTATAAAATTAAGCTCTGTTTTATCCTGCTACATTTACAACTGAATTGGCCAAAACCAGTTAGTTTTTTACAATGCCAGAAGTCTGTCAATTTTGATGTGCAAGAGATGATAAATCCAGATTTTTATAAAACATTAGGGGCCATATCTTGTAAATCTTTACTCATATCACTTAGGAGTCCTTACAGGTGCATGTGATCCCAAGGAAGACTCCTGTAAGTAAAGCTCTGTAGGGTCTGTTCAAGAAATTGTAAATGTGAATATAGTCTTGTTTGAAGAAAATTATAATGACTAAGTCCCTTGGGTTAAATATCCTATCCTTGTAAATCTCAATGGAGTTTTCTTACAAATTTACACACTATAACATATTTAGCATTTCACCAAGGTTTAAGGTTATTTGAAATGCTAGCAACTATGGGCTAGATCCTGTAAATACTGCTCTTCATGTTTCCAACTATGAGTAATCCCACTCATTTTGTTTGTCCTACTAACAGTAGTAAGCACCAGGGTCCTGATTGAAAGCCTACTTAAATTACTGTGAGACTTCAGTGAATATTGGATCAGGCCCTAGACTGACTAGCAAGTAAATGTTTATGGAGAAGAGTCCTACTTTATTGATTCATTATGGAGATGTAGTAGTGACATCACAGTTAAGGTCCCACCTAATTTAGAATCATAGAATATCAGGGTTGGAAGGGACCTCAGGAGGTCATCTAGTCCAACCCCTTGCTCAAAGCAGGACCAATCCCTAACTAAATCATCCCAAAAGCCAGGGATTTGTCAAGCCTGACCTTAAACTCCTAAGGAAGGAGAATCCACCACCTCCCTAGCTAATTCATTCCAGTGCTTCACCACTCTTCTAGTGAAAATGTTTTTCTTAATATCCAACCTAAACCTCCCTCACTGCAACTTGAGACCATTACTCCTTGTTCTGTCATCTGGTACCATTGATAACAGTCTAGATCCATCCTCTTTGGAACCCCCTTTCAGGTAGTTGAAAGCAGCTATCGAATCTCCCCTCAGTCTTCTCTTCTGGAGACTAAACAATCCCAGTTCCCTCAGCCTCTCCTCATAAGTCATGTGCTCCAGCCTCCTAATCATTTTTGTTGCCCTCCACTGGACTCTTTCAAATTTTTCCACATCCTTCTTGTAGTGTGGGGCCCAAAACTGAACACAATACTTGAGATGAGGCCTCACCAATGCCAAATAGAAGGGAATGAGTGCGTCCCTCGATCTGCTGGCAATACCCTAACTTATACAGCCTAAAATGCCATTAGCCGCCTTGGCAACAAGGGTACACTGACTCATATCCAGCTTCTCGTCCAGTGTAATCCCCTGGTGGAAGTTTAGGACTGAAATAGTGAGCCTAGAGGACTAGCATTGCCTAGGCAAGGTGATGATGGGGACTGTCATGAGAAGTGGAGAATGGGACTAGAACAAGGATCTAAGGATGGGGAAGAGATAGGACTGGGACACAAACATGTGGAGGGGATGGGTCATGCTTGTCGGGAGCGGGGAAGGAACGGACAGATGGACTGTGCCTCCTAAAACACTAATCTCCAGAGTCTGGAATGGAACCCATGATTACTGAATCTTACTGTTTCTCTGCTACCAGCAAATATTTGTGAAACCCACTAGCAAATCATATATCATTTTCCTGCTCCTTTAGTACAGGTCCATATATGATGTCAACCTACTGTTGCTTCCAGTTACTCTATTAGCTCAAATGGTGGAATTCTGTTCTATGGAGCTAAAGGAGCAGTTTACTATTACTTTCATGGACCAATACAACTATCATATAGGGCCTTCTCAAACTATTTATATATAAATTTTACCAGTAATTTCAATATATTGGGAGAAAAATTTAAACACTGGTAGAAAACACTGAAGAAATGCATTAGACACACATCAGCTACTTTAATTACCATTTTTAAAGCTTCACTAGTTCTCTTATCCTTCGTGTTTAATAAGCTCTTTTAACAACTTTATATTATCTTCAAATTAAACTTCCTTCCTTTCTGGAGAAACCCAACAGATGACTGAAATATTTTGCTACCACAATGCCTATTTCGTGAAAGACTTTTTCTACAATAATGTTTCTTTGGTATTCTTTTTCATCATCTTGCAGGACTGGATCCCCAGGTCCATATCTGGGATAAACAGATAAGTTGTCTAATATGGGTTGTATACCTCTATGTTATGAATAAGAATTACTGAAGCTGCTGCAATACACACCCATTGGACTCGTGCCTTTCTTAACAGTGACATCATACCACCCATGTGAGCCTCTTAGCCCAATGCGCCACTGATTCAGATCTACTGTCTCAGAAAAGAACTGTCATGCCTTGCAGTAATGAGCCTTCCTTGGACAGCCATATTAATTGCTGCTATCAAACAGAAAGGAAGCCATAAGAATCTAAAAACATTAAAATAGCTAATCAGAATGTGGCTATTAACTTGAAATAGCAACTAACCTTTGCTTCATCCCGGCTTAGTATTTAAGTAATTGGTTACAGAAGACATTACTGATGTGGCTGATATGGTGGGCTAAATTCTAAACTTAGCTGCACCAATGTAAATCAGGAGTTATTCCATTTATTTCAGAGAAGTTCCAGTGCCCTGGTGTACCACCAAAAGACACCGGTGTGCGCTGCCCTGACAGCACCTGGAATGCCGCTTCCCCACCCCCCATTCCCTGCCATTTGCCACCCCAGCACCAGCTTGCTACTCTGGTGCCTGGAGCCGGCCCTGAGAAGTTCCTCAATGCTCACCCCTGTGCTGTTGAAGTTAGCAGTAAAATTTGAGCACATACATACTCTCAAGGGAATTTCCATTCTTTGAATGTCCCAGATGTATGCCTGGAGAGAAATGCCATAGGTAGTTTAAGGATTTACACAGTAGTCTTGTTGAGGAATAAATGGACAAATCTTCTGCCTTTTACACAGAGTACCACGTGTAGAACAGACCAAAAATAAGGGGGTTAAAAAGTTGAAAGTATGTATTACATTCAAAGTGTATTTTTCTGAGGATCTGATCTCTTTTGTTTTGAAAAAAACATCCAACCGTGTAACTAAGCTATTTAAAACTGGCAATACTCAAAAACCCAGTAACTTCAAACCCTTTACTTCCCGCCATCTATATAATATTTTTCTCAGAACAATTAACATATCTTAATGGAAATTTTCAAAAAAGGTGAAGTGCTTTTGCAAAAGATTCTATGGGGCAGGAGAGGGAAAAGAGGCTGTGGTTTGGCAAAAAAGACTTGTCTGGAAAATGTTGCCAATTTGTAGTAACTAGGCCAGCTGTGTGCAGAATAGGTTGCTGGGATTACAGGTCTCTTTCCAGGATTGTGGAGGGACAATGTGCAGCTGTCCACTCTGCAGCTGGTAATGCCATTTCTGCTATGCTCCTTGCCAGGAGGAAATGGCTGATGATTGGGACTGAGAGGAGATTGCTCCATTAAGCTTTCCAAATCAGGAGTTTGCAAACTATTTTTGAGCCTCACCCAACCCGCTCTCCCCCAACATGTTATAACAACTCCAGGGCCCAAGCTCCAGGGCCCAAGCTCTGGGCTTCTGCCCCATGGGACGGCTGGGGCTCAGGGCTTTAGCTGCAGGGCGGGTGGGGCTCAGAGCTTTCTGCCCATGGCCCCAGCCACTCTAACTTGGACCCTACTTTGCAGACCCCTTGAAATTGCTCATGCCCTTGGTGTTCTAATAACCCAAAGCATTCCAACAATAGTAGCAGGGCACTGTTTTGCCTTGAATGTATTTGATATTTTGTAGTTCTGCTGTAAAGCTTCACTGTTTCAGAACTTATGACTATCTCCTAGTGCATCTTCCTGAGTTGGATGGAGAGGTGTCAGTAC
Source organism: Sternotherus odoratus (assembly GCA_032164245.1). NCBI lineage: Eukaryota > Metazoa > Chordata > Testudines > Kinosternidae > Sternotherus > Sternotherus odoratus. The sequence goes on along the minus strand of JAVMKO010000007.1, from coordinate 55,856,721 downwards.
ACGTTTATTATTACAGCAATCACACAGTAGATAATATTAATAATCAAAACCCTTTTTGCAGTTTTCAGTTCTACTCCCAGTAGCACTTCATAGAGAATGGAAGAGAGAATAGCTTAAAGCAGAGAAGTGCAGTATTAACAGTGTTAGATTGTTGAGTTGTACGTGCTAGAAAATAAGGTCACAGTCCTGTAACTGACATTAATCGGGATGTTGACTTCATTTGGAGAATTGAATGCTTCTATTCTATTTTTCCTCACAGGATATTTTGTAATGATTCTGTTCTGAGGAAAATATAATAGCCAAAACTTCCCAGCACTCAGTCCACAGAGCTATCCCACAGTCTGTTTCAAAAGATTATGATTTAGGAATTGGCATAATACATTTATCTGAAATTGCTGAAGTGAAAGATTGTCAAAAATAGTCTCCAGTACTATTGGCACAACTTTGTACCAACAATTAAATGAAAGTGTACAGTCAGATCCATTTAGATCCCTGCCTGAATCCAAAATAGGTTAAAGTGTTATGCCTACAACATTGAATTCACATTGAGGTCCTGTTTCGAAAAAGGGCCCTTAAGGAAGGCAAGGATGTTACTTGAAGTTATTAAACTATTTTGACAATCTTACTACTGGTGGGTTACTCGGATTTCTCATTTACTTGACAATATTATTTAATCCCACCCTTTACTGTGATGCACTGCAAAAGAATTGGAGGTGAAATGCAGTAGATGGCATGCCTGAGGCAGAACAAAAACAGCAACGGGAAGATTTGGCTGGAGAAAAGCCTTAAAATGATGTTCATCCTATACACAGAAAATGCTTTTGACTATGTCTAGTTAGCTATAAACCTTTAAAAATAAAGGGGTCTGGGAAACTATAACTCTCATAATAGAGATACGAGGCTGAGCTTTTGTGAATGAATCACAGTACAATCCCTCCTCCTCTTTGGTTTCTTGTACTCAAAAATATAACTGATTGCACTTTCAAGGCTGCCTTACGGAAAGCACACATGTGCTGCGTGGTGCTCCTAACTGAAGCTTGAGAGCTGATCAGGGATTTTCCAAGGGAACATTTTTCATACGTGTGCACAAACCCCTACCCAAATCAAAAAGCTGGCTTTCAACTAGAAAATGGACATTTCAACACAATTTAACTCTTGTAAAAATATTTGAATGGTTTTGGTTTTGTTCCAAGCTGGAACACCATTTTTTATTTTGATGCCTCAAAGGTTGCCATGAAACAGGATTGCCACCCTCTGGCCAACTCTACACCCATGCTACGCTAACCCATATGTCAGAGCTGGATCCTGATCAAAAGAATTAACTCTTCAGTGAAGATCTAGGAAGAATCTAGCCACTACTGGTACTCAGCAGCTTTGAATTTAAAACATGGATTTAAGAACCTTACTTAATCTACTCATTTTTTTTGTCTTGGTTTCTGCTTTTTTCTAGTGTCCTTATCCTCCTTAATTGTTTCTTATATTCACTACCTCATAATCACACAGACCCCCTAAACTCTTTCAATCAGGGTGCTTCTGCTACTTAAAGAATTTGTCATTTGCTTAAATGTCTTTGGCTCTTTGCTCTTCATAATACCCCCTAGCCCTCCAACTTTCTACCTTGCATTTTCCTGTTGATTCATTTGGGGTAGATTTTTCTTTCTTTTTTAAGCAAACCTGTTCGACTTCTACACCATTCTGTACCTTGTCATTTAAAAATCCTAAGAGGGGGTTTCTTTCCCAGCTTCCTTTTTTGATTAGTAATATATATAAACCTTCTTTGAGTTAATTACACTATGCACAGATAGCTCCTACGTAGAGCCTCAGACTTTTCATTTCCTCAGTTTTGAAAAGTTCTTTACGGCTAGCTTCTTCATGGTTGTGATTTTTTTTTTTGATTTTTTTTTTTAAAAAAAGCCTTCCAAAATTTAATATATTAATGTTTTTATATTGATTTCCAGGAACAGGCTGAAAAAGTTGCCTAACCTAGGACCTTGGTGCTCTTAACTGTTAAGTGTGCATGTCCATATGCGGGGGTGCACACTACCCATGGCAAAAATCAACAGCATGACATATAATTGGTTAAACTTGCAGCAAATGAGGTAATAGTCTCGCTTTCCTGACTATTGTCCTTTAAGCTACATTTCCCTCTCCAATACCGCTCATAAAAACGTGTTAAAGCATGTACCAGGACAAAACATTCCAAAGCTGAGTGTCCTTCAGCTATGTCACCAGCTCCCTCTCTCTTTTAAACTCATAACATTAATTATAGACCTCTTAGATGTTGAGCATATTCATCCATTGTTTTCCCTCCTAGAGGTGCCTATCACCCTACTGTAATCTTCCATTCACAACTCCCTCTTTCCCCAACTTCCAACCCTCTCATTTACATTTTTCTATGCCTAGCTCTGGGGCTTTTGTTACCTACCCCCTTTAGAACCTAGTTTTAAGCCCTCCTCACTAGGTTGGTAAGTTGGTGTCCCAAGATGCTCTTCTTTTTTTCTCCAACTGGATCACATTTCTTCCCAGAAGTTCTCCTTCCTGAAACCGCATTCCTTTATCAAGGAGGCCAAAGCCCTCCTAACAACAGTGTCTGGTCAGCCAGGCATTCATCTCTGCTCCAAGCAGGATGGATGAGCACAGCACCTGTTCCCCTGACTCCTTTATCCTCCTATCACTACCAATTTCCTCAAGGTCACACCTGAGAGAATCTCAAGTTCCCATGTGGATGAGTAGCCTAGGGTAGTGGTAGAGGGCTAGATAAGTTGTAGCAACATTTCAGTAATGGGGTCTAGTCTCTCGCACTGCTTCACACTGAGCTTCCAGCGCACAATACCATCCAATGTCCTGCCCCATTCTCAAAGGGATAGCTCCCATTTCTACAATTACATAACAAATATATGTTGTAATAAAATGGAATAAAAATTGAGTATTATTAGTAAATATGTTTGTACTCCAAAGCTATTTCTATCATTATATTCATCCCAGATTCCTCACACTAGCGTAGCAGGTCCCAGTCCCAGTTAGGGACTCTGGGCCTTACCATAATGTAAATAATAAAAATGATATTTGTATTATGACTTTTAAGTATGCTGCATACCTATATTCTATTATATATAATCTGACAGGTACACTTCTATAAACTGTACGGGATTGACAGATTAGTTTATAGTCACTTATTACAGCATCCCTTTTGTCTTTTTTTGTTGTTCCACCACATTTCAGTACTACCTAGTATGTCAAGATCTTTGTCCATTTCTAGGCATTCTAGGTCATCTTTTTAGTTTTCCTTTTAAAGTTTTTTTGCATTCATAAGACTTTTTTTTTTTTTTTTGGTCCTTTGCCTGTTTTATAGTTATTTATTTAACTCTAACTGGCATCTAGAGTTTTGGTTTGTTTTTTTCCACTGGACTATATCTGATCTCAGACTGTCCCTCTGCCTTGTCAGTTGTGGTTACTCTCTTAGATACAGAGACACTTTTACATTACTGACATCCCTACCAGAAGACTATCTGACCTTCTCAGCACCTGACAGCTTTCCCCTCAAACTTCTACTTTAAATATTCCCTGAAAACATAGTTAACTTTCTGTGTCTTCAGTTATGTTCACCATTGGTTAAGGTGGAACCCATCTTCTCTACCTATATGCACTCCCAATCTCCAGATGTCACTTCCGTTTGCCTAATCAATTTAAACACTGTCCCATTCACACATTAAGATCCTAATAGTTCTTCACTGTAGCTGGCCCTACAAGTGGAAAAGGAAGCATTTCAGCCTAAGAGCTTGGCTACACTTGTGAGTTAGAGCACATTAAAGCAGCCTCATGTGCTTTAACTCATGACCCGTCCACATGAGTACTCCTGGTACTCCACCTTGGCAAGTGGAAGAATGTTTTGATGCAGCCCCGATGGAGTGCTGTGGCACCAATGTGGATGCCCTGGTCTGTTAATAGCACAATGCTTGTACTAGCCATTCTGGTCATCACTTTAAACTCTATTGCCCTGCCCTCAGATTTCCAATCGTTAAACCTGGCCTTTAAATTCTCTGATAATTTTGAAAATCCCCTTCCTGCTTGTTCAACCAGGTGTGGAATGCTCTAAATGAATCTTTCCAGGTGACCATGCCTCCACGTGCCAGGCAATCCCTAGTACGGAGCAATGGCGAGGTGCTGGATCTCATCAGTGTTTCGGGGAAGGATGCTGGCCAGTCCCAGCTGCACTCCAGCTGTAGGAATAATGATACCTTTGTCAGATATCATGGGACATGATGGAAAGGGGCCATGACTGGGATGCACAGACGTGCAGAGTAAAAGTGCCTATCACAAACGCACGAGGCAAACCACTGCTCGGGTGCTGCCCCTGCAACCTGCCATTTCTACTAAGACTTGGATGCAATACGTGGGGGTGACCCCCACATCCATTCTGAGGACCACCAGGGACACTTCAGAGCCCAGTTCAGCAAGGCAGGAGGAGGAGGCGGAAAGCAGGAGTGAGTATGCTGAGGAGAGGGAGACAGCTTGGCATCCCTAGATGCATGCAGCCAGACGCTGTTTTCAAGCCAAGAGGAAGGGAGCCAATCGCAGCTACCAGTGCTTGGGGAAGAGCAAACACCATAGGAGGTGCCCGGTAAGCAGCTTTTATTTTGAAAAGGATGTTGTTCGGTGTGGGCCCGGCAGCTAACATCTGGGGAAATGGGGCAGTGCATGGGTATCGTACAACTTAACTGCCCTCTCAGCCCTGCAGTGTAGCCCTTTAGCTTTTATAAAAGAAATAATTAAAATTGAATTTCTGCTGTATACATGAAACACTTAAACCTGCAATTTTAGGCATTGAGGGTTGACATGTGTAGTCTCACAAGCCTTGTGGACTAAGGAGCATAACACTCTCATCATGCACTTTAGGGGTAAAGTTTTAATTTTATTTATGACCTAATGACGGAAGTTGTTTCTGCTTGTCATATTATGATGAGAATTTTGTGATTGATGTTCCAAGCAGCCTTCATCAATGGGATCTACCTGTTACTGGGGTAGTGGATGCATGAAAGGTCCATGAAAACAGTTACTATCTGAAGAGTGCAAAGTGTAATGCTTTAGCCTTTGGGCTATGTATTCGTCTGTTATTGTACAAGATGAGTATATTACAGCCAAGAGCTGAGCTGCTCACAGAGGTTTGGCACAGAATAACTAGAAAAGCTTGTTTCTGGCAATGTAATCTTATATTTTGGCTGTCTATGAAGCACTTTATCATGACCACCAACACAGATTATCTTAAACAAAGCCCAAGGCAATGCTCCTCTTTCTATCTGATTAGTAGCATTCTAAGCACACCAGTTTCATTTCTGAACAGTTATTTTAAAGTCTTATTTAAAGTACTCTTACCCTAAATTCAAATAAACTTTCTCACATGTTACTAATATTTGGCGTGATCATCTTAATGAGAACCAAAGGGTGAAAAATGGATTATTGAGAGAAAAGACAGACAACTGATGCTGATGTTTTAGAACGGTTTCTGTTTGCATGATGTATGCTTGAATGCATTTGCTGCTTATCTGTGTGTAAATAAAATGCAATATCTTGCTGACATTCACGGGTTCTGCCTGATACATTGCTAAACTTTTTGAAGCCTCATTTTGTTTCTTGTTGCAAACAAATCATAGGTCAAAGTGACAACAACCTCTTCCTGTTTTTGTGCTTGAGTTTTGAAGGGTTTTGGGTATGTTAATACTATCAAAAATACCCGCCGTTGCTCGGGGTATTTGTAATTGGAAACTGGGATGTAAAAAGACTACAATGTTTTTTATTAATACAAATTTTGTTCAGAAGTCTCATTTTGTCTAATTTCATTCTCTTGCATTTAGATGTGGGGAGGGGGGAGAGAGCTGAGCAAGTGCAGGGGCCGTTGGATGGGTGGAGGGGGGTGAGATTTTAAAAATTTTTGATTCTTACCTGAGGGGGGAGAGAGCTGAGCGAGTGCAAGGGCCGTTGGAGGGGGGAAGGGGGAGAGAGCTGAGCGAGTGCGGGGGGCGTTGGAATGGGGGGGAGGGGGGATAGAGAAGAGCGAGTGGGGGGCCATTGGAGTGGGGGGGAGAGAGCAGAGCAAGTGGGGGGCCCGTTGGAGGGGGATATTATTACATCATAACTATGTCACAGAGAACAGCAGGTGTTAACCTGCTGCACAGCTGATGTTAATGGGCTTTAAAGAATTTCACCCCTAGGGGGTGTAAGAGGTGAGATTTGAAAAATTTTCGATTCTTACCCTGATTAGGACCCTAAAGCCTATAACTGTACCAAATTTCAAGTCTCTAGCTCAAACGGTGTGGAAGGAGTAAGAGAACATACATACACGCACACACCATTTGACTTTTATATATATAGATTTAGCATGGTAATATTTTGAGAGACCATCTGTAAAAGGTTTTTATTCCTACAAATATGAGCAAATTGCCTTTCTAATGTACTGTAGGTAGCCAGTGTCCCAGGCATTTCAAGGGTGGCTGTCTCTTTTTTTTTTTTTACATTTGTTTAAGCTAATGCAGCTACCTGTCTCATCACTTTTCTGCAGTGGCTTACAATATACAGATTAGTCTGTATGGGTCTCATTCTAGGCTGCTTTATCTCCATAGTCTACCTCCCGGTTATATTACCTATACTCTCTTCTGCTTATTCCATCCCTAAAAATGGTTGATCGGTCTTAATCAAGTGATGCATACGTCTCTCAATTTGACATGGGGTTGTGGTGAGGATTGTATGTCATCCTTTGACCCTAGGCCAGCATGACAGCCTTTCTGATGATCTAAGATTTGTACTGGGACTGAGAATGTTAGTTAGGGCTCAGTCTAGTTCTTGTGTTTCCCTAGATGTGTGTTACGGATGTTGTATTCCAGGTTCCACCCAAACTGCCTTTATTAGCATTACAGTCATATAAAATAGTTCTGGGACAGCTGATACAATGTGACTACCCAGCTGACCAATCCCACCTGCCAACACTCTCTCTCTCTCTCTCTCTCTCTCTCTCTCTCTTTTTTTTTTTTTTTTTTCAACAACACCGAGGGAGTGGAGAGAGACTGTGGTCCCAGCTGGAGGTATACTATCCATAGGCCCACTCCAACTCTCCGTGAACTCAATGAAAGCATTTCCATTTATTTTAATAGGGGATGGAAAGAGTTGCTTGGTAGCTGCCTCTCTTTCATCCTCTAAAGTAGGACACTCCCCAGTGAGGAAATACAGCAGTCCTATGAAAAATCCATGATTTCTTATATATTTTTGCCAACTTCATTCTCACACCCTGATTTTTATTATTATTTTGCATTCAGTGTTGACAACATGTTTACATTTCAGATGTACTTGGGTTTTTGTAGACAACATATTATTATTCAACATATCACTATGTTAGAAAAGAGTATTCAAGGCTTACATTCTTCTGTCTCCATTATTCTTCAATCATTGCTGTTGGTAGGCAAATTGGGGTTGAAATGACTTATACTAATTTACAAAATGCTATAAACAATGAAAAAAGAGAAGATGTGAAGTTTTTTGTGTGGCCGAGGGAGGGGAGTTGGGATAGAGGGAGAGAGCAAGGATTTTCTATAAGCCATTAGAAAGTCAAAATTGAAAGACATAATCATAGCCTCAATCCTTGCATAACATCACCTCTATGTTGAGCAAAGCAAGAACCAATTATGGCTTCTCTGACTAGGTCATCAGTTAAGAGAAAAGCTTGTGTGTGGGGAAAGTAATTTTTCTATTTATTCTTGCAGAATATGTTTTCTTAATTCCTGGCACACCCTTGGTGACACAATAGAAGCAATTTCAGCTTTCATTATATGAAAAAAGACTTTGGAAGCTGTCATGTTTGGAAGGTTTTTTTCAAACCCACACTATTACTGAAAAATAGTCTTGCCTGCAATTATTACATTGAAAGAAATCACTAGTTCCAACAAAATGATGTGTAAATCCAAATTAATTACTTTGTAAACACACTTTAAGGTAAATACATAATCAAAAGTAATTTTATTAGTTGCATTAGTTGAATTAATTATTATTATTATTATTTCACAATTGCCTTCTTGACAGGTGAATGGTCTGAAAGCACAAGAAATTGAAGATTTGGTTCAGCAGTTTTTTTTAACTACTTGTGAAATCCATAAAAAATCATAAAAAGTAGTAGTCCCTGTTTTCACTTTTCGTGATATAAAGATGTGTTTGGAATGATCTATAAAACAAAATAGCATCAAAATCTGTAATATGTTTTATAAAACCCAGACAACCAAGTGTTTAAAAGCATGCAAAGAGCAAAATCCCATCTATTCTAATGTTATGAAAGTATTTGACAGTTACTTAGCACTTTTCTAATGAACAACTAAATGTAGACCAAAGTGTGCTATGACTTCACCTTTATTTTTTTGAACTCAAATTATTATGTAAATTATTTGCCATTTCAAAGCCATAACTTTCCTTTTTTATTCTACCACTACTTCTACCATCATAGCCCCAATGCCAGACACTTCCTGTCAAGAAAAGTAGGTCAAGACCTATGGAAAGCTACTAGATTTGGAACGAAGAACTACAGAGTTGACATATTGCTTCTGGAAGGGAGTTTCCAACAGTAAGCAGGTTCAGTGGATCCAAGCGAGACAGACATGGAGCTTAATCTCCTCGTTGCACCTTACACTATGAAAGGGTTAGAATTGTCTCTGTCAGAATGGTGCTTTTAACATTGAGTGTGAATTCGCACACCGCCAGTCTGTTCAGGCTCTGCTACTTTAGGCACAGTGTTCTGTTAAGCTCAAAAGCCATGTGTGTCTAACTGCATTTCAGGATCACTCAGTACTAAACTGGGATGAGAGGAATCAGCAGTTTCATTGTAACTTGAGCTGGAGCAGAGAAACAACTTGCCAAATAAAGCTGTGGCTTGTTCACAGCACCCCAAGACTCAGTTTGCAGCAGACAGTGCAATTATGCACTGTGTCCAAGAGATGATTTCATGTGTTCTAGCCACTGATTAAAAAGAGGATAACGTTTTGCTAGGGAGGCATCAGCTGCAGCACTTCAGCTGGAATATAGTTTCAGCCTTTGAAAGGTTTTGATTTGGTTAATCACAGAAGACATTCTGGAATACTAATAAGGATTCTAAGCTGAACAAATTCATTCCTGATGGATCCTTGCAGCAGACAATGTGGAATAATATGAATGCAGTCCTGTAAAATGTGGATCACAATGGAATTAAGATTTTTCCCCAAACAACTTGACAAACCTACTCTACCAAACCAAAACCTAGTCACAAGAGAGTAACATACTTAGTTACTAAGAATAAAGTTTTAAGCTGCTGTTAAGACAGAAAAATTAACAGGAGACCTCAAAATTACAAGTATGTAAAAAATTTCATTAACATGAGTTGTGGATTGTTTCTAAAGAGTTTCCGTATAATCTTAAAATATTTACTCTCTCTATATATATATATATAACAACATTCCGATAAGCACACTAGAGAAATATGGTCTAGATGAAGTAACTATAAGGTAGTGCTCAACTGGCAGAAACACCATACTCAGAGTAATTATTGATGGTTTGCTATCAAACTGGGAGGGTTTATCTCAGGGGTTTCAAACATGCGGCCCAGGGGCCGCATACAGCCTGCGAAGCCCTTCCCTGCGGCCCGCCAAGCTTCCTGGTGCCCCCCGCCCCACAGCAGTTTGCGGGAGGGAGGGGCCAGAAGCGGAGGCTTCTCTGCTGCCTGGCTGGGCCGCTGCCGATCCCCAGCTACCAGGCACTGTTGCTACGGCTTCAATGAATGAGCTGGGGCAGCGCTTCCCAGGAGCCCTCTGCAGCGGTGGCAAGGACCGGTAAGCCAGGCTCCCCGCCACCCTCCTGCCTCCCTCTGTGGGATGCTTACCGTTCCTGACCACAGCTGCAGAGGGCTCCCGCGAAGCGCCCTGGTTGGGCCGCTGACGAGCCCTGGCTTCCAGGTGCTGCTGCTGCGGCCTCAATGAACAAACTGGGACGGAGCTTCCCAGGAGCCCTCTGCAGCAGCAGCCAGGAACGGTAAGCATCCTGCAGAAGGAGGTGGGAGGGTGGCGGGAGCCTGGCTTACCGTAAGCTCCTGGCCACCGCTGCAGAGGGCTCCTGGGAAGCGCCGCCCTGGCTTGTTCATTGAAGCCGCAGTAGCAGTGCCTGGAAACTGGGAATGGGCAGCGGCCCAGCCAGGCAGCAGAGAAGCCTCCCCATCACCACGTGGGTGGGGCTTCCCTGCGAGCAGCCAGAGGTGAGCACCGAGTCACAGCTCTCCGGCCGGCTGCAGCTGCCTGGGCTTGCTGCGCCACCCCCTGCCCGCCATGCCACATTACTGGTATCCCCTGCAGAGAGTGCTGGACTCGGGCAAGGGGTGGCGGGGAGGAGAGTCCGGGAAGGCTGAAAGGAGACGGAGAGAGGAGATGGGGGGGGGGGGACAGGGAGGGGCAGCTTAGGGGTGGGAGGTTATTGAAGCTGGGGAAGTGGGGGGAGATTTGGGAAACAGGGAGCAGGGTTGGGGGGAGATTTGGGGACAAGGCGCTGGGTTACAAGAATGAGTGGGGGGACATTTGGAGATGGAGAGTGGGATGAAATTTAGGGATGGGGTACAGGGAGCTGTTACGGGGTGAGTGGGTGGAGATTTGGGGGCAGGGAGCAGGGTTATGCGGGTGAGTGGGGGAGATTTGGGAATGGAACACAGGGAGCTGGCTACAAGCATGAGTGGGGGGAGATTTGGGGGAACAGGGAACTCGGTAATAGGGGTGAGTGGGTGGAGATTTGGGGATGGGGCACAGGGAGCTGGGTTACAGGGGTAAGTGGGGATGGGGAACAGGGTTATGAGGATCAGTTTGGGAGAGGGAGACTTTATAAAATTATAATTGATATTAGGCTGACGGGCTGAAATTTCTGTCAGATTTATCAGCATATTACATTTGAAAAAAGCTTGAATCTTCTGAGGCTGGTAATTTCTTGTTAAATTAGATTTGTTGTTTGTGTTTCCAGCTCTGGACTTCCTATATTGCTCTTGCTTTGTTTGCCAAACAGCTGCTGGTGGTGCCTAGTGCTTTCCAGGAGGGAGGCGGGGAGCTGCGTGCTCTGAGGAGGAGGTGGGGCAGGGGCGGGACCTCATGGAAGGGGTGGCATGGGGGGCAGGGCGGGGAGCAGCGAGTGGGGTGTGTCAGTGATGCGGCCCTCGTGCCAGTGCACTAGTCCTCATGTGGCCCTTGTGGTCATTTGGGTTTGAGGCCCCTGGTTTATCTAGTGGGGTACTGAGGGGCCTGTACTGAATATGGTACTATTCAATACTTTCACTAATAACTTGGATAATGGAGTGAAGAGCGTATTTATTAAAAAAAATGTGGATGACATCAAACTGGGAGGGATTGCAAACACTCTGAAGGTCAGGATTAGAATTCAAAATGATCATGACAAATTGGAGCATTGGGCTGAAATCAATACGATGTTCAATAATTCAGTAGACAAGTGCAAAGTACTTCACTTGTGCATGATTTTTTTTCCATCTTAACAACAAAATGGGGAATAACTGGCTAGGTGATACTACTGCTGATAAGGATCTGGGGGTTACAGTGGATCACAAAATGAAGAGTTAACCATGTGATGCGGTTGCAAAGAAGTCTAATATCATTCAGGGGTGTATTAACAGATATGTTGTATGTAAGACACTGGCAGTAATTGTCCCACTTGCCTCAGCACTGGTGATCCTCAGTTGGCATATTTGTGTTCCATTCTGAGCACCACACTTTAAGAAAGATATAGACAAACTGGAGAGAGTTAAGAGCAACAAAATGATTACACATTTTTAGAAAAACCTAACCTATGTGGAAAGGTGTTTGGGGTTTTTTAAAGACATATTTATACTTAAGAAAAGAAGACTGAGGTGAGACATAAGTCTTCAAATATATTAATGGCTGTTATAGAGTGGCTGGACTTATATCCCACTGCTATTGGTATCTGAACTAGCTGGATTCAAACCACCTCAAAAGCTCTGCATGGGCTATAGACATAGCTTCAGAGTGGCTCAAGAGCTGCTCTAACTTGTCAAGAACAGAGCAGCTCAAGGCTTCTCCCCAACTCTCAAGTGCACTGAGCACTCCTTGGCCACAGCTGAGAGTCTGGACCATAATATTGGAAAGTTAGTGCACTTTATATATTTTGACATCTGTGTATTGAAATGTACTTTTCAGTAAATGTTTTGTTTCTATAATAAACTTGACAAGTTCCATTTAAGACCAAGAGGTATAAAGTAATTGAACCGTTTTTGTGGGGAAAAATGAATGTAGTTCAATTATGCTAAGTTTACACGATGACCTGAGTCAATGAGTTAAGAATGTAAGTGTACCGATATATAGATTGCCTTTTATTCAAGAGCAAAGCATCTAGAACATCTACAAACCAGACATCTCATTTAAGATAAGAGAAACACTAACTAGCTTTTTCTTTTATGTGTTCAAAACAAGAAGTTAGTTTCCCAATTATAAAAGATACAACATTTGAGTTTCTTGGTATATGGGTTATTTTTTTTTTCTTCACAGCGTGAGGGTAGGGATCCCTCTGGTTAAGTTTTGTGCTTGTATTTTTAATTAGGGATAAACAATGTGTATTGCTTGTGTATGAAATTCAGAATAGGGAAAATGAGCACTGCTCTTCAGTTTTTGTTCTTGTAACCTTTAAGATGCACTCTATGCCTATGCCATATTATTTCTATAGGGTCTTAAAGCCAGGTTTTATTTTAAATAATAAATGAACAAAATGTGAATCTCCTATAATGGAGTTTAAAATATTTTAAGGAGCAGATTGATTTTTACAAGTCCTGTTTTTTTAAAAAAATGAAAAGTTTAAAGTGAAATATATTGCTCATATTTTAAAAACTATATTAGAATGTATACACTAGTTGTTGCAACAATGTTTGGTTAACATGGTTAGAATATACATTTACAGTCTAGTCCTGAGTAAACTTATACCTGAATTGGCCCAAGGGCAGATTATTATAATAAAAATAAGGGACTTATAATTAAATGCTTATAGACCTAGGGCCAGAATTTCAAAGGTGTTTAGGTGCCTAAAGATGCAAATAGGTGCCTAGTTCCTTCTGTCCCATAGGAGTAAGATGCCTATATGTCTTTCACCTATCTGCGACTTTAGGTGTGTAGGCCCAGATTCTCAAAGGTATTTAGGAGCCTAACTCCCATTGAAATCCTTGGAAGTTAAGCACCTAAATACCTTTTGAGGACTTGTGTCCCTAAAACCTTTTTAAAAGGTCCTTAAGTGTGTCTGGAGACACCGTGTTCCAAGATATATAGATGAAGATGTACTGAAAGTGACTATTGATATGTTTAATAAAGAGGTATTACGCTTTTATGTTTCTTTAATTTAATGGATCCTGAGTTAATGTTTCCTATTTAGGAGTACTTAATGAATTTGAGTGATCATGATGATCTTGTAAGTCTCTTTAACTGCTAGGATTCCTAAAGCTTTTTGCATGGGCATTTTAAAATATGGTTTAAATCTAAATTGATACACTGAAATGTGCAGTACTAGTTATCACATTTCTTACCGGGTAGTAGTAGTTAAGTTTTCTTGCTGTCCAACAACTAGGTCAAAATTTACACAAATCAGTAACTGATGAGAATTGACCATGGGAATGAACTGAGCCATTGACTAATGGTTTAAATTAACAATTCTGGACAATAAACAGTCTCAAGCATGAACTAGTAAATCTAGTCTGTTCTGATCACGTAGCTAATGAATGAAGATAAGAGGCAAGAAACTGCTGTGCTCTTTATATTATTGGCACCCCAGCTCCTATGGATACATAGGGGCAGACCTTCAGATGGTCTAAATAGGTGCAGTTCCATTGAAGCATGTGGCGTTGTCCCCATTTATGCCAGCAGAAAATATTTTGCATAAAACTGATGCTTTTAATGTGGGACATGAATGGTTAAGAAATGTTGTTGTTCTCCCTACAAGAACTCCAAAGTTTGATCTGTTAAAAGATTGCACTTTAATTGTGGCTATATTGTATGTTCCTGTTGTCATTTATACAGATAATTCCACAATAAAATGTAGATTGCAAGTGACTAAAGTGCTTTGGTTCAAATCAGGCCAGGCTCCTCTTCTGCATAATTCGTTGAAGCTGGTTGAAAGAAATAGGTCTTTGCCTCTGTAGTGTGCTAGGTGAGTGGTGTTTTAACAATACAAAATATAATAGCTTTTCAGCTTTGCCAACTGGAATAACAAATGCAGAAATAATCTGAAATTACAGTGCATGACACTCAGAAACAAATAGATTTCCTTATACATTACAAAATAATACAGAAAATGTAATTTTAGTTTATGTACAACAAAATTTAAGGGAAGTTTGAGTAATATAAGAAATCTTTCAGATGCCTCTTTCTCAAGTGAATATACATACACTCCTTTGCTTCTCTTGAAGCATAGCTAGTCTTATAATTGATTTAATTTCACACAGATAGTGATAAAATTCAAGATGATGAATAGTTTGATACTCCGTATAATTTAAATATCTTTTTTAAAAGGTAATTTAAATTAAAAAAATTATGCTGTCTTAAACTGTAGAGTAAAAGCACAACTTCAACATGATACATTTTTGCTAATTTTCTGGAACTAAAATTAATATTATAACAATCCTGTCTCCGTTTTGCTGTTGTAGGGCCTATAATTTACTCACTCCATCAGTTTCTACATAACATCTCGTTCTCTCAAGGAGTAATGGTCTCAAGTTGCAGTAGGGTAGGTTTATGTTGGATACTAGGAAAAATCTTTTTCACTAGGAGGGTGTTGAAGCACTGGAATGGGTTACCTAGGGAAGTGGTGGAATCTTCTTCCTTAGAGGTTCTTAAGGTCAGACTTGACAGAGCCTTAGCTCAATGGGTAGTGATCAATGGCTCCATTTCTAATTGGCAGCCGATATCGAGCGGAGTGCCCCAAGGACGGTGTGGACTGCACCCTCAGCAAGTTTGCAGATGACACTAAACTGGGAGGAGTGGTAGATACACTGGAGGTTAGGGATTGGATACAGAGGGACCTAGACAAATTAGAGGACTGCGCCAAAAGAAATTTGAGGTTCAACAAGGAGAAGTGCAGAGTCAAGCACTTAGGACGGAAGAATCCCCTGCTACAGACTAGGGACCGAATGGCTAGGCAGCAGTTCTGCAGAAAAGGATCTAGGGGTTACAGTGGATGAGAAGCTGGATATGAGTCAACAGTGTGCAGTTGTTGCCAAGAAGGCTCATGGCATTTTGGGCTGTATAAGTAGGGGCATTGCCAGCAGATTGAGGGATGTGATTGTTACCTTCTATTTGACATTGGTGAGGCCTCATCTGGAGTACTGTGTCCAGTTTTGGGGACCACAGTACAAGAAGGATGTGGAAAAATTGGAAAGAGTCCAGAGAAGGGCAACAAAAATGATTAGGGGCCTGGAGCGCATGACTTATGAGGAAAGGCTGAGAGAACTGGGATTGTTTAGTCTACAGAAGAGAAGAATGAGGGGAGATTTGATAGCTACTTTCAACTACCTGAAAGGGGGTTCTAAAGAGGATGGATCTAGACTGTTCTCAGTGGTAGCAGATAACCGAACAAGGAGTAATGGTCTCAAGTTGCAGTTGGGAAGGTTTAGATTGGATATTAGGAAAAAAAAATTCACTAGGAGGGTGATGAAGCATTGGAATGGGTTACCTAGGGAGGTGGTAGAATCACCTTCCTTAGAGGTTTTTAAGGTCAGGCTTGATGAAGCCCTGGCTGGGATGATTTAGTTGGGGATTGGTCCTGCTTTAAGCAGGGGGTTGGACTAGATGACCTCCAGAGGTCCCTTCAAACCCTAATATTCTATGATTCTATGATTCTATTTCTTAATTTTGCCAAATTAAGGAATTAGTATAATTTTTTTCTGAACATTCTCCAAAAATATATGATTCAATCATGTTTTTCCCATGCTTAGTGCTTATTAAATAAATTGACTCTTGTAACTGGCTAGTTTGTAGCTAAAAAATTACAAAGCCATCCATCACTTTTTGAGATTGAGATAACTGTATCTGATGGGAAGCCTATTTATATTCATTCAGAAATAAAATTATAAATCACTTTAATGTTAATTCATTCCTAGATTTTCTTTTTTCTTGAATATTATCAATTCAAAACATAAATTACTGAAGCATAGCTACTGGTAAATCTCATTTGTATTGGAAAAAATACATGTCCATCATAGCACTACCTCCAAACATATTAGAAAAAATGTCCTAAGACCCTGACGATCTCTGGGCCATTTTATTCACCTGATGGGAAGCCAATATTTGTGCTAGATAATATTTAGTGATGAGTGAATATTAAAAAATTCGAAGTTCAGATAAGCATTTAGAAGTTTGAATGCTTTAATGGAAAACTGACCAGTGATATTTTTGGGTGACTTGATTTTTTTTTACCCATGTTGAGACAAGGATCCTAACTTACAGCAAATGGTTACTTGGACTCAGCACCCAGCAGGGATCAATTCTTATATCAATGAGAGGCTCTGTGAAGATCCTGAGAAGCAACAATTGTGCTGGGAAAGAAGGCAAGAGATCATCAGGAGAGCAATATAGTTGAGGGAAAGGGCAGGAGGCTTCAGATTAAAGGGGCTATGCTAGGCCATATAGACCTTTGAGGGTCTCGGAAGATCCCTTAGTGTTTATGATACTCCCACACCTCATCTATAGATATAAAAGTCAAATGGTGTATGTATGTATGCAAGCTAACTCCTTCCACACCGTTTGAGCTAGAGACTTGAAATTTGGTACAGTTAGAGGTCTTGGGGTCCTAATGACCGTAAGGGTCAAAACAATTTCAAATCTCACCTCTGACGCCCCCCAGGGGTGAAATTCTTTAAAGGCCAATCACATCAGCTGGGCAGCTGCTGTTCTCTGTGACATAGTTATGATGTCATAATACCCCCTCCAACAGACACCGCACTCGCTCAGCTCTCTGCCCCTCCCCTCTCCAATGGAACCCTGGAATCCCTCAGCTCTCTGCCACCTGCCCACTTCTGATGGACCCGAGTTGGGTTTGGTCGGAGGGTAAGTGAGGTAGGGGTGTCGGGTCTGGTCGGGGGGGGTAAGTGAGCCGGGGGTGTTGGGTTTGGTCTGGGGGGGTGGGAAGGTGTCTGGGTGGGTGAGGGGTGAGGTGTGGGGGTTGGGGTTGGTCAGGGGGTGTTGGGATTGGTGGTGGGGTGACGTGGGGGTGTTTGGTTTGGGTGGGGGGGGTGAAAATGTGAGTCAGGGTTGGTGGAGGGGTAAGTGAGGTGTGGGTGTCGGGTTTGTTTGTGGTGGTAGGTAGGGGTGTCGGGTTTGGTTGGGGGGGGAATGTGAGGTGAGTGTGTCAGGTTTGGTCTACGGGGGGTGAGGTGTGGGTGTTGGTCAGGGGGTGTTAGGGTTGGTAGGGGGAGACGTGGGGGTGTTGGGTTTGGGTGGGGGGGTGAAAATGTGAGTCGGGGTTGGTTGAGGGGTAAGTGAGGTGGGGGTGTCGGGTTTGGTCGGGGGGGTGAGGTGGGGGTTTCAGGTTTGCTCTCTGCTCCCATCCAACGGACCCCACACTCGCTCAGCTGTCTGCCCCCTCCCCACCTCTGACTGACCCGAGCAACGCCAGGTATTTTCGCTAGTCCTTAATAAAGAGAAGTAACATCTGCCTGAGAAGTTGGAGCCTCAGACTCAGGGGAGCTCTTTTAATTGCATGTGATGGTGTGTTTGCACAGCATATGCATAAGAAATCAATTAGGGTAGTATTCTAACTGATGGGTAGCTGCTAATTGGCAATTATAGGCAGAAATCATGGTGCTGTTGGCAACAGTGACAGAGATGGGAAGGGTTTGGGAGGTGTAAGAGTGTCTTCCCTCTCTCTTAACCTGGGGTGCAGAGAGGGGACTCTTCTATGCCAGACCAAATAACTACAAGCTGCTTCCCAGCCTAAGTTAAGTCTTCACACCCCCAAACCTCACACTCTACCAGCTGGGAACTTGGGGAATTGCTGCCACCATCCGGGTGTATCTCCAAAACCCTGGAGGGGGGCACCCGGACTCCCCCAAACTCTGTCTCTCTCTCCTGAGATCCGGGACACTCAGAGGCTGTTTCCCTTCCGTCTGTTACGGAGAGAGATAAGAAACCGCCCTGAGGCTTTCACACAATGAGCCTTCCTCTTAGACACACAGACTTTCCTGTACCTGGGAACTTGGTTAAATCCAAGCTAGGATTTCTTTGAGAAGAACCAAACCTTTTTATAACTAAAAAGATTTAATAAAGGAAAGAGAATACAGCATACACTTACAATACAACTTCATAATCTAGAGTTCCCTAACTTCCCCTCTGAAAAGGTTAGGAACACCCTAAATAGGTACAGAAAATTATGGAAATCAGTATATTGCTCACAGCACAGCTAGTTATGAATATAGGCAGAAAAGTAGAAGTTTTCATCCTCCATAGCTAGAGGCGAAAACTGGGTCTCTTGCCAACGCTGGAATGGCAGGAAACTGAACTTAAAACTCCCTCCCTCCCTCGTGGTACGGAAGCTCTTGCGACACTCCCGCTCAGGTAACATTAACCCCATACAGGCAGAATAACACTCTCCAGCACTTTATACTTATGACAGGAGGGAAAAAAAAAGAGTTCAGATTGGTCCCTTTAAGTTGTGGGTGAAATATCCAGATAGTGTCCGATACAAACTTAGATGTGGTTTAGATGGAGGGGGACAGCTCTGAAGTGCAGAGATGGATTTGTGGGTCATTAGCATAGAGATGGGAGGTGAAACAGTTTGAGTGGATGTGGTTGTTAAAAATGGTATAATGCATAGAATCATAGAATATCAGAGTTGGCAGGGACCTCCCAAGGTCAGTTAGTCCAACTCCCTGCTCAAAGCATCTAAGTCATAGAATCATAGAATATTAGGGTTGGAAGGGACCTCTGGAGGTCATCTAGTCCAACCCTCTGCTCAAATCAGGACCAATCCCCAACTAAATCATTCCAGCCAGGGCTTTATCAAGCCTGACCTTAAAAACTTCTAAGGAAGGTGATTCTACCACCTCCCTAGGTAACTCATTCCAATGCTTGACCACCCTCTTAGTGAAAAAGTTTTTCCTAATATCCAATCTAAACCTTCCCAACTGCAACCTGAGACCATTACTCCTTGTTCGGTCATCTGCTACCACTGAGAACAGTCTAGATCCATCCTCTTTAGAACCCCCTTTCAGGTAATTGAAAGTAGCTATCAAATCTCCCCTCATTCTTCTCTTCTGTAGACTAAACAATCCCAGTTCTCTCAGCCTTTCCTCATAAGTCATGCGCTCCAGGCCCCTAATCATTTTTGTTGCCCTTCTCTGGACTCTTTCCAATTTTTCCACATCATTCTTGTAGTGTGGGCCGTAAAATTGGACACAGTACTCCAGATGAGGCCTCACCAATGTCAAATAGAGGGGAACAATCACATCCCTCAATCTGCTGGCAATGCCCCTACTTATACAGCCCAAAATGCCATGAGCCTTTTTGGCAACAAGTGCACACTGTTGACTCATATCCAGCTTCTCATCCACTGTAATCCCTCGGTCCTTTTCTCCAGAACTGCTGCCTAGCCATTCGGTCCCTAGTCTGTAGCAGTACATGGGATTCTTCCGTCCTAAGTGCAGGACTCTGCACTTCTCCTTTTTTAACCTAATCAAATTTCTTTTGGCCCAGTCCTCTAATTTGTCTAGGTCCCTCTGTATCCAATCCCTACCCGCCACTGTATCTACCACTCCTCCCAGTTTAGTGTCATTTCATACTACACATGCATTTGTCATCAGAAAGGATGGTTTAACCAAACATATTGTTCTTTTACCAAGCAAGTCTTTTGTATAAAGAAACATTAATTCATATTAACAAAAGGAGCTTGAAAGATGAAACCTACATCTGACCAGCTGATTCTTGACTGATATTTGGAAAACACCAAGAGTGATGAACATTTTAGTGGGTTTTTCTGCCTTAAATTGGAATGTTCTACATTTTCTTAATCAATAGAAATAATTATAGAGGAGAGATCATCTACATAGATTTGCATGACTGAAACCACTTTTATAGCTACTGCTGTACCATACATTTTTTTTTCTTTTGGGGGATACAATCATCTAAAATTAAAGTATTCGGCTTCCATGTATACTTGAGATACTTGAGGTAAATGGTTTGGTTAAAATAAGAATAATCCTGTACCTTTATCTACCTATCCCTCCAACATTTTTTCCCCCCAGGAAGGAACAAAGGAATTGTAATGGCACATCAAACCAGAAGTGCTATCTTTGGCAAAGGTGATCATCATATGCACTAAAGGAAGGTGCAAGAATTGATCATAATAGATAATCAAGGAATAACCTGCTTACAGAGAATGTTTTCTCCTAAAGTCATGAGGATGGCTGAGATCCTGAAGCAATAATATTTTCCTATCCTCTATTTATGTATATGTAAATTTTATCCACTGTGACTGAGATGAAGTTTTCAGTGAGCTTTCTAGATGACCAGGTCTCTCTTTGTGAATGGGTACAGTTTAGAAACTTACTGTTCAGGCTAAATAATTACCATGTTCCTAATTATGAATCAATACATCTGATCACATATGGCTACTACAAATGTGTTCCATTCCACTTTGCTTCTATCTTCAATTGGCATTTTAGAATCAATAGTCATCTTAAAATGAATATTCAGTCAAAAATGGCAACACTTTCTGATTTCAAGTATCTCGAGGTTTTTTTTGAGTGTGCTGTCTTACACAAAGATTGATGCAACATAAGAATTGATTTATGTGATGTAAAGAAACACACTAACTTCTCTAACTAACACATAAAGGAGAATTTGGAATAATCTTTGTATAAATCAAATATGGTGCAAATTTTTTACCTGTAATTTTAAAGATCCTAATTTTAAGATGCCATTCATTTTTTTTACCCAGGAGAACTTTGTGATTGCACAAATTTTTGAGTTTTGTTTCACTTCTAATATACATTTTTGAAATCTACAGTCCATAATCCATAGTAAATACTGCATCCATCAGGATGCCAAAAGTGGCCAGTGCCTTTCATATAACTGTCACCTGCTGAGCACTCCATAATGTTTGTGAGGAGTTGGCCCTATCCCAAGTGAGCACAGGACAAGCCTGGTTTACAAACTCCATACAGGCAGCCAGATCCCACCCACATCACATGCACACTTGTCCTCAAAAGGCCAGGGAAATCAAAGATGCCATATGTATGCACATCTTGGGACAGCAAGGAGGCAGAGGCTGACAGCTACCTGCCTCAAGGGCCAATGTTACACCCTCTGCAGCTGCTGGAAAAGCACATTATGGAACACTGGCACATGCTCAACATCCTTGTGTGGCTTTGTGAGGACTTTGTCTATCACCTTAAGGTTGCTTTGTGCTGCAGAGGGTTGTAGCTGAGTTGTAATGTGATCCTTGTGCAATGCTTTTATCTTAACTGTTCACTTGTTTACAAACCTCTGTTAGGAGGAGAACTCAATCTCTTAACAACCTCTTGATGGCTTGCTTTGGGGCATGCACCTATTTTATTTTTTTATTTTTTTTGTAACCTGTTCTTTGTCAGCGATGCTGACTACATTTACAGACTATGGAGTATTAATCCCAAGGCTGGGAGAGAGAGGGCTGTTTCTTAACTGTGGCAGATGCCTGCATTATTACTTAAATTGTTTCATTTTTCTGCATGCAAACCAAGCCATAAAGATATTTCTGTACTTGTTTTCTGTGGTGAGTTCTGTTGCTTTTAGAAGTAGCACTTCTTTCTGTAAACACCTATTACCTCCACTTTCCCTATCCTTCCTCTGTATCCTTGGACACTTGGATATTTCTTAAATTTTGGGTTGTGGGGGGTGGGACACACAGAAAAGTGTTTGCAATGTGATGGCACCAAGCATTTACACTGTTCTAATTCATGTGCTGTGAATCATGCAGCACAATCCTGAACCTAAAAATATCTCTTACATTCTTCATACTGAAGAAGGCGGGTCCACACACAAGCCAAGCAAACTGCAGGTAGAGGAACCTTTATTAAAAGTTAGAGAACACATACTTGAATACATTTTTAAAGGATATGAAAACTACCAAAACATATTGAGACAATGTGGGAACAGCACCCAACTGTTAATTTCTCTTTACCCACCTCCTTGCCATACCCCTCACCCCGATGAGGAAGGAATAATAATAATTGTTCTTGGGAACAAACAGGATTTGGGAGGCAGGCACTTGGCAAGTTTCAGGGACACCTGCAGGTTTGTCCCTCCTGAACACTTGGGCGGAGGGGCTTCATGTGAAGGGTTTTGGATATCAGTGGAGATTGTGGTCCTGGGAGCCCTGCAGACTTCTCTTGACACTTGGAGACATGCATGGTGACAATCAGCGATGGAGGAGGAGGTAGTGGTGGTGGCTTAGGGCAAGAGGCAGTGGCCATAGTTGCAGGCAAACTCCAAACTCATTTGGCCACCATTTTTATCAGTGCTCCCATTCCTGTGGTGTGCCTCCTACTCCAGGAGTTGGTTTCTCAGTATCTCTTCCTGCTGAAGAGCCCCTGAATCACCCTGTGTCCTAAGAAATTCAAACTGCTCCTGGTTCCCTCTGTCCATGCCTCCAGGATGCTTCTCAGGCTATCTGTGGGGTGATTTTCCCTACCCACTGGACAGAATGTTTTCCCTCTCAGGAGTTGAAGGTCCTGCCAATTCAAAGACCAGGGTAGCTAGCATTTTATTTATATATATATATCCCCTTTGGACAAAGCTGAGAACCCTCCCCCCCCCCCCCCCCCCCCCGCCACAGACACCAATAACTTTGCTGTGGGAGTCCACAATACAGATACTTCTCAGCATTCCAGAAATGATTATTAGAACCTGGAGCAGTAGTAGAGGCTGCTAATAATAAGACACGTGATAGTGGATTTCTTTTAATTAAAATGTTCATAGTAGCTCACAGGGGTGGGGGCAGTTCCTTCAGGAGTGATATCACCAGTTTGAATTTCTTCTTTAAGGCTTTCCAATATTTGGAGTATATAGGGTGTTTTCAGGGTCCCAAAATGGACAATTGTTCCAATCCTGTAGCGGAGATATGACACTCCATGACACAGTCTTGATGAAACTGCTGACGCGCTCAGCTAGCATCAGGGCCGAGCCTTCCCAAAAGTAGGGATCCAGAGTGCCCCCCCCCCCCAAGACAGAAGTTGGAGTGGGGCTGGGGAGCCCAGCTTCCCTCCCTGTGGGGAGGGGGGGGCAAAGGCAGCCCCCTTCCCACATCCTTGCCCCCTGGGACCTCCTCCCCGAGCAGGTAGAGGGATCTAGTCTCCTCACAGCTGCCAGTGTGGCTCCGGCTGAGGGGTGGGGCCTGGAGCTACAGCCTGGATGTGGTAAGAGCCATGTGGGCAGCTGTGGGGAGCTGGTGCAGACCCATCACCTGCCCTGGGATGGAGTCCTCATGTCTACAGGGACACAGGCAGGGGGCTGCTCTTGGACCTCCATGCCAGTGGTCTGCCACAGCTCCTCAGAACTGCCCACATGGCTCTTACCCTGAGCAGGCTGACTGGATCCAGGTCAGGGTAAGAGCTGTGCAGGAAGCTGTGGGGAGCTGACATGGACCACAACTGTCTAGCTGTGTCTTCATCCTGTACAGGTTAAGGGAGTGTGGGGACCTGGCTTAAGCCCTATAGCAGCAGAAGAAGGGATAGGGACAGGGTTGGAGGGGTGGGGTCCAAGTAGCCTTGGGCTTGGGTTCATGCCACAGCTCAGGATCTTCCTCTGATTCATTGTGGGCAAAGGGGTTTCCTCAACTGGCTCCTGCAGGTGGAGATGTTCCTTATCCTATAGGGCATCCAGAGTCAATACTGTCTCCTCATCCTAGCCCTCATGGGTGCCTCACTCTCTAAGGAATGGGTTGTGATCCACTTTGGGCTCTTTAGTGGGAGTCCTTGAAAAAACACAGTCATGCCTGTCACAGAAGGGGCATGTACAAGAAGCTCTCCTGCAGCAACAATTGGAGGCTTTTGCCTTCCTGTACAGGAGCCTCAGGTGCTTGATGTGTTCCCAGCACTGCGCCGGAGTCCACTCAATGCCTGCCTGTTCCAGCATCTAGAAATTTCCCCAAGACTTGTATGTTCCTGCCACTCTGAGTGAAGTTGTGAAGGATGGTGTATTCTTACCACATTGATCAACATGTGAGTGTGATCAGGAGTGGCAGAAAGTCTCTAAAAGTGGGGGCACTGGTGCCCCAACTGTGGCCCTACCCACCACAGGCCACTCCATCTCCCTGAGACTCCACCCTCATCACCCATACCCTGATGTCCCTCTCTCCTGCCACCCCCTTCTCCCATTTTCTCCCAAGGCCCTGCAGCGCCCCTTCCCCTGAGGCCCTTCTCCCATGTCACTTCTTCCCTCCCAAGGCCCTACCCCCTGCTCACACCTCTCTATTCCCTCCCCCTGGTCCCTCTCCCTTACAGCCAGTAAAAAGTGGAGGGCTATGACCCCCTGAGTCTCCTGTTCTGACACACCTGGGTGGGATTGGTGGTCCAGGTGACTGCTCTTGGAGTAGGATTCTTGATTCACCTGTACAGATCAAAAGAGCACTCTGAAAGCTGTTCTGATGTGGGAAATGCAGCTTGCTACTATTGGTGAAAATATGGGGACATGGACTTTTATAGACTGGGTAAGACTCAGGCAGAAAAGTTTTCAGTTATGGGAATGGGGGAGGACTATTTAAACTTGAGACTTAGTATATACTCCTTACCCCCATCTACTCACTGGTCTGAGGCACATATGTACTAATACCCCTCAGGTATGCTACCTTACTCACCCTCTTGTCACCTTCAGACACGTGCTTCTGTCACAGCTACACACAGGGACACATATGGAAAATTGCTAATGTGGATGTAGCCTTAGATAGCTGGGAATCTGTCTGTTTTAGAGGGAGGCTTTGGTGGCTTTTTCCCTCACCCTCTCAAAAGGTTGACATGGGTGGAAGAGGAATCTCTATGAGGAACCCCAAGCACAGAGCTCCCCATTGAGTTTTAATGTAGGCAAAGATGTTTTGGTCCTATATTAGCAATAGCTATTGCCATTAATAAATGAACCATATTCTGATCTCTGCATCATTTGGGAAAGCCTATGGTGTTACTTCAGACTTACCCTGGAGTAAGTGGAGCCAGAATTTCACCCTTTATGTGCTACTAATAAGATAACAGCAGGGCTTTTCCATGATTTCCAGTAACATTTTAGGACAACACTGATTTTTCAGTTAAGTACAAGCTGAAATAATGCAGCTACCAATAAAAATGCTCTGAGAAAGAGATTTTACGAACACTGAGATAGCCTTAGGTGGTGTACAAAAGTGCTGAGAATTTTCACAGAAAGATCCATCAATAGCCATCACTTAAAAACCACACTGGGAGATTTCCCCTATCCCTTATTTACTGAAAACTCAATCTATAGTGTACAATGTTTTCTATACCGGCTGTCAAGGTACATTTCATCAATGCTGAAAGGGATCTTCTTAGCGCTGGTAAATCTAAAATTACATCTACAACATATTACCTTCTATTCATGCATAGAATATATTCTATCAGCTTTGTTTTGTTTGCACCATCCCTCAATCTGCTTGTCTGCTCCATTCCTGTGAGCATTGTGACCACTGAAATAAACAAGGATTCATCTTAGGAACACGCCTATAGGAACAGGAAAGACAGACAAAATGGTGAGGAGTGCATGCATCCATCTGTATTCAGAGAGTAATCTCATGCCCTGTACTAGATGTTGGAAAGTCACCTACCTGAAAAGTTGGAGGGTTCACATTGTCCTTTGTTTTAGAAGTGATGCACAGTAAAATGCACTCTAAAAATCATTATTAGACAAAGTTTTCTCAAACAGCCACTTAAAGAATACCCTCGAAGTCTGAAGGCCTCTAATACAAGTTGCTTTATTTCATCATTAAAGATCATCTCCGTTAGCCGACAGATTTTGCTGTTGCATCGTGTGGCAAAAGCAGTTTTAACTCTTTATATTTCGTGATCAGTAAGACTTGATTCTCATTTACACTAATGTCATATTACACTTCTCCAGCTTTGCAAAATGCCCCTGAAAGAAATGTAAATATAGCTTATTCCCACATTAAAACCCCTTTACTCTGTAAGGTTGATGTAAAGAGGCCTTGATATAAATGACAACTAGCTCTTGGATTTTTTAAAGTAGGTTGAATATGGAGCTTGTCAGCCTTAACAGTGACACGCCATGTCTATAAAATAAATCCTTTCCCCCCCCTCCAATTAATTTAACAAAGTTACAATACAGGAACATAGAACCTGGGCATCTATGCATATAGTATTTTTATTAAAAAAAAAAGCCATTTATTTTCAGACAAGATTAAATTAACAGTATTCATCTCATAGATACAATAATTCTATGCTCTATCTCAGGGGTCTCCAAACTTTTCAGCCCGAGGGCCGCATTAACTATCAAATAGCAGTTCGGGGACCGACAACACACTCGAGGTCCAAATAAAAAAGAATCAAAACATGGATGTTGTTTTTAATTATTTATTTAATATTATTTTATTCAGTTATTATTTAATAACACATTGATACACTACACATGAACACCTGTTCACTACACATGAACACTACACATGAACACCTGTTCACTACACATGAACACTACACATGAACACCTGTTCACTACACATGAACACCTGAACACTACACCTGAACACTACACATGAACACCTGTTCACTACACATGAACACCTGTTCACTACACATGACCACTACACATCAACCCCCCAACTGACCCACCCAGCCAGGACTCTCCCCCCAAAACCTCCTTTCCTCCAACCCCCAACTGACCCACCCAGCCAGGTCTCTCCCCCCCAAACCTCCTTTCCTCCAACCCCCCCCCCCCAACTGACCCACCCAGCCAGGTCTCTCCCCCCAAAACCTCCTTTCCTCCACCCCCCAACTGACCCACCCAGCCAGGTCTCTCCCCCCAAAACCTCCTTTCCTCCAACCCCCCCCCCCCCCAACTGACCCGCTCAACCCGGTCTCTTCCCCCCCCCCCAACTGACCCGCTCAACCCGGTCTCTCCCCATAGACCGTTTCGCCGCCTGGCAGTGGGTGGCTCCTTGTTTCTGGCGGTGCGGCGCGTCCCGGCCCCAGCTCTGAGCCGTCCCTGGCCGGCGGCGGCAGCGGACCACGCGGTGCGTCCCGGCCCCGCGGCTGGCGGCGGCTGCGGAGCACGCGGCGCGTCCCGGCCGGTGGCGGCCGCGGAGCACGCGGCGCGTCCCGGCCCCGCGGCTGGCAGCGGCCGCGGAGCACGCGGCGCGTCCCAGCCCCGTGGCTGGTTCCCGACCGATCTCCACGGGCCGGATGAGAGGGCCTCGCGGGCCGTATCCGGCCCGTGGGCCGTAGTTTGGAGACCCCTGCTCTATCTGAAGAATTACTGTTATTTCATTATTCCAGGAAATCTAAAAAATTAAATCAAGTATTTTCTAAATTAATAATTACCAGTAGTTTTATATTTTAAGGAACATTGTCCAGTAGTGTATTTATGTAGATTTATATAACAATATACACATACACAAAAAATCTGTAGGTATCCAATGAATTAGAGTTATAACATGATAGCTACTCAACTGCATTAAATACACATATACATATAATACATTAATTTAATCAGTCAATAAATGACAGCAACAAACCAGTCCTCTTTAATCAGCATTAGGAACATATCCTTAATCTTCCCCCAAAAATTCTTTTTCAGCATATCCCGAAAATGACCATTCTAGCAATGTGATCCAACAAGGTTTTGGGAATATCCTCAAAAACAAGCCATTAAATCATGGATAATTGATGTTTTATTTAGCGTCAACCTGGCATTCAACAGCATTAGACAAAGGCCAGGAGCCTTATCTCCCAAGAATTCAGCCTCCTGAAAACAGTAGGTGAAACCACCAGGAGTGAGACAAAACATCTTCTTTCTGGTTTGCAGTCTTTTTACAAATGTTTCATTTTTATGGTTCTTGCCTCCTCCCCCCCCAAAAAAAACTACAATGGCCATAGGGCCCTGTCCCTACAGACAAACTCCTCCCAGAACTTGGCAATATTTCAGCCAATCTTTTACTTGAAAATGATTAACAAAGGAATAGAGTTTCTGGAAAAAAAAAATCCCCTTCCTTCCCCCTGCTAGCTGGAAAGGGCATTATTAAAACATAAACCCTTTCCAATCTACCCACCAACATGTCATACTAACCTTCTGGCTCTACTTTACCACCTTTCATACTTTAAGGTGCCAAACTCCCTCTTCTGAACAAATCAAATATCCTTCCTCTTTCTATGGCCCTCATGTCTTTTCTTCTTCCACAGTCATACTGCCCATGTGGATCAACCAGCTACAAAGGTCTCTAAATCTCTCTCCTACTATTCCCACTGCCCTGGAAGTAGTAGAGACAAGAATCCAAGACTTGCCTCCTTCCCTGGCCTCTAAGACCGCTCACATCCATGGTATAAACTCTTGCATCCACTGCCCACCCTCAAAAACCAAAAGGAGGCTACACTCACTATTAGGGCATCCCCTGGGATCTCATGCCACTTCTAATTCCATCAATACATATATGCCAGCCTCCCTGCCACAGAGAGTGCACTATAGGTACCCACAGTCACGAAGGCAATCTCATCCTGAGGATTTCCTCTCATACCAGAAGGAGAAAAAGAGCCATCACCTGCTTCAGATGTGCCACACGGTCTCTCCCCAGCTAAATCCCCTAAGTACCAGTAGCTGACTGTATTTTTTTTAAAAAGGGCCCTTCCAGCCCTGACTGCTGGGTGCCATCTGGCTGTGGAGGCTCCCTGTGATAGGAATAAGCCCCAGTGACAGTCCTTACTGGTGATAAGATGGCGATGCCAGACTGAAATATAGCTGTGGCTCCAATTCACAACTGCTGTTTAAGCCCAAAATGTGGGTTTTGTTAAAAGAATAGACTAGAAGCGAATGATTGATAAACCTTAATACTGTGTGAAAGACACATTGTTATGTTGAAAGCTATTATTTCTAAGAAGAGAGGTTCCCCCCCCCCCATGTTTTTGTCACTTCAGCTTTCCTCTATACAGCTTTAGCAACCTGAACGGGTGCTAGAGCCCAAGGGCGAGAAACTGAAATGGAGTATTAACAAAAAGGTAAATTGCTCATAAAACTGCTTTGTTTATTAATTTAATTTCAATAGCTTGTGATTTAGGGGAGCGGAGCACCCACAACTCCAACTCAAGTCAATGGAAGTTGTTAGAATGTAGCCCCCTTGAAAATTTAATTGGATACCTATATGTGGATTTAGGTGCTTCATTTAGGACCCAAGCTCAAGAATACTGGGCCTTTACTTCTCTAATACTTCATTTTTAAGCTGCCTCTTGAACTCATCAGGTCATGTGAATTGTTCTTGTAAACTCCTTATTGTTGTAAAATTCACACATCCAAAAGCAGAAGCATCCACTTTATTCAACAATGTGAATGACTCCAATGTGCTGCTACTCCAGCGAGTCACTCACACCAGATGGCTCTTGTTCAAAATGCTTCCTCTTATGAAACAGCCACTTTAAAAAGCTGCCCAAAGATTATGTGACTAAAATCTACAACCACAGGTCGACTTATTTTTAACAGCGCTTCATAGACACTCTACATTTTTTCTGGAAGGACAAGTTATAGCTTTAGAGTTGCCTCTTACCATGTCCCTTTGAGTGACTACTTCTGTTCCTAGGCCTGGTCTACTGTACAGAAAGGCATAGGGCTTATGTTGGTAAAGTTAGGGTGATGCAATGTCCATATAGACAATGCAATTTACTTACATCTACTGTTGGCTGTCACTCATGGATGGAGCCATGAAATTGACAAGAAAGTTGGACGGTCACCCCAGGAAAAGTGGGGACTCCAGCTAGAGTCCAGGCTTCACCCATCAGGCTTCACGTTTCTAGTCGGGTGTTGTGTATTTGGTTATCCTGGTAATAGCACCTTGTTGTTTTTATGGCTATTGAGTTAGATTATTAGGGGATAGCCCAGCCAGTTTTGGCTGGTTTGGTTAGTTCAGTGTGTGGAAATAAATGGCTGCTTTTAAGGTTCACAGCTCTGTGACAAGTGATTTCTTCCTAAAACTACTGTCCCCATGGCAAAGTGGCAATGAGGATGGGATCCCTGTACTGCCCCAGCAACAGAAGGAAGTAGGAGTTAAGATACAAATAAATAATAATAATAATAATAATAATTAATAATAACAACCCTAAACCTTTCTGCTGTTGGAAGGGGGTGAGAACTGGCTTGTTTGCACTGACTGTGAAACCTGAACCTAAAACCATGGTTACACTTACAGGGGCACTGGAACCTTTTGAGAATATATGGCATATGTATACTGAGTGTTTTGAGCTTTTTGTTATTGCCAATGACATTACAGAAGAGAAGAAGGTGCCAATATTCTTAAGTGTTGTAGGGGGCTAAAACCTACTCCCTGCTAGTAGCTTACTACACCCTGTTAAGCCTGAGACCAAATTTTACTATGACATTGTGGAAATCCTGGGGTCCCATTTTTCTCCAAAACCACTGGTAAGTGCTGAAAGATATAGGTTCCACAAAAGAGACCAAAAAGAAGATGAAACAGTTGTACAATTTGTAGCAACTTAAAAAAGACTAGCAGAACACTGTGAATTTAAGGAGATGTTAAATGATGACCTATGTGACAGGTTAGTGTGTGGCTTGCACAGTGAGGTTCAGCTTACCTTATAGAAGGCTGTTGATATTGTGGTCTCCATGGAACTGGCTACAAAGGAGGCGCAGTACATCTGTGCATCCCCTAGGAGAACCTACCCAAAAAACTGTGCAGAGTGACTGGTGGCGGCAGCAGAGGACTCAGCATCACCTCTAGCAGTTGAATCAGGTATTGTACTCAAGTACAAACAAGTCACAGCAAATCTTAACAGTTTTGATACAAAGTCATTGATGAGCTCAGTTGGAAGTCACATTTATCATGTCCTTTTCTTTATAGTGCATTCTGCAGGCAAAAATACTGCTTACAAGTAACTTATCCACATTAGGAATTCATTAACAAAATTATTAATCAGCTTTATGGCTTTAAATGCACTGGGCTCTAAAACATAATTTTGTTAGCTTTGTTTCTATACATTGTAATTCACATCATAAGTACGGACATAGTAGTTTAAATCATAGAATCATAAAAATGTAGGACTACAAGCGACCTCAATAGGCCATCTAGTCAAATCCTCTGCACTGAGGCAGGACTAAGTACTATCTAGATCAGTGATACTCAGACTGAGGCGTGAGCTAAAGGTGGCTCTTTAATGTCTCTCCTGCGGCTCTTTGCAGCACATGATATTAAAACATGGTGTGATTTAATTATTAACCAAATCCAAGTTATTAACCAATCAGGCTTTCACTATGTTATTAATCAATTGTAATTGATAAAATAATAATACTTAGTGAGTTATTTTGCTGTGAGAATTTATATATTTATATTTCTCTTGCATTACTGTTTAAATAGGATTATTTAGTACTACAGTAAATGAAACCATGAATTCACACTACTGTGGCTCTTTTGGGTAATGATCACTAATTTGGCTCCTGAACCACTGAGGTCTGAGTAGAACTGACCTAGACCATCCTAAAATCTGTATAGCCTATTGCTGAAAATCTCCAATGATGATATTCCACAATTTTCCTAGGTAATTTGTGCCAGTGCTTAATTGTCCTTATGGTTAGGACGTTTTTTCTAATGTCTAACCTGAATCTACCTTGCTTCAATTTAAGGCCATTACTTCTTGTCCTAGCCTCAGTGGATAAGGAAAACAACCTTAAAGACTATTATCATCCCCCTCTTCAGTCTTCTCTTTTACAGGCTAACCAAACATTTTTTTCCCCAATCTTTCCTTGTAGATCATGGTTTCTTGAGGCATGTCTAAATTTACCAGACAATCAATGGAGTGAGTATTGATTTAGCAGGTCTGGTGAAATCATGCTAAATCAATGGGAGAGCACTCTTAACTTGTAAGGAAAGTTTACAGGAGACCTGGTAAGTTAGATTGATTTACCACAGTAGTGTAGACCATCCCACAATCTTTAATTATTTTTATTGCTCTGTTCTGGACTTTCTCCAATTTGTCTTTGTCTTTCCTAAAGTGTGGTGCCTAGAATTGGACACACTGCTCCAGCTGAGGCCTTATCAGTGCTGAATAAAGTGGCAGGATTACTTCTCATGTCTTGCTTACGACACTCCTGCTAATACATCCCAGAATGAATTGTTGCTATTTGGCAGTCTTCTACTAGCTACCAGCCTAGCCTTCTTCTCCCTGATCCCACCCTGCAAAAAAGTTACTTCTGCATTGGGCTAAGTATCTGATAATGCATTATGCTTCATAACTTTTTTTGCCTTGAGACAGAATCATGCTGCGTAATGCAGTTGTTTCTAGATTCCTAACACAGAGATCAGGACTCTTGGTCATGTAGAGCTAAGTGCCAATGTAAAAGCCTTGGTGGGCTGGAGATGAGCTGTAAGTGGTGCATTGGATAGATGTATTTTCACCTCCACGGGATTCTCCTGACCTCTCCAAGTGTCTGATTAAAGCTTCTGTTTGAAAAAAACTCAAATAAAGAAGGGGGAGAAAAAGGCTTCTTTTGGCAAATTGTTCCATTCATGTTCTGCAGATATATTCAAGTAAAACTCAGTTCAGTCAGTGCACCAAAACCTGCAGCTCTTACTCAGTTTTATCTAGTCCTTACTCAGCAAACTCCCATTTATATATTTTTTTAAATTGTAGCAAATGGATTGCAGTTGGTATGTTGTCATTTTTGGCTGTACTTTGTGTAGAGAAGAAGTCAAAGTTATTGGCTAAGAAATATATTCTGTGCAAGTTATTTCCTTGCTAAAATGTTATGCACATATCTTATATTCTGTTGCTTTGTTCTGTAGATCAATGGCATTATCTCTATAATGAACACTCCATCCTTCCTATTTTTAAGTTATCTGCAAGTTTCAAAACCATATTGCTCTTTCTCTTTTTTAAAAGTCATATGCAGTAAGAAAAGTTCCAGCACTGAAAGGGGGTGAACCCCAAATGTAATCATCTTGCAAAGATATCTATTCCCATTAACACTGATACTTTGCACCCAAACCAGTTCTCAAACCTTAATTGTGCATTTAGCTCTAAAAACCTCGATCAGACCAATTCACCTGATTGTCACATGGACTTGTGCACTTTTTCTTGAAAATAAGCATTTAATTTCTCTTCTTCCAGTCCCTTGCCAAAATTAGTCAATTGTTTGTATACCTGCTCAAACTGGAGCCATTTATAAGACTACATAGTCAGAAAATGATCTTGTGATCCACTAGAGACCAAGAGCAAAAATTATTCCCCTGCTGGGCTGAATTGTAATTGTCGTATTCATTTCTTACTGACAGGTTACCACTCTATCAGGAATCATCCAGCATGGTTCTCCCTACCCTTACCATAAACTCAGTTGCTGAAATCAGTGAAGAGGAAAGGAAGAGGAAAGTGGGTAACTGGTGCTCATCTATCCTTCTTCCCCACAGTAGCCAACCAGAGATAAATTCAGACTGTATGGGGGGCTGGGAGAATATGTGGGAACTGCGACTCTTTTCAGGCCATCACTTTCCCACCTTGGATCCATAGTTCTGTCCTCTAGTCCAGACGTATAATTATTGCTTTCACAAATTAAAATATTTTGATTTGGCTAAAACCGACCTGAAACTAAATATTTTGTCTAGTTTTTCCCAACTGAGGAGGGAGAGAAGGTAAAATAAAAAAAACCTATGGAAAACAAACTTTATGGAAACCACATTTTTCATTGAAAAATAATTAGAAAGAAAATTCCCAAACATCTCTAATCAGATCTAATGTCAACAGATCTGTTTTAGGGCTGAATTTGTTCTTGAGAGTCTTTGATATACATGTAGCCCTAACACAGAGCTATTGCATTCTCGTTCCCTATCTCTTTCAAGACCAACATAATCTCTTATTCCAAACTCACTTACATCAATTTAAATCAAGAGTAACTCCATGGTTTCTACTGTAGTTTTACTGATACAAAACCAGTGGAAATCAGAAGCAGTCCCAATAATCTTTAGACCATGTACTACACTAGAGCATGAAGAGCTCTCCATGAAGAGGCAGACTTTTAATTAATAGGCACTTAATTCATTTTAGTAACTACATGGTACTGGATTCTGGTCTCAGTTACAACAATAGAACAATTCAATGAATTTGAAATCAATGGAGTTTATGTCAGTGGAGTTATTTCACATTTACTCTAGTGTAACAGTGAGCAGAATTTGGCCAGTAAGACCATATTCTACCATTGATCTTCATGGAAAATGAGCAAAATTTCAATGAGTCCAAAACAACAAAAATAAAAAAAACCAACAGTGGATCAACAAAAGGGTCGTCTGTCATTCTGTTTGTTCCTCATCACACTTTTCTTTATGCAAATTTTAGTCCCTAGAAAACATTTTTTTTCCCCTCAGCCCATAGCCTCCTTCACTTTGCTATCTAATACCATAATATCTGGGTGCCATAAAATGACAAAGTGAAAATTATGTTTCCCTTTGCGTTATTTTTTTTAAAGTAGTCTTTTATATTCTTGCTAACCAGGATTTCTTAGGATTCTGAGGAAGCATTTAAACAATGTTAAATTGTCATACGTTTTGGAATGAGAAAATATGGGACAAGAAGGAATTAAATGAGCATAAAAAGATGAGTATGGCAAAGCCATTGTTGAGAACCATGCAAAAAAAAAAGATCAGAATACTTAGCATAAGTAGCTCTTCATTATAGTGCAAGAATATATCATGCTACTGTTGTATATAATCTGGTATGCATATATCTGCACAGTGGAAGGTAATTAAAGCAATACCACTGCCCCTATAAAAATTGACCATTATTTAAACAACCTCAGTAATAGGACTATGGGCTGGATTCAGTAAAATCGGATGTCCGACTTCTATGCAGTGGAAAACAGTGGAGCTCTGCAAAATGTTGATTTTCATGGCTTTTTCAAATGTGTCCAGGCTTCAGCAGTTTGTGCAAGTTGAATCTACCATTATGGAAACAGATGATCAAATTTATTACAGAACAGTACTTTTTTATACAATTCCATGACAGGGATATAAATTCTCTATTTGATTCTATAGTATAACTTACAAGTCAATGGCAAATGACAACATTTGATATTAACTCCATGGGCTTTTTACAGTAACTTTTATAGAACTCCGTTAATTCCTACATAACCCTATGGATTTCATCCCTGTTTACAGACCCTTTAGAATGTAATATTAAATCCGGCCATGTTTGATTAGTTTTCTAACCCTTAAATACTGATATATGATAGATTTTAAAGGATTTTTGTATTGCAACATATTAAGACTAATTTGAAAACCTGTGAAAATAAAACTCAAGGCTGATTGTAGTACATAGGAACACAGTATAAGAAAGTACCAGAAAAAATGAAAAAAATTGTTTAATTTATTTTACAATTATACAAATAATAAAACAGTAATACCCAAATGCTGTACACAAAATAATATTAGAGCCTGACAGAATACATCTTAATACTTTAAACTACACAAATGGTACTGTGAATGCTCAGTAGCAATAGTACTGTGCAGAAATGCTCTACTCCATAAACTCTCTTCCTTTATTATATACATTTAGAACAATTGTGCTTTTCCCTACACAAAGTAACATCTTAAAAATAATAAAACCTAATGTGCAATATAAAGCGTAAATCCTGCAAAAGGCTGGGTGCCTATTTGTGCTAGGCACTTCAACTCTCAGTGAACTCAATCACAGTAACAAGTGCTCAGCACTTC
This sequence comes from Sternotherus odoratus, assembly GCA_032164245.1. Classification (NCBI taxonomy): domain Eukaryota; kingdom Metazoa; phylum Chordata; order Testudines; family Kinosternidae; genus Sternotherus; species Sternotherus odoratus. The sequence continues at coordinate 55,820,781 of JAVMKO010000007.1, read as the reverse complement.
ACAGGATCAGACCCGAAAAAGAAAAAAAATGTACTGAACCCATAGGTATTAACCTGCAAATTGCAGTCAATTCAAACAAGTCATCATCCTCACCAATGTGTTGATTTTATTTTTAATTAGAAGTTTATTTCACGGTGGGATTTATTAATTATGGTTCAGTTTGGGGAGAGGGAGAACTGGCCCAAAGCTGTAAACTTAACAAGCAAATATATTCTCCATTAAACCAAAGGAGAGAAGTCCTTGCCAAAGAAATGTGAAAATACTAGTTTATAAATCATTTACAAGTGTGTCTGAATGAAAACAAATTCCTCTGCTAACTTTGCCTCACTGTAGATCTGCCTCAAGATTTGGGCAACATAACAGATGGTTTCCAAAATTTTGCTTTCAATTATTATTCTTTTTTAAACATATTTGCAAGAATCATTACTGGTGATTGCTACGTCTTGTGTAGGAAGAAGTCAGTCATTTGAGACCATTCCTCATTCATAATCAGCTTAATCTGAAGCCCAGTTTCATATCCCCATCAAATCAGGTATCATTATAGAAGGTGGGCTACTTGTCCATTTTATTTTATCCACTTAACATAACTCAGCGATAAGTATTGGGCAATGATTATTACAATGGATGTTTATAGTAGCAGTTCTGTAAGCAGTATGGGGAGATGAAAACAACGGAACCCGTGCAAAGCTGCTATGTAGATTGGAGCTACATTGTTGTACTGTGAGTTGAAGAACCACCAATGAAATCCACTCCCCTTCATAGGCCCTATGCCCTACATAAATCTCCATATAAGTTCTATGAGGCCAATCCCTCACCGACCTCCACGGAAAGAAGAGGGTCACATAGTGGAAACGGTGTGATTTCACTGTTAAGGGAGGGAAGGAGTTAGGGAAATTGAATGGAGGTCCCTGGGCAGCCCTGTACATTATGGAGACCAGCTCTGAAGTCCCCGTACAACAGTGTTTAGGAGCAGGGCATGACAGGCCAGGGGTGGGCTGGTATCTGGGGATCTGCTGATGTGGAGAAGATTTACTGGTACAGGACCATGGGAAGGTGGTTACAGTAACGGTCACAGGACTGGGAATCACCCTCTTCAGTCTATCAAAGAATCTCCCTACATTACATTGAGCTACTAGGTTTGTTTATGGTTTTTTCACTGGGGTCAGTTTCATCAACAGAACTAGACATAAACATTTCAAAATAGGCTCACGCATATCTTTTAAATGCTCATTCATATTCTGCCTACTTCCCCCACTCTTCATCTGCTGAATATTAAATCTGATGAGAAAAATCTCATCTACCATTCTATTTCTAGGTCTCACTGGTTTCCCTAAGTCTACTAAAAAGCCATTTATTTTTCTTTTTTTGTGCAATGGGAAATAAAGCATGTCCCTCTACTTTGAGCTTTCTCTATCTTAATTGAACTCATTGGAGTATTAAAAGTTCCCTGAGATGGGGCATGAAAAAAGAGTTTTAATCCATGTGGAAGCCCTTTCTTGACTGTAGACTCCGCCATCTTAACAGAGAGACCAAATTCACAGACCACGACGTATGCAGTAATAAAGATAGGGAAATAAGCTAAAAAGGAACTACTCTTAGCGGCTCTGAGATGGATATCAGTAAATCTCTCAGTGGACAGTCAATCATATAAAAAACAATGGGTGGAACAAAAAGACCTCCATGCATATTTACTGTTAACTAAGTATCACCCATATTTGTTTTAAAATGCAAACATTTAATGTTTACCCTACACAGTTTTGCCGTTTTTCAGACCCAATTTAAATATGTTCCACTCAGTGCTGCCAAGTAGCTCTAAGTGATTCCACTATGATTTCTGGAATAAAAAACAAAAACAAAAAAGGTATTAATCTATCATGTAAGGTCAAATCTTGGACCCCAGCAGAAATTCAAAAGAAACAAGTGTTGTGCAGGAGAATGGGGGCCGAGGGGAGAATGAGATGGACAGCTGTGCCTTCAAACCTCAGTCTGTTGGCTGCAGTAATAAGTTCTTGGGCCTTCTCTGAGGGGAGGCTGGCTAGTGGACTCCTTCCCTATACTCTTTCTGCCACTTCTCTTTCTTGGACAAGTACAAGAACAGGACAAGAACAGTCGCTCTGAGCAATAAAATGAATGAATGAGGTTTGGAAGAAAAGAACTGATATAGAAATAATACAGCTATACATTATTTTCATCAGTTACTTATCAGCATGTTAGACTAATACAAGACAGGTATATTGTCCAACACTATGAGAAATTAAGATCTAAAAAGGACTTTGTTCAATTTATGCTTTATTTTCCATTCAGTTTTTTACCCATTCTAAAATGGCAGGGATATTACATATTGCAAAATGTTGCTACAATCATTCTTTGTCATCTTGTGTAAAAGAAAACAGATTCCAAAGAATTAAAACCTCCGATTGACTATGCCATAATGTTATTACAATAATTAAAAAATGGAACATATCAATTTTGCTCCAACGGAAATAAAAAAAATCACACATGTTTAAGTGCATGGAATAAAAACAATTTGGATACTTCTGAAGAACAAATCACTTGAGGCAAAGTCAGCTTAGAAATTTGTTTGAGGCTCTTCATTCAAACAAAGTCTCTCTCTCTCTCTAAGTAGGCAACATATATTCCAGTGAACAACAATACCCAGAAACATTTTTCCTTCAGCAGCACAGCAACACAGTACTAAATGTAAGTTTTCTCAATGAAAAGAAAAACAAAGTATTTGTATACAAAAAAAATCAGTGTAATCTTTGGTACCAAATGTAAGGGCACCTTCTTATTAAGTATGTCCTCCTGTCCTCCCCAGTTGGCAAGTAATAAACTTTTCCTTAAGAATGGCTCAAAATTACCAATCTCATAGTGGTTCTGTTTAGCTGGCACTGACAACTGCAGTTAAAAAAGCAATCTGGAGGTGTAGAGTTGTGCAACAGCAGGATACAACATAAATACTTTTAAAGTTTTTGATTTCCCCCTCAATAAGAACTTATTTCTTCAAATATAACCCTTTGAAGATTTTATTTTTAATTGTTCCTATCATCCTCATAAAATCCTTTAAGGATTCCAATACCCAAATGAAAAAAAACCAACAAAAAACAGCAATCAGAAAAATCACCAACAAAAACAATGAGGTTATAATACAAGGTCAGACAGTCCCCTGACTGAAGGCATTTACTTGATCTATTTAATCTTATGGACATCACTTTCTCCACTAATTCCACCATGATTTCTGATGCCAAAGGCGGTTTTGTTTCCTCAAGGACAGATTCTGTCTGCTTGGTATTTCTTCTAAAAGCCGCTCAACTTTGTGGTGGCAAGTCAGCATTAAATGGTCTATTTGCTTCTTCTTTAAATTGACGATGAATGGATCATTGGATCTTGTAAACACTACTGATTATACATTCAAGCTTTGTTCTTAGTGAAAGTGGCACTTACTTGAACCCTTGCAGTCAAGATAAATTAGTTTTATAGCACTTTACAGGTATAATATCAGCTGGTCATGGACTTCAGGTAAGCTTCCTTTTCCCAATGGCTTAGTGGGTATTGAAAGATATCCTCTGTTGGATCCCATTGCCTTTCACAACATCTTTATGACGAAGTGACTATTCTGTACTTTATATTGTACTTTACATGTGCTTTATTGCTGTACACATTTCCCTGTTGTTAATTTCAGTGCTCCTTGGTTATGTAACATATGTAAAGTTTTGAACTCTAACGGCATCCTATGAGGGCTGGCATTAGAAAAGTATCGATATTTTAGATCATCGTAGTAATGATATTTGACTGGTTTTCCATACAAATCCTTTGGGAATGGCCAGAACCCATACAGGTGAATTTCATCACAAAATCTGGTAGTGAGCGTGTACATGAGGAGACCAGTGCTGGGCCGTTTGATGTGGACCTTGTTTGTCAGCCAGTAACTATAAAACAAACAAGAAAAAGACAAGTCATGAAACATACACACAACTCCATGTAAACAAAACTTGTGAAATGCACTTAGTTTGTCTTCATTATATACATAGTTTTTGGAGGAGGAGGTGGAAACCTTGACCAACACATGGTATTGCCTCTGTACTGTAGCTTTACATTGGCTCAGTTGTATACAAGGAGATAGGAATTCCAATAGAAAATGAAGTAACCACTTGAATTCTGGAACTGCTAGCTTCAAAAGCTATAAAAGGAGATTTCATCTATCTTGAAAAGACACTGTTTTTACATTATTTCATAGACGTTAGATGTGGGAAAGACCCTAAAATACCAGTTTCCGAGGTGATGGGGACTGCCACCCTCAGGAGCATAGTTAACAGGTCCAGAGGATAACAACTACACCCTCTTTCTTAATGGGACAGAGCTTAAGTTTTGTTCTGTTTTGAGATGGTGTCATGGTATAGAAAAGTTTGGGAGCCGCTGATTCAAGATTAGCACCTATTAATCAGGATCATTTGCTATAGTTAAACACTAAGGAGGAAGTATCTGTGCCAAAAAGTGTCTAAATGTTCACTTTAACTGTGAAATAGTCGACTATTTTAGACTATTATTCAAAAATATGCATGTAGCTATTCTAATTATCAGGTAACTGCATAGGCAAAACTGGACACACAGACATATCTGATCATCTGTACTTAGAATGATTCAGTTTAATAAATAAATATCTAATTAGCCAATTTAATACACACAAATATGCAAAAGTAGATGCAGATATAAACATTTTTGTGTAATGACTTTTAGCTTCCCTTGACAAAAAGCATGAAGGCAAAATTTTATTTTTGTAAAATCTGAAAAATAAAGGACATTTTTATTAAAGTAATCTGTCCCTTTGACTTGTTTACATGTTTACTACAAATTTGAGACTACTTCTTTTCCCCATCACAAGGAGTGCATTTTTTTTTATAAATTCACCATTAAAATGAACTAGCTCTATCCTTGATTGATATCTTTATACTTACTAACAAAACCCCTATAAATCTGAACATGGTTTTGCTGACTTGATAGACAAATCTGTATGCGAAATCAAGGTGTTACCAACAGGTGATTTATCTAATTTGCTAATCTAAAATACTTTGCAGTGTTGTAGTTACACTATTTCTCTGGTTTTAGCGAGTTCTCCTTCCAAACACAACAATGACAAACATACACCTTGGCTTAGTTCTGGATTTCATTAATCACAGGTTTCTCAGGTTTTTTTAAGCATATGTTGGCAATGACTTAGAGTCTTTCAGCTGCAAAAGTTGATGCAAAGAATGACAGACAGAGAAAGAAACAGAAGAATGTGAAGTATCAGCTAAATTTAGGGTTTTTTTCTTGCATGCCAAAAAGAAATCTTGACTGACGACAATCCATTGGAAGACCATTCACATCTGTTTTCTGGTACATTTTGAATAAACCTAGGGAACTGTATTCTGGAAGCAGGAACTGAGTTGAACCATGTTTTGACAGAATTTTGTTTTCTTGGTTCTATTTAGGTTTGCCAACATGTGTTTTTAAGAGATGGCTGTGCCAGCATTTAACAAGTTCATGAAAAAGGAAACACTTTTTTTGCTAGGGCCAATGGAACTAATCCACATAACATTAGGATAGAGCTACAGCTACCCTGACAATCACTCATTAGTTCAACTTATTTTCTTCTAAGATGTATTATTTTTTATATTAACACCAGGTTAAAGAGAGGCCAGACACATGAGTTTGAGTTTCAAATTCTAAAATGGTCTCAAGGCAAACAGGCCAGACTGAAAAAAATTGCAGATAACCTGCTCCATCCATTGAATAATGAACATAGGATGGTGTTCACCAGGGATAAACATTTACCTTCACACTAGCATGCCATTCTACTACCCAAGCAGACCAGCCTCTCACAGAACCTTTGACAAGCACAGAGGCAGTTTCACAAATCACTCTTGCCTAAAAAACAAGTGAATGAAAATATGAAGTACAAGACATAACAGTACTGCACAGCTCTCATAAATTCCACTGAAGTTAATGGGATTATGTTTGTTTGCTCCACTGAAAATCAGGTCACTTTTACGTAGGTACCTGAATACGGATTTAGGAAGCAGGGGGAGTTTTCAAAGACACAAATGGAAATCGGGTGGCTAAACTGCATGGAAAATCAATGGGAGTTAGGCATCTAACTGAAAATCTTCACCATCTTCCTATCTTTAGGCACCTAGTTCTGAAAAAAATATGGCCATATTCATTAAATAAGGTTTTGGCAATTGGTGGTAAGGACTGGCCTCATGCTTGCTCAAACACTTAGGTAAGGTTTGTTGAGCACTTCAAAGAGGTAAAGCTCTGTAAATGTTAAGTATTATTACTGTTTGGAGCAGGGGTTCTCAACAAAATTTTTGGTGGCTTCAAAGCGTAGCCACCAGCTCTTTCTGGTAGCTGTGCTGATACTTTTCCTTTAAACACTTATTTTAGGAAAGGCAAGTAAATATGCTAATATACACATCCAAAGCATTGCAATTTATTTATGTAGGTGTTTTTTGTAGACTCACTAGTAAAAATAATGCTGTGAAAAGTGATATTTGTATGTTCGTTAATATCACTTTTCACAACACACTTAGTAGCTAGCCAATAGGCTGTGATAAGTAATACTAACATGCACGTATCATTTATCACAGCCTTCCAGCTAGCTAGTAAGTCTGCTGTGAAAACTGATACTTGTATGTTTATTAATATCACCTTTCTCAGCAAGCCCCAGGACAAATTAAGCCAGAGTGGGGGGGAGCACAGGAGGAGGCAGCGGGGCCAGAGGCGATGAATGAGGGGCCAGGAAAGGTAGTGGGGGGACCAGGGAAATGGGGGTGAGCCTGCATGGCTGGAGCCGGGGGTCAGTGTAAGTACTGTGTGGTCAGAGCTGGGGCCTGAGCAGCTGAAGTCTGGAGTCAGAGCCCATGGGATCAGAGGTTAGCACTGTGCTCCATGCACTGCCCTCCAGAGGTGGTACAGGACAGTGCGTGCTGGAGCAACAGGGAAGGAGGGGAAAAGGCCCCCTCCCCAACACCACTCAGGAGGTTTTTGTGACTGCATGAAAAGCCCCTGGTGGCTGCATTTAAGAAATGCTAGTTTGGAGTGCATACTTGTAGTTGTGTGGTTGGGTTTTTTTTTTTAAGACACACAAATTGTATTCATTTAGAGCAACATTGGGACCTCATGTGAATATCTGTGTCTACAGACATGAGCAAGAGCAGCAAAATTTAGCTTGTAATACCAGAAGTGTCTTAAAAGCATCAGAAGCCACAAAATCCTAAAAATATCCATTCTGTTAAAATTGACCTTTTCAGTTTCAGTTGGTGTCTCGCTGCTGGAGTGTCTGAAGTGGTTGTGGCCTCAGACTGTTGTTCTTTCAGCTCAGAAAAAAATGCCCTTTGTTTAAAAGGAAAAAGAACCCCCCCCCTCCCCCGCAATCATCCCTGTTCCACTCACACCGGTTTAAAAAGGTGATAGGTTCTGTGAGCTGAAAGCAGCTCCTGGATGAACCATGGCCAGTTTCAAGACAGCAGAGAAAGACTCAGGAATCTAATTAATCTAAAAGGCATATAAATGAAAGCAAATTCAGAAAGCTCATATTATACATGCGGTTATGATAATTGCAAAGTACTACTATGTCTTGTTCTGAATATCTGCATTAACCTGCATTTTTAGGCAGGAGAGACCGCTGAGATGTTCCCTCTGCTGTCTGCTTTCAGCAGAGAAACGGATCAAGCATTTTCCAACAGGTAAGAGTTTTATTGTCGTGTTTTGCTTTAACAATTGCTAGGCTCCCTGAGCTGAAAATAACTTCAGACTGAGCGACAGCCAGTTCAAGAACCTCAGGCAACAGGTACAGAGACCTGCTCAACACAGGCTGAAGCTGAAACCCAGGCAACTAGTTTCAGCCGAAACAGGTGTTGCGGGGCTATGCAGAATTGGTGTGGCAGGCTCACCACATGCAGGAGGTTGCACAGTCAAGCTGCTTACTTACTATGCTGCTGCCTTTTCCTCAGAAGCCCAACCAGGTGCTGCCATTTTCTTTTGTTAGGAACCTTCCATGGCCTCCTCTTACCCTTATTCATGTAAGAATTAGGGTTGCAAACTTTCTAATTGCACAAAACCAACACCCTTGCCCCGCCCCTTCCATAAGGACCTGCCCTTACCCCACCCCTTTTCTGAGGTCCCCCCCCATTCACTCCATCTGAGGACTCCATCTGGGGGTGGGGGACCTACCCTTACCCCACCCCTTTTCTGAGGTCCCCCCCCATTCACTCCATCTGAGGACTCCATCTGGGGGTGGGGGACCTGCCCTTACCCCACCCCTTTTCTGAGGTCTCCCCCCATTCACTCCATCTGAGGACTCCATCTGGGGGTGGGGGGACCTGCTCTTACCCCACCCCTTTTCTGAGGTCCTGCCCTTACCCCTGCCCTTACCTCACTCCTTTTCCGAGGTCCTGCCCTTACCCCATCCCTTTTCCTAGGTCCTCCCCAGTCACTCCATCTGAGGACTCCATCTGGGGGTGGGGGGCTATAGGGTGGGCCCAGAAATGATGGATTCAGAGTGCAGGTGGGGGCTTCGGGTTGGGGTAGGGGTGCGGGAGAGGATGATCAGAGCCACCAAGGTCCCTTTTTGACCGGACGTTCAGTTAAAAACCGGATGCCAGGTATCTCTAGTAAGAATGGCAGAGTTAAGCACCGAAGAAATAAAACTACTGTATACAGACAGATCTGTATTTTAGGCACAAGGGATTAATACAAGTTATGTCTAAGACACACACACAGATGAATATTCTATTACCGCTAGAATGAAAAACACTCCCAGCCAAAGTCTGTAGAGTTTACAGTAGGAATTAAAAACCTGCAAGGAAACTTTTCTTCTACCTGTCAAAACTCTTATCCAAATCATACTGAGAAAAATGTAATTGTTCGCCCACTCATACAAATGAGACATGGGCCCAAACTAAACTTCACACTTCAAATATGGGTTGGTTTGAATCCGTAGCTGAATTTTGCAGCTTGAGATCAACTCAAATACAGAGCCAAAGGACACAAGATGTGAAATGAATAAAAAGGTTAGAGGCATGTAAGGAGTTTGAAGCTTAAAGCCTTCTTTAGAAATCAGATTTGTAATTAATCAAGAATGAACACATCTCACCTCTGCAAAGCCAAAATCCTAATCACTGTTTGAATTGATTTTAAAATAGACCTTTTGGTCCACCTGACCTCTGTCATTTAGTCCAGGATTATATGACTAAAATTGTTAATGACTAGAATAACTGCCCCACTATGAGATCAGTTAAGGCTTAATTTTTTTAAATTCCTTAAGGTTGCAAGTAATTGTTTGATCAATAATCATTTTGCACCTTTCCCTTCCTGCCTGTGAACATATTCAGTTAAATCTAAGCTATAATGACAGCCTCTATTTATTTTTAGGAGAGGGTTTGAGATGTATTGGTTCTCTGTAAGCAGCAAGGAAAAGACAGTTCTACGAAGGATCTGGCAAATGCAGCAGGGATCTTTAGTTTTTCACAGGTTATCTCTAGACCTACATTCACAATGATCGACATCTTAGACCTGATTTTCAAACTGGCTGTGGAAATAACAAAAACAAGAAACACCACCAGTCCTGACTATCTTCTCCTTTAGGCTAAGATCAGAATCCTCCCAAGTCTTCTGGCAAGACAGAGCATCCCTATTAACAAGAAGTTCCTGGATTCAACCAAATTCTAAATCATCCTTGCATATTACTTCAACTCACCAAAAGGCCATAAAACAGAAGACGACCAAGTAGGTGATTATGACCATTCAGTGTTAGTGTCATCATTAACCGTAACGGCTGATATTCTGGCATTGAAACATTTGCTCCTTCCCCAAAGTTCCCAAGGGTTTCTATGGTTTTCTGATTATCTCTGACAAAAAAAAAGGGCAAAGCGCATCAGTGATCGAAAACAAACAGATATCGACATGCCCCAGTACAAGAAATACAAGGTTACATCCTGGCTATTGAAGACACAGAGAAATCCCACCTTCCTTCCACCATAGCAGCTGCTAAATCATGTTCCATTGAACTACTATAGACTGAGTCCTCTTGTTAACTGATTACTTCAGCTACTCCCATTGAGAGGTATTATCAGAGTACTTCTTGGAGAAAGTCATCCACATCAAATATTGACTCTTGGAGCCCTAGGAAGCATGCAGCAGGCATAGGCGGACGACAGCATACCCTCTTGCTTTGAATTTTCCCATTCTCAGCCTAGAGTTGCAACAGGCAGTGGAAAAAGTCAACTACTTCCATCCAAACTCCCTCCTACCTCTCAAAAAGCAATGGCAGCAAGCGTTGGCGTATCTGCTTACAATGGATGCATATAGTAACCATTTCCCAATTTAAACATCCTGATTAGTCATCTTAAAACAGAAGTCATTAGTAAAATACTGTTTGGTTAATGGTATTAAACAGAGATTAGTATACTGAGTGTAATCTACGTAGAAAGCTGACTTGGCCATTAAAGCCTTGCATTTTGTAATATTAAGATTTAAAAAGATTTGTGAGGTCAATTATTTATGCATCAGAAAGAACAAAAATATTTATGTAAATGAGACCTGTTTACATTTTCAGTGTTTAGCATTAAGGATTATTACTTCAGAAACTTAATGCATAATTTCTATTGAACTTCTGATGCGGAAGTCCCAGATACAAGATTTTAGGAGAGGAGTGAGTGGCAACAGGTCTAGCAGACACACTTAGAATTAATTTTTCAGGGACAACAGACTTTGAGAAGTCCTATCATGGTGGAAAGGTGATGTAAAGATGGATTTATATAATGGGTCATGTCCTCACCATCTTGCATTGTTCAAGTGAGGCAAAGTTTTGAGACAGCCTTTCAGCACACTGGTTTCACCCCAGGAAGATGCTGAGGTGACTAGCAAAATCTGTGTCATATTACTCATTACATATTCCTGCACAAGAAGTTAAATAGCTGAAAATCTGAACGGACGTTATTAAGGATGAAATCAAATGCAAAATGGTGGTGAGGGTAGGTTTTATTTCATATATTTTATACCATTTTATTCAGCTGTGGATGGAAAATACAGCATAGCTAAAAAAACTAAGAGTAAGCTTAAAAATAAATGTAACAGCATCAGCTGTTGGCTATCAGACCATAGCACATTAACTTTCTTGGCACACATCCTGTAGCATTCTGAAACCATACTGAAGTACAGCCCATGCTATTATAGGCTAATGAAAAATAGCGCAATACGTTTATAAGTACAAAGACATAAACTTTCTTTCCTATTGTTTAATGAGTATATACATATACAATAAACCCTCGATTTAACGGACCTTGATTTAATGGACTTCGGATGCAATGGACAAAATTTCTGAGCAAGTCTGATGCATCCGAAATCCATTTCTCGGGGGCTGGCTGCCGGCTCCCGGCTGCCGCCCGAGTCCAGGCAGCAGGCGGGCTCGAGTCCCGCCTGTGGGCTGGCTGGCTGCCGGCTCCCGGCTCCCACCTGTGGGCGGGCTGGCTGCCGGCTCCCGGCTGCTGCCCGAGTCCAGGCAGCAGGCGGGCTGGCTGCCGGCTCCCGCCCGAGTCCCGCCTGCGGGCTGGCTGGCTGCCGGCTCCCGGCTCCCACCTGCGGGCGGGCTGGCTGCCGGCTCCCGGCTCCCACCTGCGGGCGGGTTGGCTGCCGGCTCCCGGCTCCCGCCTGCGGGCGGGCTGGCTGCCGGCTCCCGGCTCCCGCCTGCGGGCGGGCTGGCTGCCGGCTCCCGCCCGACTCCCACCTGTGGGCGGACTGGCTGCCGGCTCCCGGCTCCCGCCAGACTCCCACCTGTGGGCGAGCTGGCTGCCGGCTCCCGGCTGCCGCCTGGGTCCCAGCAACCGGGACCCGGGCGGGCTGGCTGACTGCTCCCGGCTGCCGCCCGGGTCCCGGCAGCGGGCGGGCTGCGGAGCTGCTGCACCGACCCTGTGGTGGGCGGGCTGCTGCTCCGACAGCTCGTGGTTTTTTTTATTATTAAAAAACGGACTTTTTGATTTAACGGATACCCCCTCGCCCAAATTAGTCCGTTAAATGGAGGTTTTACTATAATTACACACAACTCCCCCCACCCCCCATGTTAAAAGAACGTAATCAGGGTTGCAAAGTCAAGCACTCAGAAGTTAGGAAATGGTAGAATTAAGGTTGGCCGTGCTACGTAATTTGGCCCTAATTTTAAAACATGGCATTACAATATAATCACATACTATTTTTTCCACAGGACTTCAGGTCCCAGCCTATGCCCCTCTACTGATTTTGTTCTCTTCTTCATTTGATTTGGGCAGCTTCCTCCTCCATGTTACTGGAACCCAGGAGAGGTTAAACTGTTGCCAATTACATTTGTACAATGAGAGCACAGGAAGCACTGTTGAGAACTTACCTATGAGCTAATTTGCAATATTTACTGTACAGCATTCTCCTGCAGTTAGTATACAAGACAAAACTGTTTTTTATCAAAAGTAATAATGCACTTTAATAAAGGGAGATGTGCTTGCTCAAACTGTTAGTCTCTCTTTAATAATGAGCTCAGTCAATGCTACTGCTCCCTTTCCTCCTTCTTTGACCTGACTTGATGCTAAGTAGCTTCTGCTAAATATTTTCATGCACATTTAGGTTCCTGTTTATAAAGCAGATGGTGAATGAAAAGACCATTAGCCTGGGCTTTGGATGATAATGTGTTTGATCTTCTGCAGAATGGAGGGGAAAAAAAATCAGTGATTGAAGCAGTCAAGACAATCAAGTTACAGGAGGCACTATATCTTGTTATGAATAAGCACGAAAGTACTAAGAAGACTGTGTATTCATCTTATTCACCACTATGGAGAACTTTAAACATTTCAAATGTTAGTTTTAGCGACTGTGACAAAACAGCTAACAATATATTAAAGCTCAATTTGTACCACCTTAAAAATAATGGCTAAATTCTCTGCTATAGTGTAGCTGCTTTACAGCACTCCAGGGGCATAATCTGGGTCAAGAGCAAATTTAGCCAATCATCTATGGAAGACCACCTTAGTACAAGGGTGATACTCCAGTGACATGGATGCAATGTACAGGCATTTACCTCACACACCTCTCCCTGCAATCAGTGCACTGTGGAAAATAGGCATGGCAAAAAGAACAGGGGGCCCGACTACAATACAGCTGGACCATACCAACCCTTGGCTGGTTTTGACTTGCGTTTAAACTTGCCTTTATAACCTGGCATATGTTGCAACTGCCTTCAAGATTGCCCTGTGCAGAGCAGCATCAGGGTTGGGAAACTGCAAATATGAGCTTTAAATTGCCTTCGTACCTACCTCTGCCTGCACTTTGGTTTCTTTCGATGAGCCTGGCTCATTGTCTTTATCTGTCCAGGTTAAATGAAACACCTGAAAACATTTTTTCCCTTTTAAAGTGGTTCTGAACCTTCTGGTGCAAATTCTGTCTAAATTTAGACCTGTAGAATTTATGGTTTAAAGGGGAACAGAATTTAGCTCCATGTTTTCAGGAATATTCTAGAGGAGCTAAAACTATACACGATCTAAAACATCAAAAATATTATAAGCCTAACATTTTCATTTACTTATTCAGGTATGTTATCTTGCTAACACACAAGAATTTACTATGTGTATATTCAAGTAGGGTGTAAATCCACACTAACATTAAAAAGCCCACTGAAGAGTAGGTGCATCAATGACTTAAAAAATAATCTGTGTTTTCCAAATTGCTAAACTTTACATGACCAAATGAAATAAAACATAAATAAATAAATCACATTATAAACATACATATATCACTGAATAAAACAACCGGAATAGACTGATATCCTGTAATGGCTGCTGAAGTGCTGATTGAGTATGAATTATTAAAATTAATTGTTAAAATCTCAGAAGATAAGAGTCCACATGGACAAGCTGACCCATGACACAGTAACTAGTTCAATTTGGAGCTCACAGCTAAACAAGTTTTAGATGAATTTAAGAAAAAATATTGTACTGATCTCTCTTAGAAGATCAAACACAAGGTGTCACACTAGAAATGTGATGGCAAAATACCATCCTATATTACTTTTCAAGCACTAGTGAAATGAACTCAGCATGAATTTAGACATACTATTCCAAGGAGACTCTACATGTTTTCCTTTTGCAATATTTACAACTGCAAGCCATGCATAATACTAATAAGAAATCTATTCCATATACATCTGCGGAAAGAGTTCCGACTCAGCCTCCAAAATGATAAACCTATCAAAATAAGAACATCATGATTCTCTTAAAAGTTATGTCATTGTCATGGCGTGCTTATGGTGCCGGAGCAATATTTCTATCCTCAAACTTCCAAGCTAACTTTTCTGGTTACTAACGTTATTAAGAACTACCCAAAGGAAGATGATCTGGGAGCAAAATACTAACATGCTCAGAATATCTCCTAATTAATTATCAATATACATGCATAAAGTATTTCAATTTAGGATTATTTAACTCAGAAAAGACCTAAATACACTCAGCACGCATTGTAAAAACAACACATATTGTTGACTTGATCAGTCTGCAGCCCCTACTCATGCAAGGAGTCCTCCCTCATGAGAGCTGTTCTACTGACTTACATGCAACTATTCTTGTGATTAACAGTTATGCCTCATACCTAAAGTGAACATTTAAATTAGACCACAAGCTACCAAACCCATGAACTCCAGTGATGACTCACAAAACCACCTAACTAGATGTTTAGAAGAATTTAATTAAACAATCTAACAACATATAAAAAGCTGCAGATCTGTTTTCTCCTGGATAAAAACACTAGAATAGCAAGCTATAGGGGGGTAGTTACAACTATTAAGATATAGACTCTTAAATAGATATATATATACATTTTAAATTGTGCTATCACATGTATTTTTCAGGAATGGTTAAATAATGTATGTTGGCTGTTCCTCTGTAACTATGGAGCCATAGCAACAGAGCTTGTTCTTTCCTTTACATTAAATGGAGTGCTACAACATAAATTACCATTTGTTATTTTAGAAAGAAAATATTAATCTTATCCAAAATTTGTGTAAATCTTACTCTGTGGCACAGTAAATAACACAATTAAAATGGAAACAAAGATATTTTTAAGAAGCTGGCAAATAAACGCAGTCAATCATCAAGGATGTGTCTTCTGCTCAAAATGGAGTCAATGAGAGTTTTACTATTGCTGGCAATGAGATCCAGAGCAGGCCCAAATTTGTTAGCTGAAGATGGCATTCAAAATCTCTGTGCTGATCTTCAAGGCCATCCATGGAACTGGCCCTATGTACCGCAGATACTTTTCAAGACAAAGATTTCCCTTGACATTCCACAGAAACTATGAAGTAGCCAAGCTCAAAGATGGAGTGCCTGAGAGTAGGTGAAAAGCCTTATTTGGAAACAAAGCCAAGGCTTTAAAACTCATTACCAGAAATGAAGGACCACAAATCTCTCTGCCCTCAGAACAAAGTGTTAAATTTGCTTCCAATTATCATTCCCTTAGGTGCTATTTTGAACAGCAAAAAAGGAAAAGAAAGAAAAAGCAGTGAAGGCAAAAAGGGGGAGAGAGAGAGAGAAGCAGGAGACAGGTAAGTAGACAGAGAAAGTAAATACATAAAAAATAGCTTCTACTGCTTCAGAAAAAAGGGAAAGCAGACTACTGGTCTAATGAGATTTTGGAGGCATTCTAACAATGGTGTGCACCATTATAAAGAACATAGGTGGATAATCTTCCCTTTCTAAACTATATAGGACTCAAATATACTCTACAAATTCTTCACTTATTTCAGCAAGATTATACTATTGTGCCTTGGCTAGATAGGATTTCTGATAACAATAGTTATGTCTTTTCCACCTATGGGGTTTTGTCCATTTTATTACTTTTATCAAACTGAAAAACTTTAATATAATGGAGTTAGTTGCTCTCTCTCAGATTTCTTTACTGTTTGTCTCACCTTTCATTTTCAACGTATTGTTTAGATAGGATGTATACTGTTAATCAAAACTAATTTCTGGTTTTGTGTTCTAATTTTAGTTTTCATAGTGGGCATTTATTCTGATTACAGATCTTTTACTTCCAGGATGAAATTGGAAATTCATTTTCTTTATCGGATTCATTTTACACACCTGTTTCTGAGTCAACCAACATAACGAGTCTCTAAACACTTACATGTCGTTAAAGATCTCAATAATTAACCAATTCAGGAACTCATATTATTAATGATGCAATTTTATATCAGCAGAACAACAATTAGATATATGGTTAGAAGCTGAAAAGCGCATTACAGTTGCTTAAAGGAGGATATTTCCTATATTACAAAATAGCTAGGAAGCAACTGAGGCCGAGTCACAAAAGGACACAAAAGTGCCTAGCATCCAAAAATTAGGCGCCATTGAGAATCTCACAATCCCCACTGAACTGCCACCTAACCCTCGGAGGTGCCTAAAATCCAATGGTGCCCAAATTTCTGCTGTAGATGTCCCATAGGCACCTATGTTTTTGGCTCTGGGCACACACAACCCCTCAGTATTGGGGCTTGGGTACCTATCTCATGCCTAACCCATAGCGGGATCCTCAAACCAGGTGAAATTAGATGTTCCTCTGTCTATCTCACCTGAGCACCTAACTCAGGGTTTGTAGATTCCACCTAAAAGTTAGGCACCTATACTTAAGTTCCTCTCTGGATTCGGACTCTGTCCTATCTGGATCTCAGGGCAAGTCTACACTACAGTGCTACATGGAGGAAGGGAGAGGAAAGTGATCAGGAACAGTTAACATGGATTCACCAAGGGCTAGTCATGCCTCATTAACCTAATGGCCTTCTCTGATGAGATAACTGGCTCTGTGGATGAGGGGAAAGCAGAGGACGTGTTATTCCTTGACTTTAGCAAAGTTTTTTATATGGTCTCCCACAGTATTCTTGCAAGTTAAAGAAGTATGGGCTGGATGAATGGACTACAAGGTGGATAGAAAGCTGGCTAGATCGTCGTGCTCAACAGGTAGTGATCAAGAGCACCATGTCTAGTTGGCAGCTGGTATCAAGTGGAGTGCCCCATGGATCAGTCCTGGGGCTGGTTTTGTTCAATATCTTTATCAATGATCTTGGACTCTGGCGGATGGGGTGGAATGCACCCTCAGCAAGTTTGCAGATGACACTAAACTGGGAGGAGTAGATATGCTGGAGGGCAGGGATAGGATACAGAGGGATCCAGCAAATTAGAGGATTGGGCCAAAAGAAATCTGATGAGGGTCAACAAGGACAAGTGCAGAGTGCTGCACTTAGGATGCAAGAATCCCATGCACTGCTACAGACAAGGACTGAATGGCTAGGCAGCAGTTCTGCAGAAAGGAACCTAGGGGTTACAGTGGACGGGAACCTGGATATGAATCAACCGTGTGTCCTTCTTGTCAAGAAGGGTAATTGTATTTTGGGCTGTATAAGTAGGGGCATTTCCAGCAGATCGAGGGACTTGATCATTTCCCTCTATTCAGCACTGATGAGGCCTCATCTGGAGTACTGTGTCCAGTTCTGGGCCCCACACTACAAAGATGTGGAAAAATTGGAAAGAGTCCAGCAGAGGGCAACAAAAATGATCAGGGAGCTGGAGCAAATGACTTATTAGGAGACGCTGAGGAAACGGGATTGTTTAGTCTGCAGAAGAGAAGAATGAGGGAGGGATTTGCTAGCTGCTTTCAACTACCTGAAAGGGCCTTCCAAAGAGGATGGATCTAGACCAGGGGTGGACAAACTACAGCTTGTAGGCCACATTCAGCCCGCGGGGCCTTCCTGGCTGGTGACTGAGCTCCCGGCCGGGGAGGCTGCTCCGACCCCTCCCCTGCTGTCCTGCCCCCCACCCACCCCCCGCGGCCCCAGCTTGCCATGCCATCAGCACTCTGGCCCGCCGTTACTGCTGGATAGCACTGCAGTGGCAGGGCTGGCTCCAGCAGGGCCTGAGCTCCTGCCGCTCTGAGAGGCTTGATAAGGGGGTGGGGCTGTGAGCTCCTGTGGCACAGTGTGTCTCGCTCCGGTAAGCCTGAGTGGCGTGGTAAGGGGGTCGGGGGTGGGCCGGGCCAGGGCCTTGGATAAGGGTTAGGGAGTCACGAGGGCGTGTCAGGGGGTGGGGGTATGGAGGGGGGTTGCGGCAGTCAGAGGACAGGGAGTGGGGGGGCTGGGTAGGGTGTAGGATTCTGGGGGGGCAGTTAGGCTGGGTGGGGATCTCAGGATGGGGTGGTCTGGGGAGAAGGAGCAGGGGGGCTTAGATGGGGAGTGTGGTGCTAGGGGGTGGTTAGGGGTGGGGGGTCTCGGGAGGGGTGGTCATGGGACAGAGAGATGGGGAGGTTGGATGGTTGAGGGTTCTGAGAGAGTTGGATGGGGGGGGGGGGAGGGAGGCCAGGCTTCCCTACCCTATCTGGCTCTCCATACAATTTTTAACCTCAATGTGGTTCTCAGGCCAAAAAGTTTGCCCACGCCTGATCTAGCCTGTTCTCAGTTGTACAAGATGACAGAACAAGGAGTAATGGTCTCAAGTTGTGGTGAGGGAGGTTTAGGTTGGATATTAGGAAAAACTTTTTCACTAGGAAGGTGGTAAAGCACTGGAATGGGTTACCTAGGGAGGTGGTGGAATCTCCTTCCTGAGAGATTTTTAAGGTCAGACTTGACAAATCCCTGGCTGGGATGATTTAGTTGGGGATTGGTCCTGCTTTGAGCAGGAGGTTGGACTAGATGACATCCTGAGATCCCTTCCAACCCTCATATTCTATGATTGGCGAAGCTGTACCGATGCAGCTGTGCCATTGTAGTGTGTCTGGTGAAGATGCAGTGTGAAAGAGCTCTCTGATCGGCATAGTTATTCCACCTCAGAAGCAGAAGCTATGCTGGCAAGCAAATGTCTTCCACCGATGTAGTTCCAGCAGTGAATGTGAACTCTATTCCTTAATACAATGTCACCCTGTTCTTAAGAAAGTGCCTACCTTACTAGTTTCTCCAAAGAAATGGCATTTCCCATCAGTGGTGAAATTCAGATGTACCACATATCAAATTGTTTGTTGCAGGCCTATGTTGCTCACATGTCCTTTTTATTCATTCCACAACCATCTGTTCACACATTTAAGGGGTATACTGAAGTACATTTAAACCTGGTAGTGCTTGATTATTATTTTCCTCAAGTTTCTTTATCTGTGCATCTCAAAAACTGTATTTTAATTGCTTTGACTGTTGCCTCAGGTTTTGGCTTCAAACTGTCCAGAGAAAGACATCAATTCACATTATTGGTCCTAAAAGTGATAAGTTGTTACTGTGAAATTACAGAAAGTTCTCCATTTAATTCTTTTTTTGGTCCTGATTCTCTTCTCTCTCTCTCTCTCTCTCTCTCTCTCACACACACACACATATACACACACACACGCAAAATCCTGAAAGAGTTTTTCTGTAAAATATTTTTGTAAACACTGATTATTCAGAGAATGCAAGTTTGCTCTTTTAAAGCACAGAAATTAGTGGAATCTATTTTTGATTAACAAGGACTGTACCTACACATAGTGAACAAAACGTGCATTAATATTAATTAAAAATTATCAGCATTAGTGTTTTCTTACTTTACCAATATTTGCTAAGTACCCTGATACTGCAAACCTTTTCACAAATGCTCCTGTGAGTAGTCCAGTGGTAATAAACATAAGAACAGCAATACTGGGTCAGACCAAAGGTCCCTCTAGTCCAGTATCCTGTCTTTTGACAGTGGTCGGTGCCAGGTACCCCAGAGGGAATGAACAGAACAGAAAATCAAATGATGCATCCCCTGTTACCCATTCCCAGCTTCTGGCAAAGAGAGGATAGGGATACCACAGAGGTTAAGATAAGCATGTGTGAGTTTACAGGATCAGGGCCTGAGATCACACTTGATTAAAAAGTTTTTATTAACAAAAAGCCAGGAAAGAAAATATTTTGAATTCTTTAAGGCAGAGAAACAGCTCTGCAAAGTAAAACAGTCAAACAATCAAAAAGGAAAGATGAAAATGTACGTGTGAGAATAGATGAGGATGGGGATATGAGGGAGCTAGGAGCTTTCTTTAGTCTGTTCACATCAGGTCACATCAAATTAACATTTATCCAAATCTTAATTCACAATTAGTGAAAGAGATCAGAATTTGAAGCAACTTGATCAACTGGCAAAAATGTCATTTTTAACAAATGCAGAACCTTCAAGAAGTTTGGATAGTTTGAAGGCAACCGCACACTACACATCACATATTCTTATAGCACTAATGTAACTAATAAAAAAAATAAAAAAATAAATGGAGATACCAATCTCCTAGAACTGGAAAGACCTTGAAGGTCATCGAGTCCAGTCCCCTGCCTACACTAGCAGGATCGAGTACTGTCCCCTGACAGATTTTTTGCCCCAGACCCCTAAATGGCCCCCTCAAGGATTGAACTCACAACCCTGGGTTTAGCAAGCCAATGCTCAAACCACTGAGCTATTCCTCCCCCCTAATAAAACATAACAACAACCTCCTTTAAATTACAAGTAGAATACTTCCTGGAGACGTGGGCTAATGCTGATGCTCATGAAAGTGATCAATGAATAGCTCAGCCAATAGCATAACGTGAACAAGGAGCTGTGCTATACTGCTCACATAGCTCTGCCAATGCACCTCAATTAGGACATATCTCTGCTGTTCCAGGCCCTTGTTTCCTCAGATCACAGACTTTAAATATTGCTGAATTTATACAATTCCTTTTGATGTGGTTCAAAATACACTGGAGACTGTATCAAAACCTCTAAACTAATTTTCACTGGTGAGCTAAATCAGCCGTTAATAAAAGTCTCCAGAGGTTAGAGGCTAGTGAACCACTACACCCCTTAGTCCACTTAAGCACCAATTCAACACAAGGTCAGAATAGTTAAGCATGCTGATAGCACAAGCATAAAGCCAATCTCTGGCAGCAAAAGTAGTGTTATGATTAAAATTAGGAGAAACAATGGGCCTGGTCCCACAAACACATACTCTTTTGAGTAATCATTTTTCATGCTGGGTAGTCTCATTGGAGTCAGCAGAACTACTCATGTAAATTTCAGCATCCCTAGATTTTTCTGTTAGATATATTTTAAATATTTCATTTTCCTTTTGTAAGCCCAGTTGTACGAGAATTAAAACAGCACAAGATTGAGGAAAAGGGAAAACAGCAAAGAGATAATGAGACAGACATCAAAACATGCTTGTGAAAAAGATGAAGAGTATAATAGCCGTGACTTGGAAACAAAAGTAACATGAGTAGAGGAATTAGTCAAACTATTATTGACTGACAGCAGCTAATCTGATACTCATTGCAATATTTGTTACTTTTATCTTTGATAAGATATTTAAATCAGTAATACTATGGGAATCATAAACAAAAAATCCATTGTGGTATTTTATTTCAACCTTTAAAAAATATTTCATACTTTGCCTTCATTATTAGGTTGGTAATCCTGCATAAAAAGATCCAAGTCCTTACAAAAAAAGACAGAAAAACCTAACTAAATATAATATAAAGAGGTTCATGAAGTTAACAGGCTAAAAGCAAGAAACTAGAGCAAGCTACAGAAAGAATGAGGTGTACTTGTGTCACCTTAGAGACCAACCAATTTATTTTAGCATAAGCTTTTATGGGCTAGAACCCACTTCATCAGATGCATAGGTGTTCTAGCCCACGAAAGCTTATGCCCAAATAAATTGGTTAGTCTCTAAAGGTGCCACAAGTACTCCTCATTCTTTCTGCGGATACAGACTAGCATGGATACTACCCTGAAAATTGTCACCATTCTGGGGAGATCTAGACACAGACAGATAAATAGATAACACGTTCTAACCAGAAACTAATTTATTGAGGTTAGTTAATTATCCATAGCAATGTTTGAAATTATCAGCCAAGTACAATTCTCCATTTATTCAGATATGGGTCCCCATTTTGCTAAAAATGACAAGAGTTACGTTGTTTGTAAAAACATGCACCCACAAAGATGGAAAGAAACATGCAAAAGAAAGAGGAAAAAGGGAAGCAGTGGTCAAAGGATACATTTTAAAGTACAGTAATACCAGCTACATGTAACAGCAAAATGATAGGAACATATTCATAAAGACAAGCGAACATTTATTGCATGAAAAATTAAAGTTGTGTACAAGACTGCGCAAACCCACCCTGCTGCTCTGGTTACGCAGTGGCATTGGTAGCCCATACTGAAGTCCAGTTTTTAGCAAACTAGATAGATTTAAAGCAGATATGATGACACAAGCTGCATGTTACACCTCCAGTTCAAGTGCAGACATAGTCTAATAATTCATAGTTATTGTGTACTAAATTTCTTAAACACCACCTAGCATAATTTACAGCAGATTAAGGGTTAGTCTTAATTGTGCTGGCTGCAACAGTCCACACAGGGATCATGCAGAGCAAGGGCTAGTCTACACTGGCAGCTTTTAGTGTGCATTGTTTGGTCGTGGCTCTAAAAAACCCATCTCAATGAGGAGCGTAGCTCCCAGCGCTGCGAGTGCAGCTCCCAGCGCTGGGGCACTGTTTACACTGGCACTTCACAGCGCTGCAACTTGCTGTGCTTGGGGTGTGTCTATATGTTTTTTTCATACCCATGAGCAGGAAAGTTGCAGCTCTGTTAATTGCCAGTGTAGACAAGCCTTTTAGACACCTATCCCACATTCTTACCTACTATCAGGAGGAATCTCCAGCAATCTCTACAGGGCAGTTTTACGGCGGGCCTGAGCTTTCAAAAAAGATGCAGCCATGGCAAGAGTCTGGTCCATAAGTTTTAGTGTGCCCTGTGCCATACTCTGAATGTTTCTTTAACAAATTCATCCGAACCTATTAAAATTGATTTTTATTAGATAAAATGGTCTGTTTGTTGCAAAAAGGAGTGGCCTTTAAATGATGGTCACACAAATTATGTCGTAGCTAGTATAGGTCCTGGTTCAAAAAAGCACTGGTGCTCAACTTTCAGCAAGTGTCAAAACTCCCTGAAATCAACAGGATGCAAGTACATGCTTAAAGTTAATCATGACTTAAGTGCTCTGTTGCACAGGGGCCATAGTTCTGACTGTTCCTGGGGATCTCTATTTGCCAGAGAGGGAGGTGTGAAACAGAATGGGACAAGGATATCACATGGTTTGTAACAAGACAGTATTTGGTCTGAATGGACAAGACTACGTAACCATGCACGACTCACTCTGGAAAAGCCACACAGAACGAAGATCTGTAATCCCCTAGTGGAAAACAGAAAGATATATTTTGGCTGAGGAGAGATGATAACCCAGCAGTCAAAGTAGTTAGGAAAACAGCATGATGTAATCGAACTGCAAAATTATAGTGTTAGGAATATTCTGCCAGTGCAGAAGTCTGATTAGCTGAGGATCCCTAAGTGCTTTACAATAAGCAGTATATTTCAGTTGTAATTTTTAAAACTTACATTTTAAAAAAAAAACCCACAAAAAACCTAACTCACACTCAAGAATCTTACTATTTTATGTCAGCATTATCACAAATTACTTTTAATCTATGTTTTGTTCTTTTTAAATTGCAAACACATACCATTGGAGAGGTATAATTAAAGTTACCAACTCGCACTGATTCTACCTTCGACCGTTAGCTCTAGTCTTTCCAAATAACACAGATAATTCTATAGAAAATATCCCAATACCTCTCCCTTTTGGACACACTGTCAACACTAAGGTGAAAAGGAAAAATGTAAAAAATTAAAATACACTGCATGATGTTAAATACATTAAGGATATGGTTAGCAGCCTTTACTTTTTAGATCTGATGTGAAGTTCAAAACTACACATCATGAAGTTTAAAATAAATGGTCTGTTCCAGATATAAGATGAAACACATTCTTATTATTTGGTGTTGTTTATTAGAACTACAGTTTATTAAACAACACCAAATAATAATAGTCATACAGCTGGAAATTTTACCACTTTTTCTTTAAACCAAGACAATCCCTGACTTCCCTGAAAGTCTCTCAGCCTTAGCCAAGGTGGATACATATACAAATAAAGTACTTAAATAACAAAAAGGTACAAGTTACAATCAAGGACCAGGATTCATCAGAGTCCTTACAAACAGAAGTTAATGGGGTTTAAACACATGCTTAACATTTAGCACATGCTTAAGTGCTCTTCTGAAAAGGCATTGTTTGCTGAATCAGAACCTACTGGAATTTAATGCTGTGAAAGATGCCAGACTGACAGCATGACTAGCTTCCTTCTTTGGTCTGACAAAGCTCAGGTTTGATAGCTTTCTATATCAGCCCATCTTTTCTACTGGGTGTTTGGGAAATCAAGATAATGAAGTATGCTTGCGGGGCTTTATTATATGACGATTAATTTTTGTCAGGCAAATATATGTGTGTGCGTGGTTTAATACAGCATTTGTTTTATTTTGTTATTGTGGGTTTTAAATACAGAACAAAGGTGTCCAAGTGGAGAGATGCCCATTATTATTACTATTATAAATCAACTCAATAAAAGTGTGTCATGACTAATTTCCAATAAACTAGCTAACCAGTTCCAATGAACTGCATGGAAGTCACATTCTTAAAAATGAAACCATGCAAATCTATTTTAATGTTTTTTTAATGCAAATATTATTCATTTTGTTTCTTATGCCCCTCAAGAAAATAGTAAAAATGTCTAGTTGAATAAATAAGCTGCAAGTCATTGTATATTGCCAATGGCCCTACTTATTTACCAACAACCATATAATTAATACTAATTTGAAGTGAGATCCTTAGTTTGAATTCAAACTACTCAACTTCAAGTCATCAGTGTTATAGAAATTAAGTGTGTGTACATACTGGCACAGTTCCCAGAGGTTTCATGCCCAGAAGTTTATAAAAATTGAAAATAAAAATACCCAAACCAAAAAAAGCTAAAACTCGTAAATCACATTTTTTAAATCGGTCCTTTCCCAGCTATATTAGTAGGCAAATATTTTCCCAGAATACCCACAACTGTTTATTGAGGTCTCATGGCTAAGGGGGTTTAATTTCTGGCTCTGCCACAGATTTCCTGTTTGACCTCGGACAAGTCATTCAGGCCCAGATTCCCACCCATTGCCTCCCTCCACCTTGGGTCATGCTGTGAAATGACCCCAGGGATTTAGGGAGACATTAATTTAACCAGTGTCTCTCTTCCTTTGTTAAGACTCCATTCAGTGCCCACTGACATCATTGGAAAGACACATTGACTTCAATGTGTGTTAGATTACGCCATGAATTCTGTCACTGAACCTGGTAGCCAGCATACACCAGTGAATCATGCCTGAAGCTCTCAGACTCACTATGAAACTTACAAGGATCTAGTCTAAATTCTCCTGTGAGGTTTCCCCTTAACAGATATTTTGGTGACTGACATTTCTGCTAAGACAGAAAAACAACCACTGAGGCCATGTTTTGTGAGAAGGGTTTTTGTGTCTACGCACTAGAAACCTGTGATCATGAGTTCTCCTTCCAAAGAGTTTCAAAGGTTTGCAGAAGTAGATTTATGTGTAGGAATATAATGAGGAACTGGATACTGCTCTGCCCACGAAAGCTTATGCTTCAAAACTTTATAGTTAGTCTTTAAGGTCCCACAGGACTTTGTTACCTCTGCTATTCCAGAGTAACACGGCTATCTCTCTGATTCTTGCTCTGATAAAGTTATACCAACTCAGGCCACACATGTACATCTTAAGATCTTTGTAGGTGTTATAAATTGTACTTGGTTTTTATATGAGTGTAAGATGCATCCGTTTAGCATTTTGGCACAACTCTGATACACCCACAACTTCCTCTCTGCAACAGTGCACACATTTAGATTGAAACGGACACACAAACTCATGCTCCTCCAACACAGTGTGTGTGAAAATGGTTACTGTATTTGCTACAAATGGCATCTTATCTCAGATTCTTTCTATAGATAGCGTTTAACAGTACAGCAGACAATGATTACTAATTCTGAAAGGCAATCCCCCCACTCCCATCTTTAGCACACAAACTGCAACCAAATTTTAAAAAGTAAAAAAGTGCTAGCAATAACTCCTATGCCTCAACGTTGTCATGGATGTACCTGTATGTTTTGATGGGTGCAAATTACATGAGATAAGACTCCTGTTCCCATTCTCTACACTGTGCTCATGTGAATCTGGGTATATTTTCAAGTGTGATTTCTATCAGGAAATACAAATGGAAGTCACAGTCTCAAAGAGAGGTGATGTTCATAACTTTTAAATGACCAGTTAACTCTGTTTTTAGACACCAAGCCCACAGCTTGCATTTAAAAAGTCTCCTCTTACTGCTTCAAATTAATATATATGTTATATGAAAAACAGATCCCCAAATGACCATTCTTAAAAATCTACATGTAAACTAAAAAAAGGTGAATTTAGACTGTGTGTACACAAATAATTATGGATTATTTATTACTTGACTGATATGTTAGAGCTATCAAAAGAAAAAATACTGACCCTAATCCGTCTTCAAATATATGCTCACTATTCCCACTGGAGTCAAGAGAAGTCATATCTGAAGGCATACTTGGGTCCCCTTGATGGGAATTTTTGCTGTATTTTCAACAGCAGGACAATCAAACAAATTTCTTTTAGCTTAACATTATTAGGGCTCCGTCTTAGTGCCCTATCTTTTCCAACACCATGCTGGATCCTGGAAGTGGCCATCAGCGGGTTCAGCTCCTAGGCAGGGGGGACGATGGGGCTCTGTGCGCTGCCCCCACTCCGACTACTGGCTCTGCACTCTCATTGGCTGATTGAGTCACGCAGAGCCAGATCTGCTGCTGGACACTTCCAGGGCACATAACTGTCTGCTATGCACCCCGGCTGTGCCGCTGACTAGGAGCCGCCAAAGGAAAGTCTGTGCCCCAACCCCACAGCCCAATCCTCTGTCCCAGCTCTGAGCCCCCCCAAACCTGGAACCCCTTCCTGCACCCAGAGCTACTCATCCCTGGCCCCACCCTAGAGCCTGCACCCCCAGCCCAGAGCCCTGACCCCCTCCCACACCGCAACCCCCCCTCACCAGCCCTGAACCCCTCATTCCTGGCCCCACCCCACAGCCCTTACCCTTGCAACTCAACCCTCCGCCCCAGCCTTGAGCCCCTCCCACACACCCCACCCCCAGCTCCACTGGCTCATGGACATCAACAATTTACTTAACCTGGGTCCCCAGAAAAAAAAAGTTTGAAAACAACTGCTGTAGAAGCACTAGATGACACAAATCCAATTATTTTTAAATCTTTGCAAATCACCTTTCAGGGCAGAAACCTCCCACCAGCCCCATGTGCACTTTCACCCCCAATTTGGGTGTGGAGTCCATAGAGCAGAGGTGGGCAAACTATGGCCCGCATGCTGGATCCGTCCCGTCAGGGTTTCGGGGATCCGGCAGATTGCCACCCCTATGGTGCCGCAGGCCCTGCACCATAGCGGCCCCTGGTGGGAGGGAGGAGGCAGAGGGCTCCGCGTACCACCCTTACCTGCAGGCACCGCTCCACACAGCTCCCATTGGCTGAGAACAGGGATCTTGGGAAAATGGGAGCTTTAGGGGAGGTGCCCGCGCAGAGCCCTCTGCCCCCCTCCGCCCCGTGGTGCCGGTTGCTTTCAGGAGTGGGATGGCAGGCAGGGAGTGTGCCTGAACCCTGCTGTGCAGTGCTGCCACCCTGGAGCTGCTCCAGGTGAGCGGTGCTGAGCTGGAGCCTGCATTCTGCACCACAACCCCCTGCTGCATCCCTCCTGTGCCTCAACCCCCTGCCCTGAGCCGCTTCCTGCACACCACACCCCCTCCCGCACACCAATACCTTGTCCCAGCCCTACATTCATGGCCCTGCATGCAATTTCCCTACCCAGATGTGGCCCTCAGGCCAAAAAGTTTGCCCACACCTGCCACACACAGCTAGGTTTAGCATTTATTTTATTTATAAGGAACCTATAGGCCTATAACTTGTACACACTGTCTTCAGCAGTTCACTTAAGATTTGAGGACCATCAACTTTGATGCAAATAGATGACCTAACGGTCACTCTTAAATTTTGGGAAACTGGGAATAGAATGTTTAAGAGGGAAGTTCGACCATAATGACACCAGCCAACCACAGGAACATGAGCTAACACCAGCGTTTGTTATTTTAGGATGGTAACATCTGCAGCTGTCTCACCACAAAAAATGCCATGGCAACGAATGGACATACATGATAGTAAGCTGTGATCATTAATTTGCTCTTGTTTCTTCCTATTCAAAGGGGGAAGAAACAAGACATCCAGCTACACCCTCTCACCCTCCAAAGTTCTCATTCAGAGTAAGGACCACAGAATATGTTAATCCACAAAATCAGTTCTATCTGGTATCCCATTTAAGGGCTCTCTGCAAAGTCAGTTCTACTACTTTCCTAAGTGAAAGTTGAAGGGAAATATAATAGCACAATCTATATTTGCATTATTTTACATTGGAAAATGATATTTTCCTTTTTATTCTTCAGTGTCAGTTGCAGCCTAGCACCTCACATCATCAGCCTTTACTGCATGAAAAAGACACTGGCAAATCACATTTCAACTAAAATTTTGAATTTATAAAGCCCAACAGGAATATTTCCAATAAAAAGTTAAACCCTTGTAACTGAAATAGTGCAATGCAGGCTTACTGCATAAAACCCCAAATGAGAAACTGGAAAAACTGACAATTAAAAAATAAATTACTAGCCTATTTTCCTTAACAACCTGAGGTAGACACAAAATGTAAACAAAAACAGAAAAAGCAGTAAGGAATTTTTTTAAAGAACTCTTTCATTGTGAAATTATTAGAAAGGTAGATGAAGGCATTTGCTGTATTAAAACATATACAATATATTATTTTTAAACTGCATCCCTTCAATTTTTCATATTCCACATATATATTATATTGTTATTTTGGCAGCAAAAAAGAGAGAAAGAATGTTAGCAGGACAAACCACAAAGGGCAATATTGATCCCTCCCACAAACTGTTTAGCATAGAGTTACAGGAGGACAATTTGACTTATGCATGTTTGAGTTCCACCAAGTATTATTTTTCTGTACTGGCCGCTGTGAAGGACATCAGAGAGATAGTGAAGTTTTATAAAAGGTCATTCCCTTCAAAATAAGCTGTTTATCTCAACTGGTAAAGGAAAAGTGCTCTGCACTGAAAAAATTACCATCCACAGGCACAGCCCTATACTCTTTACTCAGGCAAAACTCACAAAGACTTCATTATACATTTTGCCTCAGTAGGGAGTACAAGATCAAGCTCATTACTGTCTTTCACAAGAGGTGGCAAGATGAAAATCTTAATATAGGGAAAGCCTGAAGAATGGGTATGTGATTTCTCCTACACAAAAGGCTATGAAGGCGTGAAGACATTTCCAGTGATATGGATGTTGAATGGCGAACAGTTCAAGGGAATGAACTGTTGCAACTAAAAAAACAGTCAGGATCATGCATTACATTTAAATTAAGATGCACATGAGGATATTGTCTTTGGACTCCCAGAGGGAAAGTGGGCTGGACAAGGCAGGTTCCCTTGATGGAAGAAAAGTATAAAAGACTGTAAAACTGTTCTACTGTTTCTTTTTTGTTTCATTGCATGCTCTCATCAATAAGGAGTGAAGGCTATGGAGGAAGCAGAGAAAAGAGACTTTCAGACCCACAGAACCCAGTGATCTGTGGATCACTGTGCCACAGCTCTCCAGTTCTTGGAGCTACGTGTACTTCTGTCCAGCCCCTTCACATTGCCTGCCAGCTCCTCTCCCCCGATGTTGTGGTTCTTACAGAAGCTTTGGAGCCACTGTTTGCTTCTCTGTGGCCATGTAACAGCAGAGAGAATTCACTGGAAGCTAATGATCTTTGGAGCAGTGTTAACAGCTGCTCAGCTATCCATATGGTCTGCAGAGCCACATGCCATGGAAGAGAGCATCCCTTGCTCTGCTAGTTTTAATTGCTCTCCATTAGTGGAAATGAAGAGCAGCATTTAGGCCACAATGCTAGCCAGTCTTAGTAAGTTCTACTTATCTCTGTGTCTGCTGTTTAATGGAAGTTCTGACTCAACAAGGTACTGAAGAAGACCCTATATGTACACACTGCACTTACTTTCCTATTCAGCTGTCTTATGGTGAATCATTAAAAACAAAAACAAGCAAGCAAGCACAAAAACAAACAAACAAACAAACAGCTCAGCATGAAGTCTCAGGTCCATAAATAAACCCCGGTTTCATCTTTTTACATTTTTTTTCTTCAATTCAATTAGTTTTAAAAGCTGTGTGGTTTGCTCACTGGAATTACCCTATAATTAACCTTCTTGTCAGTGGCTAGAGAAAGTGAATCATTTTAATCAATTAAACCTTTAATTTAGAGGTTCTACTTCCTGCTGTTAATCTTGAATACCAGGGGATATTGATTACCTCAATTATTTTGTCAATAATGCATGCACAATTACATAAAAGTTCAGTAAAAACTATTAGACATAATGCATGAGCAAGTCTCACAACTGTCCAAAGAAAAGCTCTTAGTGCCCCAAATTGTAAAGTATTTATATAAACTGATATCTGAGCAAGCAATACAATGCTTAAGATAAATTTCTTTGTATTTGCCCACAGGAGATGGATTACAGCATAAAGCTACTTGATCATCCTGGGCAAGAATTGCTTAAGTTAGAATTTGAATCCAAAGGTCACTAAAGACATGCAATAGCTTAAAAATGCAGTTATCATACTGGACCTAGTATTTACATAATATGTGCATACAAAGCTTTAAATCATCAGGAGATTTCTGAGCAATACCCATCATTCACAGAAGTTTAATAGAGCATGAAATCTGCAAAAAGCAATTTCGTTTTCAAACACCACATTACCTTTTTTATGAACCAAACAGCCCACAAGTGACCAGAAAAAAAAAAAGTTTTCTTTAAATTCTCTCATACTGTGGAGGGAAACTAAGATACATTCTGAATAAGAAGAGTGGCCAGATCCAGCTAAAAGTAATCCTATTTAAGACAACAGAGTTAAATAAGAAGAGAAAGATTTAATGCCATGTGTGATCACTGTAAAACTGTCTGGTTATTATATATGCTAGTACACGTGAAGAAATAATATGGTCATACTAGATCATCTCAGTAGTCTATCAAGTCTAATATCCTGTCTCTGAAACTGCTTACACCCGATAGTCACAGAAAGATGAAGGAAAAACAATGCCCCCGGATGACTTGGCAATGCTGTTCATAGGCAGAGAACAGGGGCGATTCCTTTCTGAACCCTGCAGCCACCAGCCTAAACACCAAAGCATGAGATTCCTTTAACCGTTGCTCAACGTTGCTCAAGTTGAAAACAAGAATCATAAAGTCATCCAGCCTGTTTTACACCACAGGTCTCCCCATTTTTCATGAAAATTTCAGCTGACGGACCACAGAGCTCTTGACACTGAATTAAATATAGTCACACAGGACAAAGTTTTGCTTGTTCTACAAAAAAAATGAATATTTTACAATTGGATTATAAACTCCTTGAGGTAGGGATTGTCTCTTAATGTGTGTTTGTAAAGCAGCCACAGAGACCCATTGTGTTCGGGATGTCTGCACTGTGATAAGAAAACCACAGCACTGTCTCAGAGCCCAGGTCAGCTGACTCCGGATGCAGGGCCATAAAACTGCAGAGCTGGGCTAGGGCTGAAGCCCAAGCTCGGAGACTTTCCCTCGCACAGGGTCTCTTACCTCAGGCTCCAATCTGAGTTCAAATGCAGACTGCAATTTTTCAGCCTCAGCCCCACAGACCTGAGTCAGCGGACGTGAGCCTGCCACCTTGTAACAGTGACTAGAGCCAGCCAGTCACCTCAATACAGTGTAGACATATCCTAAGTCTGACTGAGCCTTTGAGCACTACCACTTACAAATAATACACAGTTCTACTTTGCAGGCCTTTGTAGAATTGTACTTGCAAATCTAAAAATAAAATAAAATAAAGTCCCACTAAAGAGCCTCAGTTTTCACATCAGACCTATGGAAGAGCTCTATCCCTCAAAAGGAATAAAACAGTGAATGTGTAAGCCATAAAGGGCCTCTTCTCCATCAGAGATGAAAATTCCTTTCTTTCAAAACAATTTTATGGAATCATTTAAACATCACGTTGCACATTTTATTTATCCCCGTTAGATTACCATTCCAAGTACAGGATTCTACTTTGGAAGATCCTCCGAGTATCTCTTGCCTGGTCTTATAAAAATATCTCCATGTTTCACTTAATATAACTTTGGAAGGATTTCAAGACCAAAAAAAAAAAAAGCAACATAAGAGCCTTAATGATTTTGCAGACTGATACTCTTATCATTGAGTCTAATTAAAAAACCCACCTTCATATAAATGATTCTTTAAATACAAAATAAAAATGTAAAACAATGAAACCTTGATAATATGAATGCACGTGAGAGGAAACACAAAACTACTATTCATGTGTTTAAAGGTTAAAAGGGAGTTTCTATGTCTTTGGAGAAAATGCAAATATTAATTTGGGGGAATGATTCTAAATGTCACGTTCACATGTGTTTACTCCAAGCTTTTTGTGGTTCTTAATGAAAGTCACCACACTATATTCAAGGGCAAGGATATGAAAACTCTAAGAATTCTGATATTTTACAAAACAAGGACAACAAAAGTGGATATCCAATTAGCATCATATTGCAAAATAAAGTACCCAAACAGATAATACCACTTTTTGCAGTTAGAATATAAGAATGGCCATACTGGGTCAGACCCAGGGGTGAAAGTAAAAATTTTGATTTACTGGTACGGGGGTGGCCTGCAGCTGCTAGGGAATCTGCAGCCGCCCCCACCTTGTCAGGGGTGGTTCACTGTTCCTTTTGCCCCTCTCCCCCATCAGCAGCTGGGGGGGCAAAATGGACAGGGACCTTACAGCGTCGCTGCAGCAGCGCTTTAAAGGAACGGCTTAAAGCGCTGTCACAGCAGCGCTTTAACGTTGCTGCTCTTTTTGTGCCCTCCCCCCCACCCATCTGCAGCCTTGCCCGGGCCCTACTCACAAGGCTGCCAACAGGGAGCGCAAAAGAGGCAGAAACGCTAAAGTGCACCCAGCCCCCACTGCGGTGGCGGCAGCATGGACCGGAGGAGGGGCAGGGAGGTTAAAGCGCTGCCCTGGCAGCACTTTGAGCAGAGTCCTTTTGCCGCTTTGAAGGACCCTGCTTAAAGCGGTGCCGGGGCAGCGCTTTAGTGTTTCTGCCTCTTTTGCGCTCCCCGTTGGCAGCCCTGCAAGTAGGGACTGGGCAAGTCTGCACAGGTGGGGGGGGGGGGGGGGCACAAAAAGAGCAGCAATGTTAAAGCACTGCTGTGACAGTGCTTTAAAGTAAGGCGGTAGGGACCAGACAGGGTTTTTACCGGTACGGCTTACTGGCCCATACCGCCTTACTTTCACCTCTGGTCAGACCCAAGGTCCATCTAGCCCAGTACCCTGTCTTTCAGCAGTGGCCAATGCCAGGTACCCCAGAGGGAATGAACAGAATAGATAATCATCAAGTGATCCATTCCCTGTAGCCCATTCCCAACTTCTGGCAAACAAAGGCTAGGGACACCATTCCTGCCCAACCTCGCTAACAGCCATTGAGTTCAGCCTTGCCTATTTTTCTTTCATCAAAAGTTAAAACTTGATCTCCTCTGATTGTTTCAAACACGGATGTAAAATATACCATGTCTAACAATTATTTAGCTGGTGTACACAACAGATTAGATGTTTTTACAAGTCTCAACCTCTTCCCCCCTCCCCCCCCCCATTTTTTTTTAAATAAGCAGAGTATTTGGGCATACATATCCTGTTTCCTTTTTACCACGTAGCTAGCAGCAATCTTCTACATGTTTTCATGTTATTTCTTTCACTTCTGCAGTAGCTGAGGACTCCATTAATTATCAGAGTTTACTTATTAGACAGTAACTTATGGAGATTTGTGCTCAAGCGAAGCAAAATATACTGTTATACAGATGACAAGTTAAGCCTCCACATAAGAGAGTTTTAGGAGTATTGCTTCTGGAACGTGTCTTCTCAGAAGAGCACAAATCATCACACAATTCACATAGGGTTTGAAATAAAAATGAATGGAACAAAAAAATAGAATTGTAATGTACTAAATGTTCCTCAAAACTACTATACCAGGATATGCAAATTATAGTTACTACATGAAGTGGCAATCAATGGTTCTGTATTTATTTTAAAATTATTACTAAAAAGTCAGACAAGATAGCTATATAAACCTTTTCATATAGACTAACCTTATAAAGTACTTGGGAGTATGTGCTGGGGTAGCAAATTTTACTTCATGTTTTCACATTATATGTTTATCACTGGGGAATGTGGAACTGAAATTTAGGCATAAATATTATTTTTATAAAATCAGCCTTCAAGATTAATCTTCCTATCAATTTGTACCATTGCCATAACAAACAAATTGTTCTGCTTGAAATACATAGACTAGATAAATCTCAAAAGTTATCACCACAATATGTATCTCTAAAAATGAAAGAGAGATAGTACTTTTTCCAGAGTCATAAATTGTATTTAGTACTAAACCTTATTGCTATAGACTTGCACTTTTTTTTGAAAAGCCAGAAAAGCCTGTCTATTAGGAAATCTAGAATGATATTTACTCTAAATGTAATCAAAATATATCTGTAGGCTACCTGTCAATCTGGCACATGAAGCCAAATTTAATTCTTTATGTCACTTTGTGGAAGTCAGTGAAGTTAGAGCAGGGATGAATCAGACCCAGGACCTTTAGTTTTTGTTTTCATTAGATTAACTTTCATTTTTATTCATACTGTAAATGGGAACAATGAATAATGACGACTTCCATGCCTCTTGCAGGGGTGCAGCCAGAAGTCTAAATGAATGGGGTGATTAATCCCTCCCTTCCCCAAAATGACTTCAGAGTAATGATTGGAAAGAAATTTAACAGATTTCTTGAAACATAGGAGCTGAAATCCCATCCTTTTCTAAATATGAGGTCTCATAAATAGGGTAATCTTAACAGATTTTAAATTGTTGGCCTAAATTTTCAATACTGATTAGCGATTTTGGGTGACTCGGTTATAGGTTACCAATTTAAGATACAATAAAGGGACCTGATTTTCAGAGGATAAGTGCACAGTGCTTTCAAAAAATTAGGCTTCTTTAAGGTGCCTCTTGCTGGCCACTTAAAATGTGAGCACCCCTAATCACTTATCACTTTTGGGAATGTAAGCTATTACTATTACAGATGGACTTGACAGCAGTTGTTCGTTAAATGAAACTGGACTTATTTTAAAGGCTTTATTATGTTATGTATTTATTCATTAAGATTTATACACGTTAAATAAAGATCACCTATCCATATGTTCAAGGCACTCTAGAGAGAACCCAAAAATTAAACAAAATCAGTGCCCAAATGTAATTAAAGTGTAGCAGTACAACTCAGAACAACCCATTAACAGCAGCCAGGCAATCCAATACCACATTTACCTCCCCCTCTAACAATTGTCCTCCTATTCTCAAATGGCTGAAGAAACAAAAGTTGAGATTTGCCATCTGTAGTCAAAGTTAACCTGTTTGGACTGGGAGGTGAGTGAACTGTAAAGTTATGGAACTGTAAAGCAATTTTCATGGAAAGCACTACACCAGCAGCTTCTTCTCAGGTCTACTAGTGAGACTTCATCTCAAACATCTCATCTGATCTCAGTTGTGGTGGTCTGGTAGACAGGCAGGTTTTAAGCTGTTTAGGACTGTATAATCAAACCAAACACCTTAAACAACACCAGCAGTGAAGTTCATGGAACATGGGTTGAATATATCCACAGCAAGGTATTGCACTTAATAAATGAGCAGAAATATTGCACCAACTCCAGTTCGTGGTTTTAAGGTGTATCCCTATGTGCATCATGGTAATCTAAGCTTAAAATGACAGACATGAATGACAGTTACAAGGTCCACATCCAAGGAGCATATACAATTTTATCTGGTTGAAAAAAAATAGTCTCTCCCACTGGACACATACATAGCTTTTAACAACAACTACTTTTAAGCTTTCAGTTATTCCGACTAGTTGTTTTTGATGGCCCCGAAGGCTCTCAATTCAGGACAAAACAGGGAACATTTTGAAAGGAGCTCAGTTTTTTTCAGATCTGTCAGACCGACTCTTTTGTGGTACACCTTTTTTGGATATGGAATCTAACTATTTTTTCATGAAATACCAATCCTTTTTGTTCTCCACAGCCTGGCCCAATAGAGGACATGAAGCACTTTTATTGCCTTCTTTGTGCCAAAAGCTTCGCACCTGTGCTTTGATTCCACCTTATGGTAATAAAAGTGCTCATGAAGGTGGAAGAGAAACATTACTAACCTAAAACACCCCAAACGTTTACCTTTGAACAGACTCCATGAGTGGACATTTATTACCAAACAAATAGCTTTATCAACACATGCAATCCATTATGACAATAATAGAAACACCATAAACCTTTTTAGAGGCTTAACAGAGTTTTTCTTCTATCTACTGGAAATTTTAGTTATGAGTTCCATTGTGCCAAGGACAGACCAGTCTTTTACAGACACTTACCCTCTGACAGCATGAATAAGTCTCAGTGATGGATAAGCGGTTCGCACTTTCAATTTATTCTTAAGGATTAATGCATTAACCCACTCCACATGCTTCTCTCCGCCTTTCACCATGAAAGCAGGGATCCAAAGGACACTGTCATTCAGCATGGATAGTCTATGCACAAATTTTTCTCTGTCACTCTCATTCCGAAAGCCTCCAAATGCTCTTTGTACAACTGATGGATTCATGGTAATAAAATCAGATTTAGTTCCCACATCTGCAGCATACTCCACCACAGGGGCTAGATTGCACCTGAAGAGGAAGAAATTAATGGACAAATGAAAATAAATATGAACCATTAACTTAGAAAAGGGTATGCATGAAGGAAAAGCTGAAAATGAACATGTAAGACTGTTTCAAACTAGGTGAGCAAAAAAGTACCAATGGTAATCTGCATGATATTACTTAGTGCTGTATTCAGCCTGGATGTTCCTAACATGTTCTAAAAAGATATTAAGTATAACCAACTCAGTGAAGAAGATACTGTACAGTACATTTTAAATTCATATTACTGTTCAAACAGAATCTGCCAATACGCAGACAAGTGCTTAACAGTAACAATATGTCCCTTACAGCTATTGTTATTTTCACTAGTGTGCATTTGTATAATTTATCTTGATAAAATTCCTTGGGAACAGCTCAAGCTCTTAAAGGTTGTCATGCCAATCAAGTAAGATTCATGTATTTTTGTTATCCATTATGTAATTTGTACAATACAGTATTTCATACCAATCACAGACAACTATCAGAAAAATCAAACTGGTTTGGGTTTGTTTAGTTGTCAGTAAAGCTGGTTGAAAAATTCTGTCAATCATGATCTGAATGGAATTTTTCATCTAAATTTCAAATTTTGACCAAGAGTGACTTTTTTGTGTGAAAATTATGACCCATTTTTAGACCAGCTGCAGTTGCTTTCTCCCCCTTGCTTTCTCCAATCTTGAGCTTGTTCAGGCTTCTCCACCAACATGCAATTTTTAATAATCACCAACTAAGCAAAAAGAGACCAGTCTCTTAAAAGTTTTACTGTAGCATGTTGGCCATTAAGCTCATCATTAGTAACACATCCACACATGATTCACCTGATAATTTTTAAAATCTGTTCTAGAACAAATTGCATTTAAAACTTTTAATATACAAATTATATCTCCAGAAGAATATGAGAATCTATTTAATGCATATACACGCACAGGACAAACAAGTATCACCACAGGTGATGAGTTTTTCTTACTTGTTTCTTTGTTACTGCAGTTGTTGCTTTGCAACAAAATCTTCCTACTCTTCCACTGAGTAATCTTCTTGTTTGTGACAAAAATGGGATATAATTTTTGCAAAAATTGTCAGAAAAATTTATGTAGTGACTATTTTATGGTGCTCATCAGTATCATAAATGTGCCCTGGAAAACACTGAAATTTATCCTCACAATGCTCCTTTACCCCAGTCTATTGCTTTAACCACAAGAGTAGCCTACTTCTCAATAATTCTCAAATAGTGTAAGTTTAAATGAAGAAAGTTAAGTGTGACGTAGGAGTTGAAGTGGAAAAACATATTGAGTCCAATTCATATCTGTGGTGTACCTCAAATGAAGTAACTAGAGTTTGTACCGGTGCTAGAACAATGGCTAATTCTGAATGTGGCCCTTGGCATTACTATAATATAATAGTTATTATAATAGAGGCTAATTCATTTCATAAGACACAAGATTTGCAATGCAAATTCTATTACCAATATATACAATTACTACAATCACATGGATGTGAAGGATATGGTGCTGACATTTTTTTATGTAAAACTGCACTGAAATAAATTTGGCCAGTATGTCTTTAAGACAAACTTCTTCTGATCTGGCAATTACAGTACTGTTTGAGTAGCATCATCTCTCTTCAATTCCAAAGGTTTTGTGCCGTTAGAAAATAGCGCCTAAATGTAATTTCCACATAAACCTGAAAAATAATTATAAGGGCTAATATCTTGTGAGTTATCACCAATTCACGAGAAACATTCCTAATGCAAAAGGCTATTGTTTTATAATGGTGCACTTTCTTGGCCTAATGTATGTGGCAGTACATGTTTTATAATAGGCAGCATCTCAAGATTTTTCAACCCTGGGTTAGAAAAGCTAATAAGCCAGCCCAAACTCACTCCTTGGTAATGCACAAGTCCCTGCATTGCTATTAAACACTTTAATCAAATTTTTCAAACCTTGGTGGCTCATTATATGGATAGAGGAATTTAAATAGGTGGTTTTATTGTTAGACATGTTGTGCATCTTCAATATTGGTGCTTGGTCCTCTGAGAATCTAGTTATTTTAGGTGGATAATTATGAATTTAAGAGAATCATTTTAGAAACTCAGTTTGAAAAACTTTTGTGACTAAAAGTATGACAATGCACTGTGAAACTGATTTCATGGGAATACCTCAATGTTGCTATGCTAGTGTAGTGCCTACACTACTATTATTTTAGTAGAGTACCAATGTAACACTAGCTGTTACAGCAATATACAATTGTGTTTGGGGAATGAACAATACTACCTTGGGACCATCAGATTGCTTTATAATAGTATTATCAGACTTTGCTAACTTCCTACCTATTTAACAGATTTTTTTTCCCCAAAAATGTGGCACTCAGAACAGAAGATAGCAGTACTTAATGTTTTCTCAATAGCTTAATAGCTTACAGCTCAGTCTAGATTCAACCAATGCAAAATCTTGCAAAATTTGTAAATTAAAAATATCACACTTCACAAAGCAGCTTCTGGTACAATTGTTTCTGCCATTCTAAGTGATCCATCTAAGACTATGTTCACAACAGCCATCAACTATATTTTTGACACCACGCTGCCACTACTAATCAACTTATATTTCCAAAGGATTCTTGGAAATCTGATATTAAAATGCTTTTCAGAATCTATTTTTTAAATACTTTGGACACATGCACATACTACAATAATGTGTAGTCAGAGAGAGAGAGAGAGAGAGAGAGAGAGAGAGAGAGAGAGAGCGCACACTACAGTAAGATATCTGTAGCTGCCTTACTGAAGGTTTCAGAGTAGCATACTTAAAAATAGGTACTTTTCTGTAAAATTGGATGTGAATGATTTCCATAGAGATATTCAGCACTTGCATGCATTATGCTTTGGTTTCTGAAAAAATTATTAGCATTTTAGAGACTTAGTTGTTACATTATCCGCAAAATATTCCTCTTTCTTCCTGCAACTGGGATTTTTCATGGAATTCAAAACTGCATTTTCTGAATGATAACTACCTATGTCTAAAGGCATTTATATCTGGCATTAGGTTTCACATATATTCTGCAGTTCATTATATCTTTTTCTAGATCATAGACTAGTTACATTGCACATTTCTACTTTTCCACTCTCAAGCATCCACAGTCAGGTCATTTTTTATTCTTTTTGGAAGGCTCAGAGTCTAAAGCTTTTAGTTGTAGTTTCCACTTAGGACTTCATGTTTTCAGATACTCATACATGAAACCAGTCACTGCCCTTGCACACAGCTCTAAGTACATGTAGATAACTTCCTATATCTATTTTCAAATTCTTTTAGTCTCTAATCTTTGTGATTATCATGCTTGCAATACTGTACTTAATCAGACTGGTTTTTAGTTGATGTCAATTGTTTTCTTCTGTTTATTCTGCAGACCTGTTTCAGGACAGCATCCTGATTCAGGAAAGCAGTAAACATGTTTAATTTTGAGCATGGACTCAAGTCTTACAGAAATCAATGGACTTAAGCACATGCTTAAAGAAAAACACAGGTTTAATGCATACCAGAAAATAAATATATGGAAGAATATAACTTTTTAGATAATGCATATTGCTTTCCTGAACCTCAGATCAATGGCAGGGGGGAAAGGAATTGGATCTGAATTAGAATATGTAATATTTTAATCACATATTCAATTTTTAACCATATTTCAAACTACAACAGCTTTTCATCCAACTAATTCATTTCCATCATGCTATCAGTTTAATTCACTAAAAAGATTTGCATCTTACTCCACTTATTGTTTATTTAACCATAATGTATTGGACCCAACCCCATTGCAGGGTATTGCTGTGATACACCAGACTTCTTTATAGGTCTGGGAGCATATTCTGTGCAACATGAGCTCAGAGACCAGCACTGAAAGTGCTCCACTCACTAGCATGAATAGGTTTTAGCCCTCAGTGAGTCCCTATTAGCACTCGTGTAGTCTGAAGAAGTAACTGAAAATTACTTTGAGGACTGCCAGAAATAAAGGGAAAGGAATAATCTAGGCACAATTACTTTATATAGTTACCACACACACACACACACACACACTAAAAGAGTCATCCAACCATTCCTAACAGTCCTTGGGGCAGTCTAAGAGAGGGGTATAATAAAGAGTAACCATGTCTTGTTGGGACCTCTTCAAACACAATCCTCCCAACCATGTGTAATGTAGTCCCATGTCAAATACTTTCAGGCCATCATCCTGTATCTTGCTACTGCTGCTTGTGTGGCTCTCAACAGCCCACAGGCAAGATGTTGCTTCCTTGCCTAGCTCTCAGGCCGCCTGCTACCCAGCCTTTACCTCAAAGCCCTCAACTGCTGACTCTGGCCTACTGCCCCTGCTCTCACACAGGCACAGCCTCTGCTGCCCTCCTAAGCCTGTTCCCCTACACTCTCAAAATAGTGTGACCAGATAGCAAGTGTGAAAAATCAGGTCAAAGGGTGGAGGGTAAGGCCCTTATACAAGACAAAGCCATGATTATCAGGACTGTTCCTATAAAATCAGGACATCTGGTCACCCTACCCCAGGAACTCTTTTCCTTTTCAGCACTGGAGGGATTATAGAAACATAGAAATGTAGGGCTGGATGGGACCTCCAAGGGTCAACTTGTGCACTTCCCACACTGAGGCAGGATTAAGTTTACCTAGACCATCCCTGACAGATGTTTGCATGGAGATTTCTACTGGCTGGCGTTGAACCGCATTACATGTGTTCCATTCGCTAGATCCTTTCACTCTAGCTCAGCCAGTGAAGAAGGTGAATACCCAGTAATAAGCCAGCTGATTCATTACAATATTTTCCAGTACTGAACATTATATGACAAGCTTCAAATTAAAACTTAATTTCTCCTGTTCAAAAAAAGGCTATTGCAGAAGTGTTCCTGCTACCACTCAGCCAGATTGAATAAGGGAGAATAAATACTACAGCGATGTTTACTGGGCTATTTCCTGCCCACCTACCCCAATATTGTTTTCTTCTTACTCCACTACTGTTTAAAATCCCACTCTCAAATGCAATTCTCTCCCAGATCTCAGCAACTCCCTTTAAGCTTCACAGCACATGGCCATCTTAACAAAACCATTATCACCACTACTTAAGTCAACCTGCAAGAAAGCAAGCCTAACTCATCAATGCCAAGGAGGACAGACTTGAATATAAGAAATCCCTCAAGTCACGTACTGAAGTTAGGAACATGAAAACAGGACAGAAATATCACTTACATCTTACACTGAAGACAGACTTCAGTAAGCAGGTGAGTGACTCTACATATGAGTATTGACAAAGCTTCATCACATCCTGTGGAAATTTGCAAGGCTACAGCACAATTT
This sequence comes from Sternotherus odoratus, assembly GCA_032164245.1. Lineage (NCBI taxonomy): Eukaryota > Metazoa > Chordata > Testudines > Kinosternidae > Sternotherus > Sternotherus odoratus. The sequence goes on along the minus strand of JAVMKO010000007.1, from coordinate 55,778,502 downwards.
TCACAAATTCCTTACTCCAGCTTATTTTTAAAGGGACTGCAATGTAAACAGGGATTGCCCTGGTAACAAGAATGTTACAAAAAAAGAGGTTGGTTTATTTAGTTCTTTGTTTTTTATCCATTAAATTTCACATTGGGAAATGGTTCTGGTCTTTAAGATTGAAAGAATAAATATTTTTATATGGAAAAAAAAACAACTTAGGTTTAGCTCCTTGTTTTCTCCTTGCACTGACTAAAGAATTCAATTCTGTTAATTCCCTTTGTTCCTCAATTTTTAGAAAGGTCTGATGGTGCAGAAAGTTTAACTATCATGGGTCTTTATCTGGGGGGAAAAGTAAACAGGTGGGGAAGGGTCATAATACATTTTATATATATAAAAAAGTAGAGCGAATAATAAGGATTCAAGAACCTAGTAAAGAGCAAGAAGATAGTTAAGGTAAGCAGTAAGCTTCGATTCAAGTCAAACTAAACCATACAATACATATTTGTGACAAACATGGTGGACATAATATATGAAGATATTAAAAAACAGTTCCACACAGAGTCTCAATTAGATAGCAAAAATGTGGTTTGGATAAAAGTACTCATGTAAAATACGCAAAAAATAGAAGGATGGATATAGACATGGGTGGAGGAGAGTAATTATTAATTAATGGCAATGTGTAACAGTGTTGTATCTTGAAGCATTCAAGAAGGATCAGTGATAATACTAAGTATTCATTGTTATGTAGTATCTTCATAGGTGACCTAGAGCAGTAGTTCTCAACCAGGGGTATGTGTGTCCCTGGAGGTACACACACACACACACACACACACACACACACACACACACACACACACACACACACACACACACACACACAGGTCTTCCAGGGGGTACATCAACTCATCTAGCTATTTGCGTAGTTTTACAACAGGCTACATATAAAGCACTAGCAAAGTCAGTACAAACTAAAGTTTCATATGGACAATGACTTGTTTATACTGCTCTATATATGAATAAGAATCAGAGAGGTAGCCATGTTAGTCTCGCATAGCAGAGGTAACAAAGAGTCCTGTGGCACCTTAAAGACTAAGTAAAGTATTGAAGCATAAGCTTTCGTGGGCTAATACCCACTTCGTCGGATGCAAGCACTGCATTGCATCCGACGAAGTGGGCATTAGCCCACGAAAGTTTATGCTTCAATACTTTACTTAGTCTTTAAGGTGCCACAGGACTCCTTATTATATTAATGTTTCTCAATCTGGGTGTGGCAACCCCTAGGAGTGGGGAGTATCACAGGATGGGTTTGGTGGGGGTCGCAAGTGCAGGACTGTCATTAGGTGGTGGCAAACAAGTGCCTCTTGAAGCTAAAATATATACTGAAATCCAGCACACACCACCTGTGGCTCAAGCCAAACGCAGACCCCACCACCCAGGGCTGAAATCAGACTCCTGAAAGGGGTACAGTAGTCTGGAAAGGTTGACTTAGAGGAAGGAGTAGAGTGATCAGATTTGCTGATAAAATGAACAAGTAAATAGCACAATGAACAATGAAATTAACAAGTAATTTCAGTAATCTGCAAAAAAAAAAAAAAAAATTAGAGTAACAGACAGAAATTAAGATTAAAGTATTTTTTCTCCCCAAGTGAATCAACTAATAATTTATCTATTAAATCTTTTTAAGTATAATAGGAAACAAGACTCTATTGGGGTCATGAAAGAATAAATTGAACATGAGCATGCAATGTGATGCTGTCACCACAAAAGAAAACAAATTACCAAAATACACTGGGTGTCATTTGGGAACCCATATAATGAACCACATCCTGAGATGTACAGAGTACAGGTTACGTGCATGCACACAAAGTGGTTAAACCCTCGATTCTCCTGCAGCACTGTCCAGGAACAGCCTCCCCATACCATGTCAGAGCAGCTTGAGGACTGCTCGTAGTAACTTTAAGCTCTGGTGGCCAAAGGAGTTAAAAATGCTGCCGAATACAGTAACTCCTCATTTAAAGTCGTCCAGGTTAACATTGTTTCATTGTTACATTGCTACTCAATTAGGGAACATGCTCCTTTAAAGTTGTGTAATGCTCTCTTCTACTGTCCTCAGCTGCCCAGCAGACTATCAATTCCCAGCAGTTCAATTGAGGGTAGTTCATATGTTCCTTCCCCCACTGCAGTGTCCAGCTCCTGTCCTCTGCCTTGGAGCTGTTCCCTGAGACTCCTGCTTGCTGGGGGGGCAGGGAGCGGAATAAGAGGTGGGCTAATGTCAGGGTGTCTTCCCCCCCCCCCACTCTTGCACCCACTTACCCCATCTTCCATAGAGCAGGGGGGACACAGGAAAGAGAGAGCTGCTGTCTTGCTGATCTAATTAGCAGTGTACTTCTGACCCCACTCTTGATACTTAAAGGAGAATGCACATCTCTATCTCTATCTCTCAGGGTGTGCGTCCTCTGCCCTCCCTCCTTTCCTGTTGCATTGTAGAGTGTGAGCTTTAGACGTGTGAGATGTAGAGGCTGACAGCTCGTGCCCCCCCATGCAATAATCTCAGGACCCCCTTAGGGGTCCTGAACCTGTTGGAGAACCCCTGATTTAGCAGTAAGGCATTCCATGGGAAATATCCCTGCCTCTGACTCCTCCATCTCAACCAGGCTTCACAATCATCATCACAATAGGTAAAATCTGAGTAAGGACCTCAGGATTTCGCCTTATACATTTTAAGTCTGTTGATCCATTGCCTAATCTGTGTAATTTGTAGACTACAGGCTTGTTGGTTGAAACAGAAGTGTTTGGCAACTGCTGCTGGCATCAAGCAGAATCTGCACAGAGCACTGCTGTGAAAGTGTTTCCTCTTTCAGCAAACCATTCCTTGTGGACCAAAGGATAATATGCCCACCATATGTAATGGTATTAACTAGAGGTGTACTCTGGAAGCCAAAATATTAAGATTAATCTGTTGTTGGAAAATTGATATGTATTCATGTCACCTAAACTCTACACGTGGGCCTAAACTGGCACCAAGAACCCCCAAAACCTTCCCCCTCAGCCTGCAAACTTTGGTAATACAGATAAAAGTCCTGATCTCTGAAATGGACCAAAACTGGAATGCTGAATCCAGATGCCCCTGAACTTTTAGAATGTATCTAAATCTGGAACTGAACTTCAAGGCTCAAGTGCACTGCAACAAAACAAAAATCCAAAGCAAGGATAGCACAGGACCTACCAGAGAGAATAATACCTGCTCATCTGTCTATTTACAGAAAGCACATCACTATGATGTCTGCATACTTAACAGAAAACAGCTTCACTGCCTTGCATTTGGATTACACATAGCATGAAGGAAAAAAAGGAGAGAACATAAGAACGGCCATATTGAATCAGACCAATGGTTCATCTAGCCTGATATCCTATTTTCCAAACATGGCCAATGCCAGGTGCTTCAGAAGGAATGAACGGAACAGGCAATCGTCAAATGATCACTCCGTTGTCCACTCCCAGTTCCTAACAGTCAGTGGTTAAGGACACCCAGAGCATTGAGGTATATCCCTGACCATTTTGTCTAATGGCCATTCATGGACTTATCCTCCATAAACTCATTGAATTATTTTTTGAACTCCGTTATAGTTTTGGCTCTTGGCAGTGAGTTCCACAACTTGACTGCATTGTGTGAAAAACTATTTTTGTGTTGTTTTAACCTGCTGCCTATTAATTTGATTGGGTGACCCCTGGTTATGTGAAGGAATGAATAACATTCCCTTATTCATCTTCTCCATACCATCCATGATTTTATAGACCTCAATGACCTCTACCCTTTAGTTGTCTCTTTTCTAAGCTGAAAAGCCCCAGTCTTTTTTATCTCACCTCATACAGAAGCTGTTTCAAACCCTTAATCTTTTTTTTTTTTTTGCCCTTCTCTGTACCTTTTAAAATTCTAATATATCTTTCTTGAGATGGGATGACCAGAACTTCAGGCAGTATTCAAGGTGTGGGTGTACCATGGACTTATATAGTGACATTATGATATTATCTATCCTTTTCCTAATGGTTCCTAATATTGTTAGCTTTTTCAACTGCCATTGCACATTGAGCAGATGTTTTCAGAAAACTATCCACAATGATGCCAAGATCCCTTTCTTGAGTGGTAACAGCTAATTTAGAGCCCATAATTTTGTATGTATAGGTGGGATTATGTTTTCCAGTGTGCAATATTTTGCATTTGTCAACAACTGGATTTCCGTTGCCATTTTGTGGCCCAGTTACCCAGTTCTGTGAGATCCCTTTGTAACTGTTTGAAGTTTGCTTTGGACTAGTTTTGTATTGTCTGCAATTTTTGCCATCTCACTGGTTAGGCCTTTTTCCAGACCATTTATTACCATGTTGACCAATTGCTCGGTGACATCACTGTTTACTTCTCTCCACTCTGAAAACTGACTATTTATTCCAACCGTTTTCTGTCCTTTAACCAGTTACTGATCCATGAAAGGACCTTCCCTCTTTTCCCATGACTAAGGCTATGATTCTGTCATGCACATCATGGATTCTGTGACTTTCCGGGAGCTCCATAACTTCTTCTGGGGCCACCCACCAGAAAATCTAACTGGCAGCCAGCCCTGGGACCACAAGAACAACTGACCAGCAATCAGCACTAAGGCTGCCGGGGAAGCAGTCCTCAGCCCTCCAGAGCAGCAGCTGGGGCTAGGTCAGTCCCCCTCAGGTTGGAACAGTTGCAAACCTCAGAAGCATGCTATTTGTCCCTCCTCACCCCCCAAGGTATTTTTAGTAAAAGTCAGGGATAGGACGCGGACTTCCATAATTTTTTGCTTATTGCCCATGACCTGTACGTGACTTTTACTAAAAACACCTGTGACAGAATCATAGCCTTACCCATAACTAATTACTTTGCTTAAGAGCCTTTAGTGTGAGACTTCGTCAATAGTTCAAGCACACTATATGCACTGGATCCCCCTTGTCCACATTTGTTGATCCTTTCAAAGAATTCTAAGAGATTAGTGAGGTGTGATTTCACTTTAAAAAAAGCTTCGTTGACTTTACACCAAAAAATCATGTTCATCTATGTGTCCACTCTGTTCTTCACTACATTTCAATCAACCAATGTGCCTGCTACCCTGTTTCCCCGAAAGTAAGACATCCCCCAAAAATAAGACATACTTCCAGTTTTGCCTCTCGCTGTAATATAATGTAATGTAATTTTGGGAGCAAAAATTAATATAAGACACTGTCTTATTTTCGGGGAAACATGGTACTAAAGTTAGGCTTACTGGCCAGTAATTGCCAGGATGACCTCTGGAGCTTTTTTTAAAAACTGGTGCCACAATGGTTATCCTCCAGTCATCTGGTACAGAAGCGGATTTAAATTATTTAAATCACACTTCGTAATTCTGCAATTTCATATCCAAGTTCCTGCAGAACACCTAGGTGAATACAATCTGGCCCTAGTGACTTATTAATATTTAATTTATTAATTTGTTCCAAAACCTCCTGCACTGCCACCTCAATCTAGGACCGATTTGACACCTAAAAGGAAAGAGTTGGTGTGGGAACTCCCCCCCCCCTTCAGTTAAGACCGATCCAAAGAATTAATTTAGCTTCTCCAGAATGGCCTTATCTTCCTAGACTGCTCCGTTAGCATCTCAATCATCTAAAGGCCCCACCAATTGTTTGGCTGGTTTCCTGTTTCTGATATACTTTTAAAAAATGGCAGTTATTTTTTTGTTAGTTGCTCTTCAAAATTCATTTTTGGCTTGCTTAACGATACAGTGCTTTTACACTTGACTTGCCAGAGTTCATGCTCCTTTCTGTTTTCCTCAGTAGGATTTAACATCTAGTTTTTATAGAACGCCCTTTTGCCTCTTGCCCAGTGTTTCTCAAACTGCACAGAGCACCCTTTGGTGGGTGGGGGGATTCAGGGGAACATTTGGGGAGCTGGGATGGAGTGCTACCCAGCCCTGCTGTGCCCCTAGTATCAGCCCTGCTCCACCCGCTGCTCTGTCCCCAGCCCTAGCTCCACCCCCCTCCAGCCCAGCTCTACCTGCAGCCGAGGCTCCGAGGCTGTGCCAACTGTGCGGTAATGGAAGGGGGTGCATGCAGATTCCATTACTGTGGAAAGAGGTGGGGCACCACTGCTCTAAGTGCTTCTTTTACTTTGTTGTTTTGCCATAATGGCACTTTTTGTCCCTCTTTTTTTTTTATTTGGCATATACAGTAAAACCTCCATTTAACGGACTAATTCGGGCGAGGGGGTGTCCGTTAAATCAAAAAGTCCGTTATTTAATTAAAAAAAAAACTGAGCTGTCGGAGCAGCAGCCCGCCCACCACAGGGGCGGGGCGGCAGCTCCGCAGCCCACCCGCTGCTGGGACCCGGGCGGCAGCCGGGAGCCGGCAGCCAGCCCGCCAGCGGCTGGGACCGGGGCAGCAGCCGGGAGCCGGCAGTCAGCCTGCCAGCGGCTGGGACCGGGGTGGCAGCCAGGAGGGGTTGCGGTCTGATATGGATCAGAAATTTTGTCCGTTGCATCCGAAGTCCGTTAAATCGAGGTTTTACTGTACAGTAAATTTGAGCCTCTATTATGGTGTTTTTAAGTTCCATGCAGCTTGCAGGCATTTACCTTTGGAGACTGTACCTTTCAATTTCCATTTAACTAGCTTCCTCACTTTTGGACAGTTCCCCTTTCTGAAGATTAACACTACTGTGGTGGCTTCTTTGATGTTTTCCCCCTCAAAAGAATGTTAAATTTAATTATAATATGGTTGCTGTTACTGAGTGATTAATCTATATTCAGCTCTCAGACTAGAGCCTGTGAATCTCCCCTTCTGGGTTCAAGGTCCAAGCAGCAGCTATTTATGGTGTCTAGAAACTTTATCTCCACATCCTGGGGTGACATGTACAGAGTTAATATAGAGACAATAGGGGAACTGTAACTGAGTTGTTGTTTTTTTTCTATTTGATAGCCACTCTGATCTCCCTGAGCACTTCACAATCGCCATCCTGGTCAGTGGTATAGTCCTACAGCTATATTCTTATTATTCAAGCATGGAATTTCTATCTAGAGAGATTATATGGTACAGTTTGATTCATTTAAGATTTTTACTATATTTGACTCCGCTTTCTTTCACAGATAGTGCCACTCCCCCACCAGCATGACCTACTCTGTCATTGGTATGTGTGACAAGGTGGCTCCTCAGACTCCCCGGACTCAGGCCCTTTAGCTGTTCTCTTCTGGCTGGGGTTTGGCTCCCAGCTGGCTAGGAAGGGCTAACTCCCTCCTTCCTGCTTCCCTGTCTGCTGGCAGCCTCTCTGACTCTGTCTCTCGCTCTCCTTCACTCCTCTCTGCTTTCACCAACCTCACTCTTCTGATTCCTCCTGCCTCCAAACTCGCTCCTCAACTCCCACACTCTTCTCTGGGGAGGAGTCTTTTTAAAGGGCTCTGCCAGCCTCCTTAACTGGCCTCAGCTGGCCCTGCTTCTGGCAGCCTTGTTCAGCTGGATCCAATTAAACTGCAGTTATCCCTCTCACCACAACCTTCTCTGGCCCTCGCCTGCCCTGGGTTTACCACACATCCCCCCCCCCCTGCTCAACACCATGGGGTTGGGCTACTTGGGTCGCTGAACAGTGGACCCTCGACAGGCCATCCGCATTTCCGTGCAGGCGGCCGGACCTATGTTGCACACGGAAATGAAAGGGTTGCAGCGAGAGGAACCATCTGGTGACTCTTGCATTTTTGTCCTTGTTTTGCTGCATCCACTTCAGCGGGGCATGGTCAGTGACCAGGGTAAACCGTCTCCCGAGCAGATAGTAGCGGAGGCTTTCTACGGCCCACTTTACCGCCAGGCACTCCTTCTCTACTACGGCATATTTCCGTTCCCTGGGCAGTAGCTTCCGACTGAGGAAGAGGACTGGGTGGTCTTCTCCATCCACCATCTGGGAGAGCACCGCTCCTAGCCCCACCTCAGAGGCGTCAGTCTGCAAAAAAAACTCCTTTTCCCAATCCGGGGCTATTAGCACGGGGTCGGTGCAGAGGGCTGTCCTCAGATCCCTAAACGCCTCCTCTGCTGGAGTCGACCATTTCACGATGTCCGGGCCACGGGCTCTCGTCAGGTCCGTTAATGGGCATGCCCTGGCGGCGAAATGGGGAATGAACCGTCGATAGTACCCAACCAACCCCAGGAACGCTCGGACCTGCTTCTTCCGGACTGGTCGTGGCCACTTCTGGATCGCCTCTAACTTGTTAAGCTGGGGTTTTACCAGGCCTCTCCCCACTATATATCCGAGGTATTTGGCTTCTGCTAGCCCAATCGAGCACTTGGCGGGATTTGCAGTCAGGCCAGCCTTCCTCAGGGTGTCTAGCACTGCCTCTACCTTCCCCAAGTGTGTCTCCCAGTCGGGGCTATGGATAATCACGTCGTCCAAGTACGCAGCTGCGTACTTACGATGCGGCCGCAGCAGTTTGTCCATGAGCCGCTGGAAGGTGGCGGGGGCTCCGTGCAACCCAAAGGGGAGGACCGTATACTGGAACAAACCCTCTGGGGTGGCAAAGGCCGTTTTCTCCTTGTCCGCCGGGGCCAGGGGGATTTGCCAGTAACCTTTGGTCAGGTCAAGGGTGGACAGGAACCGTGCTGTTCCGAGCCGGTCAATCAGCTCGTCTATTCGGGGTAACGGATATGCATCGAACTGGGAAACGTCATTTAGCCTCCGGAAGTCGTTGCAGAATCGCACACTGCCATCTGGCTTGGGTACCAAGACCACGGGACTGGACCACTGGCTATGGGACTCTTCTATGACCCCTAATTTTAGCATTTTTCGGACTTCTGCCCCAATCACTTCCCTTCTTGCCTCTGGGATCCGGTAGGGCTTGACATGTACCTTTACCCCGGGCTCCGTGTGGATGTGGTGGTGCACCTCCCTGGTTCGGCCGGGTGCTTCCGAGAATACGTCCGGGTGGCGTCTGATCATGCTGATCACTTCCTCTCTTTGGTTTGGAGTCAGCTCGGGGGATATCCCTATCTGGCTAGGCTGGTTCCCTTCCCGGGGGGTTGCTCCTAGCGCGACCACTTGAGCCTCTCTATCCTGCCATGGCTTCAGTAGGTTCACGTGATAGATCTGCTCTGGTTTCCGGCGTCCAGGCTGTCGGACTTTATAGTCTACGTCCCCCACGGCTTCAATCACCTCATAAGGCCCTTGCCACTGGGCTAACAGTTTACTTTCAGCCGTGGGTACAAGCACCATCACCCGGTCCCCCACCTGGAACTTCCGGCTCAACGCCTGGCGATCGTAGTACCTTCGCTGGGCCTCTTGGGCCTTCTGCATGTGCTCTCGCACAATGGGGGTGACCTGAGCGATCCTCTCTCTCATCCGTAATACGTGATCAATGACATTTCTCCCCGGATTCGGCTGTTCTTCCCAACCCTCTTTGGCTATATCGAGTAACCCCCGAGGGTGGCGTCCATATAACAACTCGAATGGGGAGAATCCCGTTGAGGCCTGCGGTACCTCCCTCACCGCAAACAGTAGGTAGGGGAGCAGGGTGTCCCAATCCTTCCCGTCCCTGCTCACTACCTTCCGGATCATGCTCTTCAATGTCCTATTGAAGCGTTCAACCAGGCCGTCAGTCTGGGGATGGTAAACCGATGTCCTTAGGGCCCGCACTTGGAGCAGGTCGCATAAGTCCTTCATCAGTTTAGACACAAAGGGGGTCCCTTGATCGGTCAGGATCTCTTTGGGTATCCCTACTCGGGAAAAGATCTGCACCAACTCCCGGGCTATGGTCTTTGACATCGTGTTCCGTAGGGGCACGGCTTCCGGGTATCGGGTGGCGTAGTCTAGCACAACCAGTATGTGCTGATGGCCCCGGGCAGACTTCTCGAGGGGGCCTACCAGGTCCATAGCGATCCTCTCGAACGGGACTTCAATGATGGGTAGGGGTACCAGAGGGGCCCGTAAGTGTGGCCGGGGGGCATGCAATTGGCAGTCCGGGCAGGAGGCACAATACCGCCGGACAGCCGCATAAACTCCGGGCCAAAAAAATCTTTTCAGGATCCGGTCGAGGGTTTTATCTACCCCTAGGTGGCCCCCGAAGAGATGGCTGTGGGCTAGGTCCATCACGCCTCTCTGGTGCTTCTGCGGCACCAAGAGTTGCTCTACGGCTTGGTCCGGCCTCTGGTCTACCCTGTATAACAAGTCCCCCTTTATCACATAGTACGGCCCTCGTCCCTTAACTTTTCCTTCCACCGGGACTCCATTTACCTCAACTACTTCCTTTCGGATATTGTGGTAGGCTGGATCATTGGCTTGATCCTGCCCAAAATTTTCCATTGACGGGCCAATTGGCCCCAACTCCAGGGAATCTACCCCCGGCTCCTCCTCAGGGGCAGTCTGGGGGGCACTAGGTCCGGCGTCGGGTTCCCCCAGAGCTCGCCGAGCCCTCGTCCCTCTGGGGCTTACTTGTTCCCCTACCAGCACAACCCTCCGGTACTGGGTCAAAATCTTCGTCCCCAACTCTTTAGCTGCCCTTCTCTCCCTCCGAGACTTCTTGGGTCCCCCAGGCATGGAAAATAGCTCTGGGTCAAATTCCCGGAAGGCCGGGGGCCCACGATCCCTCTGCGCTATCTCCTGGATCTCGGCGCTAACGCCTTCCGCTTCCCTTCCGGGGAGCAGGCTATCGAACCCTGGGAAGTCTCGCCCAATGAGGACTGGATAAGGGAGCTTCGGGACTACTCCGACCATTACCTTCGTGGGGTTTCCCAGGATGTCTATACTCACGGGGATGGTGGGGTAATAGTTAACATCCCCATGCACACAGGATACTCCTGAGCGCTTGGCCCGGGCGAGTTGGTCCCGCCCGACCAGCTTCCCCGAGACCAGCGTGACCGCACTCCCTGAGTCGACTAACGCGGTGGTGCTAATGCCGTTCATCTTAACGGGCCGGGTGTATCTATGGGGGGCCATCGCGACCCCCACTTGATTTATCAGGTCACATGGACTTTCTATCCCCCCCCAGTCACATTGCATAGGTTCCACCTGGTTTGGGCACTGGGCAGCTATATGCCCCACTTCCCCACATGCATAACAACGTATACCTGCTCGGGCTAGTCCCCTGGTTTTCGGGCTGTTAGGCCTTTCCCCCCGAGTCATGTTCCCCCAGTCCCCAAGCTTCTCCATGTTCTCAGGCTGATCCTCAGCCTCTTTTCCTCCTTCCATATATCGGCTTGGAGTCACGGTAATCCGGGGTTTTGGCCCTGAGACTTGCCTCCTATTCGGGCGCGTTCCTTCCTTGGAAGTCCGAGGCAACTCTTGGGAGGCTAGGTGTCTTTCCACGAGGGATACTAGCTCGTCATAGGAGGAGGGATCGTTCTTACGGACCCACCCCCTTATGTCCGGTGGCAACCCCCGCATATACCTGTCCCGGACTAGGATTTCTACCACTTTCTCGGGGCCGTGAGTCTCGGGCCGCAGCCACTTCCGGGCGAGGTGGATCAAGTCGAACAGCTGGGACCGCGGTGCCTTGTCGGCCTTGTACCTCCATTCGTGGAACCGCTGGGCCCTCAGGGCTGGCGTCACTCCCGCCCTTGCCAGGATCTCGGCCTTTAGCTGGGGATAATCCGCCGCTGCCTCAGTTGCCAAGTCAAAATAAGCCTTCTGGGCCTCCCCACACAGAAAGGGGGCCAGGATACTCGCCCACTGCTCCCGGGGCCAGGCCTCTCGCAGGGCTGTCCTCTCAAATGCAAGAAGGTAGGCCTCGGTATCGTCGTCCACTGTCATTTTCTGTAAGTAGTTGCCCGCCCTCAGTGGCCGGGGGTCGGGGCCCCCACGGGCCATGGTGCCCAGGACTTTTATCTGTTTTGCTAGCTCTTGCAGTGTAGCTCGGTCCTGGGCTGCCTGGGACATCAGCAACTGGTTAGTCTCTTGCTGCACTCGCACTGCTTCTTGTTGGGCCGCAGTGGCCTGAACCAGTGCCTTCACCACCTCCTCCATTTTAATTTTTTTTTTTTTTTTTTTTTTTTTTTTGAGGGGGCCTTTGCCTTGCCCGAGAGGACTGGCCACCGAGTCTACTCACTGCATCCCACCTCTGACACCACGTGTGACAAGGTGGCTCCTCAGACTCCCCGGACTCAGGCCCTTTAGCTGTTCTCTTCTGGCTGGGGTTTGGCTCCCAGCTGGCTAGGAAGGGCTAACTCCCTCCTTCCTGCTTCCCTGTCTGCTGGCAGCCTCTCTGACTCTGTCTCTCGCTCTCCTTCACTCCTCTCTGCTTTCACCAACCTCACTCTTCTGATTCCTCCTGCCTCCAAACTCGCTCCTCAACTCCCACACTCTTCTCTGGGGAGGAGTCTTTTTAAAGGGCTCTGCCAGCCTCCTTAACTGGCCTCAGCTGGCCCTGCTTCTGGCAGCCTTGTTCAGCTGGATCCAATTAAACTGCAGTTATCCCTCTCACCACAACCTTCTCTGGCCCTCGCCTGCCCTGGGTTTACCACATATGTATTTTGTAATCGGGTATTACTATGTCCCACTGGTTATCATCATTCCACCAAGTTTCTGTAATGCCAGTTTCATCATCATCATCTTACTTCTAGCTTTTGTACACAAGCACTTATCAAATGGGTCACTTTTAGCTGTCTGCCATTATGTGATGTAACTGAAGGGGACTCTTTCATTTGACTGTTTCTCCTCAGTCCCTACCTGAACTTTATCAGTGTCCATCCTCACCTCTTTATGAGGATACAGAGACGTCCCTTTAATAGATCCTCCCCTAGGGCTCTCTCTATCCAAACGATGTGCTCGCCACACCTGTGGGCTTTCCCCAAGCCCTTAGTTTAACAAGGAATTTGTATTTATTCATAAAAGAACAGAAGAGTGATTTGAAAAGCACATGGTTTGGAGCCCTCAGGAGTGTAGGATGGTCCGGGAACCAGTATGGTTCCTGCCATATACGAGTACACAGACTGCTCCAATTTAAACTCCCACCAGCTACTTCTAAGCTACTCCACAGTCTGGACAGCACACGGTCCCTGAGAGTGATGGTCTCACTGCCTACACAGCCCCTCCTAAGATTTTCTCCCATCTGCTGGGTAAGCACAGTAGCCAGCATCAAACTTCTTATAATAGTCATATGACGTGCCTGTGCTGGGGGAGTTTTCCCAAGGCCCTTTGTGTCAGCACAATGCCAGCTCCTATCTGTCACTGATGTACAGGGGCCAGGTCTGTCCTTTAAGGTCTATCATGTTGATATGATTTGTTAATTATTCCCTATTGTAAGGCTTGTCACAAGAATTCAGAGTTCAAGACAAGATAGATTTCATAAAAAAATAAAAAAGGGTTGCCTGCTTTAAAGTCAGCTGCCAACAAGTTTCCTCTTTCCAGTACCCTTATTTTTAAGTTGTTTACAAAACAGGAATTAAAACTTATGACCACTAATTTCCTTGTTCCTGCAATAACATAGTGAGTGTGATATAGGTTCTTCTCAATTAAGACCACACAGTGAAGTGATAAAGAAGGTTTAAATGGCATTTAATACTTAGAAAAACGGATGACATTATGCACTTTTTTGACAGCAGACCTTGCTGCACCGACACTCATGAGTTACTGAGTAGTTACTGGTGTTTCCAATAGAGCTTTTCTGACATGGTTATAAAAAAAAAAATGCATGTAACTGTTGCTGCATAGTATATGCAAAAAACTATGTAAGTGAAATAAATATCAAGAATAAAATCTTGATCATGGAAAGCCAGAAAACTAAGTTGTAATTTCCACCCTATATTTAACTCCATCTTCTTGAATATATGTAGCTTTACTTACTCTATATAAAAGAGGATTAATCTAGAGGACAGCTCTCACAACACTAACTTTTTAATACAGGTAATTTTAGAGCCTTTATGTCACTCTGTGGAAGAAGAGAGGTTAAATATGATTATTTACACTTCTGGGAGGGTTAAGTGTAACTCTTTTCCCATCATGCAGAAAAAGGATCTTTGTGGTTGTGAATAACAAGAATCAGCATTTTGGATACTCAAAAGGGAGAGTTTTTAATGCTGGTGGAGCTGCACTAACTGAAGAGTTATTTCTTTTAAAAACCACAAAAACCACCAAAAGAAGAAGGGGGCTAGAGGGAAGCAGACTGATTACAGAACTGGTAACATTTGGTTCTTGAGTTCAGATTACAGTTTGTTAGGTTTTTTTAGGATACTTTTATAGAGTAATGGAATTATGGCAATTTTTAAAAGGTGAATTTAGAGTTTTGTAACTTCTGAAGGAAAATATTAATGGATGTTCTCTATTAGAAATGTTTTTGCTAGTGACTAACAAGTGCCTTAACCATTCATGAAAATTTTACCTACTCTTTGGGGGTCTATCCCAGAAAACCATTAAAAAAACCCAGACTGGATATTGTAAGCTCTAGAACTAGCTGTTCCACAAAGCAGTCTGATGTCAAGGAACTGTTTATCTGTTGTATGCCAGTATTATAGCCAGGTTGGTCCCAGGATATTAGAGAGACAAGGTGAGTGAGGTAATATCTAATTGGACCAGCTTCTGATGGTAAGAAAGATAAGCCTCTCTCTCTCTCTCACCAACAAAAGTTGATCCAATAAAAGATATTACCTCACCCACCTTGTATCTCGAATATCCTGTTGTGACATTTGACTAGCCTTCATGTGGGCAGCTGAAATCACCCATCATTATTGTTTTATTGATTCAGACTGCAGTCTTCCATCAAACTGCACATTCAGGCCAAAATTTATGTAACGGGGTGTCTTAAATTAAGCTTCTAAATCCTGAGATCCCTAAACAACCACCCTGATCTTCAAAACTGCTGAGCACCTGACAACATCAACTGAAGTTCATGGCAATATGAGGTGCTCACTGAAGTGATGAAAAGTTTCTAAAGTTGGCTCTCTCTCACCTACTCTGGGGCCTATGGCACAGTGGGCATGCCAAGATAGAGAAAAGGCCTAGCTAGAGAAACCCTGGGCTGGAGCAGAAACTCAAATGGAAACATTCCAGCTGCAGCAAAGTAAGAATAATCTCAGAAATGCTCTAATTCATACAAGGAGCTTCCAGCTGTCCTGAAGACTGGAAACACAGTAGTGGTAGTAAGTCACTTTTGCCTTCCCCACTTCTCAGAGGCACCAAATGAAGAAGAGCAACAGCTGAAGATATTTCTTCTTTTTATGCAACTGTTTGTCTGACCAAAGTAATTGGGAACACAGTAGAAAGAAGATTAATCAGCTGGCAAAGAAGTATTTTCATGTATGGAAGAGAAGCAACAGAAGCATCAGAGGGCCACAGCACTGACACACACCCCCTCGCTGCCCCGGCTCACCCCTTCCATGCGGTCCTGCCCCTACCCCACCTCCTCCTCTGAGCATGCAGCTCCCCATTCCCTCCTGGAAAGTGCTAGGCACCGCGAACAGCTGTTTGGCAAACAAAGCAAGAGCAATATAGGAAGTTCAGAGCTAAACACACAGGGCCCAGCCAGGCAGCAGAGAAGCCTCCGCTTCTGGCCCCTCCCTCCTGCAAACTTCGGGGGGGGGGGGGCGCGAAAGGAAGCTTGGCGAGCCGCGGGGAAGGGCTTCGTGGGCCGCATGTGGCCCCCGGGCCGCATGTTTGAGACCCCTGCTCTAAACACTACTCTTCACATTTACTGCTAACATACTGCAATTAAAGCTATTTTACTACACAACAGAACAATTTGCAGAAAGAGGACAGACAATGGGCTGAAACATTTGTAGAGCATGAAGAGGAAGAGAGTTTTAAAGGTTCTACTGAAATTGTCTATCACACAGTCACATGATACCTTAAAGTGCAGTTCTGCTCTGAAGAGTGAGTTTGTAAAATTGGCAACTTCTCTCAACGGATTCACTGCTGCCTACCCTGTTTCCCCGAAAATAAGACAGTGTCTTATATTAATTTTTGCTCCCAAAGATGCGCTATGTCTTATTTTCAGGGGATGTCATTTTTCCATGAAGAAGAATACAGTACACATTTATTGTTGAACAAAAAAAAAGGAAGTTTACTACCTGTATACGGTACGGTAGTAGTTGAAATCACAAACCAGCATAACCAGACAAACATAACCAGCATAATCAGATAAACCAGCATAACCAGACAAACTAGGGTGACCAGATGACAAGAAAAAAATATCGGGACACATGGGGGGGGAGGGGGAATGGGGGAGGGGGGACTGGAGGGGGGGGAAGTAGAGGGGATGGGGAGGGGAAGTAGAGGCTTCCCCCCCCCCACTGGACCCATGGGGGCAGGGTCTGAGGAAGCAATGGGTCAGGGGTGCAGGGGCCCGGCTCCAGGTGCAGGGGTGCAGCCCCACCGTGGATTGGGGATCCAGGGCCCCAGCTGCTTACCCCCGGGAACTGTTCTGAGCTGGGCCGGGGGGCAGCCAGCAGGTGGGTCAGGGGCTGGTTGGGGGGGGGGGCGGCTGGGCGCTGTCTGTAGCCACCCTCCTCACTGCTCCTAGGCAAGCAGCCCCCTTCCCCCGCCCCTGCAGCATGTGAGGCAGCGGCAGAGAGCTGTCCTGCCGCTGCCCCTGACTCTTGATGAGGGGGGAGGGGGCTGATGAGGGTCCGACTCGGAGCCGGGTTGGGGGAGGCGGCGGCCAGGGGCTCTCTGCCCCTCCCCCTCTGCCGGTGCAGGCTGAAAGCAGTCTCCTTCCCCCTCCTTGCACCACGTGCAGTAGCAGAGGGTGCTGCGGCCCCCCGGAAGGAGCGGTTAGTGAGGTTAGTGCTCCAAGACGGGGGGGGAGAGGGGGGCGCGGGCGGCAGGAGACTGGGGGAGGGGGCCCCGTACGATCTGCCGTACGGGGCCCCAAAATTCCTGTCGCCGGCCCTGCGTGAGTCTGTGAGTCAGCCAGACGCCGTCAGGGCAGAGCGAGCAGCAGGCGGCAGCTTGTCCTGGCGACGGCGCGGGCTCTCTGATTTAAAGAACAGCTCCGGCTGCGCTGCGGCCAATCAGTGAGCTGCGCAGCTGCGCCCGCCTCTACGGTGACTCCTTACGGCAGGGGTCTCCAAACTACGGCCCGCGGGCCAGATGCGGCCCGCGAGGCCCTCTCATCTGGCCCGCGGCAGGGGTCGGGAACCAGCCACGGGGCCGGGACGCGCCGCGTGCTCCGCTGCCGCCGCCGGCCAGGGACGGCTCAGAGCTGGGGCCGGGACGCGCCGCACCGCCACCCAGTTACAGGCGGCGAAACAAGGAGCCACCCACTGCCAGGCGGCGAAACGGTCTGTGGGGAGAGACCGGGTTGAGCGGGTCAGTGGGGGGGGGGGGGGGAAGAGACCGGGTTGAGCGGGTCAGTTGGGGGGGGGGGGGAAGAGACCGGGTTGAGCGGGTCAGTTGGGGGGGGGGGGGGAAGAGACCGGGTTGAGCGGGTCAGTTGGGGGGGTGGGGGGAGGAAGAGACCGGGTTGAGCGGGTCAGTTGGGGGGGGGGGGAAGAGACCGGGTTGAGCGGGTCAGTTGGGGGGGGGGGAAGAGACCGGGTTGAGCGGGTCAGTTGGGGGGGGGGGGAAGAGACCGGGTTGAGCGGGTCAGTTGGGGGGGGGGGAAGAGACCGGGTTGAGCGGGTCAGTTGGGGGGGGGGGAGGTTGGAGGAAAGGAGGTTTTGGGGAGAGAGACCTGGGTGGGTCAGTTGGGGGTTGAGGGAAAGGAGGTTTGGGGGGAAGAGACCTGGCTGGGTGGGTCAGTTGGGGGGGGGTGGAGGAAAGGAGGTTTTGGGGGGAGAGACCTGGCTGGGTGGGTCAGTTGGGGGGGGGTGGAGGAAAGGAGGTTTTGGGGGGAGAGACCTGGCTGGGTGGGTCAGTTGGGGGGTTGATGTGTAGTGTTCATGTGTAGTGTTCATGTGTAGTGAACAGGTGTTCATGTGTAGTGTATCAATGTGTTATTAAATAATAAGAGAATAAAATAATATTAAATAAATAATTAAAAACAACATCCATGTTTTGATTCTTTTTTATTTGGACCTCGAGTGTGTTGTCGGCCCCCGAACTGCTATTTGATAGTTAACGCGGCCCTCGGGCTGAAAAGTTTGGAGACCCCTGCCTTACGGCACCGGTAGCTTCGGGGGGGGGGGGGGAGGGGGGACACCTTATTTTCGGGGGGATGCCTTATTTTCGGGGGGATGCCTTATATTAATGCGGGAGGCAAAACTGGAGGTATGTCTTATTTTTGGGGTACGTCTTATTTTCGGGGAAACACGGTATGTGCTTTCATTGTTGTAATTGCTTATGTTTGCAATGGAAAGAAAGTTTCTACTGCTTTCCTACCGCTTATTCGTACAAAACCAAGACAGTTAAGAGTAACTGACCTGAATTCTATTCCTTCTGGTGAATAATCAATAAAAGTTTATCAGGTTCCAATTACCAAACCTGTGCAAACTTCAGTAAAGGCAAGGGGTATGCAAAGATTTTGCTAAGGGCATGTCTATACGGTAAACTTAAGTCGACATATGTTAGGTCAACTTACAGCTACCGCAGTAATTATTGTGGTGGTTCATGATCACATTGCTCTTCTTTTGTCTGTAGTGTCTCCCCTCACAAGAAGTGCTTTCACCAACTTAACAAGGACAGCATCGGAGGCAGAGAGCCAGAACTCAGCTCTGCACACAGCTCCCAGTCAATAGCCCAGTTCCCTGCCTGGAATGGGGCAGCCACACCGGACTTCTTGGCTCTCCGCTCACTACTGGAAATGGGTTAGCCGACCAGTCTGGCACAGAGTGCCTTGCCAGGTGCAGTTGTGCTCTCAGCAGGCAGCCAAGAGCCTGAGAGGGCAGCCAGGTTCCTGACCAGGAGATCCGCACCCAGAGTCTGGTCAGCTGCTATGCTCCCAGTGAGGAGTAAGGTGACCAGATGTCCCAGTTTTATAGGGACAGTCACTATATTCAGAGCACTCTCCTATATATGCATCTATTAAGCACCATGCCCCAACCTGTCCCAATTTTTCCCATTTTCTATCTAGTCACCATAGTGGGGAACCAGGAGCCCAGGGAGGTGGGGGCAGCCAGGCTCCCAGCTGGGAAACCCGCCCCTGGAGTCTGGTCCGCTGCCATGCACCCAGGGAAGAGTAGGGAGCGGAGAGCCTGGGGGCAGCCCGGGTGGGAGCAGAGAGTTGGGACTCAGGGCAGAGTAGGGTTCCCCAAAGGGTGTGGGGAGCCTGGGTGGCAGCCCGGCTTGGAGCATAGACTGGACAGCAGCCTGACTGGGGAGACAGAAATTGACAAAAATGACAGCCAATAGATGTAAGTAATGCAGTATCTCCAGGGCATTGTATCACCCTAACTACAGCAACATAAGCCCTATGCCTCTCATGGAGTTACTATGTCAGTGTAGCAGGACACTTGCAATGGCAGGAGCAAGGCTGTAGTATGTACACTGACATAATTAAGTCAACATAAACTGCCTGAAAATCAACCTAATGCTATAGTGTAAACCAGCCCTTAGGGAATAATTTAAAGACAATGAACACTGGAAAACTGAGGGCCTAATTTGACTGGCAACATTTTTCTTACTGACAATGATGATGTGCAATCAGGATGGATAAAAATCAATTTTAAAAATATCAGATTTTTTAAATTTAAATTGGATTTTTTTGATAAAAGCTTTTTCCTCGAAAAGTATATCAAATGATATCTTAAAGCTATAATGCATCTTAATTAAAACTCTCTCATCATGGAATAGCTATTATTCTAATTCTATAGTATGAGACAATATGGTTATATAATGTTTAAGAAAAGTTTTGTAAATGAGTTCCAATAGTTCACGGATTATTTTATTGGGTTCCACAGGCTTCTGTATAGATTATTTAAATTAATCTTTCTATCTACCCAATGGGACCCAGTGCTCAGTCTAGACGATACCATCAGAGATGCTTAGTTTTCCAGTTCTCAAACTGTGCATTTGTCAATAAGGCGGCAGAATCTGGTCCTTACTTTGCACTGTCACAATAAACTATCTGCAGCTAAACTGCAAAGGTTTCCTGAATGAAAAATCAGAACCCTTAAGTCCTGTGGAAAAATCAAAACAGTTTTTCTTAAATCCTCAGCATGCTTAAAAGTAAACTGAATTCTCATGTGCGCTCATGAAATCATGAACTGTTAAAGGAAAACTCAGAATCCTGAACTCATTTCTTGGCAGGTACACAAGTGGCTCTTCTTTTTGATACCTGGAAACATTGTAATTATCTTACAGTATATATCTAAAAATATAAAATTGTGTATTTTTAAACAAAGGTCTTAAAACCATCATATAACAAAAAAAAATGCCACTTGTTTGCCCTACTAAAGTTAGCTCTATACTTTTTAGTGGGCGTAACATCACCAGCAGAGTTCATGCTTAACAACTCAGACAGTGGGAGCTGGTACTCCATGACTGAGACACCTTAAACAGAAAAATGGTTAAGGTTAAAATAATTTGCATCCTGAATGCCTGTTTCACCCTCATTATTCGGGGGCATTCAGCACATGTAGTCCTATGGCTATTGTCTAATTCCTTGCAACTTACCTCTAAAGAAAAAAAGGAAAATCATACTATGCAGACAAAGGAAAGGAAAGACAAACGTAAAGGAAACCAAAGAAGAGTGAGTCCTTAGAGCTGCAGAGATCTACTGATTCTTACTGCATGTGTATTTTTTTCCCTGACAGCAGCAGCAATAGAAATATTGTTTAGAACTTCCTCAGAGGACAGACAAGCTTGACATGTTTTAATCTTAGACAGGAGCACCATCCTATATCTGTTTGATTCAACAGCTAGAGAACTGAAGAACAGCAGCAAGTAGAGCCAGGGCATTTCTCAGCAGCCTGCAAGCAATCAGTGTATTATCTTATTTTTTACAGCACTGATTCCTTTCATAGAGTGACAGGTGTTCTTGGAGTTAAGGAACCATACCGAAATGCTACATGCTGTGATTTATCACATCAGTACTATGGATGCAGGGATCAGTGCTCATTTACTTGGATACACTTAACTTTAAAAGGTGACGAGGAAAGAATCTGAAGAGAGAAAACAATTTGCAATCAGTACCTTTTTAAGAGACTAGAGGCCTGATCCTCTTCTCTCAACAAGGTAACTCAACTGGGTCAGGCTTTCTGATGCTTAAGCGGTTGTAGCTTTACTGAACTTGACAGAGCTAAGCCACTTTACTCCCGCAGAAGGTCTGGCCCCTTGACTTTAAAGTTACTCTTGATTTACACTGATGCATGAAGAGAATCAAGTCCTGTGTGTGTAGTTATGCTTTATCTCAAAAATAGCTGCTTAAGATGTGCCCTAATTATGGTAGAAACAGATAGTTGCACTGACAAAGCATACAACTGAATTTGCAAAAAGAAAAAAAAAGTGTGTTTACATGTGTATTTTTAGCGCTCTGTAAAGAGGAGTGATAATTGCATTCTTGCAACTGTATAATTTACTAGCACAATTACCTGTTTGTTCCCATGTGTGCATACACTGCATCTCTGTTAGGTACCTATTTTAAAAATCTGGCTTAATAAACATTCTAAACACAACCTAGTTATTTTCTCCTTTAGCTTGCTGCATGCTCCAAGAGATTATGATGGGTCTGACATCATCAGCATACAGCAGACTGTGATGTCTCACAGATAGGGGGCCAGTTATTAATGACCTTGGATGACTACCTTGGAGATAAGACACTATAAAATTTAAATAAACTACATAGTGAATGTTTCCTTCGACCCTTGATAATGCTTTTAGGGTGTCCAAGTCATATTTCATCAGTTATTAATATTTTCAGGTTACCTTATGTAGTATCCAGTTCCATCATACTGAAATGCAATAATTCTGGATTTACTGTATCACAATCCAAACACTATAATATGTCTGAAGTACCTTCCTTACCTTCAAACTCTGGTCTCATTTTCACTATTACTGCCACTATCAAATTAACAAGACCACTGATATTAGGGGTGATCAAGATACTCCTGTTCTAATCAATCACACACTTTTGCTACATATTTCCTTTCATCAATCTCTTAAGAGGAAAATACAGTATTACCAAAATTAACAGAATAATATTTAGTTTCACCAAAACAATATAAGCATATATCTAAAATTGTTTCCTCATACTACATAAAAATGTTAGTATCCACAGAAGCTTTCTTCATGAGTTTGTATGGTCAATTGCAAGCCAAATAGGCTCTAAAGCTACTTTTTCAGAAAAAGCAAAAACACATTGTGAATAAGATGTGTATATTTTATTTTCAGAGACAACACCACCAAAAGCAAAAGAATCAGCAAAGTCAGATCATGGAGTTCATGCCTGAGCCCTTACAGCAATACAATTGTCCAGCATGAAGGAAGCATAGAGTGCTATTTACTTTTACTAGGTTCCTTTCCTTCTTCTACCGTAGCAAAAAGATATATTCACTCTTCTCCCATAATTCCTAGAGGACTTCCTTACTACATACTTTAAGGAGTGAAACACCTCTGAATGCAGTTTAGCCATACATGTTCTGTGCACTTCTGAAGAGTTAAGGTCTGACCAGTGAATAAAATCTCTGTACCATACACACTCCAAAGTCACACACCCACTTCCTTGCCCCGTGTTCATATCAAGAATTCACTCTTGGCTAATCTAACCATATTCTGGAATACTAGGGATATTAATTATTATGGCTAGTCCCTCTGATGTGATGGGACTGCATTGAAGTGATACCTGTGCCTCCAATCCAAATTGGAAGTTTTGCGTCTTGACAGAGCCGGCTCCAGGCATCAGCGCAGCAAGCACATGCCTGGGGCGGCCAATGACAGGGGGCGGCATTCTGGCCACTGGCAGGGTGGCCCCTCCTGCGGCTTCAGTGGCACGACTGCAGTGGGTCCGCCCGCCGAAGTCACAGGACCGCTGGACCTGCTGCAGGCATGCTGCTGAAGCCTGGAAGGCGGGCCCCCTGCTTGGGACGGCAGAAAAGGAAGAGCCGGCCTTGCTTCCTGAGCTTTATCATTTTCCTTTAAGTTTCAGGCAAATTTCTGTAGATTAAGCCTTTGCAAATGTACTTTATCTTTATTCCATAGAGCTCAAATTCTTTGTTAGTTCAAAATTTATATTAGAGCTCATCCTCTGGTTTCACTACTGGAAAAGACATGTTTTGGGGATAGGCATCAGAGGTCTTACTAGTGATGTGTAACTTGACTTCAACAGGAATTAAACACATGATTAAAGTTAAATATGTGTTTGGGAATTATGCTTAATCCAGGCCTTTTTGAGGGACAAACATTAGTTTGCTTTTACACAGAAGAACTTCCTGCAGGAAGTCTGGTATCTGCATCATTATGCAGCTTGCCAAGTCAAACACATTAAATCTGCAAGAGGGCATAACGTCAACAAAAAAGCTACAGGCTAAGTGCAGTTAGGCAATGGACTGTTTATAATGAACTCTCTTGGCCATAAGCAGGAGGTCTAACTTGGCAGATTCAAAGCGTTCTCAGAACAAGTCGAACACGCATGGAAAGGAAAGGGCAGTCTCTGGCCAGTCACTGGAATAACTCCAAAATAAAATATAGCTCCTATATCTATATATTCAATGTTTGGCTCACATGTTGTAGGATGAAAGGTGGAGTGTGAAGACAGACAGATAGACATAATATATCTTCCGACTCTTGATAATTTTCTTGTCTCTGTCCTCCCAGCTTTCTGCAATATCACTCTCCAAAAAAATAGTCAGGCCCTTCAGTTAGCAAGGTGCAGAAGTATCTGAGGTCTTTAGCAACCCTAAATGACACACAGCATTGTTCATACTAAAGTCCAAAGGATCTGTACCCATTTTTATTAGCATCTTTGGAAAAGTGCTCTTTTCACAGATTAATACAAGTGATCATAAAATGGGATAACTAGCTACAATGAAGAACAATGAAATGTATTTCACATTGTGCAATATACTAATGAGGTTTTCTGAAGTCTTGTTAAAAAGTATGCTATATTTCCCGATTCAAGCCTAAAATCGTGCCTTTGATGAAAATACTACTAATTTATTCCTGCAATTGTTACTACTAGGAAAAAGGGTGATGTATTTCTTTAGGTTGCATTTCAAAGCTAACTAAGGGAGTTAGATGTCCTACCATCACTGAAGGCTTTTGAAAATCCCAGGCTTAACATTATGAAAAGAAAAGAACTATAATTTTTCCTTTCACAGACCCCATCCTTTTCAAGTTTCTTTGACCACCAGCTTTGTACAAGATAGGAAAAAAACACCAACCCCCCCCCACTCCCCAAGAACAGGAGCAGTGATGTGAGCTAACCCTACATAGAAATTACTGTATATGACCACCATTTCACCCTCCTTGTTCCATACCAATGAGGCTTTGCCTAAAAAGCAGAGCCTATCTTTTTTGTCTAAATTTATCTATGTATGTTTATATAATGACAGCTTGTCAAATGGAGCCAGTAACTGCTTTTAATTTGCCATTGATCTGTGAAGTCCTAAGACAAAATTTTGAGGTTGAGCATGTTTAGATGTGTACACTAAAAAAAAAAAAAAAAAAGAATTATACAAAACTTTCTGTACATGCTGTGGTGATATATTTCCAGTGTAATGTGCAGTGAGTGAGATGTGTGGCTTTCAGTTACCTTACCAGAATCCATTTGCATCACAATAAAATTTTGCCTTTCCTCCCACCCACCCCCACCCTGTATATAAAGTAATTCAGACATGTACTGCTAGGCCAGCCTACTGGCCAAGA
Source organism: Sternotherus odoratus (assembly GCA_032164245.1). Classification (NCBI taxonomy): domain Eukaryota; kingdom Metazoa; phylum Chordata; order Testudines; family Kinosternidae; genus Sternotherus; species Sternotherus odoratus. The sequence continues at coordinate 55,753,823 of JAVMKO010000007.1, read as the reverse complement.
GACGGGAAGAGATTTTGGAAAAAGAATTTTTTTCCATTTACAGGACCAACTCTTCTATCAAAGTAATGATTTTATCTGGAATAAAACAAATGAACGAACAGATTCATATTTCTCAATGTTTGTATCTTCTACCTCCAAATGTGCACACCTCTCATTTTCAATTAAATGAATTTGGTTTTTTCAATACCAAAAATGTATTTAAAATTTAGTCATCACACAGTGAAAATATCACTTCCAATAAATTACTCAGTAATTCCAAATAAACCCTGAAATTGATCTCTCAGGTTAAAGCATTTCTACCATTCCCTTCCACCTCCCTCTCCCCCCAAAAAGTGACAGATAGCAGGCTATAATTCTCAGCTGCAGATGAAAGCTCACCTTATTACAAAGTCATGGCTGTCAATCTCCTTTCCACATTCACTGTCCAGGAGGATGCCAGAATTGCCCACAACTGCACATGTTTTAAACCGACGGTTCTTCATTGGTGAAACTTCAGGAAGGAGGCTATGCAAATCCTGAGAAATGTTCAGGGTGCGACGTCTGTCTAGCACATAGTGAATTACATCTCCTGGCTTGAAGCTGCTTTTGACCACTGAGACGTCTCTTTCAGCATCCAAAAATCGAAGAATATTCTTCCTATTTTGAAGGAAACAGGCAGACAGTATTCATTCCTTACAATCAGCTCCTCTTTCAGTCAGATGGCATTAAACATGCAACATAAAAGAGTGTGAGGTTTCAGATTCTTATTCCTATGGCCAGTTCAGGTGCTATAAAGTTATGTTAGGGCTCCATTAGAAACCCTTATGGTCTTGATTACAAAATGTAATATGAGTAATTGCTTATCAAAGAGAGTCTAATCACTAGATGTTAAAGAATTAAGTGACTACGGATTCAAGTTTTAAAAGTTGGAAAATGCATATGCATGGTAACTGGTTTTGAGTAGTATTTTAGAAAATTATCTGGCATGTGGGTTAATGCATTAACAACCGGTAAATAAAAGATATTTACAAGGATTTCAATGTAGCCTTGTGTATCAAAAAAAATCAAGGAATGAACTAGCCTGACTCACAGCCTTGGTTGAGTTGTCAGAGCTGGCAGCTAAATAAAACTTTCTTTTTTAACCTGTAAATTGAGCATGTCTGTCATGGAAATCAGCAGGAGATAAGTCTGGACTCCCCACAGGGTCTTTTGTACAGATGCATTATCATGTTGGAACTGCATTTTTAAAAGATTTTCAGAGTTCCTCTCATCACCATGTCCTTCAGCTTTAAGCACCAAGTTGGTGGTATTATTCAGTGTGCTTGCACATGTATAACATTAGAATTTAGCACTTATCTACACAGAGAAATTGCAGTTTTGTAACTTAAAACAGTTTAATTCAGTTTAAGCCTTGTCTACACAAACTTGCAGTGGTTTCATTAAACAAGTTCAGTTGTATTGGTATAAACCCTAATATAGACACATTTTGGTTTAATATTGGCTTATTTTGGTTAGTTGGGATTTGGTCCTGCCTTGAGCAGGGGTTGGACTAGATGACCTCCTGAGGACCCTTTCAACTCTGATATTCTAGGATTCTAAGATGAACCAAAGTAAGCCACTATTAACCAAGTTAAGAGTACCTATGTGTAGACACTCAAAGATTTAAATCTGGTTTATTTAGCCCCTCTGCAAGCCAAAAAGCCAGGTTTAAACCAATCTAAGACTGTCCACAGCCAAAGTTGTACCATTTTAGCTACATCCTTTTTAAAAGCCTTTTACTGTGCATGTAGACTGGGCCTTAGTAAACTATTTCCTTGATAATGCACAAGTTGGAAAATAATCTGGTCATAGAGCCCAATTGTACAAATACCACCAGCTACAAATTCTGAATCAGCAATGCATTTAAACACATGTTTAAACCCATCTCTATTCAGCTATGTACTTATGTTTGTTAATGGGACTACAGGACATGTCTAAAGTTAAGCAGGTGCTCAATCGGATGGAATGCAAAAGTGGGGTTAGAATTACACTGAGAGGTCGCGACCTGGCAAAGACATTAGCCTAACTCTTACTAAAGCTTATTGGAGACCATTCATTAAGTATATGCCATCTGGAAAGCAGAAGAGGGCTCTTAATTTTAAAACCGGGTATGGAAGAAGATTTAGTTAAAGCAGATTTGTTATTGATTATATCGTGATTTCCCTAAAAAGGTGTTCTCTCTCAGCATTGGCTCTGCAATTCTAACAAGAAAAAAAAACCTGTAAAAGACATTTTTGTCATTCAAGTCAGCAGATAAGACTCTGAATGCACAATAAGCATTTTGCAGAGTGTAAAAATAGCATTTTCTTATAGTCGCTTTAAGGACTCTGCATTGCTAATCCTTAGAACAGAATCAATACTTACCAGGAAAACCATCCTGCTGTTTTAACTTCTGGTACAAGCTATTTAGAAGTACCTACTGGGAAATGAAAGGGGGGGAAATATTCTCCAGAGATGAAGGGACAAAAACGCAACAACATCACGTAGGCCAGTCAGCTATCCCGTGTCACTGCCTCAAGATACAAGAGAATGTCTGATAATGAAACTGGTTACAAAACATTTGCCACACTGGAATTTACCTTAAAAGCCGAAGGGAAAGGGAAACACAATAAGATTCTTTTTTCTAATATCTCACAGATCTTAAACCCAACTAAAATAAAAAGAAACCCTTTAAATTCTATTGTGTATGTATGAAGTAGCATCAGAGCAAGGACATGGGATGATGTAGCATGCAGGAGGGACTGAGAATAATAAAGCAGAATGGGAGATATTCAAACCTTAAATGTCTTAAGCTTTTGGTAAATGATGTAAATGGCAAGGCAAGAGGTTTTTGTTTTGTTTTTTGCAAAGCAAGCTAAAGAATTTATTCAGCCCGTAAGTTTAATAGACTTAAAAGCCCTGTGGGTTTGATATACCTAGTTTTGTGGGCACCTGTAATAGAGATGTAAATGACTAGAAAAAGAATGAATGAAAAACATTTGAGCAGATTGCATTAAAATCCTGGTAAAAATATTCATTACATAGGAATGCAGCCTTCAGAGCTGGGGCTTTTTAAAGGAGATGGTGACTACAGCTAGAAGGAGGTGGCCACAATGGAGAGCCTCAGTAAATAGGTGAAAATGTTAAAAGGACTCTCGGGGACCTGAGTGAAATAAAAATCACAAGGGAAGGGGGATCAAGAGGATTCACTTTCAATACCTGATACATACAGTAGACTCTCGATTATCCAGGATGATAGGAAAAAATTAATCCTGGTTAATAAAATCCCAGATAATCACCATCCATAGGAAATATTGGGGGGGGGGAGGGAGTTGGTTCACCTGCCACCCTGCACCGGGGGGGGGGGGGGGGGAGTGGGGTTTGGTTCACTAGCTGCCCTGCGCCCTGGTGGGATTTTTTTTTGGTTTGTTCTTGGGGCGGCAACAAAGCCAGAGCCAGCCCTGTGAGTTACGCGTATATATATTTTTTGACATCCTAGTTAATCCACATTCTGGTTAACCCAATTTTGGATAATTAAGAGTCTACTGTACTTTCAATATCAATAAGGCACGTGGCTATTATGTACGTGCTGGCAAACATGCAACTACATTTGCACATAAACAGGATTTTCCATGTATTGTTTTAAAAATTAAAAAGAGACACAGTCAAGGCATCTAAGTGGGGAATAACTTTCTATCTCAATCAACATGAAAGACATTAGATAGAAAGAGCCCAGATTTGAACTGTGATGTGTACTCATTAATTTGAATATGGGTAATTCCCAGCCTAAACTCACTAGTTACCTAATTATTTTTAAATGCATGAAGGTCCTGATCCAGCTCCCATTAAAATAAATAAAAGCCTTTCATACATATGTATGGAATAATTTGAATAAGAGTAATTCACAATTTACAGCTTTGTTTACAGGACAAATTTACAAGATAGCTCTGTTGCTGACATGATTAATTGTTGGAGAGTTCGCTCTTGATATGAATTTCTGATTTCAGTTTCTAGCAAAATGGTGGGCATAACTGTGGATTACTTAATAAGCAATATACAATTATTAACAATGACACATTTTATAGCTTCCTGGGAGATATTAAAAGGAGTCTATAGAATAAGCTGGCATTTCTCTCAATGTGTTGTTTATCATTATAAAGCTCGAAATGCAATACTGTACCACAGTACCATAAACAATGGTAGCTTCTCCAATCTCTGCCTGAGAATTACATAGACTGAAGAAGAGATGGGCAGGTAGACTTTTTGAACTTAAAGACTCTGGACTAATTTGTAGCCCCCTAATGATGGTTTAAGAAAATGAACCGATCTCTCAGCAAGATCCAGAGACCAAATCTCCTACTTTCACCTATTCACCAAGCCAGCTAGCACTGGAAGCCCTAGTTTCCAAAAAGGGCCAGGGTTTATATTCCAGTTTTAATAATAAATAATAATAATAATAATAATATTTAATAATATTCTACTATTTCTCTAGCAGAAACAACTCATGAGGCAAACTTGCCAAAAAGCACCATAAATACCTAGGAAGCCAAACCACATTTATACACACAGAAAGAAGAGAGAAAAAACAAGTTTTTCCCCCTGTGTGTATAAATACATCTTACTTTTGTTCCATTCTATGCATCCGATGAAGTGGGCTATAGTCCACGAAAGCTTATGCTGAAATAAACTGGTTAGTCTCTAAGGTGCTACAAGTATTCCTCGCTTTCTTTACGGATACAGACTAACACGGCTGCTATTCTTGAACCTAAAAATATTATTGTTTCACAGGGAATAACTGGGCTTGCCTTCAGCTGCGTATCCAAACAGAAAGTACAGTATAATTCCAGTTATCTGAAAATACTATTTATCCAAATCTACACAGTGCTCCCCGTGTAGTCCTAGGTTAGTTAATAACACTTCCATTTATCCAAATGCCTAGTTATCTGAAAGTTTTGGATATTGCACAACAGGGCTGGCTCCAGGCATAAGCCGAAATAAGCAACTGCTTAGGGTCCTGAGCAGCTCCAGGGAGTCCCTTATTTGCTTTTTTAGTTTGTGTTGGGGGGGGGGACCATTTCTGCTTAGGGCCCCCAATGGGCTAACATTACCTCTGTCCCTGGGCCATTTGGATGAATTTGAGAGTATTTGATTTTTAACAATTTTGAATAAGTGAAAACTGCATATTTTAATTTGATTAACCAATTTTTATTTCTCTGTATTTCTTTTCATGCTCTCACTATGCATAGTGATCACTAAGACTTAACTGACAACAGATAAGCAATTCTAACAATTGCTTTACATGCTGTACATTTTTGAGAATATATACTTAGCAATTGCAATGAGCTTTTTGCATGCCAGAAAAAAAAAAGAAGAGAGATTTATATTTAACTTCTCCAAGGAACTGCTGCTGATTACTTAAAGGCAAATGGTCACTTATAAGAATTTCTGCATGTGTTTTAATTGCCCTTAAAACATCTCTAAAAAGTAGACTCTTCACAAATATCACATGGATCATTTTGACAGTAGCGAAAACTAATTTCTCTAATTAGAATACAAAAATAGCAAACCTTGCTTGTCTTTTACTTGAGCCAACTTTGGGCTTTTTAGTTCTATTTTGGTCCTTGCATGTATTTTTGTATAAACAAAATGTCTAAATATATAAAAGCAACTAGCAAGTCTCACACATTACTAACTGCTCCTTTAGAAAGATGCTACAGAATCATTCAGTACATTTGGTACATGTCATTTGTTGGCTTGCAGCAAAGCCTATAAAGCAAGCACAAGTATATCCAATCCAATTAATTATTATTATTATTATTGTTTTTACTGTGCCCATTTGTGTGCTAGGCACATCACAGAAGGCACATTAAAAAAATAGATCCCTACTCTAAGGAGCTTACTCTCTAATTTGATGGACGTCACAAACGAATGAAGACAAAAAGGCGAGTACAATCATTTTAGTTGTAAGGGAATGTCTTCACTACAGGAGTGGGTCGATTTCCCTTAATTCGATTTTCTAAAGTCTACTTTAGAAAATCGAATCAGTGTCCCTCCACCAGGACAGCAGGTCGACAGTGGTCGACACTGTCTGTCCTTAAACTTTTTGCAGGGGTCGACATAGCCCGCATTGCACTGGGGGTAGGTAGCCCACAGTGCCGGGAGTGCCGGACGCCCCCGCCCGCCCAAGCAGCCCCACGGACCCCCGTGCCCGCCCGAGCAGCCCCGCGAACCCCCCCCCCACTCGCCCAAGCAGCCCCGCGCCAGACCCCCCCCGCCCAAGCAGCCCCGTGAACCCCCCCGCCCGCCCGAGCAGCCCCGCGCCGGACCCCCCCGCCCGAGCAGCCCCGCGAACCCCCCCGCTCGCCCAAGCAGCCCCGCGCCGGACCCCCCCGCCCGCCCGAGCAGCCCCGCGAAACCCCCCCGCTCGCCCCAGCAGCCCCGCAAACCCCCCCGCTCGCCCGAGCAGCCCTGCGCCGGACCCCCCCGCCCGCCCGAGCAGCCCTGCGCCGGACACCCCCCCCCCGCCTGCCCGAGCAGCCCAGCGAACCCCCCCCCCCCGCCCGCCCGAGCAGCCCCGCAAACCCCCCCGCTCGCCCGAGCAGCCCCGCACCGGACCCCCCGGCCCACCTGGGCAGCCCCGCGAACCCCCCCGCTCGCCCAAGCAGCCCCGCGCCGGACCTCCCCCCCCCGCCGGAGGGGGGTGGAGCCGGCGCGGGGTTGCTTGGGCGGGCGGGGGGATTCGCGGAGCTGCTTGGGCGGGCGGGGGGGGGTCCGGCGCGGGGTTGCTTGGGCGGGCGGGGGGGGTCCGGCGCGGGGCTGCTCGGGCGGGCGGGGGGTTCGCGGGGCTGCTCGGGCGAGTGGGGGGGGGGTTCGCGGGGCTGCTCGGGCGAGCGGGGGGGTTCGCAGGGCTGCTCGGAGGTCGGAGGCTTAAAGTCAGATGCCTCGTCACTACATCACAATCGACCTAGAGAGGTCGATTTTAGCGCTACTTCTCTCGTCAGGCAGGAGTTATAAAGTAAATTTTGAGGGCCCTTTAAATAGACTTTAAGGGCATGCATTTGAAGACAGGTACACGTTTATTTCGACTTAACGTCGTTAAAGTCGACGTTAAGTCGTAGTGAAGACATGCCCTAAGTATCGATGCAGGATCATATACAAGAAACAGCTACTGACTTTTCCTGTACTAAAGCTCTGGCTGGGCACTTTACAGGCTTCTATTTTCTTACTTAACAGAAATCTCCATTCATTGCTCCCTGACACAGCACACTAGATACTTGAGTAATTTTCTCCTTTCTTTCGCTCAAAGGATTTAACCCCCAACAGTTTACACAGTATTGGAGTTTAAGAGAGGTAAAGGAAGAAGATCACACACAATGAATGGGACTCTGAAGACCTAGGAGATTGTATCTCAGATGTGCTTGAGTCATCCCTGGACAATAAGCTCATCGACTCTACTACATCCCCCCATTCTGACAACAGTCTTTCCTTCGACACTAGCCCCCAACTACCACCCAGAGAATCCTATTGTCATCCACTATAGCAATGACTCAGGAAAAAATATGAGGAGGGTATCAATTTCCATCAGCAGGTGGAGTGTCCTCGACATGACTGAGCCAGCAGATATTAAGGGAGTCAACCAGACTCCTCCCCCCCAGTTATCTGTTCTGAAACTTACTTGGCTGCAGGCAAAGGTACCATCAATCTGAAAATCACTCTCACCAGATCAGTCACAACTGGGAAGGCAGCAGATTTGCTGCAATCTCCAATTACTAACTAATTATGCATGTTCTTGGGGACTACCATATCAGCCTCTGCTGATTCCCAGGTTAGAGACAGGAGCTAAGGATCCACAAAGACTGTTGATGGATGACAGGAGCTCAGAGATTTGTTGACCTAAATACATCGACTTCAGCTATGCTATCCCCGCAGCTGAAGTTGCGTATCTTGGGTCATTCCCCACCCCGTGTAGACCAGGGCTAAGTGGCTCCTCGCTTTTTGAGCCATAGTAGTAATGAGCATGAGCATCAAGTCGTGGAAGTAGAGGATCCAGTAGAAGCTTTTTGCTGAATATGACTTAGGGCTGCATCTTGCTCTAGCTCTCAATGCAAGGGGGATCAGGACCTCAGAAAACCATGATCAAAACCCCATGGAACAGCTTAGCAGCTACTCACCCTCCCACCTGTGTGGACCTGACCATCTCAAGAATCTAGATTCAAAATCCATAAATAAATAAAGTTAGGACTTTAGTGGATAGTGGAAAGCTGTCATTTACTCAAAGTCAGAAATGGTAATAGAAAGTGCTCAAGAAATGGTACAGAATGAACCATAGACTTTCAGCTGTCTAGCAGTTAGGTCCAGGAACACAATGAAACATGCTATCCTTGTAGAAAGCAAATCCCGGTCAGAAATTTTTCACATTTTTAAATTTTTATTGTGGGTGTCAAGCTGATGTAATACACAGCAGTGGCTGCCATCTATGGGTTTTATAAAATGCCTGTACACTGTACATTAAGGGTTTCACAAATTATTTCTCCATTGCAAAGAACTGACAACTTTTTATACATTATTCAATAGGTGCTAGCTTTTTTTTAATTGTGTGCTTCTCTCTGTTATTTGCTATGGCATACCTCACACCACAAGTACAAACACTTTATTCACACTAACAGTTGCAATAATAGGAGCGTGAATCATCTTCATGATCTACATAGTGCATTTAATGTACTTTGGAAAGCTAACCAAATTACTTTAGCAGTGAAAACACTCTAGGAGTTTGCTAGAGACATTCGGAAATGAGTCCCTATGACTCCAACAGTATAACAAAATATTAAGGGATAGATCCTATTTATTATTGTACATGGGCTGGAAAGGTTGCATAGAGAGCCTGTTGCAGAAGTAGAAGAATAAGATTTCTTCTAAGTGTTTAGAGAGTATCAGAAAGGTGACCAGATATAGCAATGGGCTGTGTTTCCAAAAGGCATGGTCAGCTCTGTAGAAGTTGTTCCCAACCTTCGTCCACCATTGTTGACTAGCGTGTACCCTGGCAGTAAGGACTCCTGGAAAGGAGATGCATCTGCCAGCACCTTTGATCCCCCTTGCATTGAGAACTAGGGCAAGATGCAGCCCTAAGTCATATTCAGCAAAAGCGAGGAGCCACTTAGCCCTCTCTACACTGGGTGGGGAATGACCCAAGATACGCAACTTCAGCTACGGGGATAGCGTAGCTGAAGTCAACATATTTAGGTCAACTTACCTTGAGTCTTCAGGGCGCTGAGTTGACTGCTGCCGCTCTCGCATCGACTCCACCTCTTGTGGCTGTGGAGTATCAGAGTTGACGGGAGAGTGCTTGGGGATTGATTTAGCGCGTCTAGATTAGATGTGATAAATCAACCCCCAAAAGATCGATCACTGTCCACTGATTTGGCGGGTAGTGTAGACCTACCCATATTCCACTACACCACTGTGAAGACTATTTCCTACTTATACTAAGAGAAAGCATGTGCTCTTCTTCATATGTGTTGCTGGGATGACACCACAATCTACATAATTTTAATAAGCAATTGTGTAATTTCTAACACTCCAACAAAGGCCAGGTCTACACTACCACAGTAAACTGATCTAAGCTACACTACTTCAGTTACATGGATGACATAATTGAAGTAAATGTAGCTAGAGCCACTTACTGGGGCATGCACACCGTGCTGTGTCGATAGGAGATACTCCCCTTCCCCAACTTACCTTACACTTCTTGGGGAGGCAAAGTACAGAAATGAATGGGAGAACTCTTCCCCATTGATTTAGCACCCTTTCACCAGACCCGCTAAATCAATGCTGCTGCACTTATTGCAGCAACACCAATTAAGCTCCATAGTGAAAACTTGCCCAAAGTACTTTAAAAAGTTATCTTAGTAACAGGTTATTTTCATTTCTGCTTTATATGCATAGTCTCAAAATGTTTCTACAATTACCCTTTTCCAAAGATTTTTGGTAGTTAACAGATAGTCTGAGAGACCTCTAAAAACAGACTTTGGAGCATTTATTTAACTCTCCTCAATATTTGTTCTCCTTGTGTTAATGTTATATTTTTCTTTCTTGAAACTGGGGAAAATTAACTGTCACCTGTATGACATGCTGTGCTTCCTTCTGTAACCTGTAAGCCAGGGGTCTCAAACTCAAATGACCATGAGGGCCGCATGAGGACTAGTGCACTGGCCCGAGGGCCGCACCACTGACACACACACATACCCTCGCTGCCCCGGCTCTGCCCCCACTCCACCCCTTCCATGAGGACTAGTGCACTGGCCCGAGGGCCGCACCACTGACACACACCCTGCCCTCGCTGCCCCGGCTCCACCCCCACTCCACCCCTTCCAAGAGGTCCCACCCCTGCCCCACCTCCTCCTCTGAGCACGCAGCTCCCCATTCCCTCCTGGAAAGCACTAGGCACCACCAACAGCTGTTTGGCAAACAAAGCAAGAGCAATATAGGAAGTCCAGAGCTAGAAACACGTGCAGCCCAGCCAGGCAGCAGAGAAGCCTCCACTTCTGGCCCCTCCGTCCTGCAAACTGCTATGGGGGGACCGGGGGGAAGGGGGGGGCGCCAGGAAGCTTGGCGGGCCGCAGGGAAGGGCTTGGTGGGCCGCATGTGGCCCCCGGGCCGCATGTTTGAGACCCCTGCTGTAAGCCAAACACTTACTACAATGCTGAAGGTCACACTTACGGTTTGCCCTGCACAACCAGCTAGATTTGTTTTAAATGGTTACATTTTGTAAAGTGATTAAAAGGGGGGAATTATTGGTTTTGTAATTATGTTCTCTCAATTACTTCCATAGCAAATATGCTCAGTTTGCAAGTAAAACAATGATTTTGCTAAATTGCCAGCCCAACAACCTAGGATTTGAAAGTCAAGAAGTGGTTTTTTGAGCTCACTCACCATCTCCACTTCAAATTGTTCTATCAAGTACATCCAAGTAAACCTGAAATAATCCCATTGATATGGGAATTACATTGATTTAGACTAAGTGTAAATTAGAGCAAGATTTAGCTATTAACTAACAACTATGCATAAGTCATATGGGCTCCAGAGTACTAATAGAAGCAAAAAGTAGCTTTTGTCACCCTTATTTGTAAGCGGTATTTTACTCTGCCCATTACCCCCCCAGAATTCAGTGGGTCCACTCACACATTAAGGTACAACTTAGCACTAGCACAGATGGCAAATTTTGGACTAAACTGAGAAAGCACATGTGGGGCTACTTTTGCTCTCAGTCACGCCAACATAAAATTGGAGTAAAGATCACTGGACTTACTCTAAATTTACACTGGTGTAACTGAAAGAAGAATGGATCCAAGTATTTGTAGAAAGTAAAAAGGTCTCACTTTAGAGTTCATTTACTGATCACTGTAGCCTATAAAGCTAGCTTTACCAATCATTTTTTTCAGCAGTAATGCAAGGAACCTTGAAGGCTTGTATCCTTCAAGACACTGGCTTCAGCAATTAGCAGAAGGCTTGATGCCTATGAACTTGGGTGCAGATAAATGACCTAACGGGTCACCCCTAAGTGTTGGGGAATCCACAATAGTGTGTGTTTAAGGGTTAAGTTTGTCCTTAACACCACCAGCCAACCACAGGAACATGAGCTAACACTGGCTTTTGATATTTTAAGATGCCATCTATGGGTTTTATAAAACACAAGAGTGTGATACAAGAGCGTGATACAAGAGTGTCAAGGGCAATGAATTGAGGTATGTGGAAGTAGGAAACGAAAGAGGGTTCAAGTGTAGCTATCTTTATAATGTGGAGACAGAGCAACTGTCAGGCTAAGTTCTAGCCTAACATCACAAGACCTGTAGAAGCAGAGCTTAGGTCAGAAGCAAGTGGAAAACAGCAGAATAGTCAGAGTGACCTAGCCTTGAGATAACGATGTCTTGGAGACAAGTAGCAAGAAAATACTGAAATAGGAGGACGTAATATAAACAAACTGCAGATGTTTTTAATTAATGCACGTCACAAAGGGTATAAATATTTGTGTGATATCGCTTGTACTTTGAAGAAACTGAGGCAGAGATGCTCTGTGTCCTTTCCCTGCAATTGCTTGAAATAAAGCGGTCTCTGACTTGTATCCAACCTGAGAGTGAGGACTCCGTTTTTCCTCCACAAATATGTGATAGTAAGTTGAGATCATTTATACGCTACCCTATAGGAGAAGGGTACCCCAACATTAGTAGAGTGAGGAAATACAAATAAGGAAGAGGAGAGAAATCCCAGCTGAATATACATTAGAGATAGTGGTGTCAGTGTAACATAAAAGTTGTATCCCAGCCTGTGTGCTTGGGAAGGGAGAGATGTAACCCTTGGCAGGTGCCAGGATGGCGGCCACTGGTGATGAGGAAGATGATGGCGATGAGCAAGATAATAGCAAACATTTCAGGTTGTTATGCAAGGGATGGTGCGAGTATATGGATGTTCAGGTGTACATGCTGTATTATCTCTATTTGCCTTGCTGGGTTAGAGTAGTTCATGAATACATTTAGCAAGGTCATAATTACAAATATTTCCTGAAGTATGAATGTTTAACTGTGCACATCAGGGTTCCTAACTAAATAGTAATTTTAATAATACTGGGCCTGATCTTGGGACAAGAACCTGTCAAACCTCGGAGTGATAACCGGGAATTCTTCAGTAATCATTAATATGCGATGTAGCCCAAACTATGAATTGTATGTTTAATTTACAATTTAGAATCACTATTTCCTTAAAAGCAATGAAATCACTGAAATACAAGTCATCACAATTGCTGTCCAGTAATTGTTATAATGGTGAGGCACTGAGGTCATTCACAGCATAAGCTTTCCCAAATCTCAAGAGTCATAAGTATCCCACAGATTCCTTTTACCACAGCTTTGCACATGGTAATTATCATTGAGCTATTAATATCTTCTCTTTGCTTTAGTATTCAAGATATAAAAATCCATGGGTCCAATACAGCAGTCCTTACTAAACCTTTATTTTAGGCAAACTGCTCTTGCATAAATAGGAGTTTTACCTGATTAAGGAGTTCAGGATTTGCTCCTTAAAAAAGAAAATGGATGCCCCACTTTTAAGGACTAGATTGACTTTTTGCTCAATGCCCCAAATATGGGCCAGTACATAGACTGTCCTGCTGCCCCAACGTGGACAGAGGCAATTTGCCACAGTCCTTCACTGGATATAGCATATTCCACCACACCTACTGTCTCAATTCTGGTAGCCAAGGCTCCACACATTCCCTACCCTTTCCAATCCCTGCTTGCCCCTAGCTCTCCCTTCGTTTAACCCCCAGGCTTGAGTCCAAGCCAAAGGTCCAAGAAACCCTGATGCAATCACCTACTGTGAGAGGTTGTGGCTTCCTCTTACTGCACAATAGGACAACCCTAGTGTCAGGCACATTCTGGCCTTAAGTAACTTAACCGAAAAAAGGAAACTGCACACGGGTCAATACAATGACTCTTTTACTCCCTCACAAGGAGCAATCACAGTCATTTAAAGCTCACATCTCATTCATTCTTATACATGAGGATGGAAGTATTACTTCTTTTCAGGGTTTCAGGTCATTCACCGTGCAACATTAAATAGAACTAGCACAGTATTTTGTTAAGCAACAGTCAGTCACCTTTAAACTATAAATCAAGAGTTCTAGATAAGTTTGCTAGACCGAGAGAATTATAGGCTATAGTAATATGAAATTAACTGTGTGTTATTCAAGGCACTCACCTTATCTCCAGTACCAAAGAAGAATTGATTTTCCAGCCTTCTACAGAATGTTGAAAGATTGAAGAGCCACTCTTTTGAATTATTTTATCAGAGCTATTGAGCATTGATCTACTCAAACTCAACTCACCATCTCTGAAATGCAATACGGAAAAGACACCATTAAGGTAAGGTTAGGGATGCTGGGATACTTTTTCTACACATCAAACACTAGTGGGGGAAAAGCAGCAAGAATTTCATTTTATATGTTCAAAAAAATATAAATTCCACCTGGCAAAATGGTATTTTAAGTACAAGGAAATGCTTAACCTGAAAAAAATATATAAACTCTTTAATTACATTGTATTTAAGTTATTTAAAGTAAGTGGCTCGCAAACTTTGTTTTACTGGTGATCCCTTTCACATATGAGTGCAACCCCCCCATATAAATTTAAAAAAAACACTTTTAAATATATTTAACACCATTATAAATGCTGGTGGAAAGCGGGGTTTGGAGTGCAGGTTGACAGCTCCTGACCCCACATGTAATAACCTCGTGACCCCCTGAGGGGTCCAGACCCCCGTTTGGGAATACCCATTTTAAAATCATATACCTCAAATAAAGAGGAAACAAAATGTACTGTAAGGTTTTTATTGTGAATGTGTGCCCAAACTGACCAAGTGTGGGCCAGAACCTGTACTCCTGGTATATCACATACTCCTATCAAGTATTAAGCTATGCACTAAGTTTTGGCTTTCACCACTCCCATCCCCACACCTTTCTCTCTTCCTCCCCCCCCCCCCCCATTTCTCAGTTACCATGCATGTGCTGGGCACCATCAATTCTTCTGACTCCCAGTGATACTACAAGTCCCCCACCTGCAGAGTTTCAAGCTACGGGGGCATATTCTTCCTTGATCTGCTCATGGAATTTCCATACAAGTTCATGCTTGAAACAAAGGGGAGAATATGCCCACAGTAACTTAAACTTGATTTTAGGAACTTTTACATGCACATATGCTTCACAGAGCCATACAGCATCAAAGAATGATCTTATCATAGTTACATATTAAGCAGAGTCAGACCTGGACATTTTTAGGTGGAAAAACCTTCTGCACTAGAGAGGAAGTGGTGACTGATGATCATTAACATGTACAGAGGTACTGTCATTAAAATTCAAAAAGAATAATTGTAATTGTTGAATTGATGTGTCCTGGTCTGAGGGAAGCTCGAGGGCCAAAGAATCACACAAATCTAATACAATACCTGAAAACTTACAAATAAAAATATCAAGAGCAACATTAAGTCTCAATTCTTCTCTCTTGTAGGTAATCCAATTGACTCCAGCACAGAGATACATGAAACAAAATTTGGCCAAGTTCAAAGTTGAGGTTCTTTAATCGAGAGTTCTCAATATGTGGGTCATATTCCAAAATTGGGTCATGGGAATGTATCAAAGGTTGTGTCAAGGCATGATGAAGGAAGATTTGGTCCTGGTGCATGGAATTGCAGTGCTACTCATGGCTGGCCCAGACATTCCTCTGTCATGATGACAAGGGGCCAACTCAGCTGAATTTGAGTGGCACTGCATAATTCCACTCTCAGATATGCATCCCCTGCCAAATGTCCCTCACCCCTCCAATCAGGAACACTGGGCCAAACATGAGCAGTACTGAAACTCCAGGGGTCACAACACAGTCAGCCCCACAGGACTGATGCAGCTGCTATTGTACACATGGTAGTACTTATTACATTCATGTGTATACTATATATTGTAAGGAAGAAATATTAAGTAAACCAGATATTTGCTGTGCTAAAGCTATTTGCTGGGTCATGACAGGCCATCAAGATTTACAAATAGATCCTGATCACCAAAGGGTTGAGAATCACTGCTTTAATCTTTACTGGATAATAATATTTTAGAGTTAGAGTGCATGTCATCCAATAGCATTTCAAATTACTTTACAATATACAGGAATCTCTTTGCCTACTAATGAAACCCAGCTACCTCTGAAATAATAAATAATGAAATTAATACTTGGCTCCAGGATAGAGCTTTTCATCAGTGGATCTCAAAGCAAGTAAATGGAACATGCCAGCTGCTAGAGAGTAAGCTCTTTGGGGCAGGGTCTGTCTTTGTTCCATGTTTATACAGTGCTTAGCTTTGTTGAGGATAGGGGCTCCTAGGCACTACAAAAATTTGGCAGTACACAAACAGTACAAAACAGATTAGTCTATGGTGATGAATCCAATAGAATTTAAACTGCAGTGGGACTTTAGTGAGGCCGGATGTTATTACCAAAACTAAAATTTGGGTAGCATTTCAAACAGTCGTGGTCATTAAAGAGCCAAGAAGCGGCCAAACAGGGTTTCACAACTCATCCAAAAGAGAGAACTACTAGCCACCCTGTGCCTCATTGCTATCATGCTGAGGCATTTATGTAGTACTAATTCACAGGTCAGATGCCATCTACTGAAAACCAACTGAGTAATTTTACAGGTCTGGCACCTTTATGCAAGTTATTCTATTTATTTAAACTTGAAGTGGGTAGGAGAATGTTGCAAAAGTCCACGTGCAACAGTCCCATTAGTGTCAGGAAAGTTATCTGCATATGTTCTATGGGAGAGATCGTCATCAGAATTTATTTAACCATTCCCTTGTGACTCCACGGGCAGTAAAATTTCTTTACAACTGCAGTGAACATATTTGCTGCATATATTTGCTTTGCAACATGATACAGTACATGCATCTAAAGGAAAATTAACAAACTAAATCAAGGAAAGTATACTGTATAACAATACATTGGAGAGGATTCTGGTTTATGCTGAGCTAAGAGTAATCCATTTAGCACTTTCACACAGTGGCATACATGACAGAATTAGCAATTAAGTTCCTTGTACCTACAAAGTACTCTACCATTTGAAATGTGGTTGACTTTAGTCTTGAAGATGTACTTTCAGGTCCTGAAAACATGGTTTTTAAAGTCCCTGTTTTGCATTAATGTTCTACTTCAAATGCAGTAGAATTCTGCTTACTTATCCCTGATATATCAGTAAATACACCGAAGAAAAAGCTGCATTTAGATAAAACTAAGCACGTGTCACAAACACAGAAATTTTCCTTTGCGTAAATAGTCTGGCAAGTGTAACAGTAAATTTGGGCTAAATTTTACCCTCCAGATTTGTGTGGAACTACAACTGATGTTAGTGGGAAATACACCTAAAGACAAAGGGCAATTTGTGACTGTAAGCATCAACCTTGATGCTGACTCTCCTGATTTTGGAGATGTATTAAATTCTCTGGCCATACAATGAACCAAACAATTAATCTTGGGTAAAATATGGGCCAATATGATTTCAGAAAGAAAATCTTTCCCCTCTCCTCTTTTCTGGCCTTCAAACAGACCTCCAACTTCACCAAAATAATCAGAAGCAAGCTTCCCACAAACCAGGACACACCAATTCAAAGCAGCACCAGACCCTTTCATTTTTTGCATCTGTTGTTGTTGGAACACAGATCTTCATTGCTATGATGATCAACATACCAACAAAGTACCTTTCAAGTTCCATAGGTCCCACATACACCTATCATGCACTGCATCAGATGCCACAACAACTATGTGGGTGAAAACAGACAATCCCTTCACTCTCAAATGAACTCACACAGAAAAATAAGACAAGACGACACTATATCATCCATGGGCGAATGCTTTTCATAAAATGATCACTCCATATCTAACCTCTCAGTTCTTAACCCTCAAAGGAAACCTACACATCATCTTCAAAGACACAAATCTAAAAATTTAAATTCATAACTTTGCTAGACACTACAAATCATGGACTGGAAGACACCAGTTTTATGCCTTATAACAGTCAAGGACTACTTTAGAAATGATTTTAAATACTTTTAAGTATATGTGCCCCAAAAGCACATATATTAGGATACATGTTTATAAAAACACATTTATCAGAAGACATATTTCTCTTTAATATGCTAATGAGAAAGAAGGCTAAACTAGTTTCAAATGTCTTTTTGGGTACAACAACAACATTTAACTTCTTTATGCACATACAGCCCTCAATAGAAGTTTGAAGAGAAAATAACCCTAACATACAGCCCCAAAGGAGTGGGGAGAAATTATGGGCACCCGGATCCTGTGTAAATGGGAAAGCAGTTGAGAGTAAAATGTATCTATAATACCTACATTTGCAAAGAAACTATACTAAACCTGAGATTTCAAATATACCAAACTGCAGCAAGACAGAAAAAGTTATAACCCGGTTATGTGTCCCTTTATAAAGGTGACACGTCTTAACAATGTGAAATACAAAGGGGCTTAACTCTGTGCTAGTGGCGGGGAAGCGGGGCCAGGAAGGAGCAATGTGCCTGCCCCCCGAGCTCTGTAATGAGTGGAGTTAATGAAGGAGGAGGAGCCCTGCTATCTGAACTGTGCGTGCTCCTTTCGGGGACCCGGGCGACCTGTCTGCGCTAACAAAGGCTCAGCTCGGCGGTTGAAAGAGCCGGGGAGCGCTTTTCCTGTCGGCTTGCAGCGAAAAGCTCGCAATGCAAAATTTCACGCACGAGGCAACCACAGAGCCAGCCCGGAGCTACTGCTGCTGCAGCTGCTCCAGCCCGCCGGCAGCAACCTTTCTGCCAGCTGAGCCCAGCTGCTTGTCATGGTCCCAGCAACCAGGCATAGTGGGAGCAGGCGAGGCGCGCTCCAGCGGTGCCGTGGCCGCCCCTCCTTCCAGCAGCACAGCTGCTGGGCAGGGACCCTAGTCGGGCTGAAGGGGTAAGCGATGCACCGGCTTCCTCCCAGCACAGCTCCCGGTCAAGCAACTTGGAAACGGGATGCTAGAGACGAGGATGGGGAAGGGTCAATGCACTCGCCTCCCTCCAGCATAGAAAGGAGCTTGGGCGAGCGAGGCAATCGCCTTCACACTAGCACACACTAGCCCGCCAGCGGCTGGACCAAGCCTCTCCGACGCACTGACAGCCTGGCA
Organism: Sternotherus odoratus; assembly: GCA_032164245.1. Taxonomy (NCBI): domain Eukaryota; kingdom Metazoa; phylum Chordata; order Testudines; family Kinosternidae; genus Sternotherus; species Sternotherus odoratus. The sequence goes on along the minus strand of JAVMKO010000007.1, from coordinate 55,735,097 downwards.
GTGAGGAGCAGAAGGACGCCCACCAGCCACCGGCTGGCTCTCCCCGCACACCCCCTCCTTCCCGGCCACGCCAGCCGCACATGGGTAACGGAACCATATTGCAGACATGAATAGAAATACACACACGGAGAGGGCCAGCCCCTCTCTGGGTAATACCTCCACAGCCCCGCCGCGTCCACACATGCCACCCTCATAGGGGACACGCGTGCGGGACAAAAGGTTTGCCACGAGCCCCCGAGGGAGCTCCCTCATTCATGGGGATCTCTCCCCCCACTCCCAATGAGTGACACTGCTTTGCATTTATATTGCGCCTCCAAACCAAAGAGCTCTGGGCGTGTGCGACCATTAATGAATAAAAACCCGCTGTGAGAGCGTCCAACAAAATCGATTTTACGCTTCTGGTAACAAAAAACAATAATAAAATTCCGCCGCGTTATCGCATTTCTGCAGTCCTTGGCTTTCTTTAAAAATAAATGAGAGAGAAAAAATTCTAGTCATCTCTGGTGGACGGAAACAAAGACTTGGCTAAGACACCCGCTTCTTCGCGTTAGTTTCAAGTTTAAAACAAATGGAGTGACCAAAGAGAGAGAAAAAAACCACAAGAGCCCAAGAGGAAGACAGCAAACAGCTTTTAGCCTTTTGTCTTAATCACAGATCGGGAGAAGAAAGAAACAGGCGGTGGTCTGTGCAAGAAAAGGTTTGCAAGAGGAAACGTCTGAAGAGTGAAGGGGATTTTATAGGCTATTCTCGGATCCCGAAGAAACAGCGTACAGGCAATAACAACCATCACCAAAGTTACGGCAACCTGCTACACAAACTTCAAAGCAACAAAGGCAGAAAGAGACAGCTCCTTGTTGTTGCTCACTCACCCAAACAAGGAAACGGAAAATAACTCGCTTTAATTATTATGAAGTGTAACCACCAGAAAGGTGTCCCCAATACCTCAGTAAAAAGCCCTTTTCCATCTCACCGTCTTCGAAAAATGTGTTATTGATTAGATCGCTAACAAACAACAAATCTAACGTGCCACCCGTTTCAAAACTACAGTGATCAACCCTTTCCTGTTTAAAAGTAACCGGCTTCCTTCAGCCTCTTTCTGCACACACACACAGAAACCCAACCCTTTGTGGGGCATGGGGTATTTAACACACCCCAGGTCACACTTTACTTTTTCCTCAAATTTAAGACAAACTCTTAAGGGCACACTTGTCGCGCAATAATGATTGCCTTTGCTTTCATGTTCAAATGACAAATCGACACCTTTATAAACGCAAAGTTGAAACAGACGCTAGAAAATAAAATCGAGGAAATGGGGGGGGGGGAGAGAAAGGAAGAGCCGGAGTCATTTAAATTAAACACGCTGCTTTTCCTTTGTCAAATCCTGACGAGTCAAGGCTTGGCATTTACCCCGCGAGTTGCGTTTCCTGGTGCTCCTCGGTTCTTGCGATTTCTTTTGTCTTATAAAAGATCAGGAGGATACTTATCGTGCAGATAGTCCACCTCTTCCTGACGGAACGCATGTCTCCTCCCAGAGGCCCCCCCTTCTCTTTGTTTGGCAGGGGCGTGCAAAAAAAATACAAAACACAAAGACACTACGCAAATGTGCAAAGAAAAAAGAATAATAATAAAGAAGGAGCGGACAGAGATGGGCAGAAATCCCAGGCGGCGGGGGGGCGGCTGCTGTTCGTCGGCTGGAGGAGTAAGTCCTTCTCCTCTGCCCTGGCACTGCCCTGAGCCCGTGCGCGCCCCGACGCGACGCGCCGCGGTTCTCTGGCTCAGCAGCCACTCGCACGTTTCTTCCCTGTGCACAGAGCAATCGGCTGCAGCAGCCAGCACCAGGCGTCGCTAGCCCCGCCCTTCCCTGGCGGGGAAGTGATGAGCACAGCTAGGCCAATACGTGGCCAGGGGGCGGGAACGAACACCTCCCCAACTTTAAAAGGCCTTTCCCGGCGCCCCCACCTTCTTTGATGCTGCTGCACGCGCTAGAGCTAGGGAGGGAGCTGCAGCATCTCACCGCGTTGAAGGGTCCGCCCGGCAGAAAACTCCTTCTGGATCCTCCCGCTGCCTTTCCTTCTCGTAAACTACAGATGGAGGTGTGAGCCATCAGCGCCAAGGGGACAGCTGCGTATGGTGCATGCACCGCTCGAGTCAGTACGCTTATTAGGGGGAGCTTAATAGATTTATGTTCAGGGGCCTGGACTTGATGATCTGTGAGGTTCCTTTTACAAGCCTATAATCTATATAGAATAATTTATTTTTCCTCCTTTACGGTGTATTACTTCACATTCGATCAATTTAATGTTCTTCATGTGTCACGTTTCCCATTCATCTACAGTGTTTAGGTTTCTTCAAAGTTTCTCAGAGTTGTTTCTGAACAGGCAAACAATTATTTATCTTCCGCATCTTCAAATTATTACATCCCTAGTCACTCCCCTTCTCCAGATCTAGTGTAGAATACTCAAGTATTCCACTGTTAATGTTTAACTGTGATGCAAATTGACTGTTTATTCCTACACCTGATAAACCTTTGTCTCTCATCCCATAACTTGTTAGTTTCATTTATGAGGAATCTTGTCAAAAGCCTTCTCATCTCCCCCCCCCCCAAAGTCTAAAACTACAGCAGAGTTCTTTAACCATTACTCTGACACATTCAAAGACATCAGAGACCAGTGACAATTTTCCTTTGCACAAACCACCTTAGACCCTGTCACATCATAACCTTGCAGATTTTTTTTATTATTTCAACCAATTGACCAAATACAGATGTAAGATGTGTTGGTCTTTAATTCCCTAGGTCACACCTTTTCAAATGAGTAATACTTGTAGCACCTTAGAGACTAACCAGTTTATTTCAGCATAAGCTTTCGTGGACTATAGCCCACTTCATCGGGTGCATAGAATGGAACAGAAGTAAGATGCATTTTTACACACAGAAAGAAGGGGGGGGGGAAGTTGTACATTAGTATAACAATTCTAAGAGGCTGTTAAAGCTGGATGGGCCATTATCAGCAGGAGAAAAAAATACCTTTTGAAATGGATTTCTGTGTCTGCATGAGATAGCAAGTGTTGAAGGTAAATTAACTTAGGAAATGCAATAAATTAGTGTAATGAGAGAACCATTCACAAGTCCTATTTATCCCCTGGTTAATTGTGTCCAATTTGAAAATGTAATTCCAGTTTCTCGTTGGTCTGTTTTGAAGTTTTTCGGTTTCAAAATTGACACCATCAAATCTTTAATGGAATGGCCAGGAAGACTGAAGTGTTCTACTGGTTTTTGAATGTTATGATTCCTGATGTCAGATGTGTCCATTTTTTTCCTCTCTCCATTCTGTGTGTATAAATGCATCTTACTTCTGTTCCATTCTATGCATCCAATGAAGTGGTCTATAGTCCACGAACACTTACGCTGAAATAAACTGGTTAGTCTCTAAGGTGCTACAAGTATTCCTTGCTTTCTTTACGGATACAGACTAACACGACTGCTATTCTTGAACCTTTTAGAATGTTAATTTGCTCTTCTCCAACCCTCAGCTCAGCTTTACAATTTTCATACCTAAGCTCCCTCATGAGAATCTGAAGTGTCCCCCACTCCCTCCATGCAGCAGAACCTTCTCCCACATATTTGCATGTGTGTCTGAAGTCCCTCTTATTGCAGGGTCCTCTAACATTTGCTACATTCTACAATAATCCACAAATTCTAATATTTATTTAGAGAATGGGCCCAGTCCAGCACTCATTGAAGCCAACAGGAATTTGAATCATTTTGTGACATTAATGAGAACTGAATCAAACAGCAAAGAAAATGGGTGTACTACTGCTCTGATAACCCAGACTGAGACTAACAGAAGTAGGAAACCACTTTACCTCTATGAGATGAGATTGTCAAAGGCTACTTAGGACCATGTACATTTTGCCATTAAGAGCAGGCAGTTATATATGAATTAAATACAAAAATCTACATTGACATAATATAAAAGTGGCATAGCTAAGATCACTAGGAAATGTAAAAGCTACAGTTCCTCCTGCCATGTTAGCTATGCTGTAGCTAGGTGATATTTTCTATTTCTACTTAGATGTGTATATAATTTGTACATGTCCAAATGTATACCCTAATGGTATGCAGGATATGTATATATTACAATATATTCATCTTCTCATGAATGTACTCAGGTTTTGAATTAAGTGTTCTGAACTGCCATTCATGATGGCAATATGCAGTCTAATAAAATAGTGGGTCTCAACCGGTGAAGGTCCCCAAACAGGTTTCAGGGGTCTGCCAAGCAGGGCCAGCATTAGATTTTCTGTGGCCAGGGCAGAAAGCTGAAGCCCCACCCCATGGGGCTGAAGCCTGGGGTTCTAAGCCCTGCCACCCATGAGTGAAGCCTGAGAGACTTAACTTCACAGGGCTACCTGTGGTGTGGGACCCTGGCAGTTGCCCTGCTTGCTATGCCTTAATGCAGTCCCTGCCTTTTATATGAGAGAGAGAGAGAGATTTTATATATATCTGTGATGACACAGGTGAGCAGTGGAGTTTTTATAGCATGGGGGGGGGGGGCTCAAAGAAAAAGGTTGAGAACCCCTGTACTATTACACAATAATAGTAGGTTTTATGTTATACAAAACATGGCACCTGGGTCCTGACCCAAGAAGTTTACAACCTTAAAATAAACTGTTCATAGATTCCAAGGCCAGAAGGGACCATTGTAATCATCTAGGCTGGTATATTAGGTTATAAACATTCACAAAATGGTTTCTAGAGCATATGATTTAGTATAACATCAAATGTTACTTAAAGTTGTCAGTGATGGAATCCGCCACAAATGGTGGTAAATTGTTCTGTGACAGGGGTGTAGTTCATATATCCCTGCCATTCCTAGAAGCACAAAGCACCCTGAGACTTTCTTGCTTGTAAATAAGACAGGCCAACATTTACAAATCAGCACATCCACCCTTTTGCCCTGTTTTCCAGTCACCTGTGGACACACACAAGGGGGATGATTTGAGGGGTCTAGTCTTGGTCTCCTCCACAGGTCAGGCTCTCACATACCTTCTGTTCTCTCTCCCCACCTCCATTTCTTTCCCCCTGCTCTTTTTAAAATACAAGCCTGTGATGGGTTAATAGCTCATTGACCCTAGTTTGACCTAATAATTGGAGGCACTCCTGACAAATTGGCCTTCTTTGGGGCAATGTAATTGGTGCTAACAGTGACCAGACAGCTGGTTCAAATGCCATCTCTCAGCCTCCTCACATGTTCCAATGTGAAATTACTCACCATTAAAAATTTGCACCTTATCTCCAGCCTGAATTTGTCTAGCTTCAGCTTCCAGCGTGTTATACTTTCTCTTCTAGACTGAAGAACCCATTAAAATATTTGTTTTCTTCCAGTCCTCTGGAACTTTCCCAGTGCTCAAAGACTTATTGGGGAAAAAAAGTCAACATTAATGGTCCAGGAAGCTTCTGAGCCAGCTCTTTTTCAAAAAAACACTTGGATATAAGTTATCTGGACCTGCTGATCTAAAAATATCTGACATTAGTAGACAATAGTAGTTTAATATCCTCCAGAGATAATAGCAAAATAGAAAGTGTTCCCCCCCCCCAAATACAGAACAGAAACCTCTCTTTAACACTTCAGCCTTTTTTGCATTAACACCATCTAATAATGGCCCAATATCATAGTTAGATTTGTTTAATATTAAACACCCATTGTTCTGAATTCTGCTGGCCATTTTGCTCTTGGCTTTTTGCTTTCCATATCAAATTATTCTACAATCCCTAGTTTCTGATTTATATTCATTACTATCAATGTCCCTTTTCTTTGTTACATCATAGGGTGTTCTCGTTGCATAAGGAAAGCACTTTCAGTCCCCTGATCCCTTTTTGTGGCTGCTATTCCAGGCTAGGGAACCCATCTGTATGTGCTATGCAGAGATTTTTTTGCCACTGGACTAGTTCAATTGTGAACGATTGGCCCCACCTCAACTTGGCCCAGTCCATTATCCAAAGCACCTCTGTGCCAGCCTGTTCATCACCTACCTGCTGGGAGTAAGAGGGGAGACCCTCTACCTGGATGCTCTGCCCATGTTTCTCCTTGTATGGGGTTGTATTCTAGCTCTCATATGTAGTCAAGGAACAAGCAGAGACATATAGTTAATTGAGCCAGGTGGTGCATTTTATTTCTAATGACAGTTTATTACAACACAAAAGGAGTTTACTGTATAAAGAATTTTGAAAATCTTATCTAGTGCTTCCCCAATTCTTTTCATTACCTTTCTTTAATGGGCCATCAACAGTACTTCACAGCACTAACAAGCTATCTAAATTATGCCTTGAAATTATGGCTTGTTTTTTTTTAATAAAAACTGATATTTACATAAAAAGAATTCATATCAAATAGTTTATAATATGAATTAAACCCAAAACATGCTCAGAAAATCCTATTTCATGGCAGCTAACAGTAAGATTTTTCACAGGGGGGTATCAGAGAAGCAAAATTGTGAATACTGCAAATAATCATGCATTTAAGCAGTTCACATTTGTGTGATAATTAGTTCCAACATCAGACTTCATGAGAGGCTGAACTTTGTACTGAATACATTTAGCAACTGGAAATATTTGCATTTGTTAAACCTTTTTAAGCCTCTTTCTATTAAATACATTTCATTCTATGCATCTGTGCCAAAAACCATCTTTTGTGGTCAAATTCTTCTCTCATTTAAACTAATAAATCCACTGCAGTCAAAGTAAAAAAAAAAAAAAAAATTAGTTGTGTGGACTTTATCATAGTTACTTTTTAGACAAGAGCCTCCATAAAAAAGTGGGACGACATGGCTCTGTATTTGTAACTGCATATACAGAGTACTGCAAGAAGGAGTTGGGTGAATGTCTGTTCTGCAGGAGAAACATCTGTGTATATGCTCAACCCCTTAACATTTATTTTTGCACGCCACATTTGCTACTACAAGCCATTCTATTTTTGTTGTGTAACAAATTTTAGATAGTGAATGATTAATCCTTTGACAAGTTTAAGCATTTTTCATGGTTAGATTTCCCCCCCCCCCCTCTCCCCGAGGCATGATTCAATATGCATCATTATCTTTACCTGAAGTTATCAAGGAAAAAGTTAACACTGGCATTGTTTTAAGTTGTTTAACGTACAGGAGACACTAATATGTGGAACAAAACACTGATCTTAACCCCAAATTTTAGTACCTCCCTGTGGTTTTTTTCCCCTTCATTTAACCTTGTCCTTCAACATGTTTGTGCGAGAGGAACTCTTTGATACATAATCTTCTTCTTGTAATAGAAGCATAATCCTGTATTTTTTTAAAATGTACTAGCATTTCAAATAGCAAAACTGCACACTAGCAGTGAAGAGGAATGGCTTTGCTATATGCAGCAGGATTAAAGTAGGTGTAGTAAACTATCATATTTATTCCACCATATAGAACAAGAAGTGTGGGTGGGTCATGTTGATTTTTGGTTTTCAGGGTCATAAAAACATGTATTTCCCCCTCTTTTTTGTGGTTAAGTACAATGACTTACATGTGACAGAACAGCCACAGGATCAACATAGAATTGCAATAAACTTACATGTATTGCCAGATCTTTCTCAGTAATTTCTTGTGTGGTGGAAATCTTCCCCCTCCCCCAGAAGTGCTGTAGTAAATCAAAAAGCTGATGCCAAATTCCAGTTGGTTTTTTCTTGTGTTTCTTTCGCACTGCTGTAGCTAGACCAGTACTGACACCCCCATGCTGCAGGGATGCTGGAAATTTTTTATAGTGGGGGTCCTGAGAGCCCTTGAACCAAACTGCCAATCTTATATAGGGTGGAAACCATCCTGTTCCAGCCATGGCTGCCAGATTGGAAGACTAAGGATAGATAGAAAGGCCTCCCTGTACAGGAGATGGGGGGGAGGGTGGGAACCCCATTCTAGCTCACTAACTTCTCCAGGGTTGATGCAAATAGGCCCCACTGTGGCCGTTCCTCCCTGTGCTCCCAGGCTCGTGTGCATGTATGCTAGGGATTGTGTCAGGGTCAGAGACATCTGTGATCTGTCAGTGATTGAGTTCCCAGGGATCACAGAGGGTGCAATCTGTATCCTGCTGGGGCTGCCTGTTGGGAACACATCCCAGTAAGAGGACACTTGCAGGTCAGGAGCAGCTGGATGTCCTGGCTGGGTTGGGCTGACACAGAAATACTGTTTTTTAGAAGGGGAAGGCATGCAAGGGACCTGAGATCTCTGAAGCCACACTACACATACCAATAGAGTCTGGGAGTCTCTGGACTAGAGCAAGTTTCCCTGATCCAGATGTGTCCTTAGATGACCAGAACTACATTACAAACTCTTGGCAACATAGCTCTGTTAGTCAATGATCACACTTCTGACCAACATATCTGTGCCAGCAAAAGTACCCCTCTTAGACTGAATACTGGTCCAATATAGCATAGCTCATCTCATTCAGTGGGGCAAAGTTGGATTAAGGAGTGGTAAGGAGTTCCTTAGGCCAGGTCTATGCTAGGAGTGCTCAGGGTAAGCTTCTGACTTCCACGTAAACCATGGCATCAGATCTCAGATTTGGTGGGGACCAAGGTTAGTTTGCAGCTATGGGGAGCAATATCACCTAGTTGTCTAACAGCATTATAACAGCCACAAGATCACTCCCAGCCAGTGGCCTTGCAGCAGAGTCAGCAGGCAGCTGGGACACCTGTGAATACAAGTTGATTAATGGGGTCAGCTACTCGCTACTCAGCAGCACCTGCTTCTGGTCACTCTGGGAATTACTCTTTGAACCTGATGCTCTCTTCCTGCAGTTCCATAGCCTGTCATCTCAGTCTGGCCCTTCTGTTGCTTCTCAGGAGTTGCAATGTCTGTCTTTATCCTCTGGCCAACCCACAAGCATCCTCTCCTTCCAGGGTAATATCAATGTCTTTCTCACCTCCTAGGTAGTCCTTAAATCCACTGAGCTGGGCCATTCCCTCACATGGTCCCAGACAGCCTTCAAATTCACTGCCCAGATTGGGCCACACAATAGCCTATCGGTGAAATCAGGCCCACCCTGTACTCTGGATATCTATTCCAGCGGCCAACCTCCAGCAGCAAAGGTCCCGACAATCACAACCCTTCCTGCCACTCTCATGAAGTATTTCCCTGCCTATTCCTGCACAGGTGAACCTCACCTAATTAGGAATTCTCAGCCTAAATATTCCACAGCTTGTATCCCAATAGGTTAATTGGCCCACATGGCCTATGTTGGGACCGGAAGACATTGTGACGGGCAATCACTAGGAAGTGCAGTTGCGCTTCTAAGTCAACTCCAGGAGAGTGCATAATAGTGGTATTATCTAAGAATGACCTTGCTGTTATCTGTGTATTTGGGAACCAGTTCCCAGCTGCATGAGTGTTTACCCCGTCTTTGTGAGAATGAATGTGTGGGAAACCAAATGAGGAAACTAAGGCAGGACTGCGTAACCAACAAGTGCTGAACAGTGTGTAACCAATCAGTTTGTTGCTTGCTATTAATGAGATGAGTATGTATGAGATGCAAATGAGCATGGGTATATCTGTGCTGACACACCTCTTTGGGTTGGGCATCCTCTTTGGGCATTCTGAACACCGCCCAAGCGTGTCAGTCATCTTGTATTGCGGCCGTGCTGGCAGATAAGCCCCCCAGCACGAAATGCCGCTCCCTCCAATAAACTCACCACTTTCCAACTAGCCACCTGTGTGAGGCCTCGTTTCTCCCGGCAACGAGATAAGCCCCCAGCAACAGCCTACATTAACCTCTTTATGGCAAGTGGCTTAGAGGCCAGATATGGCAGACAGTTCTATGAACACAGCTATCAGGTTGCTGCCCAAGTAGATGGCAGCAACCGGATAGCATTTTCCCCCATAAGAACTTTTACTCTCTGAATCTGGCCATGTGCTTTTCAGCTTATATTTCACAGTCCTGAAGAGTTCTGTATACTTTGCCACAGTTAATACATATAGAGGTGGAGCAGATAACAGTCTTGCAAGAGACCACTTGACACTGTAAATGAGCTTGAATGTCTGCATTTTGCATTTTTGCAAGTGACTAAATAAAAATCAAGATACATCTCAAAATCTCCATTTATTTTAAGCATTGTGCAGGAATTAATACTTCATAGACTACTAGTAAATGCAGAATAGTACATTTTGTAAGCATGCCATAATAAGGATGCAGTAAAGCTCTCACATTACTGCATTATTTTGCCACTAAGACTGACCATCTTTTTGGTGATTCAGGTGTGTGGATTAGTAGGATTCTACTGTATTTGAATTATCAAATGGTCCTTCAGTGAGAACTGTACTTTTACTAATGCTTCCCTGTAGGAAGCTCAGCATGCTGTTGTGGATTAAGGAAAGTAAACTTGGTGTTTGAATTCAGGAAAACAGCAGGGTCTTTCAGTGCTCTTGAAGATACTCTTTTAAAAAAAATAAAAAACCTTTCAATTTGCCACTGCTTAAAGTGTCTGTAAACAGAACAATGCACACCTGCCTTCCTCTGATTTTCACAAAAAAAAAAAAAAAAATAAATAAAGCTATGGGCCTTCAGCTAATCAGCTACATTTTATTAGGTCTTATATGACAATAGCACCTAAAGGCCCTAGCCTAGGTCAGAGCCACATTGGGCTAAGCACTGTACAAACAAATCAAGGGGAAAAAAATCCCACCTAAGAGTCTCTAACTAGTAAAGGCAAAGAGTGGGAGGGGAAGCAGCAGTACAGAGAGGTGAAGTAGTTTGCCCATCATCACAACTGATCAGAGGTAGACCTGGGAAGAAAATCTAGCTGTTGAGTCCTGCATCCACTGAAGTCAATAGCAAAACTTCCACTGACTTCAGTGGAGCCAGGATTTTGCCCCAGCTCTCCCGATGCTCCATCCAGTGATATATCCACTTAAACCATGTTGCTAAATATCAGGAGAGAAAAGTAGGTTTACAAAATATGCTGCAGTGAAAGTTATTTCTGAATAAGAAGTTTCCAAAAAATGAGTGACATTCCATAAAAAAAATTGCATTAATGATCCAATTACTTTCATTCTGACCAACTTCTGTGGCTGAGACTTCCTCCTCATTCTACCCCACTCCCATTCAGATGGCTTAGAGAAAGCATACAAAGTTACATTGGTCACAGTTATAGAAGTCCTTTAGAAGTTTTTAAGTGCTAAGCCTCTCTCATCTGAGGAAATATAAGTACTGTATCAACTTCAGAGCATATTTCTTTTGACTCTTCAAATATGCTTTTCATTAAATAAAGGCCATAGATCTTCTTTTGCTGAGAACATTTGAACTTTAGTGTTCTTTAAAAAGCAAATAAAAATATTTTTGATACACTAAAAGCACTTTAGTTCAGTGAAATACTGTGAGAAGCAAATTTGATTTACCAAGTCTGTAGGATAATGTGACCTTTACTGTTAAAGTTACAGGGATGTTTGAGCTTGAAATCACTGTTTGAGCCTTGCCTGGAGTAAACTCCATTGTGTGAAGGAAAATTATTTTTATATATATATACACACACATATAAAGTGTTACAGGTGATAACTATGTTTTAGTTGCATAGAAAGGGTCAAATCTGAAGCTAAAAGCACTTCTAGAGGGAGATTGCCTCTTATCAAGGCAGCATTCTGGGTTGGCAGATTGGGAATTGTAAGCAAGACATGAGAAATAATTCTTCTGCTCTATTCAACTGGAGTAGTGTGTCCAGTTCTGGGTACCACAACCCTTTTCAAGCACATGAAAGATTGTTATAAAAAGGTGATAAATTGTTCTCTTTATCCACTTAGGACAGGACAAGTAGTAATGGATTTACATTGCAGCAAGGGAGATTTAGACATTAGGAGAAGCTTCCTAACAGTAAGGACAGGTAAACTCCAGAGTAAGTTACCTAGGAAAGTTCTGGAATCTCCATCACCGAAGGTTTAAGAACAGGTTAGAAAAAACACCTATCAGGGATGGCCTTGATAATACTTAGTCCTGTCTTGGTGCAACAGACTGGACTAGATGACCTGTTGACATCCCTTTCAGTCCTACATTTCTTTGTAGCTGCACAAAAAAAAAAAGTCTTTGTTGAGTCTCTTTATAAGTGTACAAAGCAATGTCTAACCATGGACTGGTTTGTGGCAATGGAAATAAAGAATGTTTCAAAATAGATAGTGGACATAGTGAAATGTCCTCACAGTAAGGATGTACATGCTTACTGACTGTCCAACCTAAAATAAGACATTAAGTTTGACCCTGCAGGATACTGAGCTCTCTCAAAAAATCATTTATCTTAAATGTGGGGTAGTCATGGGAGTATGCATATGCTTAAAGTTACCATCTGTTTAATTGGATTTAATCCCAACTGCTCATCATCCTGTAGGATTGAGCCTCAAGCTATCTGTCTGGATATGTTTTGTTCCCATACCTTGGTCTATTTTATCAAGCAATCCTTCAAAGTGCTTATAACAACATATTTTAGCCCAAGAGGAGTTTTGCTGAATTACAGCCCATCAAAATACTTTTGTCCTCAATTGGTTATAAATCAGTTTGCTACACGATAGCTCAAGGACAAAGCACAATTTGTAAAGAGCTCCTGTTGGGAATTTACAATACATTACCATGCCTATGTTTGCTCTGGCACATGTAGAAAAAAAGTGAAGCCTGCTCTCTTGCTAAGCAAAGATTTTTCTTTAATATTATTTTACAATTGGTCAGGATCATCTTTTTGTCCAACTGAGCAGTAAATGGAACTGTAATAGCAGGTGTAGTTGGAATGTTATCACCATTTCCATTTTCTCAGTTAGTTATGCCTTGTTCATGGGGCTTTTAGAATTCCCATTAAGACACCTATCATTTGTCCTAAAAGCTGGTGGCAAGTCCAGATTCATTTAAAATAAAGCAATATGAAAAAAAAATACGCTACCAATAGGAATAGTGAGAAGAGGAGGCAGCGGGCGGCGGGGCGGAGCAGAGCTGTCCGGAGCCGCAGCCAGGGGCCGAGCACGCTGGGGGGGGGGGGTGGCTGGGCTGGGGGGGGCCCCATCCGCTGTCGGCTGGGCTGGGCTGGGGGGGCCCCCATCCACTGTCGCTGGGCTGGGGGGGGGCGGCTGGGCTGGGGGGACCCCCAAACTATCAAAGTAGGGGGCCCCCAAATTTCTGTCGCCAGCCCTGTCAGCATATGTGATTATGTCTCATAAAACCCGGCCGGCAGCCCCCCCGCCGGCGCGCTCGGCCCCCGGCTGCGGCTCCGGACAGCTCCGCTCTGCCGTCGGCTTCAGCCCGCCGCCCGCTGCCTCCTCTTCTCACTATTCCTCCTTCTTCCCTCCTTCTCTCCATCCCCCTTCTCCATCTCTCCCTTCTCTCCATCCCTCCCTTCCTCCCTGCTCTCTCCCTCCATCCGCTGCCTCCTCTCCCTACCTAAGGACTAGTATCAGATGTCAAAATCTCTGATGAGCGCAGTTTGCTCATCGGAGATTTTGACATCTGATACTTGTCCTTAGGTAGCAAGATTCTTCACCTGAGCTCTTGCGAGTCCTGCAAAGAAAGAACCTCCCCCTAGAAAGCAGCTTGGGACCTGCCCCAAAAACGGGACAAAACTGATATTTTTGTCAAAAAGACGGGACGGTCCAAAAATATGTAAAAAACGGGACTGTCCCGTTCAAAACGGGACATATGGTCAGCCTATTTATTTCACATGTTAAAGAAGTAGTAATCTCAGGGCACAAGATTAACAATATTTTCATGGGCACACCTACAATAAACCATAATTAAATTTTAATTAAGGATTAGTTGTCATAAGCAAATCAGAGGGGTTGCATGATTCATTCATCAGCATTGGTGAAATTCTCTGTGTAATCGAGGTGAAAGGGTTTTGTTTGAAACAAACATGGGAACATCAATATTCTCTCCAGTTCATCGACAGTGCATGGGCCTCATGTGCAGAGGGGTTGCTCCTAAAATTTGTGAATAAAAATCAAGATATCAGCCCATTTTGATCTCCCACAACTGTGTGTGGAGCCTGTGCCATGTGGATGCTTTGTATTTCTCAAGACCCTTGCCACTCTCCAATGGCAAGCCATCCTAGAGCTTGGGACTGCAGTTTCCCTGCATAGCCTCACTCAGTCTCAGGTTTCCTTGCAGAATCCCCACAGCAGGTTAGCTGCAAGCAGGGAATTTAATGCTCATATGGGACCCGAGTAGTTTCACTAAACGAAAGCTACCATGGCTAGAGTTCAGTGATAAAGGGTACATTTCTATTTTCTCCAGCTTCATTTATGTATTTTGGATATATTTAAGAGCAGGTAGAAAGGATTTTAAAAATGGAAAAATTCTAATTAGAATCTAAAATAAGTAATGGTGCACATGTAGCCCTATATTTATGCAAACACAGAGTAAAAGGGAATGGCCTTAAAATATAAAGTGTTACCTGCCAAAACATGTAGTGTGGCAAACATGTACTCGGTCTCACCAGGCTCAGGTCCTTTATGCTCTGGAGAGACAGGCTTGGGGAAGGCAGACCTCCTAGAATCTCAAAGAATCTTCCTTCCCTTAGCCAGTCCTTTAGCTGGTTTTTTCACCCCTTCTGCTCAAAGAATGCAGCCTCTCTTCTTGGAGAGGCTCCCTGTCCTGCTACACCCAGCCTCACTCCTTCTCTCTCTCCTCCCCTACTGCCTAACAGGGGAGGGTTTAAAAAGGTCTCAGACAGCCCTTAATTGTAGTCAGCTGATCTTAACTGAGTCTCTGGCAAAACTGAGTCTCTGGCAAGCTCTTTTCAGATGAACCTTTGGTTACCTCTCTTCATTTGATGGGGGGGGGGGGACTTTTAACCTTCTCTGACTACTTACCACCCCACCCCCCTCTTGTAGCTGTCTGTTCTGGGTTTACCACAGTAGTCAGAGTTGCATGCTTATACTGAAAAGGGGATTGCACTGGAGTAGTCAGGGAACCACAGTTAGCCTGCTGCTTTAGGTTTCCAGTGACAGCAACAAGCCTCACAATAAAAATAGAGACCTCTGAGCAGGACACTGAACCTTTGGCAGGCCAGTAACAGAAGATATGTAGTTTTAAAAGAGTGTGATTCACAATAGTTTCACTTGTAGGGCAAGATTCACGCTCAGTGTAAGTGTGTAAACCAGACCTTACCATGCCTGTTTGGGAAAGTTGTGTGTTGGGGTGTTCAGCTGGTGGGAGGGCAAGGCACCAGATGGCAGCCTAGGGCATCCTTCCTGGACGCTTGCTCCAGCTCCTCATCCAAGATGCTCCAGGTCTGATAGGATTTGATCCAAATCAGCTCATATCTCTGCTGGGAATTGCCATATACACCCTTCCAGCAATGTTGGGTAGTTCTGGGCCTGACTTCGGACATCGGTACTACTGCACCCCTACTTACTGTGGAATTTCCACAACCATGGGAACAGAACCTGAATACCACAGCTCAGTTTTTAAGTCCCTGTATATATTACAAGTGTGAATGCTATCCTTCCATCAGAGCCTCAAAAGGGCCAGAATACAAAAGTGCACAGGTGAAGAGGCTCTATAGGAGATCTTTATGAACCCTGAACAGTATAGAGCTGAGGTCAATTGCAGCCGAGTCCTAGGAGCACACAGATGGGAAGGGGAAGGGGAAGTTATGGATTCATGTTTTGGGGCCTGTGATTTTCATATAGATGCAGCAGTTAGAATAATAGATAGAGAGAGAGATGGATAGATTAGATGATAGAGATATACAATTATAGATATATACACACACCCACACACTACTGACAGCTCATTGATTAGCAGTATTTGCTCTCCCACCCCACTATCATTTCATGGTCTGATATCCCATATTCCTATTTGCAGGCCAATAAATGTGTACTGATGTCATGGTGCCTTATAGTTTGAGTAATGTTGTACACTGTTCATTCTTTTTTTTTCCAAATATTGAAAAAATATTTAAAATAGTGCAATATATGTGGGAGGAGGGTTCCCACCTCTAGTCTTCAGTTTCAAAAATCCCCATCTATTTTTCCAGTCACAGACTCAGACTGACCCACTGGAAGGTTCACTAGCTAGTTCTAGTCCATCCAGAACACTATTTTTGTAATACAAAACAAAAAACTGATCACTGTTTTTTTCAAAGATTTATGTTTAAACAGGCTTATATGCAAGTTCCAAATGAAGTTCTATTTCGATTTTCAAAACAGAAGTTGTCCTTAGAGCCATATGTCCTCAAAATCTCTGCTTCTTCTATGAGCTAAAAAATGTCAGATGTTACCAGATTTACTGCAAGACAAGAAACACGTGTACCACAAATAGAACAAAAAAAGTGGAATTTTAAATCCTTGCTAACTTTATTTTTGATTCACAGCTATGACATTTTGACCTTTTCAAGAGTGCTCTATAAAAGAAAATATTTCTACTTGCAGTAAAATTAATATGCTATCACTTGGTCTGGAACATGAGTAAAACAGGCAAATTGTTTTAAAATTGTCAGAGTCTCTTTTTATGCATATACAAGGGGTAAAAAATTTTCTAGGACCTTGCATTTATCCAAAAGCCAAGCATTAGAAACAGGAAGTTCAGAATTAAGATGACACATCAGAAATCCAAATATGTAAAAGTAAGGAGTTACCTAACCGTGCATTTCCATAACAGCTTTAACACAACCCTGTAATGGTATTATCCATTAGCATACACAAATGAGTGAGTCATTTTACTGCTTGTGGCCCCATATGAACTGAAACAGATGCTTAAGGACATGTAGCAAGACGATAACTCACTGGTGCGGCACCTCCTGCTGGTTGACTTGGGAATTAGCTCTTTTCAGCCTTGGCGCACGCCCTGCTGGTCAATGTCTCACCTGCCTCTGGTCCCTGTGTCTCTCCCAGACCCCGGTGCCCTTTTCCTGGGTTGCTTCCCCCTGAAGTGCCTTCATACTCTGGGTCTCCCCTCCCAGGGGACTCCCCAACCCTCTAATCCCACCTTGCCTCAGTGGCTACTGCCAGTCATCATATACCCCCACCACCATCACCCCACTGCAGTCTGTAATGGGCACTCATCATTAGCAAAGGGATTAGGACCAGCTTCCTCTGCCTAATCCCAGGCTGCACCTCTGCAATACTAGTACCTGTATAGCTTTCTCCAAGGCCTGCAGCTGGGGGTTTATCAGGCTGGAGCCCCCCTGCTCCCTTTGCCCTTCCCCAGCCCTGCTCTGCTCTGCTTCGCTTCAGGTACCTTGTTTCCAGGCATCCAGGGCCTTCTCCCTGCAAAGCTGGAGAGAGATTCCTTCAGCTTTTGGCCCAGAGCTCTCTTATAAGGGCCAGCTGGGCCCTGATTGAGCTGGACACAGCTATGGCTGCTTGCCCCACTCAGCTTTTCCCAGCCACAGCCCTCTCCAGGGCTGATCCTAACCTCTGTTTTGCAGGAATGGGGCAACTGCCCCACTACAGGGCACATTAGAGGTTTAGTAATGAAAAATTGTTCTTAAAATAAAAAGAAACTGGTGGCTGTTCATTACTGCTTAAGATGCAAGCAAGAGAAGGCAAATCATCCTATTTGTCTTATTCATTTTTTGGACTATGATATGTAAGAAACCTTTATTTTCATACCATTCATTGAGTTATTTCAGAGGATGTAGTCATGAAAAGTTAATTGACATGTTTTGATGTGACAATAAAGCAAAGTCTAGTTCATACTGTTTTGTTAGCTATTTTTCTTGGAAAAAACATGTATTTTAGAGGGAACATTTTAGATCTGCAGCTCCAGAGCTCATGACCATTTGAATGGTCAAAACAAGAGGTAGTTAAGAAAAAACATTTTCCTGAGGAAGATTTTGTTTTAGATTTCCATGGAAGTCTTCAAGGACAGGGAAGGGGGAGGGGGAGAAGGAGGAGGAGTGTACATGCACACTTTTGGTCAAAAACAGAAATGTTTCAGTCAAAACCATTTTGTTTAAACAGAAAATTACAAGTTGGAAAAGCACCACCATGGTGCCTCATGAAAGTTTTAGTTTGGATGCCTTTTGACTGCCCCCTCCCACTCCAATCTCTTTCTATGAGCCAGGCTTCTTGGTTGGACTGCATGTTCCATGATACACCACAGGATCCCCCTTGTGTTGAGGTGCATCATGGGAGTCCCTAGCTATGGTGCATGTGGCCAAATTAGTCCAGTTTGGGAATCTAGCTCACAGAGGAGAATGAAGACATGAGGCAGCTAAATTGCAACTCCCCCAAGGCACCATGGTATCATTGCCAAACTGAAACTTTTTGGTGTTTGGCCAATATTTCATTTGGGGGTACTTTCTTCCCAAAAGACAAAAACTATGGCCATTAAGCAAAGCTGGGTTTGGGGGTTTTTTGGGTGGTGGTGGTTGTAAAAGTTTGTTAAATCTAGTTTTCCATCAAAACTTCACAAAGTAAGAATGTCAGTCGACCTTTTGGCAGAAGCATCCATCCCCGCCTGTAAGCATCCACAGCTGTTAAAAAGACATTTCTAAACACATAATGACATTCCCAGATATTCAATACTCAATTTAAGTTATTGAAAATCAGCTATCCAATCAGCCATCAGACTGCACAGCACAATAAACTAAACCTTCCAGTTCCCCTCAACACTATATTTACTAACAAAAATATTAACAAAACTCACAACCAGGAAGTTACTACTTGAGAAAGAAATCTGGTATCTCACACTATGAGACTGAGTGAAGGATGCTTTGGAAAATATTGCACACAATGCCTGTTCATCAACTAAGCTTTATTAGTTCTGTTGACTTCAAGGAAACTATACTAATTTACAGCTGAAGAGTTGCCTCAAAATTCATTTGCTAATATCTTCCTTTATGTCTTTGATGGTGCTGTTCCTGGTGGGACCAACTGTGAGTGCCAGATCAGGCCAAATTGCTTCCAGAAGGGCACCTACAGCCCAAAGCTGGGGTTTTCCCACTCTAATGTGAACCAAACCAGCTGAACAGAAAAGACTTTGGTTTCGCCCCACTGGCTAACCACAAGTCCCACAAGCAATTCCCTTAGACACTCCAGCTTCCCAGTATCACCACCAGCAGCCACCTGTCCCGGGGACCAATGGTTAAGAAAACCAATACCCCAAATAAAGAAAACGGTTCCCTCCAATTCCAAAGAATCAGGCCCCAGACCCAGGTCAATATACAAATCAGATCTTACCCACAAATCACGGTGTTGCCAATCCTTTAGAATCTAAAAACTAAAGGTTTATTATACATGGAAAAAGATATAGGTGAGGGTTAGGAATGGTTAAAAGAAATCAATTACATGAAGTAATGGCAAAGCTCTTGGTTCAATGGTAAAATAAACTGCAGGTTCAAATCACAGTCTCTGGAATACATCTACTACAAGGATGGGTCATACAGTCCTTTGTTGAAAACTTCTGTGAGTAGCCCGAATTCCTCCAGAGTAAGAGTGGCCGACTGAAGACAAAATGGAGGGAGTCTCCTCCAGGTTTATATAGACTTCCTTTTGTGGGTGGAGACCCCCTCCTCCTTCCTATGCAGAGTCCAGTTGCAAAATGGAGGTTCATAGCCACATGGTTCATTTACAGGGCTCTCCCAGATTCAGTTCCTGACCAGTCAGGCCACATTCCTGGAGCAGCTCGGGTGTGGATGGGCATCTACAAAGTTCATTGTTAGCTTGATTGGTTCTTGATTGGGCATTCACTGAGAACACTTCTTTTTCTCAGACTGCTGCTCAGTTGCTTTCCAAAGTCTACATACACTGACCAAGCACATAGCCAATATTTATAACTTTGACTACAAAATTGCTACACACATCCAGATAGCTCATCCATAATCAGCAAACCATAACCTGGTCGCAGATACCCTACATGACCCCCTTTACATAGGACTTGGCGCCACTACAGGGTCCTGTATACAATACTGATCCATATGATCCCAGCCTATATTAGCAACGTGACATGTCTTTAAAGGAAGAGAAAATATTTATAGTTAAAGAATAACAAAAAAATACAAAGCAGAAGTGAGAGATAATGGAAGAGCTATTTTCACTCCAGCAACAGAAACACGGGGCTCACCCAATATTTCTCATCACTTTCAGGTTAGCAACCCATTTTTTTGGGCTTCAAATAAGGGAACTTATTCCATTACAGATGGTATAGATATAGGAATAAGTATAAATGATAACGGTTACACAAATTTAATTTTGTGTATTGCGAGATTAACATAGGGTGACCAGACAGCAAATGTGAAAAATTGGGACAGGGGGTGGAGGGTAATAGGAGCCTATATGAGAAAAAGACCCAAAAAATGTGACTGACCCTATAAAATCGGGACATCTGGTCACCCTAGATTAACAAAGCTTTGTTTTGAAGGTGTTATGGGGCACACTCATCTTCCACAGCTCAACCCTCCTGTCCTGTGACAAAATGGAAACATCCTCCAGGTACTCAAAGTCCAAACAAACAAAAAGCTCTTTACTCTTCCTGGGCTCAAATCATAGTTCTTCTGATACTTCTCTCCAGTCCCCCATTCCTTACAGATGTTAGCTTAGGACTTCCCCAATAGAAGTCTAACCGTAAATTTCTCCTATTTTCTATTCCCCTTCCAGAACATAGGTCCCAAGACTGACATCCCTGGACAGCTCACCTTTGTTCCAGGGGTCCACTGCAGAAATTAGCTCTGTTCCTGCTACTTAGTCACAGTCACCCCCAAAGCATCAGACTTCCTCCATACACCATCTGAACTGAGTTCACTCAGGCTCCTTACAAGGCCCAGGTGACCAATGATTCATGACCTAGCTCCACCTCCTGCAGCTGGAAGGAAATCAATCAGTCAATCTGCCCATAGATATGAAGCATGTCTCTAATTGGGTTTTTATTTCTTCTCCAACAGGTGATGGACAAACCCCATCACAGAAAGACGTGGGGGAGCAAAATAATGTGGCAGGGTCTCCTGGGGAGATGCGAAAGGAGTGGAGCTACTACTACATTTGAAATCACAATCTTTGAAGGTTTTGGCCACCCAGAAGTTATTTTGGGAATGTTTTCCATTTTTGTTTTAGAATTATAATAAAATTTTCAGTCCCTTTGTGACGCCCGTCCAAGGTGACTGCAACCTACCGGTTGAGAAATTCTGGGCTATACTGTATCATTTGGAAAAACTTCTGAAGCTTCCAAGCATGCAAAGGGAGTGCACCTGCCATCACTCTCCTTTGTGGGACACAACTCACTTTGCCTTGCATGGCTGGCCAGTTCTTCTTGCCAGTGCCTAAAATACATCAAAGTCATGATCCAGTCATCTCCTCCCACATCCTTTCTGGGTACCAGGCACCCCAGGACTGGAGAAGGAGAAGCCTCTGGACTCCACAGAGTACAGGGACTGCAAATTTGCTTGGCCCTTCTGCAGGCCACAAAAGAAGAAAGAAATCCTGTTCCCATTGAGTCCATGGCAGAACTCCCATTGATCTCAGTGCGGCCAGGATTTCACCCCAGATGGCTCTTTGTGCTCTTTCCCCTTCTTGCCCAACCAAATAAAGAGCAGGTGGAACCAGGCCCTCAGTCTGCAGTTTAAATCTGTATCCATCTTGGACAGTTCTCATTCTCCTCCAGCAAACCTTTTAACCATTTGTCTTACCATCCACACAACAGGTTATTAATGTACAAGGGTTACATTCAACATAAACAAATAATGTTAATATAACAGTGCACCCTGGTGAAAATATTACAAACTGTTACCCAGCCTACAGTGAACAATGCAGAAAACAATGACAGTGCAGAATATAAGAAGATAAGCAAGCCAGCAACATCAAATGAAGAAATATCCTTATCTGACAGGAACCTAGTCCAGAAAAATAAATAAATAAAATATATAATTTGCAGTGTGTTTTGTTAAAAAAAAAAATCGCTATCTTAGCTACGTCAAATAAAAATTCTTCAAACAAGGCAATGTCTCCAGTCCTCATTCAGGCCAGATCCTGCAAGGTTCTGAGTATCTAAGCCTTTGGTTTCAATCAGAGTTGTGGTTGATCAGTACCTCGCATTAAGTATCATGCACAGATGGGTCCTATATCTATGCCAAGTGTGATGTTTTAAAGCTATACAGTATTTGAATAATCTGTGTATAAAAAGCACCTTACCAAAAACCGTTTAAAACTGCTTATATATATTTTAGTCTTGACAAGTGAAGCATGATTTTTTTCCACATACTTACCTAAAAAATGGCAAAACTCTAAATAATTCACTTCAGCACTGACTACATGCAGAAAACATTAGCCTTGAGAGCATGTTTTTAGAATGTTATAGACATAAAGTGTATATTTTTCAAATACATCTAAGTGACTTAGGGACATATATTCCATTGGCTTTTAATAGGACTTGTGCTCCTAAGTCATTTAAGTACTTTGGAAAATTCCACCCAAAGCAGAAAGTGGTGTATCTTACAGCCTCCTGTTAGTGGCTGAGGGTTAAAAGCTGGGGGAAGAGTACAGGAAAAACAACTAAATTACACCTTCTTACTCCTACTTTCTAACCAGTTTATATCAGATACATATTTTACATGTTTAAGATTAGCAGCCGAGTTAGTCTGTATCCGTAAAGAAGACAAGGAAGACTTTGTAACACCTTAGAGACTAACCAGTTTATTTCAGTATACGCTTTCGTGGGCTATACATCACTGCTGTATTTGGTCAAATGTCTTTCAATGGCCCAGGAAAGTCAACTAACTCTCCACATTTTAAAAAAAGCTATTGGTGTATAACTTGCACTAGGAACCAAATTATCTTCTCAGACCAGTGTAAAGTTGGAGTGATTCCATGAAATAAGTGGACCTACCTAAATTTACATTGTATAACAGAGTAAAATGTATTCTAATCCACACAGGGTCCAGCCCTTACCCAGTGTAAATTGGTGTCACTCCATTGGCTTCAATGGCCCTATTGCATTTTTTAGCAGCTGAGTGGCCCATAATTTATAAAAATGGCTATGGTTAATGTAGGGCAGTTATTCTAGCATTTTGTTGGCTGTTTGGAGGCAGTCATGTATACTGCCTACATATGACAGTCCATCTCTGGATGGCCTGTAGAAAAGGAGGGTCAGACTTTCTACTGAGACTCATCCCTTTTGCACCATTCAAACAGAAGAAAGGGGCTAGAATCTGACCATAAGTGCCCAGCAGGAATTTCCCTGGCTGGTGTAAGACATCTTCTGCCCTATCCCCATGATACAGGGCTGTCAGAGGTAGGAAAACGATGTGGCAGAATTATTTTTTTTTGAGATGTTGAGACCCTAAGCCAGTTGCATTAGTTAGAGCAGCCCCTCAGCTGCTCTAATTCCCACCAGGACTAGCCCAGACCGACCCTCAGGATCAGGAGCTATGACATACTACTTGATATCTTCTCCCAAGCTCCTCTTTCCTGCATTAAGCAGAGTTTGGACACAGGAGAAACTCTGGTGGGAGGGGACTCGGGGGTATAAGTGGGCTCTGACTGTGGAGGTGGAACACAGCTCCCAGCTCAGGGGCAGAAGGTGGGGGGGAAGAATGTATTGGAATAAAACTAGAAAGAAGCCTCTACATAGGGGGACCTGGAAGTTTGAGGGGTATCTGCTTTTTGATGAATCTGGGTCCTGGTTAGCCTTATCTTAGAATAATTGTGTCATCTCAGCCTTAAGAATAGTTAGTACATTTCTGTAAGTGGTAGTAGAGGTACAAATAGATTTGGCATCTTACATTCAGAGAAATTGTGGCTATCACTGTCAGTTAGTAGCTAACTAAAAATGGCTGATGTAATGTTGGTCTTCGTCATATATCTCTGTCTAAATAGATACTTTAGAGTTCCACTGTTCCTTTTCTAACTGAAGTTATTTCATAACCATTGCATATTACTACAGGAGATATCACTGATAACCCAAGGGAAGCAGTGTTTCTCATACCCATCTGACTTAAGGTTTCACAGAAAACCTCAAACAAATCTTTGTAAATACTAATGTTAGGGTACTAAATTATTTTTCTTTATACAAGAAATTGCTGCTACACTTAATAGCTCTGCTGGTTATTTAAGTCTCTGTAGTCAACTCCATGTTGCTGCATCTATTAAAGTTCACTTTTAAAACTGTAACAATTCATACAATGGTTGATATTACTAACAGTATGATGGTGTATGAAGTAATTTAAAATCTAATAAAATAGCATATAAAAAGGTTTCTGTTCAGTTAAAAATTACAGCTTTTACTGTGTTGGCTTGTTTTTCTAGTTACATAAATCTTTTTTTAAAACTGATTTCAGTCTCAAAACCTTCTCACAAATATGGTACCATTTCTGTGATAAAATGAGCACAAAGCAACTGTTTCCTTTTGTGTTTAATATTTTCTTATGCGGTATTCTTGTTCTTTCGAGATGAAAAAATTAAAAAAACATTTTCAATGCCTTTAAGATGCAAAATGGCTCATCATCAAGTTGATTATGAGGCACTGAAGACAAAGAAACAGAAGCAGCAGTTAAAAAGGTGATCCCCTGCCGCACTTGTTTATTATATATTGGTAGATGGATAAAAATACATTTAAAAAGTCTTAGAGCTTAATTCATCTGCAATTTTACAAGCTCCGCAGCTTGTAAATATCACCAGGGTGATTTTTTGATAAGAAAAATCAAAACCAGCTCGGTTGTTGCGTTACAAAAAAAATATAATTCTGAACAAAAACTCTATCAACCATCCAGTTCGCTATTCTGAAACTAGAAACAATAATGATTTATGACATTTTATGACATTTTATGACATTTAACATGACATTTAACAGAACATGAAATGTCATTGCCTACACTACATAATTTCATATATGTAAATGTAAGTAGCAGTTAGATAAAACATTGCAAAATCTCTTCTGAAATATTTTTTGTCAGTAGTTAAGGACTTTTAGTAAGAGAGCTCAGGAAATCTGAATAAGTTAGACCACTTTTATTGAAATCCGGAAGTATATATTTTCCTAGAACCAAAAAGAACAATAATTAGATGATCTGTCTTGATATGTGATTTTCATAGGCACTTAATGGAGTTCAGCAACCAGTGGAAGTTTACTTAACTCCCTTAGATGCTTATGAAAATTTCAATCTAGAAATATGCACTTGTATAAGTACCTGTTCAGCTCCTGGAACAAGTAAAAGGAATCAATTATGCCAGCAGGAATAGCTAGACTGGAGTGTACTGCAGCTGTACCATCTCAACATGCCCTCTATATGAATGATATTGAGAATTGGTGTCACAGAATTAGCTATGCTGGCTGTTAACCTGCTAGGAATTTCTCTAGGCAAGTTTTCTGCCCCATTTGCAGCATGGGAGTGGTGCAAAGGCGCTAAAGTGGGGATAAAGAATTTGGTCAGAATATTTTATGTCTCTTTGCAATAGTTAAAAATCTGGAGGTTTCACTCAAACATTTAAAACAAAAGATTTTTGTTATAGGAAAAACTGTTGAAAACTTTTTTGGGGAAAGGAAATTGTCTATTTGCACAGTGGCAAATGTCTGAAAATTTGCTGTTTCTCAGAGGAAATTGTTACAATTTTTCACAACAAAATGATGTTTTGGCACTCTACATATAGCCATAGCCACATAATCGTCCCTGAATGTGCACATAAGTGAAATATACAGTTAACCAAAATGAGCCAGAACTGTTCCATTGAATGACTCACAGAGCTTTGCTTACAGTGCAAATCTGATCTTAAAATGGATGTTAAGACAAATTAATTTCAATTAACATAATAAAATACAGTATTCATATGTACCTACTAGAGCTATGATAGTGTACTTTTTTCGGGAGGGTCATAGAGAAAGGAAAGAAGTCACATCTCTCTAGATGGGGATTCCTGTCCTTTCAAGGAGAAAGGGGTAAAGTGGACATCCCTGGATGATACTGTTTTCCCTCAATCCCCAGGTGAAATATGGTTCTTTGGGACCATTATAAATTGTCCAAGTTCAGCATGGTCCATGGACTGTTCTAAACTCCACTGGGAATGGGACCATCCAGAGAATAAGGAAAACATTACCAGTTCTCCGATAATCACCCCTGCTCTCCCTCCACTGCCCCCAGTTTTCACTGGTCATAGAGGATAATCTGTGCTACAGTCTCTGCCCCAAAGAATTAACAATATTATTGTATGCGGGGCTGGTAGCACTGTGTTATTAAGGTTGTCCAAGACTTCTTGTGGATATGTGATCATATCATTAAAGACTATATCATAATATGTACTCACAGGGGGGGGGGGGCTGAATTAACATATCACAGATAACCATATTTCTGGCATTTTCTCCCGTCTGAGTGCTTGCAAACTTAATATTATTTTGAGAGAGAGAGAAAATAAGGATGCTATAACCAATACACTGATTGTATTGAAAACATTCCATCTTAAGCAAAGGCATTTCATCGACCACATAAATGCAGTACAATTGTGAATTAAATTACTTTACTGTATTTAATGGTTAGTTCCAATAAACATGCTTGTTTCTATTAATTATTTTAAGATATAGAACACATACTGCAATGGTTACAATAGAATTCCTTAAATTTCAGTTATATGTGTCTATATTCTGTTTCAAGGAAATCTGTGTAAGTTAAACTTGCTTGCATAAAATTATTTAAATAAAATGATTTAGATAATATATATGGTTTTCCTACAGGTTTACTTCAATATGGATCCAACTGTGGTATAAATAAAAGAGTGAAAATATTTTGGTTTAAAAATTAAAATGCTTTATTTTTGGAGAAAATACATTCATTGTAAAGCAGAAAAGATTTAATGCAAAGGTAAAACTACTTCTAAAATGCATTTCATAAGACCATTTCAAGGTATCATATATAAAATGCAATAAAAGCTTTCTTAGTAATAAAATGGCACCTTCTAACTCAGTATGACTCATGTCTGGCCATCTATTGACCAAAACCAATGTTTTACGTGCTTCTAGCACCCCAGAGCCAATAACAATATGGAAGAGTGAGTAGGATGCCATTTTGTTAGCATATTAAATTATTACAGAATAAATACACAAAGTCAGTTTTCATGCTGATGTGCATTGACATAGCTCCATTAATTTCATGGTGTTAGGTCAACTTTCACATGCTAAAGAGCTGGCCAAGAATATTTATTATTTGTGAAGGATGATGGAAACGATGAGGAAAAAAGCACAGCTTGATTTTTCAGATACCTGTGGAGGTTTGAAGGATGAGAAGTAGAAAGTTATTTTGTGATTTGTAGATTGAGAAAATCTTATATAAAAATCACAACTCACTATAAAGCTCCATGAAGCCATTTTTATGGTTCTGTTTCTAATCCTATCCCTACTACAAAGGCCTGGTTTTTTTGTTCTATTATACCGGTGTTCTGCCAGTTAATTCCATTGAAGTCTATGGAGTAGACCAGCATAAAACTGATGTAACAGAGTGGAGAATGCAGTCCTAAATTGTAAATGGATGGCATGGCTGCTGCTTTTTCTACTGATGAAGACTAGTGAAGTGAGCAATCTTAGGGTTCTGTAATATTACCTTCACAGTTCTTTTGATGTGCACCTCTGATTTCATTTAATTATTTAAAATGTATTCTAATTTTCTACTAAGTGATTTGATTATGAAGCTTGATAGAGGATTGCAGTTTTGCAAACATTGAGATGAAAAGTTCTTGGTACTGTGTTTTCAAGGTCTCAGGCTAAAAGAAAAGAGATTACAAATGAGTTTGTGTCAGAGATCCAGGTTTTGTTCTAAACAATCATTCATACCTTCCACATTGGATCTTTCAGAGGTTTTTAATCTATTCTGTGAACCAAAGATACATTGAATTACAACAAAGGTAAGTGTTGACTTTATCCTTTATCTACATTATTAGGTGTCTTTTTAGAGTGGTTCAACACTAATTCTTAGCTTGGGCTGCTTTTTTAAACATCCAACAGCTTCCTATCTCACTTTATTGTTTCTATTATAATTTAAAAGGAAGCAGCTGTTCAAATTAATTTGTGTTC
This sequence comes from Sternotherus odoratus, assembly GCA_032164245.1. NCBI lineage: Eukaryota > Metazoa > Chordata > Testudines > Kinosternidae > Sternotherus > Sternotherus odoratus. The sequence continues at coordinate 55,707,130 of JAVMKO010000007.1, read as the reverse complement.
TTTTTTAGCATCTACTCACACCCATTCTATTTATTTTGGCTTCCACAAATCTGTTTGTATCCAGTGTCTTTATTCTTTCAAGTAAAACAAGAGGGTTTTTGCTTTCACTTTAAACATACAAATTGCCTTGTTTTTCTTCCAGAACTGTTGTGTACACAGAAGTAGGCACTGAAAACAAACATGCCAAGAGAATAAATCAGATAAAAAGAGCTAAGAAAGTGGTTGTTGAGGCTTTGGAACAGTAAATCTGGCCTTCACTGGTTGTTTTATATCATTCCTGTGGTGCAAAATAGCCATACACTAAGGGTATGTCTACACTGGCTAGTTTCTGCACCACAAGTTATATCACACTTGAATTATTTATATTATTAAAATGATAGGGAGCGTCTGATAACAGCCTCTTTCAATCTAACTTCTTCTTTCCAGGGTAATCCCTTGTTTGATAAAGCTTCTAATTTGTTTGCACTGTTGTTATGCCCATGTTGGTCCAGGCTATGAGAGAGAAGATAAATGAGGTAGTATCTTTTATTGGCCAGCTTTTGTTGGTGGAAGGCTTTCAAGCTTCACAGGGCTCGTCCTCAGGTCTGAAGAAGGTAATCCGGGTATCCAAGCTAAATACAAGGTGGGACAGATTATTAAGCCTAAGGAGTTCACACATGCTGTAGGAGGCCACTTAAAATGAATTATGCAATTAAGGATTGGCAGCAGTGCTTAATTTGTGCCAGGGCTTAGGCCGAGTGCCTCTAGGCTTGGCAGTTCATAGCCCTGGGACGTCTGGGCTTGCTGCAGCAGTTATGAATGTAAAAGAATTGCTTGAGCCCCAGCACCTCTTTCATTACAAATTAAGCACTATTTGGCAGGTAGTGTGGTGTGTTGCGGATTGTTGTAATGAGCCATAAAACCAATGTCTCTGTTAAGGTTATGGTTTTCAGTATCCAGCCCAGTTATTAATGTAAGTTCCCAGGGGTGTCACTTGAAGATGTTGTACGGGTTTTATTTGAGGATGAGGACAGAGGTAAGATATGGTGATTGCTTTGTGAAAAATGTCCCCCCATGGATTATAGGGGTTTTTGTTTTGATCATTTTTCTGTGTGAGTTTATTCAGAGGGTATGAATTATGATTTTTCTGTGAATGAAAACTTCATTTTCAAGTTGATTCTTTGTATAACAGAGTACGATCTCTCCATTGAGATATCTTTGCCCATGATTTGACAGGAGAAAGTTATTGAATCCCATTTAAAACCTTCTTTCAAATAATGAGTGGCATATACCAACACGTTTTAAGCCAAACTCCCCTCCTTGACTTCAGTGGCGAATACTGCTTAAAAACCAGCAGCATGTATCCCTAGCTTTTTATTTTCTTAGGCTTTTAGTTGTGAGGTTACATATATTAAACATTGTGAAGCACTCAGAGGGGAGTCATAACATTAGTTAAGCTTTCCCCACCTGTATAAATGATTGTAGAAGAAAAAGATACTTTCTCCCACAAATTAACCAGAATGTATCAAAGTCAATAGGGATCTGCCTGGGCAATGGAATTTGTCCACGTAGATTCCATTTCAGAATCAGGACCCAAGTCAGTCTTGTTCAGCTGAAAAACAGGTTATGCAATAATAATTCCATCACTTAGAAGTCACATTTGAGGGCCACATTTCAAAAAGAGATGTGTAAAAATCCTGTGAACCAACCGTAGTTATGTACAGAAACCCCAAACTCCATGCATGTACTTTTGAGCAGGCACTAGTGAGAAATCACCCCTATGATACTAAATGCAGTTTTGGTTACTGAGTGTGACAACAACATGAAATAGTAGAGTGTAGAGGATAGAAATACATTATTTGGTGTATGGAAGATAAATCCTTGTTAGTCTTCAAGATATAAACACAGTGGACTCACTTTATCCCATTACAGCAAAGATTTACAAATTTGTGTCCCTCTGTACCTAAAGGGAATGCTGTACTCCAGGAAAGGACAGGCAATGTTTGCATGGTGATCCTCTCTTGAAGAGGATGGTGAAGAAGTACAGTAAGAGCTCCACCAGTGCCTTGCCAATGGAGGCTGCTCAGGCATGTGCTACGGACTCATTGTATCTAAGCTCGCCTCACCATACCACCTCTCCAGGCAGCTGTATCCACTTTTGGGGGTGCAGTGGCTCATTCTGTACTTTTAAAATTGCAATAGAGTTTGAACCCTTTCATCAATCAGTTTAAATACCCATCTGTTGACATTTTAACCAGATTTATCCTCCAACCTGCAGTGATGGCATGAGTTTTTTTATGCTATTCTCAAGGTCCAAATGCCTGACTAATTATTTTATATTTTGAAAAGGTGTATGAGATTACAGATTCTAGTCTAAAAATTACTTTTGCAGCAGTCTTCCAGAATAAAGTGTAGCTATCATTAATGGGTTCTGAAAGCTGGTCTTCGATGCTGCTTCAGTTGATGCAGCAGGCGTTGATTTAGCAGGTCTAGTGAAGACCCACCTCCATCTCTCGGAGAAGAGTAAAGGAAATCAACCGGAGAGCGTCTCCCATCAATGAAGCACAGTGAAGACACATGGGTAGGTCAACCTAAGCTTTGTCAACTCCAGCTACCTCACACAACTGGAGTAATGTAACTTAGGTTGACTTACCCCCGTACTGAGGATAAACCCTCAGTAAGTGGTTCTGTATTCATTTTCTAAACAAATTGTGAAAGGAAGTTTCAAATAAAGCTCTGTTTGCCTTCCAGAGTTTCTTGCTCCCTTGGAGTTGGAACTTATTCAAAAGTAGCTGAAAGTGTGGCATGATTTGAAATAAGAATACTGCCAGTGTCAGCATCAGCCTCTTGGCCCATGCTTGAAATATTGTCTATCTGTTAAAAAGAATTATATGCTGCGGGGAAAAGATATATTGATGATGCTTTAAATGTAGTAGTCTCTAGAAGTCCACTAGGGAATGGAGAAGCTTAGTGAAAAACTCTCATGAATTCTCTTAAAACTGGCTAAAATTAATGGAAATAGTGATAAGAGCTCTAAACGAATATATGAGGGCAGCTGGGAATTAAGTAGATAAGAGGTAAATGGATGCCACTAACTCCCTGTAGCGGCACGATGATTCACCCCTGTGGCGTCCTCCTTCTGGCTGTCTGCGAATTAGCTTTTTTCCATTTGGAGTGCCCTTTGCAGGCTGGTGTCTTGCCTTGCTGGCCCCTGTGTCCCCGTCCCCCCCCCCCCCAGACCCTATCTGGGATGCTGTCCCCTAGAAATACCCCTACAAACTCTCTGGGTCTCCCTTCCCCAGGGAGCCCCCAACCCTCTATCCTGACCTTGCCTCAGTCTAGGGTTATTGCCAGTCATCATCAAGCTCCTGCTCCCTGGGGCAGACTGCAGTGTAAAAGCCAGTCATCATAGGCAAGGGAGGTTTGGATCCGTTGCCTTTCCCTGCAGCCTGGTAACTTTTCAGGCCTTCCAGTCAGGCTGTAGCTTGGGAGGTCACTGGGTTTGAGCTCCCCAGCTCAGCCTGCTCCTTCCCCAGCACTGCTCCACTCTCAGTACCCTTACCTCCTTCAATCAGCTATGGCCATCTCCCTCTAATGCTGGATGGAGATTGTTCTCCCAGATCCTCCCTGAGCCCTTATAACAGGGCCAGGTGTGGCCTGATTGGGGCATGGCCCAGCTGTGGCTACTTCCCCAATCAGCCTTTCACAGCTGCTTTCCCCCAGCCACAGTCCTCTCAGGGCTGCTTTTAATCCCTTCAGGGCCGGAGTGGAGTGATCACCCCGCTATACTCCCATATGCCAACAGAGTCAAAAGTGGGTAAGAGACTTAGATGAAAAGGAAAATCTGGAAGAAATTAAAATCTTTAGTTATGGGAAATCAGACTATAGCTTTACAGTTGTCACTTCAGTTGTGGATTTGGAATTATATGCTAAGGGAAGAGCAGGACCATTAAATCTGACTAAGATTTATGAATTTGTATATGACAAATAGGGTCAACATTGCCAAATCTATACTGATGGCTCTAGAAATGACAACACAGGTAGAAAGGGAACAGTCTTGTATCACTGAACTTGGAGTTAAGAGATCAATGACACTATCTTATTTTATGGCCATTACGACAGCAGTATTGATGGGCATACAGTTGGCACTGACCTGGATAAGGGATGTCTGCTGTACTATGACTGTTACCATCTCTGATTCTTTATGGGGTATAATGGCAGTTAGAAAGGGAGCCTTGGAAAGCAAGAATCACTTAATCAATGAAATATTCTTAACTACAGAGATAGTTCAATTAGGCATACATATAGTAATCGTGTGGAATCTGGCACATGTCAGAAATAGCAAATAAAGCAGCAAATAATGCCTTAATGAATGAATAGGTTGATATAAAGATTCATTTGAGTAAAAAGAATTTCAGAAATTGGTTAAGAGAGACCTTAAGATGGAATGGCAAGAACTATGGACCAAAGAGAAAAAAAGGACACAAGTTTTCCTGATGTCTGATATGTGTCCATTTATTCTTTTGCATAGAGACTGTCTGGTTTGGCCAATGTACATGGCAGAGGGCCATTGCTGGCACATAATAGCAAATATCACATTGGTAGATGTGCAGATGAATGAGCCCCTGATGTTGTGGCTGATGTGGCTGGGTCCTCTGATGGTGTCACTAGAATAGATATGGGGACAGAGTGGGCAACGGAGTTTGTTATAGGGATTGGTTCCTGGATTAGCATGGGTGGCGTACCCGAACACACCTATAGACTGACGCCTTAAAAAACTCCCACACCCCAATCTGGATCTATGCTGGATATGTGATATGCATGTGCCCTGTAAAACCTATAGTTACTACCTACAATTGCCCATAACCCCAGCCTGACTCCAGATGTCCAGTACCTTACCCCTCAATCTGTGTATGTTTTCATGTTGAACATTAGCTTTAATAAAAATTTTGTTTCTGTGGTGTGATATGTAGCTGGTGAGTATGTGCTTCAACTGGGGGAGGGGAGGCTGTCTGTAGGTGAGGACTGGCCTGCCTCCCAAGATCTGTGAGTGAAGGATCATTTTCCAGGATAGGTTGAAGATTGTTGGTGATGTGCTGTAGGGGTTTTAGCGGGGGGGTGTATGTGATGGCCAGTATTGTTCTGTTATTTTCCTTATTTGGCCATTCTTGTAGTAGGTGACTTCAGAGTATGGATCTCGCTCTGTCAATCTCTGTTTCCTCACTTCCCCAGATGGGTTTTGTAGTTTTAAGAATGCTTGATAAAGATCTTCTAGGTGTTTGTCTCTGTCTGAGGGCTTGGAGCAAATGTGGTTGTATCTTAGGGCTTGGCTGTGGACAATGGAGTGTGTGATGTGTCCTGAATGGAAGCTGGAGGCTTGTAGATAAGTATAGCAGTCAGTAGGTTTCTGGCATGGGGTAATGTTTATGTGACCATCACTTATTTGCATGGTAGTGTCCGGGAACTGGATTTCTTGTGTGGACTGGTCCAGGCTGAGGTTGATGGTGAGGTGGGATCACTGTACCTGATTTTGCTTCTTGGTCTTTGCAAAGAGGTAGGGCTGCAAAATGACTTTTTAATCAAAAGTCTCCATAGAGCTCACGGAAATCACTGAGGGAGCTGGTGCAGTTAGCTAATACAAGTTTTGGTGAGATATTCCCTTATGTAAAAATACCAGTACATGGGAACACCTGGTATCTACTGACAATATTAGTTTGTGTTGTATGGATATATGTCTTTTAAATTCTCTCTGTCCCTAAATGTCTGTGAACTAGATTACCCTTTTAGCATAAAAATGCACAAAAGAGAATTGTCCTGAAAATTTCTGCTGTTTCTGAGGCCAGATCTACATCACAAACTTCTGATGACAGGGGTGTGATTATGTGTGGGTGGCAGTGGAATAAGCAATTCCAGGAAAAGTGCAGTTTTGTCGGTACAGGCTGCCTCCATACTGAGGACTTGTCTTCACTACAGCGGAGAGGGATCGATCTTTTGGTGATCGATTTATCATGTCTCATCAAAATGTGATAAATCATTCACCAGCGGCGCCCCCATTGACTCCGGAACTCCAGCTTGCCAAAAGGCACAAGCTGGATTCGACGGGGGAGCGCGCCGCCGAGTGCCGCTGCCGTGAGGACAGCAGGTAAGTTGGCTGTAGATACACCGACTTCAGCTACGTTATTAACATAGCTGAAATTGCGTTTCTACAGCCGATCTCCCCCCCTAGTGAAGACCAGCCCTAAGAGTGCTTTACTGATATACAGAGCCCTACCAAATTCACGATCCATTTTGGTTAATTGCATAGTCATGGGATTTCGAACACTGTAAATGTTATGATTTCAGCTATTTAAATCAGAAATTTCACAGTATTGTAATTGTAAGGGTCCTGACACAAAAAGGAGTTGTGGGGTGTTCTCAGGGTTATTGTAAGGGGTTGCGGTACTGCTACTACTGCAATACCATACTTCTGCGCTGCTGCTGGTGACAGTGGTGCTGCCTTCAGAGCAGGGCAGCTGAAGAGCAGTGACTGTTGACCGGGAGCCCAGCTCTGAAGGCAGAGCCGCCACCAGCAGCAGCACAGAAGTAAGGATGGCATGGTATGGTATTGCCACCCTTATTTCTGTGCTGCTGCTGGCGGGGCGCTGCCTTCAGAGCTGGACACATGGCCAACTGCCACCACTCATTAGCCACCCAGCTCTGAAGGCAGTGCAGAAGTAAGGGTGGCAATACTGCAGCCCCCCTGCAATTCCCTTTTGTGTCAGGACATTCAGTTTGAGAAACACTGGTCTCCCGCTGTGAACTCTGTATAGTATAGGGTAAAAGCACACAAAAGACCAGATTTCACAGGGGGAGACCAGATTTCATGGTCTGTGATGTGATTTTCATGGCTGTGAATTTGGTGGGCCTTACCTAGACCAGCCATACACTCCTACTGTATTCATGGTCTGAGATAGGAGGGTTCACACCATCCTCCTTCTGGAAACCTGGGAGTGGCAGTAGAATCACTGAGTGGTCCAAAGCAGAATTTTATCTATATATTTTCAGCTAGGATTGTTACAGCTTGTTACATTTAAGATACCGGATTTATCTCTATTTCAATTCAGTCAGCATCATTGGTGGTGCACAAGGGGCTAATAATAAATAATTTGGTCCAGTATTTTTTTAAGCCACTTGAAATTCCGAAATACTGGCTGTGGGTGCTGGAGTTGGGGTTGGGTTTTTTTTTTTTGGTGCCTGCTAAAAAAAATGTGTTGGCTGTAAGGAGCAAAGATGATTATTTCCCACATATATGTGACTTTTGTATGTAGTAATGAATAGCCTGAAGCTGCTAATGCACTTACAATTTACTGAACAGTTTTCTTTAAACAAAATATTAAATGGAGCTAAATTGATGTGTTTCACTCATAAATCCTCTGGGTATGAACTGAAAATGAAATGTCTTATTTCATCAAGAGAAAAATGCCAAAGTATCTGAAAACATGATTCTATCCACCACTTTTTTTTTTGTTTTGTTTGTTTCTTTCTTTCTACTTTAGTGAATTAAGTATTTGTGAAAGATGTCAGGCTAAGAGCCCTAGAGAACAAGTTCTTCATCCACAGAAAAAACAACAACAACTCTACTGTGCATGGCTCCTCATTATCACCCTGCCTATGTGCTTCAATCCCAAAGCGAAGGGAGCACCTGTATGGCTACAGGACTAATAATGGAGGATAGATAGTGCTGTTCTTATGTCCCCAGCCTGACTGAAGCAAAAGAATTGGCTTAAAAAAACAAGCTGCAGAAGGAAAATAAAAATTAGAATGAAAATAATCTAATCTAATAATTAGATTCTAATGTTTTGCAGGTGTACATACATATATAGAGATATAATTTTTAATTAATAACATCTAAAAGGCAAAGCCAAGAACATGCGAACTGTCGCGTGGGATGAGACCAGTGATCTGTGTAATCCAGTTATCTGTTTCCAGTAGCGGCCAGCACCAGAGTCTTTCACGGAACATACAAGAATCCTTAAAATGGCCAATTATAGATTAAACTGGGCACATGGGAAGCGTCTTCCTCTTGGCCAGACAAGCAATGGTTCATTTTCCTCTAGGGCTGTTATCCCTAATGCAACTGTGGATGTTCTAATTATTCATTTAAATATCAAATCCTGTTTCGAATTGTGCTAAACTCTTGGTCCCAATGGTATCTTGGGGCAGTGAGTTCCACAGATTAATTATGCATTGTGAAAATAAGTGTTTCCTTTTATCAGTTTTAAATGTTATGACTTTTCAATGATATTAGATGTCCTCTTATTATTTTACTATTATAAAGGGTAAATATGAGTTGCTGAGTTATCATTTCTATACAGTTATCTTATTGCCTCCATCGTGTTCCATGTTGTTGTAGCTGTGTTGGTCCCAGGATATTAGAGAGTTAATGTGGTGAGATAATATCTTTTATTGGACTGACAGAAGTTGGTCCAATAAAAGATATGTCACTAACCTTGTCTCTCTACCATGCCCCCTCTTATTTATAGCCTTACTAAATAGTTTTAACCTTTTCAATCTCACCTTATATGGAAAGCTTTCTGCATCTCTAATCCATTTCTGTTAACTGTCTCTAGGGCTCTTCTATTTCTGCTCTTTCTTTTTTTGAGGCAGGATGATCAGTATTCTAGGTTCTTACCACACCATTGATTTATAGAATGGTATTGCAATACTCTCACTATTTTCTAATCCAGTTTTTATACATTCTAACTTTTTACTTGCTTTTCTGGTCACTGCAGATGAGCAGATCACCAATGTATATGAACCCACCAATGTATACGAGTAGTTCAAATATTCCTTTCTATGTGCATTATCTTGCATTTACCAGCTCTGAATTTTGTCTGTCATTGTGCTGCTCAGTTGTCAAATCCTTCTGGAGTTTCTCACAGTTTTCTCTGGTCTTGAATATCCTATATAATTTTATATCATTTGTAAATGTTGCCACCTTGAATTCCAGGTTATTAATGAATATATTAAAAAAAGATCAACTGTTGTGTAGTACCAGATCCTTGCAGCATTCTATGGTTAACTTTTTGGCATGTTAGACATTGATCACTTATTCCTGCCTTTTATTCTCTGTGTCTAAGCCAATTTCTAATCCACAACAGAAGTTTACCTCTCTCTCCCTGACTATGATAGTTTCCTTAGCAACTCCTAGCAAGGGCCTTCATCATAGTTTTCTTAAAAGTCCAAGTAAATTGTATTTACTGGTTCTTCTTGATATACAATTTTGTTGGCATTCTCAAAGAAATCTAGCTGATTAGAGACCCACCGTTTTTCTTTAGAGAAGCCAGGCTGGTTTGTTTCTATCAGACCACATTCATCTCTGTGTTATAGAATGCTACATTTCAATTATTGTTTCAAATAGTTTTCTCAGTGCTGAAGTGAGGTTCACTGGACTGTAATTACCAGGTTCATCCCCAAGCTGTTTAAATATAGACACAACATTTCCTACCCTCCAGTAGTGGGGTGGTTCTAATGAGAGATTGTATACTTTTGATAACAGCTCAGATGCTTCGTTTTTAAATTCCTAATAACTCTTAAGTGAATATTATCTGATCCTAGTGGCATGTTGCTATTTAATTAAGTAGTTTGTTATAGCACTTCCTCACATGACACCACAATCTTCACCAATGCCTCATTATTACACGAAAAGATCTGAGGTAGGAATCTCCTCAACTCCATTTGTTCAAAGAAATCGCTGGATTTCTCTGCAGTGTTCTTGTCTTCTAATTTGTTGTTACTCAGTGTCACCCAACAGACCCACCGAATCGCTCTCACACTTCCTGTAGCTCGTATTAGCTCATTAAGTAAAATAGAAAAACTTGGTCTCTGAGGTCAGATCTGACCATCAGCAATAATGATCCTTTTAGTATCTCTAGACATTACTGTAGCTAGAAAATATGCCTGTAAAGTGACTATATGCATATTTATTAGCACAGATACTTACCTATAGCCAACCTGTATGTCTGTATTGGATTAGGGTGGGGATAAAAGGACTAGCATCCTAAGACTAGATCCTAAAAGGTACTAGGGACTTTGTGTATAGGATGAAGTTTTCAAATGTGTCTAATGGCCACATTATAGATTCCAAGGTTAGAAGGGACCATTGTGATCATGAATCGGACCTCAAGCATCAGACAGGCCATACCACTTCCCCAAAATAATTCCGAGTGTATCTTTTAGGGGGGAAAACCCAATATTGACTTTAAAATTGCCAGTGACTGAGAAACTACCATGGTCTTTCGTGAGTTGCTCCAATGGTTCATTACTCTCACTGTTAAAAACTTGTATCAGCGGGGTGGCCGAGTTAGTCTGGATCTGTAAAAGCAACAAAGAGTCTTGTAGCACCTATAGACTAACAGATATTTTGGAGCATAAGCTTTCATGGAAGAAGATGCACTTCATCAGATGAAGTGGGTCTTCGCCCACAAAAGCTTATGCTCCAAAATATCTGTTAGTCTATAAGGTGCTACAAGACTCTGTCGCTTTTGTTAAAAACCTGATTTTTAATTAATCACATTTAATTTCCAGTATGAATTTGTCATTCTCCAGCCATTGCATCTTTTTTAAAAGTATTGAGGTGCATAAAGATGTGGATAGGTACTCTATGAGATTTTCAAAACCCCCTAAGCAAGTTAGCTGCCTAACTGCTCTGAATACCTGTGAAAATCTGGCTCTAAATCACTTTTGAAAGTGGGATTTAAGCTCCAGAGTTACTTCAGCTCTTGAAAATTTGACTCTCGGTGAGCCAAAGGATTTTTTTTTTCCAAAGGGTATGTCTGTGCTGAAAAAAAGTGTACTCTTAACTTAGTTCATCTAAGCCACAATAGCTAACTCTGGTTAAAAGAGTACTGAAGAAATCGCAATTAAACTGGGGTTAGCAGTTTGAGTTCAACCTCTGTCTCTCCTATAGGCTTTAACTCAAGCTGCTAATCTGAGTCAAAAACTAATTTGCCGTGTCTTCACTGACATTTTAACCCAAGATAGTTAACCTGAATTCAGAACACACTTTCTTTTGTAGTTTGGTTTCAGCCAAAGAGGCCTTCTGGAATCAAGGAGCTGAGATCCTGATTCCAGGTGCTGTGGACCCTCCATTCTGATTGAAGTCAATGGCATCGAACCTGTGCAACAGAGAGCCAAATTTGGCCTTCAACTTTGAGCAGGTTTTGATACTAAAATAATAAGTATAACTGTATATTTTAATTCTGTTAATAGGTAAAACTGAAATGATGCTACAATAGGTACATTATATTTTAATTATTATAAATAACCTGTGTTACTCAAACATCAATAAACAGGAGGGAGGAGGCGACATAATCACACACAAACAAATCAGTTGGTATTTTGTTAGTTTACAGCTAAATAGCAACTATTTCAGCAGATGACTCAAAACATGCAAGTTTGCAGCTATATTTATTGATAAATATTTTACAATTCAGCAACCCATTAAATGAGACCTCTGAGGAGTTAAAAAGGGAATGAATACTCAGATTGTAGGATAGTACTGTTGTAGTCATATGTGACCTGCTCAGCTCTTTTTGTTACCTTAAGATTTGCCATTAAACAGAACATATAAATATATTTCTCTCAAAATGTTGCCTATTCCATTGAAGCCTTTTCAGAACAGGTAATTAAACTGGCCCTTACTTAGATTTTTAACATTCATAGGTACATTTACTAAGGGCATGTCTACCCTATAAAATTAAGACAACTTAAGTTAAGTCGACCTACAGCCTCATGTCGACCTAACTTTGTAATGTAGACCAGGCCTAAATTAGGCACCCATTTACTCTAGTTATTCAACAAATACAGGGAATGGTAGATTATTGCCAGCAAAATGTACCCATTTATAGTCACAAGAACATAAAATGGCCATACTGGATCAGACCAATGATTCATCTTCCAACAGTGGCTGGTGCAAGATTCTTCAGAGGGAATTAACAGAACATGGCAATTTATTGAGTGATCCATTCCCCTGTCAGCCAGTCCCAGATTCCAGCAGTGAGGAAGATTTGGGGACAGTGAGCGCATGGAGTTGTGTTCCTGACTAACTTGGTTAAAAGCCATTGATAGACCAATCCTCCAGGAACAATTTCTGTTTTGAACCTAGCTATATTTTTGACCTTCACAAAATCTCCTGGCAATGAGTTCCTCAGGTTGATGCTGTGTTATATGAAGAAGTACTTCTTTATGTTTGTTTTAAATCTGCTGTCTATTAATTTCCTGGGGTAATCCCTGATTCTTGTGTTATGTGAAGGGATAAATAGCACTTCCTTATTCACTTTCTTCACACCATTCTTGATTTTATAGACCATTATTATATCCCCCCTTAGTCATCTCTTTTCCAAGTTGAAATGTGCCAGTTTTTTTAATCCTCCTTTCCCAAAAGATTCCCAGTTCCTAATAAACCTAAATCTCCCTTCTGAACACCACTGTTTCATCTATCCATTGAAAAACTGCAGTTCTGCCTGTCTAACTGGCTCTGCATGTAGAACTGGCAGTTTTTCAGAGAAGGCTACCATGGAGGTCCTGGACTTTAATTCTTACCTCACAGCCTAACTTTGGCCTTTAGGACCTCTCTCCTATCTTTTCTTGTGTCACTGGTCCTTGCATGCACCACAGACATTGGTTCCACCCCAGCATTGCACATAAGTCGGTTCAGATGTCTTAATAGGTCTGCAACCTTTGTACCCAGCAGGCAATTTACCATGCAGTTCTCTGGGTCATCAAAAACCCAATTATCTATATTTCTAATAATTACATCCCCCATTACTGTTACCTTTCTCTTCCTAATAACAAAGAGGTATCCTCACTGTGAGGGAATGCCATGATATCATCTGGAAAGCAACTTTGGGACTATTTCGCTTCACTCCAGTTCAAAGTTTTCTTTCCTCAAGGCTTTCAACAACACTACATAGAGGCTGCCATGTCCCAGAAAGTCTCATCTATGTACCTATTTGTCTCTCAGTGCCTCCAGGTCAGCCACTCTGGTCTCAAGAGCCTGTATTCTGACTCTGAGGGCCATGAGCTGCTTGCACTGAATGCACACATGTTACCTGCTCACAAGGCAGGTAATTATACATGCTGCATTCAGTACAATGAACTCTGCTGCTGGACTCTGCCTGCATTCTTTTTTACTCTTGCAGGGGTTTTGTTTGGTGTGTGTGTGTGTGTGTGTGTGTGTGTGTGTGTGTGTGTGTGTGTGTGTGTGTGTGTGTGTGTGTGTGTGTGTGTGTGTGTGTGTGTGTGTGTGTGTGTGTGTGTGTGTGTGTGTGTGTGTGTGTGTGTGTGTGTGTGTGTCCTCAATTTAGAGAATGTTTATTAGGTGTACCTGGCTCTCATGCTCCTTCTATAAACCCTTTCCAAAAATCCTGTTTGACACTCATCTAGTCATTACAAACTAGCTTTTTAAACCCCTCTTCTCCCTGCGTTAGCTTCACCCATTTGTCAAGAGATCCTAAAGAGATTAGGGATCAAAGGGCAGCGAGATAGAGCCTCCTAAAAGCTCTCAGCCTTGCCTAGCAGGCCACTAGACTCAGCAAATAGACCCCCAAAGAGAGCAACTTCAAGCAGGCAAACACATGGTAAGCAAGCACGGAACAACTAAACAAATAGACAGCAAACATCCCAAGGTTCACGTAGTTGTCCCTTCTTCACCCATGGAACTCTCTCTCAAAACTCTCCTGTTTCCTGCTTCTGTTTGCTAGCTCATCATGCTAGTCAACGTGCTTATTGGACATACTGATAGCCAGAAAGCATTACAGAGTAATTATTGAATTAAGTTTCTTCACTATCTTTCATTTTTTTGGTATTTAGTGTAATAACTGACCCAGCTGATACTCAATATTACATTCACTTCTGGCTACTTAATATAGTGGGAAAAGTGATTAGCTTTAATTAGCCTTCATTAAATTCATTCTACAGCCTCTATCTCCAGTCATTATAAATCCTCTTCTGCGATTATGTTTAAATCACAGTTACATTTGAATGGAAATGATAGAATTTTATTTTTGTAAAAAAAATATTTAATTAACCCAATAAGCTGGAGTATGTGGGTTGCTATCTTGGCAACGTAGCACAGTGCAGCACCACACAAAAGTTAAATAAAGAATTATTTCTAAATATATATTTATGATAGCACCTACAATGTATTAGGCATTTCCAAAACAATGAAGGGATGGTTTCTACTCTAGGGAAGGAGGCCCTAGGTTAAGGACAGTCAAGTATATGGGTTGGAATAACACAAGGCAATTTATATACAAATTAAATCAATTCACTATAATCAACATGGCAATAGTAGTTCTGTAAGAGAGACTTTAAGGGGACCCACCTCTGTGGTACCATTGCTACTGCTCCATATCCTGCAGAGAAGTACCTATGACTCTAGCAATCCATGCATGGTAGGGGAAAGGAGACATGCATCATCCATAATCCCCAACAGTCAGCAGTAAATCCCTTTATTAACTTTTGTAATGTTGAGACCTCTTTGTGCTGGGGAGTCCTACCTAAGAGGGATCCTGATGTGAGGCAAATGGCGGTGTGGGAAGTCCTGTCAACAAAGGTCCAATGAAGCAGGAAGTTTCAGGCACTAACATGACTTCCAAGTAGATGGACCCATGTATGTCTCTGGCAGTCTTCCTGCTCTGTTGAACACCCATCTCAATTGCTGGAGGACCACGGGAGTTGTAGCCCCATGTTTCTCATCCCCCAACTTCCCATCCCTTCACTCCTTCAGGATAACAGTAGTAGATCTCCTCAAGCATGATCTTTCAAGGTTCTGCCACAGAAGGGGGAAATTCTATTTGCAAATTTTGGTGGAATTACTCCAGATTTAAACATGTGGAACAAAGCACAGTTTGGCCAACATTTTTATTTCTCTGTCAAATTCTATAAAGCCATGGCTTGGAACTTGCTTGTAAAATAAAGCAAGATATAGAGGTGTAAAGTCCTGGTGCAAGCATTGTCACAACGAATGCTATTCATTACTCTAAAATGAATGCAGTTCTGCTGCTAGACAATATCCTGGCCAATGGATTGGTGGGTTTGTACAAGCAGCCACAAGTTCAGCAAACAAAGAACCACATCTACATATTACTGGGAAGGAGTACAGAGGTAGCCTTCCTCCTGCTGCAAGCATTGCTATTAAAAATCTGTTTGCCTTTCTCCAAGAGGCTGGAAGAATGGACACATCTGTAAACTTCACCCTGTAATGACTTTCTGGGACAAGGAAGCAGCCCCACCTTTCATGGACTGTTTACAGGTATGCCAAAAAACCACTCGCACAACAACTTTGTTACAATCTGTTACAAGAGAAGACTTAAGGAATGACTTTTTTCACCTTTCCTTCCTTCTTCCAATCAGGGGAGGGGGCGTTAGGCTACTTCAACTTGAATGGTCCCTTGAAATATATAGAACAACCTATGCTAAACAAACTGCTCCACCTTGTATTTAGCCCTGACACTCAGATTAACAGAGCTCTTCTTCAGGTCTGGAAAATGTAAATTCAAAAGCTTGTCTTCCTCACCGACAGAAGTTGATCCAATACAAGATATTACCACACCCACCTTGTCGCCCAGAAAGGAAACATTTTTATCACAGTTAAAAATTTAAACAACTTATTTTAAGTAATTATAAATAGATTTCTTTGAGTGAGGCCAACGGCATCCCACTAACATTTGTCACTGTGCCATAGCCAAGATCTGTGTCAAAAATATAGATTTCTTTGGTTCTTTCTATCTTTTTGTTGACCTTACACATTTCACCTACTAAAAGTGTTGATTCAATAGACAAAAGCACAACCTACCTGCTTTCCATAATTGGTACAATGCAGCCAAATCATCATACATTTTCAGTCTGGCATTATCAAGCAAAAGATATGTATTGGCATCACTTGTTACTGCATTGCACAGAAGGCTGAACGACAGGAGAGCGAGAAACAGATATGACAATTGCACCGTCGCAAAAATATTGCAGCAAGAGAGAAAGGAAGACAAGTATGCAGACTTAACCTGGTACCATTCAAATGACTCATTCAATCCTACCGCATGATTTTGAGCAGATGAAAAGTTTTAGCATAAGTCATCCTGCAAAGTTTAATTTGTAATATGTGACACTTTCCTACTACTACAATACAGAGAGTTATGCAGGGAAAAGTGGATCTTGAGAGAAAAAAATAGTCACACTTGTGAATTCATTTGCCATCACTTA
This sequence comes from Sternotherus odoratus, assembly GCA_032164245.1. Classification (NCBI taxonomy): domain Eukaryota; kingdom Metazoa; phylum Chordata; order Testudines; family Kinosternidae; genus Sternotherus; species Sternotherus odoratus. Next base: position 55,690,909 of record JAVMKO010000007.1, on the reverse strand, counting down.
CTATTACAATGTACTAGTCTAGCATTGTAAGGCAGTTTGCTTTGATTTATTTACCTGGCAACTACTAATTCATAAGAGTGCTGAAACTTGTGATTTACTCTGATCACGGGAAGTTACTCTATATCTTCAGGCAGTGAGATGACTCTGTAATCAATAACTATAATCATCAAGAATCAGAGAGGTAGCCGTGTTAGTCTGGAATAGCAGAGGTAACAAGGAGTCCTGTGGCACCTTAAAGACTAACTAAAGTATTGAAGCATAAGCTTTCGTGGGCTAATACCCACTTCGTCGGATATCAGGAATGGCAATATACAAAAACCTGTAGCAGAACACTTCAACCTGCCTTGACACACAATTACAGATTTAAAAGTCACCATATTGCAACAAAAAAACCTTCAAGACCAGACTGCAAAGAGAAACTGCAGAGCTGCAATTCATTTGCAAATTTGACACAATCAATCTGGGATTGAACAAAGATTTTGAATGGATTGCTAATTACAAAAACAGCTTCTCCTCTCTCCGAGTTCACACCTCCAATTCAGCTGCTAGAGGAATACCTCACCTTCCCTGATTTGAGATAACAAGCTGATTCAGCCTGATTGGACTAACCTTGTTCTCTCCTACCTGGTTCTCGCCTACTTATTTATACCTGCCCCTGGACACTTCCACTGCTTGCAGCCGATGAAGTGGGTATTAGCCCACGAAAGCTTATGCTTCAATACTTTAGTTAGTCTTTAAGGTGCCACAGGACTCTGTTACCTCTATAATCATCAAGAATATTCTCTGAATGCACACTTGCAGATGAGCAGCTCAAATAATAGAAAAGCATCGGAGTGAGTTTTGGCCAAATCGCTGACTTTTTTTTCCAGCAAGATACAGGATATAGTATATAAGCCATATTTAGTTTAAAGAGAGAGCTGTATTTTATAGATCATGTGTTCAACTGCCCAGTTCATTTGTCAGGTAGATTGGTATTGAGAAGAGCTACTTGTTTATCTGCAATCTTATAACTGTAAAGACCAAAACCCAGACTGACCCATCCAGTGGAGTAACAACAGCTGTCAGCAAGAGAGACAGGAAACATCTGTTTGGATACACTCAAAAGGGGTGATTGGGGACAGCTGAAAATTCCCATGAATGGGGCCTCCCAGATCCTGAAGATCCATGGGAAATTGCTCATGTATACATGGATGGTTCCTGTTCATACTCCTCTCATCTAGCCCTCTATCTTCTATCATAACATGGCTCCCATTGTCACTGTACCTCTTCATCTGCTCAGCAACAGCCATTAAGGAGGTTCGGAGGGAATTAATATTCCCTCAAACACTATTCTCCGTGAATATCCACTGGTGCTTGCACTGGACTGTGACACAGAGCATGAGAATGACTATGCTTTTTCAAGTCACCTCCGAAACCATGGGGAGCCCTTCTGCATAGAAATTCACTGGAGTGGCATTCAACATGTTCAAGGGATGGGATGATTCTGCTGATACATCACTTTCCACTTGGTTGGTGACATCAGCCCATTGCAGGTAGATATTGAAGAGGCACCAGAACCCCAAGAAATATCTGTTTGACAAGTGAAAACAAATTTAAAAATAATGTATTATACATACAGTTTAGTGGCTAGAAGAGCTCAGTGGCTCGTCCTCTGATGTCTGTAGTACCAATCTGTCTCCCTAAAGTTCTGCAGATACCACTCTGATGGAGCGCCATAGAAAAACATTGCAAGAATTTGGGGAGTGAGAGGTGTTGTGGAGCAGGGAATATGTTCATGTTGTACCCTGCCAAGCTGCTGGATAGCCCCCAGTGAATATTAAAGTATGAGTTACAACTGATTAAAGTTCTTCTGGGTCTCTTCCATGGTTGCCAGTGAGCAGCTGCAGGGGTATCTAGCCAACAGCAACGTGGCTACAGCAGTGACTTTACTGCCGAGAGGAACAGTGGAGAACTGAGAAGGAAAGATCCTACTTTGTAGACATGAGATAGGGAGACCTTACCTCTGAAAATTCCACAGCACCCGAACCCTTCCTCTTTGACAACCTGACTGACAGGATATATGTCATGGAACAGACAGGTATTTAGTTCTTCAACTACCCACACAAATCTGAAACATTTAGAAAGAAACAAGAATCTAAGAGAGCATCTATTAGAAGCCTAATAAATGAGGAAGATGAGAGACTCTGAAGTAGTAGGGTTGTTAACAGATCCACTGAAAGATTCTCTTAAAAAGGACTGGAAGCTATGACAAATGTTTTTTCATCATCACCAGTAGCAACATGCTAATATTACACCCTGATCAACTATGTGTTCTAACTATTAATCGTATGATACCTTTTCCCCTTCTAATAGAATTTAGCTTACCATATTGACTATCTTGACAGCATGTGTTGGTTCCAGGGCCGGCGACAGGGGGGTACAACGGTTACAGCTGTATCGGGAACCAGACTTCAGGGGGGGCCCCCTGAAGTCCCGGGCCGGTACAGCTGTAACCGTTGTCCCTGGGCCTGTGAGCGAGGCGCGGCTCGGGCAGCCGCTGCCGCGCTCACCAGCCCCCTCCCCTGGCACCCAGCAGCTAGCCCTGCCCCCCTTTGCTTCTCCCGGCCGGCCATGCGGCCGCAGGAGGTAGGAGACAGGCCGCGGGAGATCACCGGGGGAGGGCCGTGGGAGATCGCCGGAGGGCCGCGGGAGATCGCCGGGGGGGGGGGGGGCCGCGGGAGCTCGCCGGGGGGGGAGGCAAGAGATCGGCGGAGGGGGGGCGCGGGAGGCAAGAGACCGGCCGGGGGGGGCCGCGGGAGACCGGCCGGGGGGGGGCGCTGGAGATCGGCGGGGAGGGGGGCGCAGGAGGCAGGAGATTGGCCGGGGGGGGCCGCGGGAGACCGGCCGGGGGGGGTGGCGCGGGAGGTAGGAGACCGGCGGAGGGGGGGGCCCTCGGGCGGTGGGAGATCGGCCGGGGGGGGCGCGGCTGGCAGGAGACCGGCCGGGGGGGCCGCAGGAGATCGGCCGGGGGGGGGCGCGGGAGGTAGGAGACTGGCAGAGGGGGGGCCCTCGGGCGGCGGGAGATCGGCCGGGGGGGGGCCGCGGGAGGCAGGAGATGGGGGGGGAGCGCAGGCGGCGGGAGACTGACCGGGGGCGGGGGGGACATGGGCGGCGGGAGATCGGCGGGGGGGAGCCGCGGGCGGCGGGAGACTGGCGGGGGGGGGGGGCCGCGGGCGGCGGGAGACGGGGGGGGGCCTGTACGGTCTGCCGTACGGGGCCCCAAAATTCCTGTCGCCGGCCCTGGTTGGTTCAACTCTTGATATTTATTTATTTCACAGTGTTCTAAAATGCATCTATCCATCCATGCATAAAATAAAACTAAGAATACATGATTTGTCAGCTATAAGATCTAGCTGAGGCAAAAGTGTCCAATATAAGCTACAATTTTTATTATTACTGTTTTCCTGGAGGCCTTAAGCAAAACATCTGAGGCTAGTGTATTAATCTATTAAGAATTCACAGCAATATGTACAAAATGGGCAAAGCCAAATATGTAGAAACAAGTCTCCACAATTACCATCTTTTCCTACATTTTCTGAAATTGCTACACTTCCAAAACCATTATTTCAAAATGCTTTTTGGCACTCAAATAAATACACTGGGAAGAAAACAGTACAATAAAACCTCAGGGCACTTTTCAATGCAAAGTTAATTTAAAGGAGTGTCACACAAATGTTACAAATTCAGTTTTTAAATCAGAATTTAAGTGTTAATAATGGGCAAGATTCACTGGTCAACTCTGGCTGCCTTTGCTTCTCCGGTGAAGCAAAGTAGCTGTAAATGCAGGTTACACAGAAAATTAGCCTGGGGTTATGGTTGATTTGCATCATCGGAGCAGCACAAAACAGCCAGAACACCCCCACTGAATCTGAACTTTTGATTATAAGTGGTTTCTATAGCATTAAGCATAAATACCACACCTTCTAAGAATAATACTGCTTTGCTATTCCACTTTTCATCAAGAAATGCACCTTTATTAAGGAAGGTGAATAGGATTATTTTATGGATGGGAAAACTGGGACATAGAGGTGTGAAACTTGCCTCAGGTCATGTTGCAGGTCAGATGCACAGCTAGAGACAGAACCCAGGTCTCTTGACTTCTACTCTGGTGACTTAGCAACCAGATCACATTGACTCGTACAGCAACTGGGCCAAATTTTGCTCCATTTACACCCTTATTTTCCCACTTCAGCAGATTCAAACATCAGTGAAAGATTTCTGGCACAAAAGTAATAGGTCTTAGTAATAGGCTGCCCTGTTTTAAACAAACAATACTGTCTTACAAAGCTGCTGTGAATCTTTACTGGCAGCTAAAGAAGAGATTTTAAAAACAGGAATGATTAGTATTAAACACCTCTGCAATCTCATATCTTTGCACAGTACTTTGTAATGGTTAATCAAAGAGATGCAGTCACTGTCTTGAAGAGTCAGAAAAATATGGAGATAGACAAAGCAGGAGTTACAGAAAGAGGGAGGGGGACAGTGATATGAGCCATTTCACTCCTGGTAAGGGTTGATTATATCATTATGGTTTTATGAATGTGCTGCCAGGGGGCCAAGAGGGAACTAGAGACCTTTCTGGGCTTTTTCAGTCATGGCACAGACCTCCCATTGATCTCTAGGGAGCCACAAGGTTTAGGGTGGTCCCTGTGGTGGTGGCATGTATGTGTGTGTAGAGGACACTGCATTCCCAAACGATGTGGGTAGCTCCATGAGGAGACGCTTGCAGAGATATCTTAATCCAAAGCCCCTGATGTGGGTCTATGGAAAGGGTTGATCTGGGTTTAGGTATAGTTGTTGCTGGAACACCTCACAGCATTTTTCAGCTTCTAATATTATTCAGAAGTCACATCACTGTTACCTTGTACTGAAAGAACACAGAATTTGTCACAACTAGGATGCCTGAGTTTCAAGATCCTCATTCTGCATACTGGAATAAACCATGACTTGAAAGTTGTCAGCACTGTTCAATTGGAAGCCTTTTAAAATAAATATGGAGATATACCAATCTCATAGAACTGGAAAGACCTTGAAAGGTCATCAAGTCTAGTCCCCTGCCTACACTAGCAGGATCAAGTACTGTCCCCTGACAGATTATTATTATTTGCCCCAGATCCCTAAATGGCCCCTTAAAGGATTGAATTCACAACCCTGGATTTAGCAGGCCAATGCTCAAATCACTGAGCTATCCCCCCCCCCCCCAAGCCTTAAATCACTACAGGATTAGCCAAAAATTCTAGTGAACTCATCAACTTGATTAAAAGTGCCACTCCCCATATCACTCTCTTGCATAAAGAACTGTGATGGCACAACGGCAGAACAACCAATACTGTTCATTTTGTGATATGAGAATTTTTCCTGTACACATTCTATTTTCTTTAAGGATTTCTTGCTGAAAATCATAGCTCTGAGCTAGAGTTACTATAAGTAATTTGGTCTCCCTCTTTCAATACACTGACCAAGGCAAATGAAACCTAATGTTCAGTGAAAATTGTTCTGGCCCCATGTCAGATGTCAAAAGCTGTTCCAATTGGTATTGTAAAATCACTCAGGTCTTATTTGTATTTGAGAGATATGGCACCAATGGTTAACTTTTTGTCTCTCAATTTGATATGTATCAGTATGTTGCATGTACTGATTCCATAGCATAGAAAAATAAAATGAAGAGGTTTGTATCACTCTTCAACAATACAATGTAACAAATATAAAACAAAATGAGAAAAATAAATCCAGTGAGTGGTAAAAACTATAAAATCTATGTTTATGGTGAAATAGAGGATATAGAAGTACTAGAATGAGTCACAGGCACTGACTCTGTGGGTGCTTTGGGTCTGGAGCACCCATGAGGAAAAACTGGTGGGTGCTCTGCACCCACTGGCACTCCCCACCCCACCCCCTGCTCCAGATCGCCTCTACTCTGCCTCCACCTCCTCCCTGCCACATCCTGCTTCTCTCCCTCTCCTTCCCCCGCGGCAAGCCTGGAAGGGAAGGAGGGAGGATGAGGGGGGACTGGGATGGGGATTTGGGGAAGTGGCTCAATAGGGGCAGGGAGGGTGTGGAGTTGGGGCAGTGATTTTGGGGAAGGGATTGGTATGGGGGGCAGGGAAGGGGTGGAGTTGGTGCTGTGTGTGTGTGTGTGTGTGTGTGTGTGTGTGTGTGTGTGTGTGTGTGTGTGTGTGTGTGTGTGTGTGTGTGTGTGTGTGTGTGTGTGTGTGTGTGTGTGTGTGTGTGTGTGTGTGGTGCCAGGGAAAGTTGGTGCCTATAGAATGAGTGACTCCATTCCCTGCCCATCTTAGGGGACGCTTTACTTTTTGCAGGACATTTTCAGACCTTTTTGTGCAACTTCAGTGGGAAAAATATTTCCATGATGGTATTTGCTAGCAAAAACTCTATACACTCAAGAAATGCAACTCTTTCAATGATGGGAAAAGGCAGGAGGTCTACTATAATAATTTCTTTTGTGTAATAATTTAGAAACTAGTCTTTAGATGGCTTGGAAGAAATTTGCTTTTCTTTCTCTATTGCTTCCCACAGAGAGAGTTTTTTCTATAGTAGATGATGTTGTGACCCATAATGTTAAGAAATCAGTATTGCAAAAAGCAGTACTAATAGTCAGCAGAACATTTTTTAAGTGTGTGCATACAGTGCTCATGAAAAGGGACAGTTTCAAAGCCCTAGAAATTGAGATCTTCCAATTATCCACAGAAGAGGAAGCAGTGAAAGCTTCTCTACCATGCCCCACCAACACATCTCAACTCTGATCTGGAGAGACCAAGCCTAAAAGTGAGAGGATAGTTCAGTCTCCATGATTGTTTTTATATCTCCAAAGGTCTGATCTATCCATTGAGTGCCATTGGTGCCAATTATGAGGGGCCTATTTTTGATGTTATTGTTCACTAGTAACTGGATTCAATTCACCTTGTTTTTACTTAAAAGCGGTCAAATGATAAAAATTTATAAATAATCTTACTTGGATTTGAATCAGTAGGTGGGTATGAGGAGTCAGACTCGGAAGTTTAGGTATTCGGCCAAACTATTTCGGCCAGGGCACGGGGGCATGTTCAGATCAGTTTCTGTCTGCATCCTGTAAACACTTGCCCATACCGGTATTGCCCTGGCCTCTCCTTTTGTCATTCAGTTTCGCATGCATTCTATAACAATGTGCATTTCCTCACCTTTGGGGGCGAAGCCAGACTTTGAGGCACCTGCTCCCCTACTTGGTGTAAACATTGCGTGTGCCAATCAGAAGTGAACACAAACAGGTTTTGGGCCCCATCCCCTATGACACTTTTGTGATGTCATAGTTGGTACTTATGTTTCTGCCTGCCATGTGCAGACAGAGAGAGGAAAACGAATCCCGTGTATCCGTGTATCCCGTGTACCCCACGTAACCGAGCCTGATCACCTCGAAGCCTCTCTCTCAGCTCACGTGTTTCAAATACAGCTTCTATGTTTACCGGTCGTGTTATGCGTTGGTTTGTATTTGTAAGTATCAGTTATTACTAAATGCTGCATCTTTGTTTGTAAATATTGTTAGTAGATATTTTAGTCATTGTGTGTTTTAAGTTTCACTAAGTCTATTAGCTAATATCAAAAACTGCTCCCTTACCCCTTGTAATTATCCCCAGTAAAACTTTAAATTGATTAATCTTAGTTGTGTGTGTGTGTGTGTGTGTGTGTGTGTGTGTGTGTGTGTATCTGCAGCTCGCGTCCTGACCCACACTCTCCTTGCATCCCTTACCTATATAGTCTGTTGCCACGTGCAGCCTGGTAAATAACAGGCCTGCAATTTTTTTTTCCTCGCCCCTGCGAGTCCGTGGCAATCCACAGGCTACATATTGGGTATTTTATCAACATCTTTCATCAAGATTCTACATCTGAGCATGTCTGAAGATATCATTTGTAGTTGCTCAAAGTCAGATCCTAGACCTGGCATGACTGTGCCTTGAGGACACAGCCGGAGCAGTGAAGCACAGCTCTGTACAGTAGTTAAAAGCCTTTAAATTAGTCAGACTAACTCTTCCCTCAGAAACAATATACTTACATTGCTGCCAGGGGCCAAACCCTGCCCAAGGACAGATTTCACCCAAACCAGGGATGGTGAAATAACAACACGGATCACTTCTAATGACAGCTGTGAAGAGTGCAGCCCGATCTATAGATTATGTAATAATTATATTGATTAAGAATTCCCAGTTATCACTTTGAAAGTATATAGGTTCTTGTCCCAAGATCATACCCAGTATTATTAAAATTACTATACAGCCGTACGTGCACAGCTGCAACACTCACACTATAGGAACTCTTCTATATTTACAAATAGTTTGATCCATTTAGCAAAGTCACAAACACTCTAACTCAGTAAGGTAAATAGAGATTACAGAATATACAGCTGCACATCGATATATTCACACCAACCTTTGCAGGACAACCTGAAATATTAGTCATTATCTTCCTCATCACCATTGACCATCATTCTGGTCCCTTCCAAGGGCTACATCTCTTACGCATTATTGTCCAGGGGCTGGGATGCAACTTTTATAATATGTTATGCTGACACCGCTATCTCTAATTCATATTCAATAGAGGATTTTCCCCTTTTCATTATTTGTATCTCCTTATCCTATTAATGAGGAGGTTTCCTTCTTCTATAGTTAGTGTCTTAATATGTGTTGCTACCATTTCAGCTCATGATCATACCCATAACCCCTTGCTTAAGCGGATTTGCAGTTATTGCTTCCTTGTTCCTTGCAGTACCACTTACTGGAACATTTTAATACCTACTGCTAAGCAAGCTCTCCTTAATTCCTAAAATCTACAGGTAACCATTATCTATGCCAAGGGTTTTGGTCCACTTAGCCACACTTATGCTTCAGCTGCCTTCCAGGATACTGTAGTTTCTTACTTTACAGCTGAATATAATGAAAGCAGCTCAATATCCTGAAGACAAGGCAGAGAATATAGTAAAGGCAGGCTAGCCCTATGGGTACAAATGGAGCTATTATCCAGAAGAGGGACAATATTCATCAAAGCAAAACCCCTTCTTTCTCCATTGCTACCAGATAACACTGACCCTCAAATCTCCCATACAAACTGTACAGATTTTTTTGTTTTCTTAAACACACTTTGAGATCCATCCTGGTCCCCTTTTCTTCCACTCAGGAACCTCTCTGGGTGTGATTGGTGGAGTGAGCATTAGAGAGAAGGAACACATGTCTCCATCCCAATCAGTTCATGGATCACAGAGGATGGGGAGCCTCTTTGCTCCTCCTCCACCCCTAGCCTGGCTGTTTTCAGGACTAGTAGACAACTGGTACTTTAGAAATCCAGCCAGCAAAAGCTTCCTGCCTTCCCCCATCTCTTACAAGCCTTTCACCTGCTTGTATCTATAGTACATAGCAACACACCTGCATGGAGAGTAAGTGTGACACCTTTACTGTAAATTCAGCCCCTAGGAATGGAGGAGGAACTGAATTCAGAAGCTGCTTCCTAACATGCAATACATCCCTAAATGAGTGGGTACTCCTGTCAGAGGCATCATTTACTTTTGAATTACTTGGGATACAAAGTGTTGTCTACTAGACAGTCCCGTGATTCTGTCAGTCTGTGGTATTGGCCCTATGCTTTTCTCATTTAAAAGAAGACAGAAAAGCTGCAGGATCACACTGAAATAAGCAGCAAATGAGCAGTACTGTTTAGCAGGTATCAGTGTATTTAGTGCACTGGTTAGTATCCAACTCTGCTCAAAACCCTACCGGTTTTATCCATATAACCATCTTCTTATAGATCAGATTGTTATAAGGGATCTCTGAAGACTGTGGATTTGAAAACAGATTTTCTCAGCGGTGACTTTAAGTTGATGGTGTAGTACATTAGTGGAATTCCTAGTTCATAATGCTGTACATTTGCCAGATTAAGTAATAATGTACAATACATGTCTCCAGGGAATCATCCCAACGCCCACAGTAAACTCCTCATCCCACTTTGGGGCTTTTGTCCAATTAATATGCATCTTTTCAGTGCAATGTCAGTCTGTTTTTGGCTCAGTTCTATCCAGTGTGCTAACATGATGTACATCAAAGTGAACTCACCATTTCTGAGCAGTGTTGGGGAACCTATTGATTCATAGACAAGTGTAAATATACAAGTCCCATGATTCTTCCTAATGAATCAGAACCTAAATGCTTACAGCTACACTGAATTTGATGCTCCCCCTTTATAATACTCTGCACACACATTCCAAAAATGGATGCTAATTAGTCTCCAACCAGAAAAAATACAAATAATTGTTACTCAAAAAACCCAGCCTTATTTTAATTATGCTATTCAAAAACAACATATACATTATATACATTTTAATAAATTTAAAAAATATATAGGCCAGACACGTTCTTCTATTCCCATTAAGGGTCCCTGTGGGGGCCATTTACTATAACCTCTGAATTGATTTCCCATGTGCTATCTGCAGCTAAGATTTCAGATTTTGTCTGCATTACTTCCCTTCTAGAAATTATGTCAGAACTCTGTACATAAGCAATGGAAAGGATCAGCCACAGTGGAAAGATGAGATCAACTGCATGTACTATAGTGACACTGGTAAATTAAGCTTCTGTCACCTCATCGCTATTTTTTTTTAAAACAGTGTTTTTGAACTGGCCGTAACCAATTCATTCTAAATTGAAACTAAGCATGTAAGGTCAAAAGCCAGCAGCAATTCCTTTCAGTTAAATTTTCAGAACAATCCCATTTGGTTGACTCTTGGTAATAGGGATTTTTTAAAGTGACTTATTTTAGGTGCTTTCTTTTGAAATCCTTCTGTGAAAATTTATGGGCTTATTGATTTAAAATGAAATATTATAGATTGCTACTTTGTATTGTGGCCCAGGGGATCTATTATCCTCTACCAGTACTCTTAATGTAATTCACTCATCATAACAAGGGAACAGTAGTCCTCTGTGTCATTTAGAGGAGTCATTAGCAGATGCAAGTTTTGGCAAAACTGTGGAGACTACAGTTCCTATAAGTGCTCTCCAGAGCACCTTTGAAAATTCCCTGGCCAGTGCTTTCCCCAAGCCATGTACCCTTTGCCTGGCTTGCATGGGTAAAAGAACACCTATTATGCTCTCCCTTGATAGGCTCAACAGGCACAAACACTATACCAGCCTGCTATTGCAGGTGCAAATATCCAGTTAGAGTAGCAAAACCTATGAAAATTTAGCCATTCATACTTTTATGCTCACATCTGAAAAAAAAATAACCCACTATGTAGGCAACTTGTTTCAAAATGGGTCAGATCCACCAGTATGCACCAGTTGCTTCTGGAAGCATCCAGTGCAGGCCACTGTCAGAGATGGACACTGGACTAGATCCACCTACAGTCTGATCCAGCATGGCAATTGTTACATTCCTATGCTTTTCATTACTGAAATGCCACAAAGCAACAAGGATGAACAGGTGATCGGCCCATGTTTTTTCTGGTACACATCCATTCTCTCCTACTGACTGATACAAAATGGATATGATATTACTGAGAGCAGAATCAGTTCTAATAAGGTAAATCCAGAGTCTGCTTTGAAGCCACTACTAAGCGCCTGTGTTTGAAGTCAGTGCTAATGAATGGAGGTACTGTGGACTAAAGGTACCTGTGATTAAAATCTGGCCAGGAAGCTGAGTTACCATCACATCCTTCAGGTGGCTGCTCCCCAATATGGCTAGGGCTTACTGGTGTTATGAAGGAACTTGCACTGATGTGGTTTGTGCTGGACCTAGTCTATATATAATATAGGACATCTATTCCATTGCTGTAAATCCAGTACTATATACTTGGAAGAAAAAAAATCAAACATACAAGATACGAAGGTTCTGAGTCATTTGTTCACATTAAAAAAAAACCCTGGGAAACCAAGCTGAATGCAAGTGGGGAACAAATACATAAACTGGCCATTAGAATAAATCTTCTCTGGATGAGTTTTTAATCCAGTAGATAAGGAAAGATATGACAGGCTAACAGGTGAAAAATCACTGCCAGTCAGAAATGTGGAGCTCAAAATGGAAGCTAAGGTGGAAACTAAAAAAATAAGACAGTAAGAAGAAGCAAGGTCAAGTTTTAAAAGAGTAGAAAGATTATTGATGAAAGCGCAAAACAGTTTATGAAATAACTTCTAGGAATAGCTGCATATAAATGTGTGTTTAGTGAACACACTCAAGAAATTGTGTTGAGTGCCATAGTAAAAATTCACATAGAAATCTGAGATGTGTAGAAAGATCTGTGTCTTCCAGCAGACCCTAGAAATACCCACTGACCTACAACATTCCTGGAATGAAGGCAATAAAGAAGTGGGCTCTGAATAGTACCTACGGTAGTTTTTCCTAAGAGAGGCATCTTCCTCAGTGAAGTGAACTCGTGGCAACATCTATGGTATATATCTATTTTAAACAAAGCCCAAAGATAACTAATCCAACCAGTAAGGTTTGGCACTGTTCATTGTCCACATCAAATAAGGCAAGCAAAAATAACACGACATAGTCAGTTGTATATAAGAAACATTAAGAAAATTGATCAGTTATGGTAGCAGTTATTTACTCTTTTACCACAAAGGGGCTTCCAGCTGCTCTTGGCTAAAAGGAGATGGTGCACATTGTATGTCAATCATCCTTTGCCCAAAGCAGTGAACAAAGATAAGGCATTTTCTCTAAGGCTATGTCTACATTTCACAGCTTTTAGCAACATGGCTGTGTTGCTACATCCCTGCTGCTAAAAGTCATGCCGGGTAGCCGCTGTTTGTTGGCTCTCCTGCGACAAAAAACTTTCATTTCCAACAAGCAGCACTTGGCGCAGCAAAACTTGTGTATTTGAGGGCAGGTTAACACCTCTGGAAGACAAAAGTTTTATCATTCAATTGCCAGTGTAGACATAGCCTAAGAGATAGTCTGCTCTGCAGGCCAATCACTTCCTTCAGCAACAGGACGCTCTTTGCTCTTGCTGTCCGGAATGGTAAGGGGTGGGATTATAATACTCAATGGTATCCACAGAAGAGCAATGTTAACATTCACAAATACACACCAGAAAGTGGGCTACAGCTGGAAGAAGTTTGAAGAAATGAATGCTAATATTTCATATGCATGTCAGAGTGAGATTTGCTTTATTCATATTCACAACTAGAACTAGACACAGTGAAATAAAGGTTAATTATTGAGCAAGTTCATAGTTGAACAAATCATCGAAGGATGTTTATGAACAATTCACCCAAGGCTAATGCAGACAACGGTATAACCTTCTAAGAAGTCATTTGCGTGAAAAATACCAGTGATGTAATGATTAATGCCACCAGAGCATCTCTTCTGGCAGCACTGAACTGAGAACCACAAGAAAAGGAGGTACAGATTTAGATGAAGTTAAACTTGATTGAAATTAAGATTAATATCTTTGGGGTACATTGTATTATACATGCAATTGTGTATGTGCTGTTGAGACATTGGACATACCTTCTCTAGTAGGAAGAGAGATGCTAGTTCAAACTGGATTCTTCAGAGACCCACAGACAGAGAAAAGACACTTGGAACAAAGCTTCAATTTTAAATTGAGTCCAGGCCTTCTTTCTGATCCATCAAATGGAAAGGACCCCTAATCCATGGAGGTTACCAAGGGGAAGATTGGAAGGACTTGGCCGACACGGGTTGAATAAGACTTTGTCTTTGTTCCAAGCTGAAGCTTTGATGGACTTGTAACCAAAAAGAAATCTTTAGGGTGGGGTGATGCCAGGTAAGTTTATTAGCATGCATGTAGGTTCTTTTGTTTTCTCTGTTAAGCTTTTCACCTTAAGAATAACAGTAAAGACTTGCTTAGAAAGAACTATGTGGTAATTTAGATCTGTAGCAATCACTCTTATCAGTCTCTGAAGAGAAAGCAGTCAAGTCTGTTTAGGCAGATTATCTTTGTTGGGAAATACACAGTGAAGACAGGAAACTGTACAACTAGGAATACCCAGTCAGAAGTGAGTGAGTTGTAGGTCTCCACCCAGAAAGGCAAGAGCTGGGGACTTGGAAGGTGAGAATAGTTACTGAACAACTGAGAGAAAACACAAGTGCAGTTCCTTGAAGTGTGACATGGATTAGTTCAGTGGTATTAAAAAGAATCAGAACTCATCTGCACAAAGTGAAAGACCTCACTGTAATACGTAAGAATCAGATCACCACTAGTGTGACCAGCCAAGAGAATCAGTTCAGTGTAAGAGTTCCTTAAGTGGCATAATGCTGGTATTTTGGCTACCAAGGCTGTCTCTAGCAGGGTGCAGGGCCCGGGACAATCCCCACTCTTCCCCAGACCCTTCACTCTTCCCCAGACTGTCTTCACTCATTCCCTTCCCCAAACCCCAGCCTCTCCTCCTTTGCCTCTGCTCCGCCCCTTCCCCATCTCTTTCCGGCTTCTGCCCCTTCCCCCAACCTACACCTGGAGCTGGCGGGATGGGCTGAAATTGTTGCTGCTGCCTTGGTGCGAGCTCGACCCCCACTGCTGGCAGCAGGCCCCCTACACCCCCCCTACACTAGCCTGCCCCTCCCCCCCCCCAGCCACAGCCTAACCCCATCCCCCCTGGGCCAATCTATGCCCTCTGCATGAAACACACACATAGCCATCCTTAAGGTACAGCGATCTGGGACAGCCACTGCGAGGCCCCCATAATGCAGGGCCCAGGGAGGCTGCCCCGATTTCTCATATCCTAGGGACAGCTCTGTCGCCTCCCCTCTCTGTAGCCAGCATAGGGGACATAGCTAGAGCGAAAGGGCGGTAGCCAGCAATTCACTCTCCACCACCAACTCTTATTTCAGCCCCTTACATTGGAAGTTGATGTAACTTACAATCAGACTCTGGCCTTTTCTAATTTATACCTGGGACCAGTCTGACACAGAATGAGTCATGGTTTGGGGGGTGCAAATGTGAGTTTCATGGCTCCTTTGCATCCTCCTGCCCCTCAACTTAAGCTCAGTCATAGTTTAAGATCTGGCTTTAGTGTTCAATCACCTATGTAGAAGGTTCATATATTTAGGTTTTTTAAGAATTAGGACATAAACACCTAAAATATGATATTTTCCAGCACTCCAAACAATCCTACGATTGCATGTCTGTACATAAATACAAGGGACAGATGCAGCAGAAAAAGCAGGACACAGGCTATTTGTGGGAAGCAAGACATTACCGTCAAAGAAATAAATGAAGTGTAAAGTTTAGCTGCCATTGCAAAAACATGAACAAGCTGCAAGACATTTATAAGTTCTTCCAATAATGCTTTGAATAGCAATTATGAAATGAACAAAAGTATGTATACTTATAAATAGGGTATATATATATTTTCTTATATTGCTTATTGATCAAAGGAGGGAAAGAGAGAAATATGTGAGAAATACATTGTCATTGATCATTTTGTTTCATTTTCTGAAAATCTTTCCATGAAATGAAAGGGAGGATGAAGGGAGTGAGGAAATAATTCAATGAGCCAAATCCTGCTCAATTTATTCTTTCAAGTAGTCTCAGAAACATCCCAGGGGCTACTCCCAGGACTGTGGGTCTGGTCCAAAGTGAGTAGGATTTACCCACAATCACATTGTAAGGCCACATTGTGAAATAAATCTCACAACCGAGTGTCCTGTTGTTATTCTTTGACATTCTCCATTTCCATGCCGTGAAGTGACTGTTCAGCAGAAATTACCACTGACATGAAAAGCCTTTCAACTGAAACAGGAGGCCAAGATCCTGATCAGCTGTAGCATTCCATTGCATTTTCACATTAGTGTAGCTCACAGGTGTGTGTGTTTCAGGGCCCTTTTTGTTCTGTTCACGGATGGTATGAGTTGTTACTAGCCCCCACTCTAGAACTAGATGCAGCAGATCTAGATGCAGCAGTTCAACCCCCAGCATGCGGACCTGAGGCTGGGGGCTCTAACAGCAATTCATGTCCTCTCATCAGTACAGCAGAGAAGAAGTAACACCATTCAACGTTCACCAAAGATTACATAAACACCACTTCCCCTGACAAATTCTAATTTGGGTACTTACTGGCTGACTAAATTCCCCCTTGAGTTTTAATTGGACACTATTTTTCTAAACTTTTGGACCTAAACCACTGTGAAGTATTACTGGATGCCCTCAACAGCTGCTACCTTTTACCTCAAAAGTGGCTGCATTTTGATGGAGGGCAAACTGACTCACTGTTTGAGAACTTCTGGGATGAAAGGCCAGACAATTTTTTACTTGCTTCTCTATGCCTCTTTGGGAAACTGCTGAGTGAAATGTTCCTAAGGTATTCCATTTGTGCGGGGCAGAGTGGGTGAGCAGGGGCTAAAAACAAAGGGGTCCCCTAATAGAGTTTCAAAAAGATAGCATGAGGTTCTGTTGAAGCCTGCTGCTGCATGGGGACATGGGGTCCTATCCTTATATTCAGGGTAGTGCCATGATATTTTACTGCAATAAGAGAAGGAGAAATAGACTGTCTGCTCTCAGCACATTCACATAAAATAGGGCATACTTGATAATTATCCTCAAAAGATAAGTAAGAGCCTGATCTAAAGCCTATTAGAATCAATGGGAGTCATTCCACTATGAGATTTTGCCTTGCAGTTGTATCTCTTCCCTCTTGTACTTCTCTGATGACCTAAAGCACCTTCAAAATAGTAATTGCCATGACATCTTTATTATTTTATAGTATATTAAGTGTTAATACAATATAGCATCAGAATAACTGTACGTTGTTTTTTTTTAATCCTTAATCCCTGTTGCCTTGTGGAACTACAGGTTTATTTTCCAACCAGTAAGTACAGGACAAGGCTGCCTGTGGAGCTACTAACTTCACACCTTAAATTGGCCAGTGACTTTTCTTGACTGAGCCTCAGCAAAATCATCCATGCCCCAGGCCCTATCATATACTGACAGACACTCAACTGTACCAGCTGGATGGAGGAAATGAATAGATAATGCTGAGTGTCATTGATATATTGAAAACATTTCAATCCCTGCTTCATTCTATGGCTCTGTAGACACATCCCAGAAAGGTGGATCATGGTTCATATAACACAAGTGTCCTTGAGGCAAAAAAGCAATTACTTAAACCCGCCTTCTCTCCAAGAGGAGGGGGAAATAAGTTATCACAAGGCAGTTCAGACTGCTTTTGTTCCAGCCCATAAACAAGTCAACAATACCCTATAATCAATGGCTCTGAAGGCAGCTGATAGAAGTACTATTTTTTCGTGTATGGGTGTTGGATCTCTTTCCATTACTGCAAGGAAATTTACATTGTGCCAGGGGCTGCAATGAGCCCCAGGCCTGTCCCAGATTTGAGAGGCACAAACTTTGGGATAAAGCCACTTTCCACCCACTCCTTCCTATACCGTACCTCTTGGACACCTAAGCTTCTGGAGAGGCATTGTTAAGAATGTCATCTAGGGCATGTGAACAATGATTATGTACAAGTAAGAAATCTAGATGAATTGACAAAGAAAACTCTGGATTGTTATTCCCCGCATTCTGGCTTTACTGGCAAGGGTACTGTGGGGCAAAGTTGCAATTGGTTCTCCTAACCTCAAGTGTGTTCACTCCTGTAAAATCTATATTTAGGAATATGACACCTATTATATATGTACTGTAGCACAAATCCTAGGCTCTCAGAGAGCAGAGCATAGACAGTGAACTCCATCGGCCAAAGCAAGATCTGTGGGGGGGATGGGCGGACAGACAAAGAGTGCTGTCCCAGGGTGCTGGTCACTGGTCAGCTCTGAAGCCCTGTCTCACAAGTAGTCATGAAGGTCCCAGAAAGTCACAGAACCCATGATAGACTTGTAGCCTTACATATGATCTGTATAAGGATGTTTTAACCTTTAAAACTGATTCTCTCCTGCTTCAGGCCACTGATACTGACATTGCTCATGTCATTCACACTAGCAATTTGAAAGAAGACAGATTAAATAACTACTACCTAATATGACTGCATACTGCAAAGTCTATTTTCCCCCATTCATTTGGCTTTAATTAATATAAATACTTTCATTTGTAGCAGCAAGGAGTCTCATCATGGAGATGTGGTCCTATCTGGTTATAATGATGTTAAAAAGCCAGAAACAAAAAGCAGCATTATCTGGATGAATAGACTGGCTCAATGAGCAAATATTTCACGCTGACCAATCTTACTGGTCTTTGGAAGAGGAGGAGTTAATTAGTTTATTACTACAACAGACTGAAAGAAAACCTGTTGTGTTAATTGGCTTCTTGGATAAGAATCAATGTCTCATTAATCTTAACCATATCAGCCTGCTAACACAATTTAATGTCTGAAGGAATAATGACAAGTGACATTACAAGGAATGCTGAATACCACATACAGAAATGCTTTCACCCCTTATTAACTCAGCTAACTGCATACTACTACTTGCGCTATGGGATTTAGAAAGTTAGGGTATCTGTATGAATGAGGGAAAAGACTGCTATATACAGAGAAATGGAAAGTATGTGTCTTACTGTATGCTGAAATTCCATGTGAATTTTCATATTGCCTTTCTTCTGACCAAATCCCATCCATGCAAACTGTAAAACATTAGTCAGAGTTTTGTTTAAAAATTAGTTATGGTAGTTATTGGGTACTTTATTATGCTGGTGTAACTAAAAGCAGAACTTGGCAGCTGCTTCCTGATTACGAGGCAAGATGTAAGACAGTATTAAAAGGCTGGGGGGGAAATCTTTCCCCTCCCTTTGTTACTGTGGCTATTTTGTTTTGTTTTTTGCTTTCTAGAAGGGCTGTCATTCAGTTGCAGTTAACTCACACAACTAAAAAAATAATTGCAATTAATCACACTTTTAAACAATAGAATACCAACTGAAATTTATTAAATATTTTTGAATGTTTTTCTACATTTTCAAATTTCCCTTAGAAATGTAAAAGCTGGCATGACTGGCTTTGAATGCTGTCTAATTGCTACCACATCCATCTGCCACACAATAAATGCTATGGTACTAGGATACTCAGTGAAAATGTTTATTAGATGGGTTTCATAAGAAAACCAAGACACTACAAAACCACACTTATCTGTACTCAGATGCTAATAATGTGCTATATAAAATAATGTTATAACAGAAAAGGAAAACTGAGCCAGGTTCCAAAGAATATAAACAAGAGAACCAATAGAGATATGCCAAACAAAATTAATACTGAATTGTGAGTGATAACCAGGTTCATAACTAAAATAAAAAAAACACTAGAGCTCTGATCTTGCAATTTATTACACACTGATGTCCCCTAAGGCTGTGTGGAGTCCTGCTGATTTCAGTTGGGGTTCACCAAAGTCATAAAAGAGTCCATCTGAACAGAATAACTTGCAGGGTTGGGGCCTGATTTCCCCTGCCTCCCAACCCAGGCATTGAGAATGCACTACACTTAATCTAATAATGAATCCACAACAAATATTCTAATGCCTATCAAACTTCACAATTGAGCCTTACTGGAAGGAAGTCACAAACATGTGCTTGGAAGTAGGACAGTGAAGAATATTACTCGCTCGCTTTTGTTTTTAAAATGTCAAAATGAGATATTAAAAATTTCAAAACTTTTTACAGTGCTTTTTAAAAAAGGAAACTTCATCAAATCTGATCCTGTCTTGCAAACAATTTTAGTTTCAACAAATTGGCATTTCGACAAAAAAAGTTTGGTCCAAATATTTGACTATTTGACCATCTTTAGTGACCAGGCATATTGAATAGCTAAGTTCTAAAAAAGCAAGACCTGAAGTCTGAGAAATGTGTATATAATTCTTTGCCTATACTGCGCATATCATTTTGCACTTGTGCATACAAAATGGACAATTGTGCACATGTGTATTTAAATGTATGACTGTTGTGGGGCTTTGGTTTTCAAAGTTTTTTCACTTCACTATTATATATTTAAAAATCTCCTTTCAGGTATGTTTACTAGTTCTTAAGCCCCACTCTTTGCCCTTTCCAAACAGTTTAGAAATCATTCTAGACTACAAGCTGCTCATTAACTTCAGGCCACAATGACCAATGGGAAAAAAATCAGGCCAAATTAAGTACCACCATAAACTGTGCACCCTGGGGTTCCTCCATTTAATAAACCAAAAATAATGCAGAGTAGGAAAACTGTCCCCCAGTTCTCTCAGTATATCAATATGCATTTTTTTGATTAAAATATCTTCTGTTTGTGGTGTTTTTTACCTTTCTCCACAGTATATAATTCAATATAGTATGCAACGTATAGCCTATAAAATATGTTAAGCAAACATTTGTCTTTGGCCTAATGTTAGCCTAAGTGTAGAAAAGTATGGGAATTGAGTCTGCTACTGTGTGTGTAGAAGTTACAGAAGTTTGAGACAGCAAGGTGGGAAAATAGAAGGTAGCAAAGACATGATCCAAGGCTGCATTGTGTCTATGTTTTGGTTATAATTGGTTTTAGCGAAGTTTTTAATAAGGGTTTTGAGACTTTTGGAATCTTTTATTAAAATGCTATCGATATTGATAGCATGGGACAGATGTCAAAGAACAATAAGGAGGTAACAAATATAATTATGATAAGGGGTAGTTTAATGCTAATTGGTATTATTATGGGTTATAAAAGGAGCCCTTACTACATTGAAAGAGTGAGCCAATTAATATAAAAAATGTACTATTAGGTTCTAGCATTAACTTGCACAAATGTTTCCTTACCTAATAATTTTCCTTTTTAATAAAGTTCCATTTTATTATTCAAACCTAATGATCCTTTATGAAATAGGTTTTCTGTAACCGACCTAGAGGCTTGAACCTGAAACCTGAACCTAAGGTGGGCTTTACTGAACCCTTATCTTTAAGAATTTAATATTAATTGGGAACATTTGAACATAAAGATTACAAAATATTACATTGTAGTAATCTACCACTGGTGTTGCAAAGTGATAGATTGCTTAAATCAGCTTCTATATCAGACAATTGGGAATAGTTAATATAACAGATTTTCTAAAAAGGCTCCAGAGGCAATCCTGGTAATTCTAGGTTGGTAAACCTAGCTTCAGTACCATGCAAATTGGTAATCCTGGTAATTCCAGGTTGGTAAGCCTAGCTTCAGTACCATGCATAGGTCTGCAGTACCATGCAAATTGTCAAACTATAGTAGAGAACAGAATTATCAGACATAGATGAACACAATATGTTGGGGAAGAGTCAGCCTGACTTTTGTAAAGGAAACTCATGCCTCACCAATACTCTTTGAATGTCAAACAAATATGGACAAGGGTGATCCAGTCAATATAGTGTACTTGGACTTTCAGAAAGCCTTTGAAGAGATCCCTCACCACCGCAAGCAGTAAGAGGGAAGGTCCCCTCATGGATAAGTATCTGGATAAAAGAGAACAAATAATAGAAATGAAGGATCCATTTTTATAGTTGACAGGTAAATAGCAGGGTCCCCCAAAGATCTATATTGGGACCAGTGGTGTTGAACATAGTCATAAATGATCTGGAAAAAGGGGTAAACAGTGAGGTGGCAAAGCTTTTAAACAATACAAAATGATCCAAGATAGTTAAACCCAAAGCTGTCTTCGAAGAGCTACAAAGAAACTGGGTGATGGGCAACAAAATGGTAGATACATTTGATGGTGATAAGTGCAAAGTAATGCACATTGGAAAACAACTATACATACAAAATGATGGAGTCTAAATTAGCGGTTACCATTTGTGGCAGGGCGGGGTAAAAACCCCTGCATTCCCGCCTCTGCAACTTGAACAGCCCAGCTGGAAGCCCTAAGGAGTATAGGCTCACGGAGTGAGCTCGGGCTGAGTGGCTACAGCTGAGGCAAGAAGCTGACCAGGCTTGAAAAACACTGACTCATGGTCAGAAGGGGGAAGGCCAGGCAGGGAAGAGGAGACAGTAGCTCTGTCTCCTGGCTGTAGATAAGGTGCTTTGGGGGCCTAGAAGTTGGGAAACTACAACAATGGGGTAACTGTCTGGGGGATGGGGGAGCACTATTAGTCACTTGGGAGCCACGTACCTGTATCTATACATATAAAAACCACGTATCTATATTATAAATAAAGGAACTTTGGTGAGACACTAAAGAAGGTGTGAAGACCCTTATTGGGGATACTGAGACCACAGGGGCGGACCGGACCCTGTGACACTGGGGGCTTGTCCGGGATCCTCCTAGCCAGAAGGATCAGTGGCAGAGAACATGGAGGAGACCCTAAAATGGCTAGTGATGACAATGCAGGAGATGCAACAGGCCCAATGGGCCGAGAGGCAGGCCTTGATGGAGCAGCAGACGGCGCTGCAGCAGTTTATTCGGGAGCAGTCCACAGCCCAACAACAGCTCCTCCAGAAAATGGTGAGCCCGCCGGCGGGGGAGGGGCCCAAGCCACCAGGATGGGGGCTCTGTAAGATGGGCCTGGCAGATGACCCCAACACGTTCTTGGGGACCTTTGAGAGGGTGGCCACTGTGGCTAGCTGGGAGCGGAGGACCTGGGCACCGCGCTTGGCCCCGTACCTAAGCAGGGAGGCGGCGTTTATGGCCTTGGGGGACGCACAGGCCCAGGAATATGATGCAGTCAAGGCCGCGATATTGGACCGGGTGGGACTATTGGCCAAAAGATATTGGCAGTGCTTCCGTGAGGCCCGGTTGACTGAGGGTCTGCGACCCAGGGCCTATGCCCAAAAATTATTGGACTGGGCCACACGGTGGCTGCGGCCACACACGCAGGCCCTGGAGGACATATTGGACCAGCTGGTCCTCGAGCAGTTCCTACGTGGCCTTCTGGACCTGGTGTGGGTTTGGGTCTGGAGGCACCAACTGGCCCAAGTGACCGATGCCGTTAGGCTGACAAAAGGAGTACCTCGAGGCGGAGGGCCCTCGGCGTGGGGGAAAGCCGAGCAGGGGTGCCGGATCAAGCAGAGGCCCACCTAAGGTGACAAAGAAGAGAGGGCCGGACCCAGGGCCTACCCGCGGCAAAGAATGGACTTGTTGACAATGTGGGCACCCGGGCCATATAAAATGCAATTGCCCGCAGATGGAGTGAGGGCTCGCGGACTTCTGTGGGTGGACTGGAGGGCCGGGAACCGGTGGGGGGGGGAGGGAGCGGGCGCCACCTCTTGACAGTGCCAGTGTCGTTAGGGGGAGAGGCCCAGGAAGCGGTAGGGGACTCTGCCTCCACCCGGTCCTTAGTGAGAAAGACCTTCATTAAGCCCCAATGGGTGGTCCGGAGGGTGAAGCTGGCCCTCCGGTGTGTCCATGGGGACACCCGTAGGTATCTGGTGGCCCGGGTGCCCCTGGAAGTGGAGGGATGCTTCCAGTGGTAGCGGGTAGGGGTGGTCCGGAAGTTAGCATGCCCAGTCCTCTTGGGTGGGGACTGGAGGACTCCGTCCAGGGAGGCCTGAGCCGGGGCGAGAGACCTAAAGGAGAGACGAGAGACGACCCAAATAGGGGAACAGAAACAAACGACAGGGGCCTTAAGCCCCCCAAGGTGAACCGGACTCCCTCCCCTCGAGTAGGGGGAGGTCCAAAGAAAAAACTCCTAGACAACAAGAAAAGACCAGGGAAGAATGCTGGCGGTGTGGCGCAGATAAACGCCCAGGGGAAGCATGCCCCGAGTGTGAACCCTTTGGAAAGGGGGGAGACCAGGAGGATCCGGGGGTCAGGCAACAGAGCCCCGAACTGGGGTGCCTAGCCATCCGGTTGGCACTGGAGCAGGGGTGCAGCCTATGCCAGGCCAAAGGGCATGGGTGAGGGAGCTGCCCTTATGGGGGATGTGGGCGAAGTCCTGAAAGCCCCGAGGAGGGTCCACAGGAACCCGCAAAACAAGAGCCCCCGGGGAAGTCGTGTTTGTCCAGCCCATAAGGGGCAGGAGGGGCCTTGCGGCCTCATGAAGGGGGGAGATGTGTGGCAGGGCAGGGGTAAAAACCCCTGCATTCCCGCCTCTGCAACTTGAACAGCCCAGCTGGAAGCCCTAAGGAGTATAGGCTCACAGAGTGAGCTCTGGCTGAGTGGCTACAGCTGAGTCAGGAAGCTGACCAGTCTTGAAAAACACTGACTCATGGTCAGAAGGGGGAAGGCCAGGCAGGGAAGAGGAGACAGTAGCTCTGTCTCCTGGCTGCAGATAAGGTGCTTCGGGGGCCTGGAAGTTGGGAAACTACGACAGTGGGGTAACTGTCTGGGGACTGGGGGAGCACTATTAGTCACTTGGGAGCCACGTACCTGTATTATAAATAAAGGACACTTGGGTGAGACACTAAAGAAGGTGTGAAGACCCTCATTGGGGATACTGAGACCACAAGGGCGGCCCGGACCCTGTGACACCATTCAAGAAAGAGATTTTGGAGTCGTGACTAATTCTCTGAAAACATCTGCTCAGTGTTATTTACCCCTTCAACTTAGTAGGCAGCAGATTTAAAACAAATATAAGGACATACTTCGCACAACCACAAATCAATCAACCATGGTACTCACTGGCAGGGCACATACCGAAGGCCAAAAGCATACACAAAAAAACCCAGGTAGTTTAGCCACTGGAAACAAGGAGGAATGTGGGTGATCACATTGATAAGGGAAGAAAGAAATAGGGAGCTCAAAATAGGATCCTGCTGTTACACAAAGTAGCTATTGTATACTTTGATATTTCAGCATCATATTGTAATATGCCACCAGCAAGATACAGACACTTGTGTCTTATTGTCAGAAGACCAAATAACCTCTCTGGCCATACTAGTAGATCTGAAGGCACCAATATACTCATGCTACGTGTTTAAGGACCCATGAAGGTCATGACAAGCCAAGGTCTTTCTTGTGTCTCCTGAGAGAAGTAAGTAGACAATAGATAATCACCACAACTGCATATTAGACAAGAACTGTTTAGTGCTCCAGTGATTTAAATGCAACTAACAACCTGTTCTGGAAAACACTTTGATCACTTAAAACATATGCCAAAACCCTTTTAGAGTATGCTGGTCTCTTGTACCCGTAAAAAAGTTAGAAAATTGCAGATTAATATCCCTTTTCAGGGTCCAGCTTGTTGAACAGAAGGTGGTTGGTTGTGTTGCACAAATGGCTCGTTTCCTTTGGAGGTGTCCCAATTTACCTTCAAAGAACAGGCAGGCCTTGGAGAAAGCTTGAATACAAAAGTTTATTTGCTAGCAAAGTGAAGCCACAGAGATAGCTCTCAAATTATGGCTTCCCCTCATACATCATTACAAGGCTTTTTATATGGTTCTTTACATGGAGGAGGAGGCAAGAAGGGCCTCATGCAAATTAACATGACGTTGTTTCCTATCTATTTACTTATTTGTCTGGAAAGAACAGGACATCCAAACATAAAGTTCTTACCTTGAAATGGTACATATGGGGTAAGAATACATGGAGATATGAGCTAAAACATATGTGGTAAAACAAACTTATGAAATAGACGGACAAGATATGAGTGAGGCCCAGTGGTGCCTCCAGGAATGCATAACACAAGATAAAAAACTTACAGCAGCTCAGAGCTAGTTACCCAGCTTCAGTAAGACATTTTCCTATATTTTAACCTTTTCCTACAGTTGTGAACTCAATTTTTGTGGGGAACTTGTTAAAGACAATTGATTGTGAAGGACACCCTATGCACTGTGTTTTACGGTTGGATAAGGGACTGGTAAGAGTCCAGTTATTGATCTTGAGCAAGTTCCTGCTACAATTTAACCAAACATCAGATTTATGTTGATTCTTCATTTATCTTTCTTCTGTTAGGGTCATCATTGGCCATTTTTCCTTGTCAAACATGAATCACTATATATGGTAGAATAGTAGAATGCTATAGCCAATATTGTATTTTTATCTGACTTGCCTTAAAAAGCAGAACATTCATTTTTCATACATGCACACACAGAGCTATCTGAAGTCTGGCAGCTTTTAATTCCAATGGCAGTTAATTTTTTCTAATCATATATATGTCCATCTTTATATTTGTCTGATAAACACATCAAATTCCATTTAGAAAAAAGGATTTCTTCTAAATATTCAGTATCTGGGTGTGTTTAAATGCTTTATTAGCTTTAGCAGTAAAATACATTGTGAGTACAAAATCACTTGCATAAACTGCTATATAAATGGAAGACCAGAGGTTAAAACATGACCAGGGCCGGCGACAGGGTGGTACAACGGTTACAGCTGTACCGGGCCCCGGACTTCAGGGGGGGCCCCCTGAAGTCTGGGGCCGGTACAGCTGTAACCGTTGTCCGGGGCTGTGAGCGAGGCGCGCTCACCAGCCCCCTCCCCCGGCACCCAGCAGCCAGCCCCGCCCCCATTTGCTTCTCCCAGCCGGCCACGCGGCCGCAGCACATGCCGGGGTTGGGGCCCGCTGGAGGTAGGAGACCGGCCAGGGGGGGGGAGGCGTGAGAGATCGGTGGGGCGGGGGGGGGGGACGCGGGAGGCAGGAGATCGGCGGGGGGGGGCGGGAGGCAGGAGACCGGCCGGGGGGGGCCGCGGGAGATCGGCCGGGGGGGGGGCTCGGGAGGCAGGAGACCGGCCGGGGGGGGCCGCGGGAGATCGGCCGGGGGGGCCACCAGAGGCAGGAGACCGGCGGGGGGGAGGGGCGCGGGAGACCAGCGGGGGGGGAGCGCGGGAAGTAGGAGACCGGTGGGGGGGGCCCTCGGGTGGCGGGAGATCGGCGGGGGGGGGGGGCGGGAGATCGGCCGGGGGGGGGGGCGCGGGAGGTAGGAGACCGGCGGAGGGGGGGCCCTCGGGCGGCGGGAGATCGGCCCGGGGGGGGGCGTGGGAGGCAGGAGAGGGGGGGGAGCGCAGGCGGCGGGAGACTGGCCGTGGGCGGGGGAGCCGTGGGAGATCGGCCGGGGGGGGGGGCACGGGCGGCGGGAGACTGGCAGGGGGGGCCACGGGCAGCGGGAGATTGGCGGGGGGGGCCCCGCGGGCGGCGGGAGACCGGGGGGGGCCCCGTACGGTCTGCCGTACGGGGCCCCAAAATTCCTGTCGCCGGCCCTGAACATGACTATATTTGTTTTGACTAGTAAAATGCTTGGTTAGGAAACTTAACCCACAATACTAGAACTTCAGAGAAGTAGGAGAAGATAATGACCTTGTCCAATGCAGATAAAAGCAAAAACAAAAAAACCACCACAACAAAAAAAAGCTCCAATCAATCAAAGAAGCCCCACACACTTCCACCTTCTGTAAGCAGATCTTCAAAAAGGTCAGAACTCATTTGCACACAATAATTTGGCCACATATACCTGGAAAAAAAAATCTAGTTGCTTATATCTTGTTACTTCTAATCTGTATTTACTTCTTAGCAAATAAGGAACTCCAGTATATATGCAAGACCAGGATTTTAAATGCAAGATGCACAGAAAATCTGTATTAGGTTCTACAAATCGTGCTCATTAAAATGGTTATTCTCCGGCCGCATTCTACAAGGTGCAATGTTCCCCATGAGAGGAGCTGAGTACCCTTGTCTCCCAATGATTCCAAATTAGATCTGAGGATGCTCAGGGTCTAACAGAATCAGGTCCTTAGTGATTGAACAGATGCTCCAGGGATCAATATTAGATGTATCAAAGGGCAACCACACTGTTGAATATTCAAAATATTTTGTAAAAATTGCACCAGAAAAGATTTCCAGGATAGCACTCATTATTTATAGTTAGCATTGGGAATCTAGATTTCCAGCTGCTGCCCAATAATGGACATGTCCTACTGGTTAGAGCCAGACTGTCCTTATGTCTGTAGGTTAATTGAAAGATTTATCACATAATCTGGAATAATAATCACCTAAGAAACATGACTGATCACTTACGAGGGTAAGCAGGTTGTAATTGCAATTTAATGCAGATAAGTGCAGCATGGGTGGAAAGTAAATGCAAAGTAGCAAGTGGGAGTTTTTTTAAAGAAGAATTGTATACTTTTGCACAATATCAGAAAAATTACCTTTTATTAATACATACCTGCAGTGCATGAGACAAATACATGTGTTAGAGCCCATACCAGAAATTTTCCTCTTCTTTAAAGTCAGGTGGACAGTATTGTTGGATGTGTCAAATCTTTCAAAGATAATTCAGGTGAAATATACCTGAAGCACACTAATAAAAGGCACCATTTAAAAATCTACCAGGTCACAATACTACTTAATATGGTGCCAAATATGAAATACAGTGAAATTGTGGAAAGATGACTTTAAAAAAATTGAGAGACACTGTCATAAGTAACTCATCATATCCTTAACTAAGCATTGATCCTGCATTGAGACCTGCACAGAACTCCACTGACTTCAGTGGGGTTCTGCATGAGCACAGTGCTCCTTGCAGAATCAGGAACTTATACAGTATTTCAAAGGAAAGAGCAGAAATTCCACCCATTGAGACATTTAAAAAAAAATTGGAAAGCACAAGTTGAAGCTACCTTGCTACTATAAACCTGAACCTCCACCCTGGCCGTCCTCAAAAAGAAACCACTCCCCTTATCGGAGAAGCAGGAGAGCTATAGAGTTCCTGTGTGACTTGGTCCTGTCTCAGTGGTAGGAGCTGGACTAGATGACCTCTTGAGATCCCTTCCATTTCTATGATTCTATTATTTTTGGCAAGTCACGTGTAGCCAGATTTTCAAGAGTGCTCAGCACGTGCAACCAGGGCCAGGTTTTGCATGGAGGTTAGCTTCCACTTAGGCAGCAAAATAAGTGGCCAGACTTTCAAAGAGCTCAGGCTGCATATTGTGTGAAAATTAGGTCATAAGTGTCACAATGAGAGCTTCTGGATGCTGAGTACTTCTGCAAATCTGTCCCCAATTGCAGGTACTGAGCACTTGAAAAAATGGTCCTGAGCTCATTTGTAAGTCTGGGCCCAAATGTCTGTGTTTCAGTTTGCTAATTGTAAAATGAGGCCAATAGTAATATTATACATCAAAGGAGCATTGTGAAGATGAACTCACTCAGATACATTGGTGATGGAGCTACATAAATACAACCTTAATGTCACCCTGAACATTTGTAAAGATCTACATTAGTCAATATAAATTACTAGGGGATTTATAAAATCCTATTTACTATTCAAAGAATCCATTTACAACATATTATAACACTAAACTACTACAACATTACTAAAAAAAAATCTGCACAAGTTGCTACAATATACAGTTATGATACAGCAGGTAAAAATAATGCCTTATTAGGGCTACATACACTTATAAAAATGTACAACACTATGTCAACATATTTCACGACAGATTAATCATTCCAATTCCATTAATAAAAATATTTACTCTTCCAACACATTGCACTTCTTAGAAGTCTGATATAATTCAAGGCACACTAGAACTATATCGCTTGCATAATGTTTACTATGCAGTTAACAAACTATATGCAATATTGGATGGAATGTTCTTTTTATTTAATGATAATTTGTTTTTATGACTGTTGTGCAATACCCAGAATGCTTTTGTGGGGCAGGCAAGTGCTTTATAAATAAAAAATAGTACATCAACAGCATATTTCAAGTACTGAGATCAAATGGGCAGGTTGCATGGGTGATGAGAAGTGCATGGAATGAGCAGTGAATTAGTATATGGCTGAGGAGTACCGATTAGGTACTTTAACTGTTCATTGTCAGAGCTTTTAATGTTTGAGTTTTTAAGGATGTGATTTTTTTTAAATGCAAGATGGAAATCATTTACACATTTCCTACCTTTACTATATTTTTAACAAAGTTTCTTTTCTGGTGGAAAGATGGGAGAGATGGGACTTCTTGACCTAATAGTTTTTAATCTTCTTATTTTATGGTTCTATGAAGCTATGATTATATAGATGAGGTAAAGTTTGTAAAGTATACTCTTCTCAAACAGTGGAAACTTTAGTGGAAATACAATTTAAATCTGAAAAAGAAACTACATACAAATTATACTCAGAGAAAGTCACTCCTTTAACACAGATGAATGCTTCAAAATTTAAAGGGCAGAATGAGCCTTGCATCAAAGAGATCACAAACTAAAGACATAAAGAAACACCAGAAAGCAGCTAGAGGAATTGGCACAACACATATTTGACAAAGAAAAAAAAACAAGTCTCTTTTAAGTGTGGTTTATATCCCTGCCTATTATGTTTGCCTGACACACTCCACTGGAGGACTCTGGTTTTCAGTTGCTTATAACTTTGCCAATCTAATGGCTGAGGCTGACATTTTACCTGCTGGATGTCTGCCTCAGGCTGAATGTTCTGGAAAATTTCAGCCAAAACACTTCAACCATTTCTGAGAAAGAGGATATGTAAATACATTGTTTTGCCATTGTAAAAAAATTCTGGTGAGCTTTCCTCTGAGAGGGTCTAATGCCCCCATGTTTTGGAGCAGGCACTTGAGGAAGAGTGGCCTTTGCATCAGGGATGTGCTTCTTGTCAGAGGCAAAATCTGATCCAGTTATAACCCCTTGAAAAACCAATTTGCACATTCTCAGTAAAAATTTGCTAGAATTCATCTATATTCCCTCAAGATTCCATACACCCTGGGCATGCGTCAGCCACAGCTGAGAATGGTCATCCTTGCAATTGCAGTTCTTAGCTGTTCTGGGCTATGCCAGGTCTGGGCACTGCACCTGAGCACAGGAAACCTGTCTGCTGTGCTCTCAGTGCCTCCCCTGAGGAAGTCAAGGAAGGAGGGAAGTTGCCGATACGAATGCAGACTGGCAAGAGCCAGACTTTTTTTTTTTTTTTTTTTGCGTGGGGGTGAGGAAGGCCTGGCAGCAGTGGCAGGACCAGGTGGAGGGGGAAGGCAGGGGCTTCAGGGAGCAAGGGTGGTAGCAGCAGCAGCCCCTGCACCCCTAGGACCCCTGGTGGGGCCTCCCCCTAGGCCCTGCAGCCTGGGGCTCTCGGCTAGAGCCTGCCCAGCTCCATCTGCCCTGCCCCAGCTCTGCCCTAACCCAGGTACCTGGCTTCAGCTCCTGCAGTCAGGCCTGTCTCCCTCTGAGTGCAGAGGAGACTGTTTCTCTGCCTCCCAGCCCTTATATCCTCGCTGGGAGTGTTCAGGCAATCTTCATTCTTCCATTTCCTAACTTGAGTTTTTGTCTTGCAACCCTCATAATGTTTTAGCAGTTTTTCCATGCAACATACATTTTAGGGGAAATCTGAGTACAACTTAAATTATCACTGCATATATCTGTTTTAAATACAGCATTTAAATTGTTCCCCAATGACTCCTCATGTTTGCCACCAGCCAGGAAGTTTTCCCATAAGCTTCATGGTAATTGTGGATCTTCAGGTGGTACAGGAAGGTACAAAACGCACCATTAAACTCATTTGTTCCATATGGCTGATGTCAGGTGTGCAGTCCAGAATAACAGGGTAATATCTTGCTGACTTCAGATCTGCCACAATCTTCTGTTTGACTTTTGTTGCCAGCAACTGTATGATCTCATTTTGAATTATTTTTCCAAGATAGTGGTATATGTACATTACTTGGGTGGTGACTCTTCATAGATGCTCCTGATGTACAATTTTAAGGAAGTTTCCATTATTTGGAACATACAGCTGATCTGAAGTGCCACACAGTGCTAGGTTTTGGGTAGCAAGCATTCTCACATGGCAATGAGCCTTTTCAGAACATTTTTTTCAGTACAGAGACTCTGATGCAATCTTCTCTAGATGCTGATAATCTATGGTGACCTTTAATCTTAGTCTCATCTCACCTGTGGAATTCTTGCTGGTGATTTGATGCCTTCTAATGTCATGCCTGATTTATACACAGACTTTTCCAGTCCTTTGTTCCTGTAGAACCCAGTGTGGCTGGAACATTAGACTGGAAGAGTTTGCAACAAAAACAGTATGCAGCATTCTGGGTTTTTGAGCACATAAGCCATGACCTCTCCATTTTGTCACCATGGAAGGATTTTGTGCCAGTAATGTGTTGGATGGAAACTTCTATTTTCATTGTGTTTAGGGAACATGACGTTTTTCACTTGCCGTGACCCATGCAGTACAAGGACGTCCCTCGGGCTACTGCTCAAGTGGGTCTACAGTCCTGGATCATCTAGACTTCAGGAACTAAACTCAGCAGCAGCAGTTTCTTGCGCCTCCACCACAGTCTTCTCTGATATACACCTTTCTTCAGGAATGTGCATGGTTACATCCATTTGAGATGGAGATATGGATACTGAAGTAGCTGCCAGGTCACCTGCACTCTGACTAACTGGAAGATCAGGCATCTCCTCACCACTCACATCCTCCCTGGGTCCAGAAGGCTAACTGTGAACATTTGTGTCTACATATCTCAGGAGAGCTCCTTCCTGCTTAGATAGAAAAGCTTCTTTTTCTTTCATACTTTTTCTGGATGCTGCCCCAGAGGGGCGTTTTCTTCTTTCACTCATGACTGCTGTTCTGTGCCAGCTATAGTTGCTCTCAATGCTCAGTTGAAGGGGAGAAATAAGCAGGCTGGTAGCTGGCCTGAGTGAGGGAAGATATCAACATCTTAAGGGCTTAACTGGCTCCTACTACTTCAGTTGACTGCCTGTTCTCCTCAAGTGGGTTCAGGGAAGCAGCAAGAAACAGGAAGCTCTCTGAGAAGCTGGTGTTAAACAGTCCAGGCCCTTGGGGGTGCTACAAAGATACATAAGAGGCTCCTCCTCCTCCTCCTTCTCCCTGCAGCTCTTGCTGCTTTCTGATATTCCCTCTCACCTTTTCGTCTGCCTGCCTGTTATGTCTCTTGTGCCCTCCTTCCTCCAGCACAGCACTCCACCATCTCTGTCCATCTAGAGCAGAGAGAATATAGATGCACCAGCAACAGACACAATTTTCTACACTCTAGATCCTAGTGGCCCCCTTCCCTCTCACAGTCTGGCACCTGAGGCAGCTGCCTCAGTTCACCTCATGGTAATGCCAGCCCTGAGCAACAGCAATAGCAAGAAATTATTTAACAGAATTTTCCACATGGCTTCTCTTATATTCTCTAAATCGTCTCATGAACTAAGTAGATAGTCAATGCTAATTGGTTTCAATCATAAAAAGAATTGCAGGTCTAAATTTGAGCTAGAAAATGGCAGTTGTAATAGGACACAGAACAGTCATTCTGTTCTTACAGCTGAAATATTCTCACAGGTGTCAGTTTATTTCAGATTATAAATGCTGTGGTATGCACAGTGGTTTAGAATGGATATGACGCGAGAAGCCAGAGGAGTAATTTTTAACTAAT
Organism: Sternotherus odoratus; assembly: GCA_032164245.1. Classification (NCBI taxonomy): domain Eukaryota; kingdom Metazoa; phylum Chordata; order Testudines; family Kinosternidae; genus Sternotherus; species Sternotherus odoratus. The sequence goes on along the minus strand of JAVMKO010000007.1, from coordinate 55,657,706 downwards.
GCATCAATTTTACCTTCTGTTAAGCAATGGGAAATATTACTGTTTTAGGCCCAGTTTCAGGAAAGCATTCCTATTTAGAAAGGGTGTTTAAGCACATGTTTAGCTCTAAACTTGTAAATAGGTGCTTTGATTAGGGATGGCCTTAAACATGTGTTTAAGTACTTTCCTGAATTGGGGCTATAATTTGTTTCTTTGTTAAATTGACCGGCTATGTTATTTTAGTCATGTTGTTATCAATAATTGCTAGAACTACATAAACAATAAGTTGTTTAAGTTTTCTTTTATTGAGACCACATACAATATCTAACAGCTAAAACATCTTGAGTATACCAGTGGTTCAGGCACCTAGAACTTGAGAGTGAGGCTCAGGGTCAATTCCCTGCTGTCACAGACTTTCTATACAAACTGGGGCATGTCACTTAGCCTTTCTGTGCCTCAGGTCCTCATCTGTAAAATGGGGGACAATAGTACATCACTAGCTCTTATGGGTATTGTGAGGATAAACACATGAAAGATTGTGAGATGTTCATGTACTTATATGTCCCCCATTGCAGTAGTAAGTTAAATATATAGATTATGTCAATGCTGAATCATTGATTGTAACAGGGCTCTTCGGTTCCACAGATTACTTGGCTAATAGTTTATAACCAGGAGTAATTTTGCACAAATCATTTAAATAATTTCAAAGAATGAACAGATTTTTTTGAAAAAGTTATTTCCTGGGGGGAAAATATAATAGAAAAATGGGTTATATTTGTTGAATATGTTGTTCACTAAACATAGTTCAGCCAGCTGTATTAATGATTGTTTCGTGGCTAACAAACCCCATTAGAATATGTTGGCTTTCATTCGTGGATCTACTATAAATTTCCTATGTGACCTTATCCTCTCAATAGTTCCATTTCTCTATTTGTAAAGTAGGAATAATAGTACTTCTGTCATCTCAGTGATGTTGTGAGGCTATTTTATTAATGTTTGTAGTGCACTTAAAGATCCTTGGATGGGAAGGTGCCAAATAATTTTATTGCTTTAGTTGAGCTGTAGCCTCTACTACCTCAGATAGTTGTTGCCTCTGCTCCAGCAAAGACTTGTAAAGACAGGATTGCAATAATTTATAGATAAGAGAAACTAAAGGCTAGTTAAATGTCATTCATACTCCTTTATCACACACGTGTGAATGCATGCACATGTGCACAGAAGAGAAAAGACATGGAAAAAAGAATCAAGACAAAATGGGAGTCTCCTCAGAACCTCAAGGAGGAGGGAATAGGTCTAATGTGTAAAAAAATATGAAGTGACAAGAAACCTCTTGTGTAATTCCATTTATATGAAAAGTCTTACACCCACTTTCCAGACCATCAGAAACTTAAAGATAGATTTGCTACAGACTTCAGTAGAGCAGAATTTCACCCCATGTGTGTGAGAACACTATTTACTAAAAAAAGCAGTCTACCAGAGTAAAACCTTTTCTTCTACAAATATTGGTTTTAGTTCATTAATTAATTCCCTTTGCATTTGTTCAGGCCCATTTGTGATTTACTGGCAATATATTCAGGAAAGTAAATGTCAAAGTCATGGGTATAAGTATTTGTAGAAACAATTTTAAAATTGTAGGAAAAAAGTAGTCATGTCAGACTTTGTTCATCTAGTCAGAGAACAAAAAAAGTGACTATTCAGAAGTCAGAGTAATGAAGCAGAATAGTTCAAATTTCAATTATTGGCAATAAATAGAGTAGAAAATGAAAATGCAACCTTAACTATTTCGCCTTGGCTGGGTGATTAAAACAGTTTGAGCTACCATCATTATGTTCATGCTATGAATTTGAAAGCTTTTAGTACAGTCACAAAATTGAACAACTCCCCTTCATTCTCGGATAATTTTGTGATGGAGTCAACAATGTGGATAATTGGACTTTAAAGCCTTTGAGGTTCAGCTTCACAAGTCCCAGTGAAGATAGGTAAAAGGATTTCCACAATGGTGAGCACCCAGGGTACCCTGCTAGCAGTTTTAAAAATGGTTAATATATTTAAAGCAGCCATTCAAAATGTGAAGCAATTCACTTGTTCCTGAAGGTCTCACTGTGACATTTTATAAGTGAACCATAATATGATTTCAGGGGCCAGGAATGATTCCAGGAACTGTATCAAAAATTCCACTTGCAGAGTATAGATTCAATCTGCAGACTGGATTACTATAGGAAGCTTTGTCTTTTCAGAGTCTCCTATCAGACTCTGGTGAGGCATTAGCATACAAATATAGACTAGTTAATTTCATGAAGGGAAGGGAATACTGCAGTATCATAAATTGCATATATATAATGCTGTGAAATCTGCTGAGCATTAAAAAGTTGCCTATAAATGATAAAGTGTCAATTGAAGTTGAGTTGATTGAATTATCCATTGCAAATGAGAGATCAGACAATACTAACTGTATTCTAACCTCTTCTCTTAATCTATTACCCATAAGCAGGTCTTTTTATATGAAATTTGTTATTCTCAGAACTATTGCAGATAATTTGTGCAAAAAATATTGATCATGAATAGGTCACTATAACTAGTCACACTTTAACTAGTCTAATATAATCATCAAACTAGACATGACATTGTTTCTAGTCCATGACTGGATCACTTGAATATTTAAAAGAGTAAAAAATAATTTTTCTTTTGTGATTTTTACTAATTTGTTTCTTGTTCATAAATTGTGCAAATAAAAACGAGAGACCCTTTCAGAGTAGTTATTGGAGCACTTCCTATGTGAGTTCTCCCATGAATATTTATGCTTATTTGCCATTCTTTTGCTTGTACATAAACATTTGCTCATCTAAGCATTTGTGAATAAATTCAACTAAAAAGTGTTGTGAATAGAGCTGGCCAGAAAACAGAATTTCCATCCCATGAATAATGTCAACATCTTGGGAGAAAATAATCATAACAAATTATATATATAAAAAGTTTTGTTGTGGTCAGAAATTCCCAAACATTCCTTTTCATAAGTAAAATTGGCAAAAGCTTCCTACAGGACAGCTGAAGTGCTATTATTTTTTATTTTCCTGGTGGAAAACAAAGGTTTCTGACAAAACTAAACTTTCCACAGAAAATTTTGATTTTTCAAAAAGCACATTTTTCATTAGGATATCAGTTTGATGGAAAAATTCCTGACCAGTTGTAACTGTCAACATCAGCAAAGCAGATCAGTGGATTTCAGTCAAATACTTATTTTATTTATTCAGCTCTCAGTGAGGGAAAAAAGTCAGGAAAAATATCTGAAAATTTATTAAACTACTGAATATTCTCTCAAGGGAAGAGTTGAAAACTATAATTTGGGAAGTGGAACTGGAATTAGAAAGCATATCAAAATAAATAAGGAAAAAGTCACATGGATGGTGGTCTAATACAGTACAGCTTTTTCTATTGCTAATGTCTATTACTCTTAAATGAGAGAATGATAAGAAATAAATGGTATTGAAAGGTTAATACTTCTTTGCAAGATATCTTCTGTTAATGTAACACTGCATAAGTCAGTGGGGAACTTCTCAGACAGACAGTATGTAGTATATTTATATTGGAACCTGAGTCACCAGAAAATTACAAGGGACTTAATTATAAAGTTTAACATTAATTATAAAGTTTCAACAATTATTCTTTGGAATCAGTGGAGATCAATGATAGAGAAAATAGAGTTTTGACTATTTTCAGAACAATTTTGTATTCTGCTTTTATAGATATGAATCCTGGGGATAGAAAAGGCTGGAAAAAAGTATCAGTAAAGAATAGGATTAAGGTTATTTCCAGAAAAACTATCAAATGAGGATCTAACCGATGTGTCCCCTGCTGATTCCAATGAAGTATTTCAAACAAGTCAACTTCAAAAATGGCTCCCAGTTCAAATGCATTAAAAAAATGCACTGAATTATCTACTGGATGAACTAAGGCCAACTGTCTCTTCAAAAAGTGACCTGATGTACCACTGACCAACATTCAGAAGGTGACCATTACTACTTGTATCAACTAATGACCTTGCTTGAAACATAATTAGAAATTACTTGTAAAGACAATAAACACATTTCAAAGGGGGACACAGAGAAGGTATAGGAATATTGTTTCAAAATTCTCAGGTCCACTTCCAACAAAAAATAATGCAATCCACTACTTCATTAGAACACAAGTTGTGATGTATTGAATGTATTCTTAGCCTCTCTGTTTAGTGCTTATGGCTTCTTGTTCAGGACTTTGGGAAACTGAGGGACAAAAGTACTTGAGGGAGAATATGGACTCTTCATGAATGGCAGGGCAACCACATTTCATTGGCCAGTGCCTCGAAGCATGCTCCTCCTGACCCCTCCTCAGCTCAGGAGCTGGTGGGCGGAACAAGAGGCCTGAGATCACCAGTATGGATGCCCCATGCCTGGCAACATTCGCCTTCAGACTTTTTAGCCAGTGGTTGCATCAGTGATGTCATTTTTGAGGATTTTTGGCAACTGCCAATGTAATAAAATCATGAATAAAAATTCTTAGGATCTCTAGTTTTCAATGTCTGCATGTTGACATCTGGCTTTTATTGTATAACTATTGCTGGGTGGGGACTGATGGTAATACATTAATCAGCATCCATGAATTAACCACTGAGAACTATTTGAATAAATTAAGTAGCTTGGTCTTGCATGTTCTGATAGATTTGGGAGTAACTGTACTATATGCATCTGACTTCAGCCGAAAAGGGTGTTGATTTGAATGTATCCACTTATTTTATGTATCCTGGGACAAAAAATTATGAATCATGAATGTGTACAGTATTCTAATCTTGGCTGAGCTGTTGAGCCTGATGTTGGAGATTCCAAAACTGATTGCTTTTGGTGTCTTAAAACATAAATTCAGACAGTAACTGAATATTGATTCAGAATGTTATGGCCTTCCTTACAACCCATAAGTCACTGTCCAGACACGATTTTAAACATGCTATGTCTACACTACAAGCTAAGAGTGCAATCTCCCTGCTTGTCTACATATACTCGTGCTAGCTGTCCTCAAGCTAGTGCAAGTATAATTAACAGTGTAGCCACTGTGGCACAGGTAGTGGCAGCAGAGACACTGTTCGGCCATGCTGAGTATATACCCATTGGCTTCAGGTGGGTTTGTACTTGGCATGGCTGTGCCTTGGCATGGCTGCTGGTACCTATGCCACCATGGCTACACAGCTATTTACATTCATGCTAGTTTTATGATGGTTAGCACAGGTATGTGTACATGAGCAGGGGAATCACACCCCTAGCTTGTACTGTGGATATAGCCCTAGTGTGGGAGGGTAGAGGGTACCTTTAGAGAGGGCAAAGTAAGCAAAACATTCTCACAGTTGGTTCATCCTCTCCTCAAGGCTAATGATTTTCCACCCTCTGAGAATAGTTGAACCTGGACATTTCAAATGATCCAGTGTGTCAATGGCTTAACCCATAAGGGGTCATTATAACCACTTCTGGTCCATAACTATGTTCTGCCCCTGTATTTTTTTTTCTTTGTACACAGATGGCTCAACATAGGTGACAACTGGACCATGGTATCAGAGTTCAAACATTTGCAGGACAGAAGTGTTTTATTTTCCTGAGTGGTTCATTGTGGAGACAGAGGTTATTCTTTTCCTCCACCTGCCATCTGGTGTGAGTCTAGGTCAGCAGACCTGTTCTAAGTGGTGAGTTGTCTGTTTAAGTTGTCCATACCATCTTTACATGAATACCCAACAGTGGTCAACAGGGCTGTCTCAATGCAGAGTTCTCTATTCTGTGAATTGCTCTTTCCTGCACTGTGACAGAGTTCACTATGGTGAGTTTTATGGTATTTCACAAGCAGCATTTCTTCATTCTGGCTTTTTCTTAACAGAGGCCTGCAGAGAGGGAATTTATTCAACCAATGAACAGAGTGGCAGAGATGTGAGGATCTGAATTATGCTGGTCATTGGCAACAATTTCTCATGGTAATTTTTTTAATGCATCAAGATATAATACTAGATGCTACATATATAACATTAAAAGGTTTATACCTGCAGTATATTTTCTCCTAGTAGCTGTTCCTGAGTGTTGCGAAACTTGGCATGGAGTATGAAGATGTCTACCCCTTCATTGTTTGTAAAGTATTTATTATTTTTTCATACTTCTGAGTATGAGTATTGTGGTTTGAATGAAGCATCCAATCCATCAGTAGGATTAAACTGGATTCTCTTCAAGTGTGTATTGGATTTAGTCACTCCTATTCTATTCAATTGATAGTAGATGTCATAGATTACTTAGTAACTAGACAATTGGTCATGAAATTTACATTAATGTTTTATATGTTTTAATTATAAGAATTGTTTCAGAATTTCTACTGCCTGGACGAACCTCCTCCTGCAATGCTACAGTTACCATGCCATGACACTACTCAAAGATATTTTTAAATATGTGTTGTTTTAACTTATTTTTTTTTTAAAGTATCCACATGAAAAGCAGTCTCCAAAATCCCCAGAGAGTAGCTCAATAAATATGGGAGTTATTGATTCATAGCTATGGATATCATCGATTTAAGGAACGAGAGACATGGGAATACCTGCTTTGTGGAATACACTCAGCACCGGATATAAATATCAAACAAGAATTAACTGTAATGTATTTTCCAAGGCACACACCAATGTGGGGATGGTCTACTGGACCTGGGGACCAGATCACTAGAATGTTTCATTACAGCACTTTGTAGGTACAGTGCCAGGCTGTCATTAATTCAGTAGAACACCAATATTTTATTATTTTTTTTTCATCTGTCATAGTGCCACATAGTCATTCTATAGTTGTGTAGAATTTATAAATATTCTTTGGGAGATATCTTGCATTTGCTTCATTACTTAGATACAAGAGACACATTTTGTGTTACAGAGGGGTTTGCGTACTGATAATTTGACAGGTGTGTTGATTTTCCTTCCACTAGCCTGTTAAACCAGATCATGTGTAGGAGGCTGTCATTACGGATGTGGCATATCTGAAACACAGGATGTGTGTTGTTGTAATAGCATGCCAACTTTTGATGGGTTACAGTAAGTATGCTCTGTACCAAATCAAAAATATTTATCTTCACAATTTTCAATATTAATATATTGTCATTTCTGACACGATTTTTTCTGTTTACACAACTGATATCCATATCTAATGACTGTGTTATTTTGAAAATGTGTGAAGAGTGTTGAGAGTGGATAATGAGATTCTCATTTGATCCTTTTCAGGGCCTGATCGCTTCATTTTTATACAATGAAAGCTCCATTGACAAGGGAAGTGTTGCCAGTTTGACAAATATGGGATCAGACCATCAGGCACTGAGGACCAGATGTTCAAATAGGAGGTCTCCCACTGCGAGTGGCCGTGCCTGTGGACAGTCACTGTAAACAAAATATCCCACCAGCAGACTATCTGTTGGGCCGCATGCGGCTCACAGGTTGCCCACCACTATTTTAGGGTGTCCCTAAACCTCCTACTGCCAGAAGATGGGACTGGATGATGGATGAATCGTTCAAAAATTTCCTGTTCTACTCATTCGCTGGGAAATATCTGGCACTAGCCCCCATCAGAAGCAGGATACTGGACTAGATAGACCATTGGACTGACCCAGTGCAGCTATTCTTATGGTCTTATATTCACTTTTCCAAGGCCTGGGGAGAGAGAACTTTGCCAGGCTCCTCTGATGACTCCTAAGACTCAGTACATTGGCCCTAACAGCCCATCTCCCACCAGGAAAACAGCCTTCTCCTTCTACCCACTAATATGGCTAGTCCTGTAGCTCAAGGGGTAAAGGTCATGCTGCAATGATGAAGGTTCAAACTTCAAACCCTGATGACACATAAGCAGGGAGTTTTTAAACATACATAAAATAATGTTCCCACCCTCAAAAAAAAAATCAGACTCCCTCCCTCTTCCCCCTCCCCAAAACAAACTCGAAGTTAAAAGAATGTCATTTATGCTGCAAAGGCAAGCACTTCAAAGTTAGAAAATTCCTGATTTATGGTTGCTTGTTCTACCTAAAGTCAGCCTCCTTGTTCATATGCATCATGATACAGTCTTTACTGAATACATATACATACATGATCACATATTGTGTTTTCCACAGGACTTCTGCTTCATTCAGTGCACAGAACAGACACACAAGGGGGCAGAATTAAGATTGCCCAGGCAAACATAATGGTAGAACTTCCTAACTTGAGTGCTCCACATGAGTTCTTTGAGTACTTGAGTTTGCAATTTAAATGACATTCTTGTAATGTGGCTTTTTTTTGTACATGTTATAAATAGAACAGAGGATAAAAGACACATGCAGAGCTTACGTTTATGTGGGAGAGCAAGTATCACCAATATTTACAAACCCCCTAAGGATGGATGTACATAGTCATGTTACCTTGTTTATATAGCTGAGACTAACAATCATTTTGTTTAGGGTGATACAAAACAAATATTTATAATGTAATTTGCTTCTTTGGAAACAAACAGCACAAGACCTGTATTCCCCTGAAGCCCTAACATAAGATCTGATTGTTGCATAGACCTTTGTTGGCCCTGGGCACATCAGTGAATTCCATACTTTCTCTTGTGGGGCTCCCATGTCGGGGCAAATTACTCAAACCAAAATGGGATTGTTCTGAGTGAATAAATTTAGGAATGTGGGTGATCAAGCAGAGATCTTTCCTGTTCTTTGTGCGGAGAGGTATGTGCAAGAGGGTCCTTACCATTTTGCGGGTCTCAGTTAGGCTTGTAAAATAATGAGATTTGTGTCATATTAAGCGACTAAACAATCCCCCTGGCTGCAGCACATAATTAAACATATCCACCAGAGGGTGATAACATTGTTTCAGTTCTACTTCTCTCTAGCTGGGCTGCTCCCAGCGACTCTAGCAGACAGAAATATAATTTATTCCAAAATTCTTCTAGCTGGGGATCAGTCGTATAAAAGGTTTTGTAATCTGTAAGAAAACATTAATTTTCAGGGTGCCCAGAGAGACCTTGCTCCCTTCACATCCCTCACCTTCTTTGTATCTCTGTTTCTGAGATTATCCTAATTGCTTCTTTCTGTTTTATTAGCCAAGGCTCTGATTCAGAGAGGCACTGAAACTTGTACTTAACTTTAGGCGTGTGCATACTGCCCTGCACGGTACATAAGCATATGCTTAACTCTTAAGACAATAGGAACTTGAAGTCAAGCACATGTTTAAATGCTTGCTAAATCAGAACCCAAGCTATCAAATGGCTATTCTCATCCTCCTACTCACTCCCATGTTGCTTTGCTATGAGAACAAAACTTGCTAATGAAGTTGTGTCTAAGGCTTCAATCTGGCATCAGTATCTGCTAATTTAGAGCTATGTACCACTGGGGAGTCCCCTGCAAGGGTCCTACTGCAGGAGTCTTGACTAGCAAGCCCCAGGTAGAACTGTCTGAATAGCTGATTTTGCAGTTCTTTGACAGTCTGGGAAAACCAAACACCCCCAACCCCACCTTTAAATTCAGCTCAAACCCAAACTGAAAATTCAAAAAAAAACCACCCCAAACCAAACCAAAAAAACCCCCTACATATTAAAAAAAGTGGACAAAAAATAGTTTCTGGTCAAATGAAATGTGTAATTCAACACCCAATACAATGTTGGGGTTTAGAGCATTGTTTAAATAAAAGGAAAGGGCCTGAGTTACAAAACAGACCTTTAGCGCAGCAGTGAGGGTACCCACTATGAATGGGGGAGAGCTGGGGTTCAATTCCCTCTTTTCCTAATGTAGAGCAGAGATTTTGACTCAAGTGTTGCTGCTCCCAACTTGACACCTATGCTAAACTACCCTTTAGCCTAATATTTAGGGTACTCACCTGGGAGTGGGGGAAGACCCATTTCATGTTCCATCTCCAGAGACTGTTTATACACAGTGGAGCAGCTTCAACAGGAGAGAAATCCCTGCTCCCGAACTTCCCATAGCCCAGTGATTAAAGAAAACTCCTACAATGTAGGACCAAAATTCAAAACCCTTCTGCACGCCCCAGATGAATGCCCCACCCCTTAGATTAAAGGCTATAAAAAGAGGGTCCCCTGTCTCAATTTTATGACGATTGCTTAAGGCCTCTTACAAAAACAACCTGAAAAATTTGGTGAAAACTATTTGGTGAATTTGTGTCAAATTTTGACTAGCTTTAGGCCAACCAAAACTACATAAACTGTTTAGCTGACAAATTTTGCCCAGATTTATTCCCAAAGCAGGACCAAGAATTGTGGCTCAGATCCTATTGATTATGTGATTAAGTTCTAATTTAACTTAAACTAATATTTGAAATTACCCAGGGTCTTACTGAAAATGTCTTGCTCTACTAAGTTTAGCATCCTTGTTTCCATTCTTCACTGCTCTTTTCACACTTCTTGTAAAAGCTACAGTGTCGTCATGGATCTTTTCCTTAAATGATTCCCCACCAGTAATCCAAGGTAGTCTCCCTTTGTTTGCAGTAGATATGCTCTAATATTTTTATTTTAATTAAGCTAATGCATTTAAAATTGTAGGGCTACATTCCCACCAGTGTAATGGTTTCTCTGTCCCATCCAGTTATATGAACATTAATTATCAATAATGGAAAAATGCTCTGAATAGCCTGGAGAGTCTCAATTACACTTCATTATTTTGCCTTCTGGTTCAAAGGCAAGAAAAGTACATTAATGCAGAATTAATTACACTAAGCAGAACAGTAAGAATATTGTTTTTATTGGGTTCTTGTTGCAGCTACTTTCAGATACTTGGGCAGGAGGTAAGGTTTTCCACTTGCAATTTATTTGTAGGTGGAAAAAATGAAAGCAAATTTTATGTTTCGGGCACTAAATTTCACCTGCACATGAGAGGCCAGGCATCAGACGAAGGGAAGCATTTTCAGAAGAGTTTAGTATTGGGTATTACTTTGCTCTCATTTGAGTAAGTGGTAAAATGTCAAATCTGTGCACTTTGGAAAATACCACACGGCAAGTTTACTCCTTATTTGTTTAGGGGTGAAGAGAAACTTTGCACTGTTAATAAATTATTTGTCACATATTTTCCAGGATACATGTTTAAAATTATTCCTCTTAGTTTCTGTCTTTGGTCCATATAACTAAATACTATGAAGGTGGGTGCATTAGTAATGACACAGATGTTGTTGATATATACAGATTAGATCAACAGAGTAGTACTTTATCAATGTTCAGCAAAGAAAGGAAAACTTATTGCAGACTAGTTAATTTTGTAAATTGGCAAAAAACATGCCAAAAAAAAAATCAAGAATGAAGCACTGAAAAATGCCTTTTCTTTGTTTTGTAAGTTTAATGAAACATGGTAACACTCAGGGCGGTCCCTGTCCATATGCAAATTAAGCAGCTGTGTAGGGCACCAGGAAATTTGGGGCACCAAATTGCCCCAAATTTCCTGGTGCCCTACACAGCTGCATGCTGCATTCGGCTCCAGCGACCAACCCGATCCCCCAGTTAGTAGAGCTGGCCCCTCGTGGACTGCACACATGAAGGGCCCAGGAAATCTGTCTATGCCCCTGTCGCTGCCCCTGAGCCCTGTGTCCCAGGGGACTGCAGTAGGGGTCAGGGTCAGGCCCGCCCTACACTCATTGGGCAGTGGGAAGTGGAGCGACCCGGCCCCAAATGGCTCCACTATGCTGGCTTCCAACCATGCTGTTGGTGAGTGCTGGGAGCGGGTCGCCTCCCCACTCCCCGCCCCCAAACCTAGGAGCTGGGGGAGGATAGTGGAGCATGCTGTGGCCAGATCGCTCTACTTCCCACTGCCCCAACCCCTGCTGCCTTCCTGCAACGGCTGCTCCTGCCTCCCAAAGCCCCTGGGCACAGCCTCACCTAGAGAGGCCAGTGATGCCCCTCGCCTCCTCTGTAGGCCCAGAGCTGTTCCTCTCCTCCCTCCACCCCTGCAGGAGGCTGTGTAGGGCACTACAATCTCTAGGGACAGCCCTGGAAACACTGCACAGGTTGTTTGGTGTACTGCAATATATTTTGCAAAAGTTTCAGTTGTTTCAACATGTGATTACATTTTGTCCATTTTCCCACTGAAGTCAACCTACCTCTTTGTTAATTCTTTATAAAAACTACTCAAAGAAGCTTTAAATTCCCCAGCTATAAGTCCCTCAGATTTGTTGCCTGATTTCTCCTCCTATTACCATAGCAGTGAACAAAGGTCCTGATCCAATGTAAACTGAAGACAATGGAGAAATTCCTATTGACTTCAGTGGACAGTGGGCATTTATCAAGCTCAAAGATTGCATTCTGCAACTGAGGTGCACTTTTCCAAAAACCTGTGTCCCACTCGATGTACATGGTTACATAGTCTTCAAGATTACCTTCTCTTGGAAAAAAATTACTATTTTTGTCTCAGAACCTTATCAGTTTCTTATTCAATAAAGGGGGGAAATATCTTTACATAACAAGTGCATTATACTTCAATGTAAATCAGCTTTTAAAGTTACATTACTATTTTGTGCAGCTCATCCACATAACTACATGTGAGCAGGTATTAGAAGGGCACCCAAATAAACCTGGAAATTAAATGCATTTGGAAAGCATTTTCCCTGTGAAGCACTCATGCACAGATCGTGCACAAGCTACTGACAAGGTTATGCAGGACAGCAATATAAGCTTTAGTTGTGCGAATAGGCTTTTAAGAGAATCTTACTAAAAATCATTCACAGTATCCATTTCACTTGTACACAGCCAAACAAAGACATTTCAATGGGGATTATGCTGTTTACACCAATTTAGGATCTAGCTCAATTATTTGTACTGATGCAAAAGCAAAGCTTCTGCTCTTACTGGAGATTATTTTCTATCAACAGAAGAGGTACTACATTGGAAATACTTGGGAGAAAATGCCTGTGAATAATCACCTTGAATATTTTACATATTAAGATGTCATAACAGAAGGTCATCCTCAACTTGTAAGTGCACAAAGTCCTTCACTCCTCCTTCAGCCAGAGAGCTCGGAGCTACAACTCAAAAACAGGTGTTGATGTCAGGTATGAATCTAAAGCAATTGGTGTTTGGTGGACTTCTTGCTTCCTTAAGGACAACACACAGTACCAGGAGAGGATGGATTTGATTTGTAATCCAGAAGAATACTTTGATACAAAACTTCTTCTTTTTTAATGAAAACAAAAACAGCTTCTGACAGTCAGATAACCTGAGAAGACTTAGAACAAATTCCTACCCCAATTCCAGATACAAGGAACACAGCCAATATGCCATCAATTGAATCATAATTCATGGGCAATCTGGGGAATTTTGAATGTATTCTGAATAGGTGTGTCACGGGGCAGTACAGGCTTCCTTCCTCTAGTCCCTGTGCCCCATGATTAGGCTGGACAAAGAAAGGTTTGCAGACACTCCTCTGGTGCTTCACCCGTGCTCTTTTATTAACAGTGCCTTCAGAGTCCCCACGTCCCCAACATCAGGCCCCTCACAGACCTCTCCCCAGGCCCCTCGAGGCTTGTATCCCTCAGCAGAGACAGAGCTAGGTATCCCCTGTCCTCCTGCCTGGCTAGCCTCCCTGACTGCCCCTGAGTCAGGGCTTTTCTAGCCCTTTCTGCTCCCTGCCCCAGCTGTGGTCAATCTCTCCAGTCAGGGGTTGTGAGCTAGCCTTCATTAAGGCTTCCAGCTGGGCTTCTTGCAGGCTGCTCCCTGCATCAGCCTCTGGCCCTGCTATCCACAAGCAGGGTTTAGCTTGCAGGGGCAGGGCATTCTCAGGGTTTTTACCCTTGCCCTGCCACAAGGTGTTATAGCTTTATATTACTATATGCAATACAAGGAAAGGGACTTATTTATAAATAGAAATTTTTTGTTGGTTTCAAAACAGTCTTACTTGAAATGTGTCTCATTACTAAACTGGCAACCATCATGGTCTTCTCTTTATTCTGCTAGCACACAGCCTAAAGATATGGTCCCTGCTACCATTGCCAGTGTGGTAAATACACATGCAGTTATATTTTTGTTTTCCTCACTGCTGATATGGAAACATCTGGAATCAAATTTGGCCAGAAGTCTTTACACAAATGTGTTGATAGAGTAACTTTTTTGGTTGAAACATCACAAATGCTTGTTAAACATTTCAAAGGAAGGCCTGTAGAAGACACTATCTAGAATTCAAGGCTACCATTAAAGCTCCATCCAGATGACTATCCAAATAAAGTTAATTAATTGTGCCTGACACTTGATCCCAGATCTGGAATCAGATCGCGAATGTTAGACATAAAAAAACTGAATCTTACGTTGACATTTATGTTAAAAGTACCTAGAGGCCATTTTATGTAGCAGGTCGGAACAGTTAAAACAGCTTCTGGGGAGATTGAGTCTATGATACATGTTGCATATGCTGAAGGGAGAAAGCAATTAATTTTAAACACTAGATATATCACACACACAAATTATCTAAAGCTGATGGTGTTTTTCATTAAGGTAAATGTACTGTAATATCATTTGTATTCTGAAAAAAATTATTAGGTTCAGTTGGGAAGTTCACATGGACTAGACAATTGTTAAAGGAAGGCACACTAGGTAATATATTGGTCAGACACAAACAAGACATCATTAATATGGTAAAATACCTGTGCCAAATGTATGGACCAGTTAATCCAAAGGACACAGACAGAGGGGGGAATGAACAAAGTGGCATGGATGTTTTAACTCTAGAGGACAGAGACTATTTGGCTGTCATTAATGCACGGTCATACTGTTTGCAAGGAGTCACAGCAGCACAAGTGATCAGAAAGATTAATGTTACATATGCCAAATATTAGATTACGAAAACTGTGATGGCCGACAATTGAGTAATTTAATTTTCTTGTAGAGACTTCATAGGGACAATTCCTCTTGATGTCCATATTGGGAAAGGTCAATTATATAAGGAAAACTGGGATGTCCCAGCTATTTTTGAGGCCAAGTATAATTTAAAAGGTCCCTTCATGTAAAACACATTAGAGTTTCTAGCTCACATTCTAGTAAAGGCAGCTCAGTTATTTAGAGAGAAGTAATAAAATAGCAATAAACAAGGTACTAATGAATTCAGCTTCCTTTTCCAGGATTAGACATTAAGGTCTATCTTAACTAATTGCACAGTAACAGAGACTTCAAAAGTTCAATAATATTTTAATTAATTTGTTTATTACCAATAAGATGTGATCACTAATACTAGCATTTCACTGCTTTGTTAAAGCACTTCTATATTTCTCTGATACACTAATATTCAGGGGTGAATATTTATACAGATTACTAAAACAGATCCCCCGCCCTGGAGTCATGCAGGCAGCACTGCGGGGCCAGGACTGAAAGCTCACCCCCTGCCCTGGAGCCACGCCACACGAGCAGTGCTCCGGGGGCCAGGGCTGCACGCTCCCACCCTTCCCCAGAGCCGTGCTGAGCAGCTATGGTAAGGGGGCTGGAGGCCTGGATAGGGGGTGGGGTTCTGGGGTGGTGGTTGGGGGGAGCTCTGGAGGGAGCAGTCAGGGAGCAGGGTGGGGGTTGGATAGGGGGTGGGGTTTTGAGGGGGTGGTCAGGGGTCTCTGGAATAGTCAGGGGATGGGAAGTGGGAGGGGGACAGATTGTGGGGGAGGGCCTTCCCTACACGGTCCTCCATATAATTTTGCAAACCTGATGTGGTCCTCAGGCCAAAACGTTTGCCCACCTCTGACTTACTGAGTAGAGTCCTAGACAAAGCATAAATTTATAGATGGCCAGCAAGTAAATTATTTTAGAATCAATAGACTAAAGACTTCGTTATGTTCTATATGGACTTCTGAAACTATTAAGAAATTGGGCTGTGATAAGAGTAGTTATTAATTCATACTGTTTCTGGTCTCTTGAAGGTAAGAATGACTGTTCCCCCTGTACACAGGGTTCTGATCATTATTAATTGAGATAAAGACAATTGCTCAAATTAATCTGTCCCTTTGTGTAGCTTGATGCAAACAACAAAGTCCTCACCCAAACTCCTCAATACCTTGGCTACTGCACTTGCAGTGCTGTGATTCGGGATGAGTCTTCTGTTCCACTCTTGAGGAGGCTATTTACAACAAATGCTACCCAGAGATATTTCCATGATGAGCTTTCCAGAGGTTCATCTTCAAGATAATAAGAATGAAAACTTCCAATAGATGACTGGACTTCAGTCTGAAGTGCTCTTTTATTACACTACTGATATTCTACTGATTTGCATGAAAACTGTTATTTGTCCAGAGCAGGACAACTTCTGCAGTGACCTTGGTGCCAGTCTTTAAACAGTTAATCAGATAGACTTTGGCTGGCTTTATCTTTAAACTACTAAACACAACAGGTAACTTCTTGGTTGACCCATTTTAAAAAGAGGTCCTGACCTGGCCCCAGAGCTCCGGGTTAGGGCTGAAGACAAATTCCATGCTCTTTATTCATTCACTACTCCCATTGAGAGGAAGGAGGTAAGTCTTCTTATTGCCTGCTATTTTCTGATTGATTATTATTTCTTCCCAGACCCTTCTAGGCCCCTGAAAGACTAAGTGGGTTTTTCCTAGAGCCCCAATGCCTCCAACAGATGCAAAATCCCTCCTGGGTGCTGTATCAAGGCCATGTCTACACTACCTGCTAAATTGGTGAGTAGAGATTGATCTTTTGGGGATCAGTTTATCGTGTTTCATCTAGAAGGGATAAATTGATGCCTGAGCACTCTCCCATCAACTCTGGAACTCCACCACAGTGAGAGGCACAGGCGGAATCAACGGGGGAGCGCCATGAAGATCCCAAGGTAAGTGGACCTGAATACGTAGACTTCAGCTATAGTATTCATATAGCTGAAGTTGTGTACATTAGGTGTAGCCCAAGGCTAAGGAATGAGTCAATTAACTGGTTCTACAGTTTCTTGGAATGTCAAAAATTGGTGGTGTAATTTCAGAAATCTTTGCTACTAGAAGAGTTTTCACACCATACCAGATTAATGTTATTGAAATTACATATATTCATAATCATCACCACATATGCCTTCAGGACATTAAAACCTCAAAGCCCTAAAGATGCCTCCCAGGTTTATTCTTCTCTCATCTTTTGAAGGAAAAAAATAGGAGGAGGAAGTTGTCTTTGTTTAAAATATTTTTTCAGCTTTCATTTGTATGGTTAAAACTATTTTGCAAAGAAATAAAATAGAATACATTTGATAAGGCTGTTCCAATCTACTGCTGCTGGCAAGGGTTGCTATACCAAATGAAACAAAGACAGGTAGAGGGAATGGCCATTGATCCCCTGCTACATGTTGACCAGAAAAAACTGGTACAGTGCAGGCGGTGTGGCAGGGACACCCTTTGAAAGGGCAGGTGAGTTACCACATCTCAAGCATGTGATCCCACAGAGTTCTAGAGAAAATTCCACTTGAGTCACACAGAATTACTTCAGCTAGAGCACTAATTACTTGCAGTTACTCAAACACAAAAGCCACAAGTTCATTGTATTTGTAAGAACAAACTGAAAGATGAGCAATTATGAATCATCTTATTACCCAAGAAGGCAGTTGAAAGGTCTCCCTTTTAAAACTGTCTTAAGTTTCATATTAATTTGAAACAAGATTTCATTTTCTAGTCTGTGCTTGCAGTGCAATTCCAAGTCCACCCTGCGAGAGTATCCAGCCACTGGACTAAATGTTAAAAGGGTCTCCTCCCCCTCACCTCCCTAGTGATTTTGGTAGGAATAAGGCAACCTATGAGAACACTTATCAGATTGGGCTCTTCAGACAAGATTGGCACGGGAATGCCTATCTTTCCCCAATTTGTGGATTACACTGGGTATTAGGCAGGAGATAGGTGCCTGATGCCTAGTAGTGTGCATGCCCAGAAGCAGAAACAGACGCTTAGGGAAAAGCGTGGATCAAAGTGATGCCTAAAACTGGGACTTAGGAATTTAAATCCCTAAGTCATTTCTGAAGATGGATCTTAGACATCTTAATCTCTCCGGTCCTTTGAAAAGTGTGCCCATGGTGCTTTTCTGAGGCACAATGTAGCTCTAGAGCTCCTTCTGGAGTAGTCCCAACATGGGCTTCAACAATTCCAACACAGACTGATGTCTTAATGGAACAATCAACCCCATCACAACTATTATGCTATAGTACTTCTAACAGGTAGAACATTTGAAAGCAATATGATCGCCAAATGCAAAAAATGACGACAAGATCTTTCATGCTGATGTTATGCTCCTATTTCTCTGAAAAATTACCTAAGGCCTTCAAGTTGTCCAGAAGTCTATAATTTATCCATGGAGAAGATGTAGTAAGTAATCTTTTCCATGTTTAAAGAGTTCCTCACATGAGCATGCTATTTTCCCATGATAGTTATTTTGATTATAGATGTTGTAAGGGATACAGTGGGTACTGGAGTGAGAAAACATATATATTTTAGCCACGCCTCTCCTCTATTTCCCTTCTTTTTCCTCTGGCTTCTGTATATTATATAACGGAGACTGAAGTAGCTATTAGTGTCTAAACCTTGCAGAAATCTCAAAACCTCGAAGCAGATTGATTTTTTCCCAAGTGAGTGCTACTGATTTTGAGTGCCAATAGCATGTAAATAATATATTTGAGAATTTGTCTCATTATCTCAAGACACTTTAAGGAAGCTATGATGAATAATGTGCTGCTTTGCCCCCACAATTAAGTATGAAACTTGATAAGAAAATGTCAGTGCTGGTAACGAGATGATTCCACTCAGTAATCCTTCCTGAATACTTGTCACAGGCAAAATTTTACCATTTAAAGAGCCAGTTGTGATGGGGCAGGAATTCAGAGTCAGTATAATCTGGGAGTGAAAAAAATGTAAGCAATTTTTTTTGCTTAAACTAGCAGAGAGGAAACAAGCAGATATCTGGGTATATCATTTAGATTTATTGCCACCATATGCTTAAAACCAGCTTCTGAAATACAGAAAGCTTCTGAGTAAGTAGGTAGGTCTGCATCACATATAGGTAACAGTACACTTGTGTGAATATCAGCACAGTCTTAGAAATGATTGTTTCCTTCTACTGCTGTTTTTAATTCTTATGGATCTTCACTATGTTCAAAAATGCAATGCATTTTTATCCAAGAAGTCAAACTGCCTTCACTAAAAAAAAAAAAAAAGATCATTTTATTTTAAATTAGTTTTATTACAATGTTTTTTAGGGCTAGTATACGAGAATGAGGAAATACAGGAAAAATAGAAGGAAAGAAAAAGACCTTTAATAAATGGTTTTCACTTTTGGAAGAAAAGCTCCACACTAGTTGTGAACTCAGAATGTATATTTTGAGTGATGAACCAGATAATTTTTTACTTGATATTGCTTTTTCTCTTATTATTTTTAAAGTAGCTTGAACCAACTCCCTGAATTAAAATAACTGGAGCATTAGATTCTGCCACCCTTGTTCAAGTAAATCATCATCTTAACCCTTAAGTAGTCCCGTTCTGTGATTTCAAAGGGTCTTCTTGCAGAGGAAAGTGACGCTCAATAGGACTTGCATTTTTAAGCAAATTTTACCCCAAAAGACCTACAAGGTCATGTACTGCTTTCCTTTGCCAAGATAAAATTTTCCACCATACATTTTCTATTGCTTAGCCATGTCTAATTTTAAATGTAGTTGTTTAAATGGTAGCTTTCTCTTCCCCCCTCAGCAGTGTTATATTCACAGCATACAAACAAAAAGAGTTTGCATTGTATGTTTTTAATCTAATGTAACAGTTTATTTCCTAGAATCTAGAACACAGGAATCCAACACACACACACACACACACCCCTTCATCAGGCAGAGGCACAACTCACCCCACCTTGCTCTAGGCAGATTCTTTGTAAACCTAGGCCCAAATTGCATAGTTCCCTACAGTGCCCTTTGTCTGTAAGCAGGATCTGGAAAACTCCAGAGAAATAAAAAAAGAACTTTTAATTTTAACACCTACACCATATAAAGTATAATTTGAAGCACAGTGAAATATTCATGTGATAATGAAGCTCCCTTGTTATTTATGAAATTAAGTGCACCATACTGAAGCCCTCAACTTCGCAGATAATGACTGTGTCCTTCCTTTAACCAGTAAGGCAAAATTTTAATTTTATTGCTCTGGCAATATATCTGAATGAATGAAAAACGGCCTTTTTGGTTTTCCTGTTTCAAATGGACCCACGTTGACATCTTCAGTAGCTATTTCAGCCCTATAAAATTTTAAACAGATATGAAATCTACGGATCACACATTATAGCACAGTTGTGCATAACTGGGTTTCTTAAAAAGTACTGAGTGCAGACAATCAGCAATATACATTTTAGTAGTTTCCACTACCTATGTATCAATACAAATATTTCTTTTCCATGACTGCTTGTTCAAGGAAATCACCTTGGGGATATGGTTTACTTTTCTCACGCAGAACTGATTTTGAAGTTATGATCCTTTTGTAAGTTGCTTTGCTAAGGAAGACTTTTATAAGGGGCTGTATGTGTATGGAAAGAGGGGCGTTACAATAATATTGATAACCGGAATCAAATAATTAAATGGGCATTAGAATCACATTAGTGTCTTTAATTAAATTGACAAAATTGAAATAGTATACACTGCATAATGTGAAATAGACTAATGAAACTGCTGAGACTTGTTTTCAGGAATTAATATGTAGCCCTGCAGAATAAATGGTGAACTTTTCTTTTCTGCATATTAAAAAGGAATATAATTTTTAAAGATTGAGAAACCGGATGGTCTTTCTATTAAACACAGAAACTTGATTATTTAAAAAGGTCAATATTTTCCTGACAGAGAACACAGGAAAATGTAAAATGCCACATATTAAAAAGGAGGATTACAAAATATTTATAATTTATACAAACTATTTCATTTACAGAAGACACTACTACATTAGTAGGAAAAAGCATCTTATAAGCCTCTGGAGTGAATATTCAAAAATAACTAAGACCTGTATATTGTCATTTACATGAGGACTACAAAACCTAAAACAATATGCAGTGAACAACGAACAGAATAATTTTAACAGCTGAAGGAGCTCGGAACCTTTCTTTTGTAATTGTCTCTTGACAAAACTATGAGCACAAAAACAGTTACTTCCCTTTATCAAAAGAAGTGTGTATTTAGTCATTTTCTTTTTACTGTTTCCCAGTTGAGGCTTTGTTGGGACTAAATTATTTCTTTACATAATCACGTAGAAATCAGAGTATTTGGCAGAAATTGTGGATACACAAATTATAATCTAGAAGCATAGGCTGAAATTCTTTTGACTTCACACTTTAAAAACTGATGTGACAGAAATGGGATGAAATTCAATAGTACAAAATGCAAGGTTAGGCACTTAGGGTCTAATAAGAAATTCTGCTTCAAACTAGGGGCCCATAAGTTTGAAATAACAGGAAAGGAGAGAGACCTGGGTGTGCAGGTTGTTGATCACAGGAGAACTCTGAGCCAACAATGTGATGTGGCTGTGAAAAAGGCAAATGTAATCCAAGGATGTATTAGAGGAGTCATGTCCATAAGAGATAGAGAACTATTAATGTCATTATACCAGGCACTTGTCACCCATGTTCTATAAAGATTCATTTAAAGTGGAACAGGTGCAGAGAAGAGCAACCGGTATGATCAGAGGAATGGAGGGTGTGATAAATGAAGCGGGGGATAGCTCCCTTTAATGGAAACCCAACCAGCCAGTTAGCTGTAAAATCCATCTGAGTAGCTGTTCTCTGCTTGCTTTTCCTGTAAAGGGTTAAAAGTCCCCCAGGTAAAGAAAAGAAAGTGGGCACCTGACAAAAGAGCCAATGGAAAGGTAGCACTTTTAAAATTAGGAAAGAAACTTTTCCCTTTGTCTGATGTTCTCTGGGCTGCAGGAACAGAGCAGCAATGCTGTGTAAGGCTTGTACCACGTATGAAAATTCATCTTCTTTACCTAGAAAAAAATATTTGGATAGGAAATGTTTAGACAGACTCCATCCGTTTTGGCTCCAGAGTCCTCTGTGCTAATCCCAGATGCTTTTGTTTGCTTATAACCTTTAAGATGAACACCCAAGAAAACTATTTTGGGTTCTTAATTTTTGTAATTGTTCCTTTTATGATTTAGCAAAAATCCTAAATTCCAGATGCAATATTTCCCTTTTCTTTTTAAGGAAATTTAGCTTTTTAAGAACAGGATTGGATTTTTGGGGTCCTAAGAGGTTTGTTTGATTCGCTTATAGCCATAGCTAATTTCCTTTGTTTTCTCTCTCACCTCTTCCCTGGTGGTGGTGGTGTAAAAAGGAATGTTAAGGTAGGCTTATTGACAGGAGGCTGTCAATAAGCAACTGAACATTTTTTTCTCCACTTAACATTCTTTACCCCCATGGTTACATTTAGTGGCAACCCACTAAGTCTGAATTTGTACTGCATTTGCCCTGTTAGCATCCTCTGCTTGTAGTATTTAACACCCTCTTGGCTGCTCAAGCTTGTCTCCAACTAAGATTAGTTTCCTTATTAAGCTCACAAACTGTCCCATTTGTACAATCCTCTGTTTCACTGGAAAGTAGCCCAGTGTTCCAGAAAACTACAACTTCCAGCTTCACACCAGTTGTTTAGCCACCAATTCACCTCCAGTATTTCTACCTTATACTTTCTGCCTATACTATTTGCTGCGCACTTTTATTCACATTCTAAGACTACATCTGCTGGCAATTTTAACAAATAATATTGATTGAACTTCTTTGTGGGTTTCCTCCAGCTCCCACTGAAATACAAAACATCATTATTTACTACCACGGTATAACTCTGAACTTAATTACCGTAGCATGTCTATTGGTCCTCAGTTATCTTGTTTTCTAATCTTTCCCTAGAACACTGCAAAACATACAGTAATCAAACATCTAATGGATATAATCCATCCGAATATACTTTATTTAGTTTTCCATTAAGTGTACTCCTCAAGCTCTTCTTTCAGACCACAGTTACTTCAGCACATTAACAACTGACCAAAGAAAGGGAAATAAGGGTTATTTGTTTTGAAATTGCTGCTGAATCCGCAGGTTGCCATGTGAGAAAATTGGGAAACCTATTAGCAAAGGGTCAAATCTATATTTTCAGAAACTATCCAACACGACAGTAAATACCATGGTTTTGGGGTGAAAATACAAAGGAATGGTTAGGGCAACATTTGTGTTAATTCGAAAATAATAAATAAATAATAATAATAATAATAATTAATTAATAATAAAAAGAGGAGCCCACAAAAGCTTATGCCCATATAAATTTGTTAGTCTCTAATGTGCCACAAGGACTCCATGTTGTTTTTGTTGATACAGACTAACACCGCTACCGCTCTGAAACCTGTCAAAGAGAACAGTGCAAAAGTAAACAAATTATAAGAAATACATTGTAATGTACAGTACAGCAGCATGCTTTCTAGGAAAGATCACAGAACAACATTATGAAAAACCTACTTTTTTTAGAATTAACCTTATGCATTCAGCACTTTGCAGGTATCACAACTAATCCAAGAGTAAAATGGTCAAACAGTTACATGTTTACTACAGTTACAGGCTGTGAACCCCTTTAGAGTTCTGTAAGTCAAGAACAAAAAAATCTGCAATCCTTGAAAAGGATATAATTATACAAGCAATAGCTCTTAACTGGGAAAGACTGTCCAGTATTATTCACACCTATGCAGTTGCAAATTGCACAAAGTAACACACAACATTTTGGCACAATGCTTTGAATTATGATGGGATTTATCAATTGTAAACTCCTGTTAATATGCAATCAATGTTCTCACGTTTAGCTGCTTTTTTAGGAATGAGCCACTGAAAGTGAGCTAACTGAAAAGGGTAGTACTCAAAGAGGCTATGACCAAGTTGCAATTGCTGACAAGACATCTGTTTGCATGGTTGAAAAAACAAACAAAATGATACTACTTCTCAAACTGCTTATGTACAGCATTGTATTTTCTATTGCATTATTTATAGACTACCTATAATTGATCTGTGTTATACAGGATGGTCCCTTCTGGCCTTAGAAATTATGAATCTAGGAATGATACAGTAAACTGTGTATTATGAAACAATTATTCTGACATTAATGGCTAACAAGAATTAAGCAATTAAATCAATAATGGTCATACTTTCCTGATTCTTCTAGTGGTGGACAATGACAGTAAAGTACAGGAGCAATGGCAAGTTGTGAAATCATGGTTACGTTTCCCCTCCCCAACTACCATAAGAAAAAAGAAAACCCCGCAAGAAATCCTATTCATGATGAGTGCATCATCCTGCCTGCCTGTGTCAGAAAATGTCATTCACTTCAGTTTAAATGTTCATAGACACTGAGCTTAAAAATGCATTGCAGTTCTGCACTGCTTTCCTTGAACATCTTTTCTAACAACCTTTTTTCCTCAGTTTTATTATATGAAAGGTAATAAGGTAAGAGTCCTAAAAAACACGCCCTTTTGGCAAAATTCTTACTTTGATGGGAGTATTCTCTGAATAAGGACTGCAGGATTTGACTACTTTGTATTCTTTACATACATTTGTAGGCAAATTATCTGATCAATTCTCATTACAATACTCACTTTTCTTCATCTCTGGTCATATGGAAACAGCTGTTTAACATTTGTTAGGTTTCCTCCTATATATCTTCATAAGCATACCATCTGTACAGTGCTTAGCTTTTATTGTTAATCTCCATAAGACAACTTTAGATGCTCAGAATTCACTGAGTTCCTCCTTACCTGTTCATCACAAAAATCTGCAATGGGAAATAGAATTTCTATCTTCTATACCTCTACAAGTAAAGCAAAAGAGTCTGCTTGATTCTTATCAGTTTTCTATGCATGTCTTTGTGAGAGGATCAGACAGTACTTGTCAGCTTTCTTGTATTCTCATGTAAGAAATACATCTATGAGGTGGTATTTATTGGTTTCTCCTTGTAACATTTGCAGTGAGTATTTATTGACATATGGAATGCCATCTGGTGATAGAAGTGGGGATGTGCATTTCAGAACAAAGATTTCCTAAGCAAAGTTAATGTGACAATCTTACATCTTTCACTATTCTAACTAGTCATTGTTAACACAATGTGGAGGAAATGTGCAAACATTTTCAATGTAAGTGAAATGAAGCTTTTCAGACTCTGTTGGATGGGATTAAGTAACTGGATAAATAAAATTAATTTACTTTTCATCTTGTTAGATTTTTAATCTCTTTTCTTCTTCCACTACTTTCCTAAAACTCTATATTCCATTTAAATTGTTACTCTACCCTTCTCATCTTTCCTATTATAGATTCATTTTCCTCATAGGATTTCCCATTTTCACTTGAGCTTGTTGTTATTTCTGTTCCTCTTCCTCCCTTCAACTCTTTTAAATCAATTTTCTTAATGTCTTTTCTTTCCATTCTGTTCTTTCCTTTTGGTCTTATGCTCATTTTATCTGCCTTCCAAATCTTTTCCTCTGTTCCCCATTTGATGTACTCTACACTCCCCACATCTTTGAGACTTTTCCTCCATCATTCTATTTTCTTCCTCTTCTCCCTCAGCTCCAGAATGTCAACAGTCTGTTTCTGCACCTACCGTAATTAGTCACAGTTTCCCCTCCTGTGTCACCCTCTTCCACATTTCACACAAACAATTGTCCCCTCCAGGTTTTTCCCAGATTCCAACTTGCCTCCAAAATATGCCCCACCCTCCAATTCCCACATAGCCTCCCTTAACCTTCAGAGAATGCTGTTGTCATAAGGGCTGTACTGCTTTCCCTATCCCAGTTGGCAAGGGGGAAGTAAAGCAACACATGTAAATGAGATTATAGTGCTCAGGCAGAAGTAACAACCTTATTCAGAGGATTCCCTGCAATGAATGTGTTGAGGAATTCTGGGTGCACTGACTTCCAAGTAGAAAAGCACCAGATACCTGGATAAAGCAGATTCATGATAACAGTGTGTTTCTGGTAAGCGGAGAGCTCTGCCACACAATTTGCTGTGTATTATGTTGCGATTTTTGGGTTTCAATCAGCAGTGCAACCTCTGTCTGAAGTGAGATGTTATTAGAGACAAATTGTCTAGAGCGGGGGTGGGGAACCTTTTTTCTGCCAAGGGTCATTTATAATGTCATTATATATGACATTATAAATGACATTATATAAGCGCAATGCTTCCCGGCCCCATCGCGGAGCCACCCCCAGCCGGCGGCGGCCCGCGCGGTGCTTCCCGGCCCCTTCGCGGAGCCACCCCTGGGTGGCGGCGGCCCGCACGGCGCTTCCCGGCCCCTTCGTGGAGCCACCTGTGGCCGGCGGTGGCCCCCGCAGTGCTTCCTGGCCCTTTTGCGGAGCCGTCCCTGGCCAGCGGCTCCGGGCCGGACAAAATGATCTGGCGGGCCATATAAGGCCCGCAGGCTGGAGGTTCCCCACCCCTGGTCTAGAGTTTGTGCCCTGTTATAGTTGTGACAGCTAAAAGATGTTTTCTTGTCAATACACAAATGGAGATTTTTGAAAAATACAGCAGAGTAGGACAAAATTTTTAATGGTCACCAGAGTACATCATCTTATCCCATTATTACTCAGACCATATGCTTGAAACACTACATACTTTTATTTGAGAAGAGAATGATAATGCTACTGCCTCTGGAATACTTATTGAGAGGAGGAGGGGAGTTAGGACAGAAAATGAAACCTGATGGGCTCATAGCAAAAAAATAGAGTAAAAATCAGATGCATTATCTTCTAGCTCAAACTTCGTATTTTTCCTTCAAGTTCCATAGGCATTAGGTGATGCTTTGCCCATGTGACAGTTGGAAACTGCTAGATTTTTATGAGTCAATTAATTGTTTTCAGCTCACACAATTTGTTATGTGAAATTATTCATGTGCTGTCATCTAGTTTGTAAAGTATGAAATATCTCCAGGGAGCTTCTACTAAGAATGATCTAGGTCAGTCAGTACAAACTGTTCTTGCTCGGGGTGCAGAATTCTAAAAAAGGTTAAACGTATGCCATTCATATTGAATTTCTTATGAGGACTCTTTACTGGAGAATGTCATGCAGTCTTATTTGTTAGCATTTTTTTTTTAAAAAAAACTACTTACGATTGAAATACATTTTCTTTCATTTTTACCCCCCCCCCCCCAAAATGAGATACAGAACAGAAAATGCAGAGAAAATAAATTCTAAATTTGGCAAACTGTTAGCATAAACCAGGACTGGGATACAGAGCAGACACGGTGATGGAAGTCAGGGAAAGCATTAAGTACAGGCTGCATAACTGGCCTCTCTGACCAGTAACCTTCTCACCTTATGTCATCTGGTGCAGCTACATCTATGGCCCTTTAAGGGTATGCTGCCACATTGAAATAGCATTAACTGAGAGCAGACAGACCCCAGCAGCTACAGATTGGCTGATAATCAGCACACCTGTTGGGTTGACTGTGTTCAGAGAATGGGGATGTGTTAGGGAGTCTGGTGCCCCTTTAATGCCACCATTCAATCCCCACTTTACTAGCAGCATCCAAGGATGGGAGCCATCACACCAGTATAGCATTGATCTACTCTCCTCCTCCCACCTCCATAAATACGAAAGAGTGGGATACCTAAGGCAGAAAAAAAATCTTGCAACAGCTCTGCTGGAAGGTCAGAAGGATAACATTATATTCTTCCTCCATTCCTCTTGTGTCACTCCCTATGAACTCAAAATCTAAATACTGAGTGGGGCTATCAGGTGTAGAAGGGGAAACTGATGGTGTGCAGGATGCAAGGACAATGCAAGTGGGAGAAGAGGGAGGGCTGGGTTAGGACCAGGATTATATGCAGAGAGACCCGTATTGAAAAGTCCCAAGCAGTACACTGGACAGAAGTCTGGGGTGGGTTGTCCAGTCCCTCTGTGCCATGGCATCAGTGTTTGAAAGGCTCCCCACAGCACTGCTGCCTCAGCTCCATTGTGCACTGAAGAGGGAGCACAGAAGGAGTCTTTAGAGGAGAGAGAGACATCAGTATTCGGGGACCACACACCATAGGCCCCAGATTTGAATAGCCCCAATCAACCTAACAATCCCCCTTCTCTGCACATACCGGTAGCACCTCAAGTCTCACAAATCCTTGTTTTCCCATCCTCTTTCACATTCCCCCTCTCTGCCCACATTCCCCATATCTCCTCGAAACAGAAAGCAGCATGGAGGGAGTAGCCATGTGTGAGGTGGAAAAAGCACACGAGTCCCATAATGATAGCCCGAAAAAATAAATAAATGCCATTTAATCAGTCCAAATAACTAAGTCTAATTATCTTCAGGAAGGCAAAGCATCATGGAGTGGAAATTTCAATAGAGTAAATATCTCAGACTTGTGCCAATTTTCTGTAAGGCAGAAACATTTAAAGTGATAAGGAAACAAACTGTTAAGAGTTGGTGACTGCCAGCATGTTTTAGATTAATTCTAACATCACTTTATGTACAGCATTAGAGAACAGTACTTCCTTACGTTGCAAGAGATTCTCCAAGTAAAGCACCAAAGTAGCAATAGATTATACACAATACAGCAAATGTGCTCTTGATTTTCATGTCCCTTCCAGAAGATAGAAATGTTTTTGTTGGTGTTTAATAAAAGTATATTTATAGAAAGAATGAATTTTTGACTCCTACATATGATGGTTACTGCTAAAATTCATAGATAGCACCAATAGGTGTATTTGCATTGTTAAATTACACACACAGCAGTCATTATAAGGTTCATACTATGGTGCAAAAAACAACAACAATGTCTGGCTCAATGCATTACAGAAACCCACATTACTGTGGCTCATTGTCAAAATGCTCTTTTAAAGCTTCCCTGATTCGAATATTTCCCCGGTGAGTCTTTCTACCAGCACTGCCATCTGGCAGCTCAAAAGCATCAGCCAGCTGAACCATCTCCATGCCCCATATCTGTGGAAACGTCTACTCTTTAGCATCACAAATGTTATACATAGTACAGCACGCCACTATGACCATGGGAATATTTTCCTCGTTGAGGTCTAACCTGCCAAAAAGACAGCACCAGCATCCCTTTGAATGCACAGCTGAAGGCACATTCCACAATCGTTCTACACCTGCTGAGCCAGTTGTTGAAATGCTTCCTGCTGCAGTCAAGGTTGCCGGTGTAAAGTTTCATGAGATATGGGAGCAAGGAATAAGATGGGTCTTATGAAACTTAAATTGACTTCTCTGTAATGTAGACATGACCTCAGAGATTACAAAGTCTTTACTTTCATAGTAACTAGGACAGTATTCCAACAAAATACAAACCCATAATAAAAGCCAAACTATAATCACCAGTGACAAAGAGAGAGAGTGGGAGCACGATGCTATTAACTACTATGCTGATGTTATCAGAGATCCGTTTGCCATCTCCTCAAGCACCTGTCTAATCAATGGCAAATTTAATTAATGAGCCAAAAGAGTTCCAGAGAATTTGTGTATTTGCATGAAAATAGTTATGATGTGGATGTGTGAATTAGTCCATTCATTTTTTATTCTAGATGAACAAGAAATGGTTCTAGCATGATTAGCTTTTCTACTAATGCATTTTCTGAGAATAATTGGAAATAAATAGCTGTTAAGAAATTTCTCAGTTTAAAAGTAATGAAGCTTTTATAATTTTGTTTACCTTTTGCCAAAAGCTAGTAAGTGCAAAGAATTCCAGTTAATTAGTTTCTTCATGTCTCATTGACATTAATGAAAAATTCTGGGCCATAGCAGAATCTTAGTCTAGCAACAGAACAGAGTCAGTTCTAGGTATGTACCAAGTGTATGGCAGCACAATTGTGGTGGTTGCTGGATCTCTTAGTTAATATCCTTAGTTGGCCTGTACTCCTGTCAGTTTGCACAATGCATTTTCCTCCTCCCTGAAAGATCAACCATAGGACCCAGGCATTACATATTCTTGTTCAGATTCACAGATCATGAAATACTGCAAGATAAGCAGTGTTGTGTTCATAATACCTCTCGCAAGACTGGTGAGCAATGTAGAATTCATGTTTTCAGGCAGAGATGGCAAAGTTTACAGAGGCAGTTGAAAAACAGCATAAAAAGGTAGTCAGAAGTCCTTGGAATCCTGGGATGAAGAAAACTGCATCATGAGGCAGTAATTCCACCCCCATGCATTGTGATCCATTCCCAGAACTCCTATGGAAGAAGGTGGTGATAACTACCCACAATGCACTGCTCTCTGTCAGTGCTGGAGCACCAACCGAGAACATGCTATGCTGACACAAGAAGTGTTTTGTGAACACACACATGCAATGTAATTCTAGCAGTGTATGATCATCGATATAACTTAAGTTGACAACTCTGGTGTAGACTTGGCCTAAATATAAATATACAACCACCAAAATGATAGTATTTCCTCCTTAAACTTCAACTGAGTCTTTGAGAGATAGCCGAGGTGTGGCATGATCATCAGATCGTACCTGCAGAAAAATGTGTACAAAAGAGGTTTGAAATTTTCACAGTGAATGACACAAAAATCACTTGTGGGTCTCATTACATATTTAGTCCAGGTTTGTAAAAAAAAAAAAAAAAAAAGTACCATGGGTCACAAAACTTTTTTCTGAATCTTAATTGAGTTTATTATATTATCTTAAAAGGGTTTATTATAAATTTATCTTTGAGCCCTGACAGCATGAGTATTCTGGTCGTTGCCCTAAAGAGCTAACTGTCTGAAAAGATGGTATGTCACAACTATGTGAAATTGTTTTCAGGGTGAATGTAAAAGCAAGTGAATCTCAACAGTTTTCCATTTAGGGTTTTTGGCTAAGTCTAAAGTCTAAAACTCAGGTGTTCAAACCCATATAATTCAAAGCAAGAGAAAAACCCCACACAAATTTCTGGAGACTGAAACCTAGGAGTTTTCCACAGCTCTAGCTTTAAGGCTTTGATTCAGAAATCTCCTCTGATCCATTTTGTGGTTTTCTATTATCACATCTTCTGCATTCATATTGAATGAACTGCAAGAATTGTGCATTGCAGGAGACTAGGAATGTATAGGAAGCCTGAGACACACTGTGGGGCAAATCCTGCTCATTCTTATAACACTATGAGTGTTCTGTGGGAATTTAAGGATGCTCATATTTCAATGTCACCTAATTTAAAGAACAAGGTTACAGTATATTGGGGAATTATCATTCAAACCTACAAGCCATTAAAACCAATGAGATGGCAATGAAACAATGTAGAAACTCAGTCAGAAATCCAAGAGGAAGAAAGGTAGGAAATGTTCATAAAAAGCATGCTCAGGACAACCAAGAAAACTCCACTACTCCACTCCACTACAGGATAACCAAGAACACTACAATATTTAGGAATCTTGATAAATTGCAAAATGGAGATTATTAATAATTCTGTGGATGTAAATAATTCTTTATAAAGACAGGAAAGAAGATATAAAAAGAACAGAATAATTACCATTATACTAAAGCACTAAAAAGAAAAAATAGCTTTTTGGTGACTGAATAAGAAATATGTGAAAAAAGTAATGAAGATAAAAATATGTTTGTATAAACACTGCAATGATATGATAAATATATTTAAAAAGTCATATTTAAAATAATTAGAATGGATGTTTTTTAAAATCAAGACAAAGTCAGTGACATAACTGTGGAACACTGGCTGTGTTAAGGCTAGTTGAATTGATCTTTGGGTTGGAAATCTACGGAGTTAAGAAAATATAAAGGGATTGTGTCTTTTCCTTGGTAATGAAGTTACTGTTCAAAAAATGACTAAGCCTCAGGTTGAAAAGGAAGACAATCTAAAAATGATTTTAAGAACCACAGCAGTGATAATATTGCAGGGAAAGGTCATTTGCAGCTCCCCATGTATACAGGCAACAAAGCTAAGTTTGTACCATGATTTGTACACGGAGACCAGATTTCCAAATCTGGGTGCCTAAAGTTAGATGTGTACATCTGCATTTCTTTACCTAAATATGTATTTACCTGGGTCTGATAATGAAATTAATGGGAGCTGTGGATGTTCAGCATCTTTGAAAATCAGGCTCTATATTACCAGCCCTGGGCAACAGAAAAATCATGAGTCAGGCCCCTGAAAATCCCAAGACTGAATTTAAAAAAATCATGAGATTTTTAAAAATAAATTGGGTTTCTTTATATTTTGCCTCTGGTTTTTGAGTTAGAATAATAGAATATTAGGGTTGGACAAGACCTCAGGAGGTCATCTAGTCCAATCCCCTGCTCAAAGCAAGACAAATTCCTAGCAACCAACATACCAGCCTGGGATTTGTCAAGCCAGGCCTTAAAACCCCCTAAGGATGGAGATTCCACCACCTCCCTAGGTAACCCATTCCAATCCTTCACCACCCTCCTAGTTTCCTATTATCCAACCCAGACCTGCCTAACTGCAACTTGAGACCATTGTTTCTTGTTCTGTCATCTACCACCACTGAGAACAGCCTAGCTCCATCCTCTTTGGAACCTTTAGGTAGTTGAAGGCTACTATCGAATCGCTCCTCACTCTTCTCTTCTGAAGACTAAATGACCCAGCCTCTCCTCATAAGTCATTAGCATTCATGTTGACATATTTCTCTCTTCAACTACTAAGGCTAGAATTGATTTTTTTAAAATATGAAAGTTGAAATCATTACCTAATCATCTATCCCCAGAAGTTGGGACTTTAAGAAAAACACACACCAAATTGTGTGAAGTTTGTGTTGAGTGTGAGAGTTGGCAATAGTGAAGACATTATATATCGATAGATAGATATCTATATATATATAGATATATATATACACATATCTATATATATATATATATAGATATCTAGATATATATAGATATATATATATATATATATCTAGATATCTAGATATCTAGATATCTATATATCTATATATCTATATATATAAATAAGTGCCTAAAGACATGCAGTTTAGAAAATTTTGGTTTGGGGGCCCAGTCTTGCCAGCCTCTTTTACACTTTTCTGTTCGAATGTAATAGGACTACTTGATTAACAGTTTGTTGATCAGACCCCTGACAAGATATGGACTCTTACATATGGACTCTCTACAGTCTGCTGAGAACGTATATAATATGGAAATGCATTTTAGGAATATTAGGGCTGGTCCCCACTACGGGGAGGGCGGGGGGAATTGACTGCAGATACGCAACTTCAGCTACGTGAATCACATAGCTGAAGTTTGCGTATCTGCAGCCGACTTACCGTCCGTCCTCATGGCGGCTGCAGTCGGCAGTGCACTCCCCCATCGACTCCAGCTTGTGCCTCCTGGCAAGCTGGAGTTCTGGAGTTGACAGGGGCGCTGCGGGCGATCGATTGCTACCCGCCGGATTGTGAAGACCAGCCCTAAGTAGTACATATCTTTGTAATAGCTTAGTAAGATAACTAAAATATTAAACCCACAAATGAGGCACTAAAAAACAAACCAATCTTGACCTATCAGAAGGAATGAAGGACTCTGTTTTGCAAAATAATTTACCACAAAATTCTCTCACCTGGTGGATTTATCTGGTGTATAAAATTGTGTACAATTTACTGGATTAATAAAATATTGGCAAAATATGGTGAGGAGACTGGAAATTTTGTAATAGCTATGATATAAAACAGAAGATTGAGCAAATCTAATTATTTGAAATATTATTGGTAAAATCAAATTAAATAAGCAGATCATATATAGGAAATAGAATAGACATCTGATCTCAGATAGTTTTTGTAATATTTAGAAGCTACATACACATTGATAGCATATTGATTCTGTACTATTTTTGCTTCATAATTACAGTCAAACATATTGGCATGTTGAAGAGTCTTGAATGGTATTGTAAGTGAAGTGCCAAAAAAAAAAAAGAGCTAAATTTGTTTGAGGAAATTATTATTCCTATACCATAAAGCCTTTTTCAGATCAGTGAACACTAAAATGGGCAATCTTTCTTTAAAATAGCTGGTGAGAGCATTGAAGGATAAAGCAGTATATCTTATACTACCACTTGAGGAAGCTAAATCTACTTTGTCTGTCCAGAGCTGACCTGATAATACTGTAATTTAATATTCTTAACTGGCATTCTATTGAAAAAGTCATCAAGTTTGGTTGGACCTTCAACTAAGGTAAAACAACAGCTGTTATAAGTCTGAATACTCATTAACCTATATTAGGATTATGTAAATATTGACTAGTTAAAAATGAACCCTTTTCAATAAAAAAAGAAAAACAGCAGAATATAGAAACCATGAAAAACTATAAATAAAAAGAAACGTTATGAATGTATTTTTCACCAAGATACTAAACAGCAGTAGAAGAATAGCAAAAGATAGCTATAGATAGCTACATTGCTAGAAACGGTGGCTGCCACTCACTGAAACTATCACAGTATTATAAGATACCATGAGAAATAAGTATGTCTGACTCTCAGTATAATTTGTCTAGCATTAGCAGCAGGTTCCACACTTGCTGTGGGAAAGCAAGTTGTATTTTCTATCCGCCAGCATTGCTCATGCTCTGAAAGCCAGTAACAGTTCAAGAATTCTGCTGCTAGTCATGCATTGGATAATTATCTCAAAAAGTTGAATCTTCAGGAATTAATTTTGAGGGCATCCAAACCACTCTTGAGTTCAGTTGCAGCAAGAGTTTTGAAATGATATGTTGACTTAATGTGAGCCAATTCTGAAAGTAATTAGCAAGCAGAGCTTTTTGCCCATGTGGAGTTCCTATGAACTCAGTGAGATTTGGCATGGGTAAAAAGCTTTTTATTATCTGGGCCATAGTGTGCAAACATGGAAGTTCCTGAACTTTAAATGAATGCTGAGAAGGAAGTTCAAAATGTCATGGACCTAAACATATTTTCATACACGGTACCACTGGTTCCAAGCATTGCTCTGATTCACTTCTGCTGAACACAATTCATCAGTGGGAGTGGTGGACAATTTACCAGGGAAGGCAAAACACCAACTTTAAGGTTCGTATGTTCACTTAATAAATTAAGGGACTTCTCATATCATTTTTTCAAAGCAAGAGATAATGTTATTTTAGCTGGCATAGGTAGAAATATCTTGTAGGCAACATGCATGGAATATAAGTCACTGGAGACCCTAGTGTTTGCTATTCCTTATCAAAAAAACATTTACCTAACAAATACTGAAAATGCAAAGTGAAAGATCATGCTCCATTTTCGTAAATCATCAATTCAATTTTCCAAGTAAAGCATATACAGTTAATGAGATATCAGTTTGCTAGATGCAAGTCAGAAATGTGCAAGAACAACTTTTTCAAACAGTGTCTATAACTATCTTTATATATGAAGGGAAATGTACACACATAATACAACACTTTTCTGTTTGTTTATGAGGCTAGACAATACAAACCTAGTGAATATATCAAAGTCCTGACCTAGTGTATTACCTGCTTCTTCACGGTACACTTAATAAATGAATGGGTCAGGAAGAATGTTACTCTCACACTGCATCATTAGTCTGGACCTCTCCCTTTGTTCCCTTTCTAGGTCACGGTACCCACTTCCTCTCTTTAAAATTTACCTTAAATCATACAGATTATCTTTTTCTTAGAGATATTACAAAGCATTTTGTAAGAATAGTGTTACATGTCCTATATAGTAGTAGGGTTATGTGCAATATAAAAATAAATTGCATTGATTTAATGTTCCAGGTGTGAAAAAAATAAATGGATTCACTGATTATAGATAACAAACAAAACACACCTGAAAGGCAAGAGTGGGTTTGTATTATTTTAAAGTTCACACATTTTAAATGATTTTAATACTCACAGAATATGCCAGTGCCATCACTGGAAACAAATATCTCCTGTAATTACAAACAGCCAATGAAGCAAGAGTACAAGCTTCTCCTATGCTCTCTTTCTAACGCGTCTCAACATTTACATGGATGGGAGGGTAATTCAGTCTCCTTAAATAATTCTTGGTCACGTTGCTGAGACTTCCAATAGTGTAATAACTGTGACTGTAGCATGGATATATTTCTACTAACAACTGCACTGAGAGACCACTAACTATTTTCTTTTAGGAAATCTAAATCTAATGCTCTGCTTGGGGTAACAGTGATGGAACACCAGGGTAACTGTTGGCATTACTATATATTCAAGACTGTTCTGAGGGCAGAGAAGAGGAATCACCAGCTGTCTTGTCCTGGCGGGACAGCTAACCATCTTGTGGTATTACCTGGGAGGTTTCAGAACCCAGAACAGTGGTAATTTAACTGTTTCTTTTGAGGTAGTGGCAGGAACAAATCAATGGGAACACAGCACTTATGTCTGATAAATGATTGATCACATAAGTGAGCTCTTATCTAAAACTACTATTTATTAGATATTAAACACCCACATGCACACCCACACATGCAATAGGTTTTGGACTTCCCAGATATAATTACCCACAATCTGATATGGTTTTGTGTGATTACTAGTCAGGTCCCAGGGACCCTCTTTCCATCCAATTGATGGGGAGGTTAGATGTCAGCTTTTTGCCCAAAGAAAAGTTCCCTTGGACTGCTCTGAGGTATTTACTTTTACCTTACCTTTTATAGCTAACTAACAAAATACAACCTATAGTGATTCCTAGTGGGTCACCGATTCTCCTAATTTCAACAAATTACTCATTATCTCAAAATATTTGGAGTATTTCTAGCCATAACAACAATATGCCAGGGCACCTAAAACCAAGGTCATATTGCACTCACTCTCTTCCATAAATTTCTGTCCCACCCTCCCATTCTAATTAACAAACAGAAAGTATGCAGCTATCTGACCTTGTCTCACAAAGGCCTAAGATTATTCCTAGCTATGTGATGTTTGGTTTTCAGCTGGCAGTAGCTGACCATACGAAACAGCTGACTGCAGTACTGTCAAGTTCTGCAGCAAATGCAGGAATGTCAAATTCTGGGACAACAGTGGGAGCAGAGCAAAGGGGTTGAAGCAGGGATGATGGGTGTGGTCCTTGGTGAACATTCACTCTGCAGCATGCACCACATAGTCACTTGTATTTGTCTCACCACAACTGTTTCCTCAGATTTTCTCCCCAACTGAAGTAATCAACTGCCTCCATTTCCTTAATAAGAAATTCTTGGCTTGCTTCTATGATGGCAATAAAATAAATAAATAAATAAAAAACTCCACACAAAACTCTCAGGCAACCTCCATTACTAACATAGCTAAACTATATGTTCCATCCTCATTACAGCACCATCCTCATTACAGCACAGCTACACTTAAAAGCACCCAGTAAGCATTTTTCCCCACCCTGGCAAAACCTATGGGTGAAATTGCAGCAATAGGAGCTTTTCCCATTGACATCAATGGGAACAGGATTACACCCTATGCATTAATTTAGTGAAAAGGAAATCTCAAAGGTTTGAATTAATGATCAGAACTAGTCAGTGTTAGGGAGACCCCTCCAAGGCACCCATTCCTACCTCAGTGCTTCCAAATCTCTCCACAGTGACCCATCCCAATAGCCTCTATATTTTGTATCTTGTCTTACTATATAGCAGGATCAATGACCTGCTAAAAACCAACAATGTCTTTGGCAGATAGCCGACCTGATCCACACAGTAGTGTATTAAGGGCTCGAAAGGCAGATCCCACCTCCTTCTGGCTTCCCCATATAGAGTAGCTTTCTATATAGAATAGCTTTCATAATCCTTCCCACACACTGCAACATAACCCTGGCTTCTGCTGCCACTTCCATTTTACAGAAATACATCTCATGAGCCATAAACCTTGCTAGATCAACTACAGGGCCAGAAACCTGGAAAAGATGACTCCTGTAGCCTGATTTTCAGGAGGTGCTGAGCACCCGTAACTCCCTTTGAAGTAATTAAAAGCTGTTAGCTTAATTATTAGAGATGCTGAGTGCTATCAAGATAGAGCACATCAAATATGGTCACTCAAGTCTGACAAGAGAAGACAGAATGGTTCCTGGTGACCAACTTGACATAAGGCAGGCTCTGCTAATGCAACAATCAGAAGAAACACCATATAATTTCAGGCATTGTACTTCAGCAATGTAAGCAATCCCGGCATACATACAGTTTGTTGCAAAAATAATTTGGCCAACATTGCCAAATTTAAATAACCACAGTTCAGCACATAAATCCACATTCAGAAGCCTTAATGAAAGCAGATAGATTTTTTTCAGTGATACTGAGCACCCACAGTACCTATTGACTCTGGTGCTGAACATATTAAGAGGGGTGTTTATTGTATGTAAGATACAGGAGGTAATTGTCCCATTCTACTGAGCACTGGTGAGTATTGTGTATTATCTGGAGTATTGTGTCCAGTCCTATGCACCACACTTTAGGAAAGAGTGGGACAAATAGGAGATGAGAGCAATAAATTTCAGCCTTTCTGGACTATGAAAGCTGGACTCTTGCCGGTACGCCATACCGGGGCGTACTGGCTTACTTTCACCTCTGATCAAAAGGATTACAGATGGAAACAGGGCTGTCTCCAGACACCAGCGTAGCAAGCAGCTGCCTGAGTGTCGGTAAAGGACAGGGGGCAGTTTTCGGCAGCATGCCTGCGGCAGCTCCGACGCACTTCCCTCTTTGGCAGAGCTGCCGCAGGCGTGCCGCCGAAAGCCACTCTTTCCTGTACCCCGGATCTATCCCAGGGCCCTGTAGATAGCAGCTGTCTACAACATCTCCTGTATCAGCTGCATGACAGCTACTATTCCATGGGCTACTTCCCTATGGCTCCCCCCCCCCACCTTCTTTATCCTCACCACATGATCTTCCTCCTGAACCTGGCTCATGCTTGTACTCAGTCCTCCAGCAGCATGCCTTCTTGCTCCTTGCACACCTTCCACTAACTAATGGGAGGTCCTTTTTAAACCAAGTGTCCTGATCAATCTGCCTGCCGTAACGGATTCTAGTATGTTAATTAGCTCCAGGTGTCTTAATTAGCTTGTTTGTCTTAATTGGTTCTAGCAGATTCCTGATGGTTCTAGGGTAGCCCCTGTTCTGGTCACTCAGAGACCAGGAGGGTGAAGTAATGTCTTTTCTTGGACCAACTTTCATTGGTGAGAGAGACAAACTTTCGAGTTTACACAGAACATTTTTACAAAGACCTAAATATTTCTGTGTAAGCTCAAAAGCTTGTTTCTCTCACCAATGGAAATTGATCCAATAAATAAAATATGCTTTTCTAAAGGGGAAGAGTTATCATCGGCTCCTGCTTCTTTAATGAAGCTGTAGGTACCATGTGCTTACTTGTGATTATGGGTGGTTAAAAATAGAAGTCCATTTTTGTAAAAGTTTCATTTTTTAAGAAAAGCAGTTTAAGTTGAAACAAAGTTTTTCAGGGGTTTTTCAAGTTTATTTTTGAGTATTTTCTTTCTTAAAAACTTTCTTCATTTTTTAAAAAAAGCAACAACTTTGTGCTACTGGCAAAGGGCAAGACAAGTAAGATTGAAGGAAGGGAAAACTCTTCCACACCCCCAAAAAGTTGACTTAGAAATGTTTATAGAAAATTTTCAAATATTTTAACCAAAATAAAAGTTTTGGCAAAAAACTTTTGTTTTGGTTGAAAGAGCCTTTTTTGACCAATTCTACTTGTAGAATATGTGACAAATTACTGCCGCTATATTGATGGGTCCTGCGCTTTCTCTTCTTGTGGGGAATTCAGGGAGCCTATTTCTTGCCCCTAAACAGGGTATTAACTGTCCCACTAGTATCCTAGAGGGGAGAAGTGGAGAGGGAGGGACCCAGGCCCACCCTCTACTCTGGGTCCCAGCCCAGGGGCCCTGAGGATAGCAGTAAACCACTGGGATTAGCTACTCCTTCCCCTGGGCTACTTCCCTCTCCTACTCTTCAGCTTGTGGGGGCTTCCTGCTCTTTCTCTGCACAAGCCAGGTGTTCCTTTACTTAGGGTCTGGGTCTTTCTTAGCTCACCATTCCAACTCCAAACTCTCTCTGCACCACCGCCTCCAAACTGCTCTCCACTCCAACGCCTCCAAACTCCTTCAAAACACCCACACCTGTCTGTCTGAGGCAGAGTTTTTTTATTAAGGTCCTAATTGACAGCAGGTGCTCCAATTAGCCTGCTGCCTGTTTCCCTAGTCTACAGGGAGCCACGCCCTAATGAACCTTGAGTTGATATATCTCCCCTCAAGCACTCTGCCACAGCTCCCTGACCTTCCTCTATCACATATATTATTCAGATACTAGATGTCTATGTGCTTTTTAAAAATTCCATACAGAACATGGTAAACCATGCAAGAACTCATGCTGTGTTTCCAGGTTGTTATTTTTGTTTAATATATGTTCCCTGTTTAAGAAATAGTCCAAAATAAAGATTTATTTTGGATGATGAGGAAAGAAAGTGATACTCAACTGGTAGCAGCTGCAGCATTCTCCAGGACAGCAAAAGATTTCACTAGGTACCTCACCCAAGCTGGTATGTATCTCTTCCCCACTTCCTTCTGAATAACAGTTAAGTATTTGAGATCTACAGATGTTTGAGAAATGTAATGCTGTTTGAAATTCCCATGGCAGACTGACTAAAACTCCCTCAAAACATTTACATTATGTCAAAAACAAATAGTTCTGTACTGCATGTGATGCAGAATATAGTTGCAAGTTTCTTACTGTTAAATATACAGGGTAATGCCTGGCCAATACTGAGATTTGAAGAGTCAGGCAACAAATTCTTTTCGCAGTAACATTTTGGATTAGCTGGAAAGGGGACAAGGTGGGTACCATGATGATCAGAAAAGAGGGGACTGAAATTAAAGATTTCAAATGTAGGCTTTTAAAAGTGTTGCAACAGAAGAAGATATAGATAGGAGAAAGATTTAAAAAGAGCCACAGCTTGCAAGCCCAGGTGTCAAGACGGATGGTGTTGTCAACAGCAATGGAAAATAGATATGGAGGGGTTGGGAGGGAAAAAATAGGAGCTTTATTTAAAACAGTACATTGGGGGTAATCAATAGCTGTATAAGTCATCAGAGAGGTCTATTAATAAAGAAATATATAATGTATCCCAAAGTATAAAAGTCTAGCAGCATATATCTGTGATACACATAGTAGACAGTTGCACACACAGATGTATAGACAGATATGTCTCACTTAATATAGATACATTTTATATTAAATAGAAATCTGCAATGAATTATTCAGCAGAGAAAATACTTATTTTGTTATACTGTCAAGTGGAATGCATTTCTTTATATCACCATAAATATATATATATAAATGTAGCAATATTTTGCAGAGATCTCAATAGTATTAAAATAGGTCTGCTAAAATAAGGTTCATAAATATTTGACAGCTCTCTTTAATCAAAGCCTACTGCCCTACCAGTACTATCTACTGTACTGAGTATTCTGTGAATGTTTCCTTTGTTAAGGTCTTTTAACTGAGCTATAGAATATTCTCTGGGTTTAAACTTGACATAAAATACCCATCCTTTTAAGACATATTTTTTAAAGCTGCTGTCATGCAAAAGAAAAAAAAGTGCTAGTTTTAAAGCTTTGGACAATTCTTTCCTGAACTAATCCTTCCTTCAAGTCTTCCAAACTTCCTATCCCAACTGTCCTTTCTGTCATCATCATATACTTATGCTTTCTTTATCTGAATCCTCTTCTATCTCTGGAATTTGGCATTTAGGATAAAGCCAACCAGGGTTCAAATCAGTTCTTGGGTTTGGTTTTGAAAAACAAAACATTGGTTGAGGTGGTTTTGCAAAACCAAACTCAAAGTACATACACTTAGCTATCCCTGCTTCGTTCATGGAGCCTCCTTACTCTGGACTACCTTTCCTTTCTAGTGCTCTAAGCAACCTCCCTTTTCTTCTTCACATCCCTCATTAAAACACACTATTATGGAGATTTGCTACAATGATATCTCCAACTTTGTCTTTGACCCTTTGTATTTGTCAGTATGAATAGATTATAGAGGAACAATCTTCTTGGAGCAGGAAACTTTGTGTGTGTGTGTGTGTGCACGCGTGTGCACTGCATATACTTGAGGAACTCTACAAATAAATTAACATCGCTCCACAGAACATTCAATTACTTCAGTAGAATTATGGGAGGCCATGTCTTTGGAGCCCATTTTAAATAGAAGCTGGAATTTAATTTTACAAGGGATGGAGTCCCTTTTTTCAAGTCAGACATCTAACTTCTTGACTTGAACACT
The DNA here is from genome assembly GCA_032164245.1 of Sternotherus odoratus. Classification (NCBI taxonomy): domain Eukaryota; kingdom Metazoa; phylum Chordata; order Testudines; family Kinosternidae; genus Sternotherus; species Sternotherus odoratus. The sequence goes on along the minus strand of JAVMKO010000007.1, from coordinate 55,615,560 downwards.
CTCCTATTAATAAAGAAGTATTAGCAGCTTACGAGCAGGAAAATGGGACTTGTATGTGAATACCAAAATCTTTGACTGGATATGAAAGGCAAACCATTCCACACTCCTTGAACATTGTACAATAAAAGGGCACTAATTTTTGCCCTTGCAAGCCCATTGATTTCAGTGGGATTATGTGCAATGTAATTTAGCACAGAAATTAGCCCACAGAGTATATACAAATGGTACAAAAATTTTGAAGATCAGAAGACAGCTTATGGTAAAGGGCCTGTAAAGTGGTCATACACCTGTGGTGCTCAGTTTACAAACAATAACAATGGGGTACATTTTTTAGTATTTGTCTATCTGATTAGAGGCACAATTCTAAGGGGAGTTACATTTTGTCAAATCTTTGCACACAGCACTGAAAGTCTGCCTTTTAGCAACACCATCTTGTTAGCCAGAAGCACAACTACACACATTAGTAATTCAAATCTAAAGTCATTTGGAATACTGAAACCCCAGATAAACAGTAAAGATTTTAGCTGGAATAGTTCAACTTTGAATGTGGCTAATGCAGTTGCTTCAATTTATGCTTTTCATTTTTTTAAATTTGCGTAAATAGATCTCTAATAAAATGTATGTGTAAATAAAAGAGTTAGTTTCAAATTTCACTGCTTGCTTGACTTTGAAGGTGTTCAGATAATCATGTATTCAGAAATTTCTGGTTGGCTGATCTGAGAGTTTGAAACTTATTAAAGAACAATTCTAGCACATTGCCAAAAACTGGCACACTTAATTAGTATCCTTAAAATTATTAGCAGCTTAATCACATTTATAATATAACTTCAAGGAATCTTTCTGTCAGTATCTATCAGCTTATGAAGAGCCCCAGCACAAAAGCAGTAGTTCATGCAATGTTTGATTATGGATATGTAGCTACTAGCTGTCTTGGTTTTCCTTACTCAAATGTCTAGCTCCAATCCTTCAGGTTTTCCTGTAATTTACAGATAGGTGTATTCCTTTTTTGTGTGCTGCAGTGATTAATGCTAAGTCTAGGATAACAGCAATGTAAATATCTACTTAAATGTCTTTCTTATTACAACATAATAAGTATTTTTTAAACTTTGGATAAGTTAATTATACAAATTATCCCTGTATAATGCAGGTCTGCATGCATATCTCTTTATCTATCCTAGTCCCATCTTTGGTTATTCACATGTTAACTCCACATCTGTCCTCTATCTTTCTCCCCAGTACTAATGCCTGGCTTTGTTCAAACTTCCTGCAGCTGAACACCTCAAAAAAGGAACACTTTCAAAGAAGTGCAGCATTTCATTTAGCTGCTCATCTTCCATTGATATTTAATGGGAGTCATAGAGATTAAACCCCATACAGCTCTCTGAAAAATTAGGCAGAAGGCAAAGTTCTTTCCCCAGGCAAGAAAACATCCTCAATCACTCTTTCATTCCTGCTGTGCTGATCTCTTATTTGCCATGTACCCTGAAGTCAAGCTTGAACCTCAGCTACCCTTTAACCATAATCAATACCTTTCACATCTGCACTACTGCCCATATCCCAACTCACCATCTATCCTCACTCACTCTTATCCTTAATAGTCTTTATCTGATTATTGCAACTCTCTCCTTGCTGGTCTAATGGTTGTATAACTAGTCTCCATCATACTACAGCCCACATTTTAATTACAAATACATAACTGCTGTAAAATTACTTGACTCTTCTCAAATGAATGCATTTCAGTATCTATTTGATTTCAAGCCCTTTCAGAAACAGATCACCTCCCTACTCCTTGGTTTGCAACTTCTGTTCAGGCAGTTTAGGTTACACATAATTCTCCTGTCCTAGTCACTAATACTGTCAGGGCTTTTAGCACTTTTATTGCATTCTGTAGAAAAGCTTTCCCCATGTGTTTCACACAACTGATTCTTCAAATTCACCTAAAAGCATACTAATTTTTTTGAGTCTTTATTGATGACTGGTAGCTCCCGCCGCCACTTTACCTTTCATCTCCAAGACCTATATATTCTGGATGTCTTTTACCATCAATTATGTATTACTGAAGCATTTAGTGACTTTTAGAACCATAGGACTGGAAGGGACCTCGAGAGGTTATCTAGTCCTGTCATAAGTATAAAGTAGCTTAGAATTACTGTTTTACCTGTGAAGTGTTAACCTGAAGTAACCTGAGAGAGAGAATGATGTAAGGGAAATGCTAATCAACCTCAGGAACAAAGGGAGTGTTTTAGTTTTGTTTTTCTCCTGCTCATCTCCCTCGGCTGTCTGACTGTGCTGATGTTCACCTGGCTATGGGACGAACTAACCTTCTGTCTCTATATTCTACATTTCTATAATCTTCTAAGACAACAAGTCCAGTAGCAAGTGATTTGTAAGCTTGAACTATATCACTTGATAATTGATCCATGGTGTTCTTTTACTGTTAAACTTTAGCAGAGGAAGAATTCCCAGGGGAGGGGTCAGTTATGCAAGGTGATGTACGTGAGGTGTTTTTCTATTAATTTCTGGACACAGGGTTTATGCTCCTTCCTTTTCTTTTCCTTTTATTAAAATCTTCCTTTTAAGATTCTGCCTGCTTGTTTCTATTGGATAGATCCTGGTTTGGATCGGGCATGTCTCACAGCAAGTGAGGATTTTGGGCTTTGTTCTCAAACCTCTCCCAGGAGAAGGGAGGAGATTTGAGAGGTGTTACAAGGGGGTTCCTATTTACCCTAACCCATGGTTTTGGAGGCTTAAATTGGTGGTGGCAGCGTTATTCCAAGTCCAAACTGGAGAAGTTTGGTGGTTCTGGGGAAAAGTTTTAACCTAAGATGGTAAAATAAGCTTGGGGGGTTATTTTTTCTTTCATGCGGGGTCCCCACATCTTTACCCTAGAGTTCAGAGTGGAGAGGCACACCTTGACAAGTCCAGTCCCCTGCACTCATGGCAGGAGTAAGTATCATCTAGACCATCCCTGACAGGTGTTTCTCCAACTGCTGTTAAATATTTCCAATAATGGAGATTCCACTACCTTCCTAGGCAATTTATTCCAGTACTTAACCACCCTGACAGTTAGGAAGTTTTTCCTAATGTCCAACCTAAAATGCCCTTGCTGCAATTTAAGCCCATTGCTTCTTGTCCTATCCTCGGAGGTTAATAAGAACATTTTTCTCCCTCCTCCTTGTAACAACCTTTCCTAGAGGAGAGCTGCTGTTCAGAAGCTGGAGGAGAGGGTTGAGGGCCCAGGACTATTGTGTATGCAGGGCCTCTGCACAGAAGGATCTGGCCTCCCACCGATCCCGTGAAATCATAAACCCAGGTGTTTGTTGCTCTGAGTGCATGACTTATCAATATTGATCTTTTTTTTTTATTTACAGGCACTGATAGAATTATCGTTGGAGTGTCTGAACTTCTCACAACAATTAGAGGCATCCAATTATTTCTGAAAAGTAGAGCTCCTCTGCTAAATCCTTTGTGGGTGTAATACTCTATGGGGGTCTATCTAGAGGGAACAGAGTACGTAAGTCACCCTTCATCAGGTCACCTGACTTCTTTTTCCAGCCAAAGCAACCACATCCCCTCCATGCCCTTTCTGTAGAGATTTCCAGCCACTGGATCTGAATAACCATTCCAACAACCATCCCCAAACAGCTCTCTTGGGAACACTTCATTTTATAGGTATATTTCTTCCTAGCTGTTCAGGGTTACTCATTCTTAATAATTGTATTCATAACCATGTTCCAGTTATGAACGGTATGCATTATAGATGGATATAAGTACATCAATAAAGGGATTGTGGGTGGTTATAAACCATATTGATAAACAGCCTATTGACATGCCGGACCCTACACCAATTGATTAACCATTTGTTAAAACATTATTATTAACCCTTTATGAATTATTTATAAAGTGCCCATAATATAAATTGTGTTCACACCCTCCGTGCTAGCCTTCTTCAGTAACATGCAAATTGCCGCAGCCTTTCCAGCCTCATGTTCTCTGAACAGAAGGGTACATTTTCTGACCCCCAGCTTGTGGACATATGAGTTGCTCATGCCCAGGTCATGGCCCAGTACAGGCCCTTTGGAAAGTTTGCCCTTTGCTGTGTAATTCAGGAAAGATTTTTTATTTTAGGGTGTATCTGCACATAAGCCAGTCCTATAGCTGTGCCAAGAGTACGCAACTAAGACTGGGACCCCACTGTGCTAACCACCGTACGTACACATAGGTAAGACACAGTCTGCACCCCAGAGAACTTGAATTTTCAATAGACAAGACAGAGAAAGGGTGGGAGAAAGGAAGTATCATTATCCTGATTACACAAATGGGGAAAATGAGGCACAGAGATCGGTGACAGTCTGGGGCAAAGACAGGAATTAAACCCAAATCTCCTGAGTTCTGGTTCAGTGTTTTAAGGACAAGTTCCTCTAGTTATTTTAAGTTGAAGATGGATTGTAACTTGAGTTCTACCTAGAAACGTTTTTACAAAAATGCAGGTTTCAAGAATATTAACTGGTCTGTGACTGCAATATTTCTTTAATTGTTGGGCACAGTTAGTGAAAGAGTGAGAGAATAATAGTGCACTGGCTACAGCTAAGCATAATGTAGGCAGCATCTTACGTGTACGATATACACGTAGCTGAGAACACTGCCTGCTGATCCAGTGGGTAGTGTAGTCCTACCCTTACTCTTTGAACTACTCAAGTGGTTTTGGAGGTTCATATGGAGGGAAGCTGTAAGAGCTTACAAATTGTTGGTAAGACACTGCATAGTCTAGAGTCACATGAGGGGTCACCACACTTTTCAATAGATGGCATTTGTTACAATAAAGTGGTGTAGCATTAATAAAAGTTATATGATAATAGTAATTGCATAATAGCTAAAAGCTCTTGTTAAATACTCATTCATTTTGCTTTAACATTGCATTGTACTGTGATACTACTGCAAGCAGACGTGACCATAGAAATGAACATTTTAATGCAAAGAGTTTTTCCCAAAGAATAAACTGCTAAAGTAGAAAACACTACTGCAAGTTCATAGTCCAGGCCGAGCAACATTGACATAAAATAAACATTTGCAGTGTAAATAATGTCACTATGTAACTAGAACATATCTGTTAGTCACAGATCCTTAGTGTTAGGGAGGAGAGAATCTAGGCCACTGTTAAAACTATACCTGAATAACTTGCCTTCAACAATTTTCTATTGTGAGATGTAAAAATAAATAAATAAATCGTGTATTTATTTCTTCACTCCTTGTGCTAATCTACATAAATCTATGCAAAATATTCATGAATACAGAACATTTTGCAGCATTTTAAAAAAATAGTCATTAAAATAAATGCAAAAAGATATTGTAAATCATGGTTCCTCAGTGAAATGAAGGTTCTATCGCATCCAAACTGAGCCATAAAATGGCACTATCAGGGAATGTTATCTGTCTACCTGAAGTACATTCTGAAAATTTAGCACATAGATTAAATGCAGGAACTTGCCGTGAAACCTGAAATACTAAACTTAATAAATCACATTTCCCCAACAAAATACTGGAAAAGAAAACTAGATGTGTTTATATGTCTGGTTTCACCCATACAGCAAATTAAATATCAGGATGAACAGAATATTTGTAAGCTAGTATATGTCAGAAAGTTTTCTCACAGTGCAATACATATTCATAATGTAAACTGAAATGTAATGACCTGCTTTTATTACTTTGCTGTACATTTACATTAAATTAACATAATGCTTATCGCTGCTAACATGGAAAGCTCAAACAATAACTGATTACTAAGTAAAATCAGAGAAAATTAAAAAAAGCAAAGTTAGCACCATTTGTTTATTCCATTGTGAGTAGATTACAAACAGACAATTAAGAGAGACTAATATGCATCTTTTCTTTATCTGTATTGTTGGCTGGCTTTTTATTTATTACTTTAATCCTTTATCTATATTGATGCATTTACATAAAGATGTCAAAGATATTGGTTTTGTGCAAGATCACTTCTAAATGAGACATACATAACTGGACATCATCAAATTAGGCCTGAATACAGATTGGGAGTGGTTGGGTCATTAAAAAACCTAAACCTAATTTCCCCATACTAGTTTCCCCCTACTGTTACTCACACCTTGTTGTCAACTGTTTGAAAAGGGCCACTCTCATTACCACTACAAAAGTTATATTTTTCTTCCCTTGGTATCCTGCTGTTAATTGAATTGTCTCATTAGACTGACCTCACACTTGGTAGGGCAACTCCCCCCTTATCTGGTATTTATACCTGAGCCTGTATTTTTCACTCCGTGTATCTGATGAAGTCGGTTATAACCCACGAAAGCTTATGCCCAAATAAATTTGTTAGTCTCTAAGGTGCCACAATGCTAGTCATTGTTTTTATGCACAATAATGAATAGGTTCAAGAATAGCAGCCATCTTAGACTGTATCCGTAAAGAAAGCAAGGAATACTTGTAGCACATTAGAGACTAATCAGTTTATTTCAGCATAAGATTTCGTGGGCGATAGGCCACTTCATCAGATGCATTGATTGGAACAAACAGAAGCAAGATGCATTTATACACACAGAAAGCAAAAAAAAAGTTGTAAATTACCATACCAATTCTAATTTTGATGGGCCATTATCAGCAGGAGACAAAAAACCTTTTGTAGTGAAAATTTAATGATCTATCTAACAGTGATAAGAATCTGTAAAGAATCTGTAAAAAAACTAGGAAAAAGCATTCAATTAGTATAATGACATAGTCACTCAACATCTCTGTTGAACCCTTGGTTGACAGTGTCCAATTTGCAAATTAATTCCAGTTCATCAGATTCTCGTTGGATTCTGTTTTGGAAATTTTTCTGTTTTAAAATTGACACTCTCAAGTCTTTAATAGAATATCCAGGAAGATTGAAGTGTTCTCCTACTGGTTTATGAACGTTATGATTCCTGATGTCGAATTTGTGTCCATTTATTCTTTTGCATAGAGACTGGCCGATTTGGCCAATGTACACCACAGAGGGGCATTGCTGGCACATGATGGCATATATCACATTGGAAGATGTGCAGGTGAATGAGCCTCTGATGGTGTGGCTGATGTGATTAGGTCCTATGATGGTGTCAGTTGAATGGATATGTGGACAGAGTTGGCATTGGGCTTTGTTACAAGGATAGGTACCTGGGTTAGTGTTTTTATTGTGTGGTTGCCAGTCAGTATTTGTTTCAGGTTGGGGGGCTGTCTGTAAGTGAGGACTGGTCTGTCTCCCAAGATCTTTGAGAGTGATGGATCATCTTTCAGGATAGGTTGTAGGTCTTTGATGATGCATTGGAGAAGTTTAAGTTGGGGGCTGAAGGTAATGGCTAATGGTGTTGTATTTTTTCTTTGGCCTGTCCTGTAGTAGGTGGCTTCTGGGTTCTCGTCAGGCTCTGTCAATCTGTTTTTTCACTTCCCCAGGTGGGTATTTTAGTTTTAAGAATGCTGGGTAGAGATCTTTTAGGTGTTTGTCTCTGTCTGAGGGATTGGAGCAAATGCAGTTGTATCTTAGTGCTTGGATGTAGACAATGGATCGAGTGGTGTGTACTGGATGGAAGCTGGAGGCATGTAGATAAGTATAGCGGTTTCTGGTATAGGGTGGTGTGTATGTGACCATCATTTATTAGCACAGTTGTGTCAAGGAAATGGACTGCTTGTGTGGATTGGTCCAGGCTGAGGTTTATGGTGGGATGGAAATTGTTGAAATCATGGTGGAATTCCTCAATAGCTTCTTTCCCATGGGTCCAGATGATGAAGATGTCATCAATGTAGCACAAGTAGAGTAGGAGCTTTAGGGGACGAGAGTTAAGGAAGCATTTTTCTAAGTCTGTCATAAAAATGTTGGCATACTGTGGGGCCATACAGGTACCCAAGCTGACTTGAAGGTATATATTGTCTCCAAATGTGAAATAGTTGTGGGTGAGGACAAACTCACAAAGTTCAACCACCAGGTTTGCTGTGACAGTGTCAGGGATACTATTATTGATGGCTTGTAGTCCATCTTTGTGTGGAATGTTGATGTAGAGGGCTTCTACATCCATAGAGGCCAGGATGGTGTTTTCTGGAAGATCACCCATGGATTGTAGTTTCCTCAGAAAATCCATGGTGTCTATAATGAATAGCTAAGCAGTTCTCTCTCTCTCTCTCTCTGTGTAAATACCTAAAAGTTTGCAAAACGGAGAAAACACAATCATACACTTGCAAAAGGGTGATTTTTATTAAAACAACTTTGCAAAATTTATAGTCTCTACTATGACTTTTAATACCTAGTCTCCCTTAGTAGGGATGATGATAGAATCTACTTTAGCAGCAAGCCTCACAGGCATTTTGGTTGCCTAAGTGCTGAGGCACTCCAGATGTCCTGAGGAGAGAATGTCAGAGTGGCCACTGCTACACCCTTTCACACTGTTCAGTGTATGATTCTCTCTGCATTGGTCCTAGTCTTGAAGTTAATGAGAAGAGGGACTTGTCTGGCTGCCTTTGAACAGTCTAATGTTGTTGTCAACTATGTGACTAGCACCCGGAATTCTGGTTGTGCAGTTCTGTGGAACAACCAATTCTAGTTATTGAAGACCTACGCTTGGTAAACCACTCTCGCCCTATATTTTTATCTGTTTAAACATATTTGGAATAAAATATTTCACTAATGAGACAATTTTGTTCTTACCAGACCTCAGAATGCTTGAGTCCATCAGTTTGAACACCACACAGACTATTTCACAGAATGAAAAGGGGGCCCACGGGTTGATAATATTTGTTGTCCAAGGAAAAGCCGAGGAATTTAAAGTGATGTAGGTGAATGACAATGTGGTGAGAATGCCTCTTCAGATCATAGGAACTGTCTCTTCTGGATTTTTTGCATTGGGGAGATACAAGAGCTTCCCCACGTAATGGAAGGAGTAGAGGTGGTGGAAACATGTTCAATTGAACAGTTTTCTGTTAAAAAAATGTTTGTAACAGGGTCAGCTGCCACCTCAGCACTCTCTTGGGTGCCTCCTTTTTCTTGCCCTCTCTACTCTGATTGCTGACAAGGTTGCCAGTTAGAGCTAGTTTTGGAAGATATCATGATATACTTATCTGTCCACTAAGAAATTTAATCAGACCACCAAAGTAATTTTGCATTAAGCCATCAGTTTGAAATTACTTTTTCTCACTAACACCAGAAACCCAAAACTGATTTTTTTAAAAATCTTAATACTTTTAAAAAATAAAATAAACTGAAGGTCATCTCTGATGTGAAAATAAATGTCATGCAGTTTTCCTATTGATTCAATTGAGACTGTCTTTTCAAAGTTAAGGGAAGTCTGTGATATGCTGGGGCAGTTTGGGATCAGTCTATATAAACCTATGAGTTCCAGGTTATATGGATTCTGTATGCTTTTGTCCTTATGGTTGTCTTTCACTGCACCTTCATAATATCTCTAGTATTAAAGGGAGAGGACTAGCACCTGGGTCCTTCACCCAAATGGGACAGACATTAAGGACCATCATCAATTAAATAAACTTACCCTATTATCACAATGGAGACTCACTAAATGGACTATTAATTTACTAGGTTTCAGAGTAGCAGCCATGTTAATTTGTTTTTTTTTAAAAAAAAACAGGAGTATTTGTGGCACCTTGGAGACTAACAAACTGATTTCAGCATAAGCTTTCATAGGCTATAGCCCACTTCATCAGACCATTCCTCTATTCCACCCCTTTGAGAGGGAAGAGGCTGTATACATGAAGGCAGTATGAGGTCTCACACTAGGACTCAGGCCAGGTCAGTGATGCTATAGTGCTTTAATGAAGATACTCTACTCTGACGGGAGAGAGCTCTCCCATCCATGTAGTTAGTCCACCTCCCTAAAGTGTGCCAGCAGTAGTTTCTGGTTGGGCAATTGACTGTGGGGATCCTGTAGTAAAAGACAGATATCAGACATGGTTCTGTATCTCAAGTATGTGCCTATCAGTCCAGACCCAGAAATAGTGCCTAATCTTTGCCAAGTCAGAAACATGAAAGACTCAGGATACTGGTCCATACAGTGACCAGGTGAGTGTTCAGGAGTGAGAGCTCATCCAGAATTTTAGTGCACATATTACAAATAGAAAATGTCATTTAACACCTGCAAAAATAAAATCACAAACTAAATTTGCTCTTGCTTCTCTTTTTTCGTTGTCTATATATTTTTTCTCTTTCACGGTGTGTGCTTTCTACAACACCCTCCCCCACACCACAATATTTTCCCTTTGGAATTTTGTATCAGTCCTGTACATTTTTTTCTGTATAATAGCTATAAAATGGAATGTGAAATCCAATAATGGGTCTAGCCAAGCTCACATTGTTTGCGATTACTATAGAATTACAAATAGTTATTTTATTATCATCAAAAAAGGGGGGAGGAGTGCTATTCTTTCCAACCTTTGTGTTTTCATTGATCTAGTTCTAATGTTCTTAACCAAGCTTGTAGACATAGCAATACAGATACATTGATTTGTTGACCAAGTCCAAATTAAGAACTAAGTTAAAAGTTTTGATAAAATGGAATTGTTAACAGAATTGAACCATAATTTTCAAGGCTCTGTAGCACTGGCCCTTCATATCACAAAGATTCCCATCCAGAAATCAATAGTTTTGAACAAGAGTTATATTGCGGCCTTCAACACTACATCAAGGCAATTCTAGACCCCATCATTAAGGGTCTTTTCATGACAGGTGTTTCAAAAGCTGTGTGTATTGAGTTTCCAGCACTGGCAGCTGGGGAGAAAGTATATCATCTTTATGCTGAAAGAAAACAACAAAACTAAGTGAGTTATAAGGAGCTGGCCACAAATCAAATATGCCATTGGCAAATAAAACAATATAGTGAGCTAGTATAAACTTGTTGATTCCTAAGATTAATTAAGATAAATTAATGAAGATAATTTTGAAGGTTATATATGGGATATACATTGTATAAAAGATGTATTGCTGAATTTGTTTCAAGTCAGATGCTTTCATTTTCCTTTTTCCAGTTTATCATCTTTTATTAATATAATTGTGATTCTAGTGCTTAAAATAGCTACATTATATTTAAGGCATCATCCATGACTGATTATTTTAGGTTCTGCAAAAGAAGATTAGCTTCTGCATAAGAGTATTACTGATTGCAACTAACAAAAGAACTGACTAGACATTTTGGATGTAATGAAAGCTGAAAAAAAATTGTTTACCAAACAAAAACAAAATTCTGAAAACACTTCAACATCCTTCCCAAATGACATACTGGGAAGCTGGAAAAAAAAATCGGTTGAGTTCAAATAGAGATAGCATCTCTATTTGTACAATCTAAGAGAGTGAAAGAGGCACATAGACATGTAACAAAAAGCTCACTATTTGTGGGAGTACAACGAGAACAGAACCCGAAGACGGGACTAGTATGTATGTTTGATTTTTTTGTGTGTGCAGTTCTTATTCAATTTTTGTCACAAAGATGATGTATCTGAGTTATCCTTCTTGATAACAGAGTACTGCATCTTTCCCTTTGTTATTTGCAACTTTCATAGCTGCCTATTAGCCTGGTTTAATTTCAGACTCACTAAACTGTGGGGAAAGTGGTGTTGGCTAACTAAAATTTGGTAGCATTATGACCTTTTAATTTTCTATATGTGACTATCATCTATTATATTGAGCATTACATTCTGCTATACCCTTTCTTGACCTCAGTTTTAACACATACAGGAAATGGCATAACCCATTGTTTAGTCTAAATTTTGACTTCAGATGCATATACATGTTAATTAATGGCAATGTAAGTCAACATGAACCATGTTCATGTACACCCAGAGAGGAATGTGGCCCGTAGTGCTGAAAATCATGAAAAAAATGGATTAATTACCACTGCCACAATAACTGCGGCTCTTCAGCAAGGTTGTGTGCATAGATCTAGATTCATAAGTATGTATGAATATCTTGGTATGCAAGCACAGACATTTCTGGATAGCTCTGTCCATTGAAACTGCTTGCACACACTGCCTATGTCCTAATATCTCCATCTGGTGACACAAAGGAGTAATGACCCACATTTTCTTCCACTAAATCAAGAATCTACATTGAGCCTCCAAATAGCATAGAAATATGGTGGGAAAGAGTGAATGAATCCACACAAACCATCCTATTGAAGAACCATAGTTACTATGATATGTAAGCAACTGTTTTTTCTTCTTTTGAGAAGTGTCTGAATGGATCCCCACTCTGTGATAAACAAGTTGCCTCTAAATCCAACAGAGGTAAATGGGGAGAATCTTAATTGAACAATGATTTAGAACTGCCCTTCTGAATTGAGCTCCAAATGGTGTCACATCAGTGAACGTGAGCAGAATCTAGCCTTGCCCATCGGGCTGAGAAGCTAAATCCAAAAAGTAATAATGGAATAGGCTTCCAAAGGAAGTTGTGGAACCCCATTATTGGATACTTTAAAAAAAGAAGTTGAACAAACACTTGTCAGGGGTGGTCTAGATTTATTTGGTCCTGCCACAGCACAAGGGGCTGAACTTGATGACTTCTTAAAGTCCCTTCCAGACCTACATTTCTATGATTCTATGAAAATGCATTAAAAACATGTGGTGATATTTAGGCCAGTCTCATGATTTCTGAATGTCTGAGATTCACATTTATACAAGGCACCCTAGTCTGACAATGAGTGATCTTGGAGGGGGAAAATGATAAATTGCTTGATTGGCTGAAGTGAAAGGAGATTGTCATGCCTTAGTGGCCCCCTCCATCAAGTTCCCTGGAGGGGGCAGATCAGCATTGTACGTTGTTAATGCTGTTGCAGGCATCGCAAAGCATTTTGGGAAAAGTTAAAGGTGTGAATGAGAAAGGGAGTTTCCTTTGCAGGTTATGAGAGGCCAAGAGAGGGAGGCAGAAGAAGAAAAGAGAAAAGAATGGGTTAATTTGGAAAGTCAGAGATAAAGAGAAAGCTGCTCTGCTTTCAAAGTCAAGAATCAACACAGCCCAGGCCAAGCACCAAAAAACTGCTTTCAGCCCCAGCTGGCTGTGAAAAATATAGACAGAAGCAAAACAAAGGCAAAACAAGTTGCAGGACTGAGATGACACATTTGCAAAGGTTGGCCACCCAGTGAGACTCAACAGTCTGCCTTTCTGACCCTGAAGCCGGCGTGTTTTGGGGAAAGCTGAAAAAGCCATGGAAGGCTGGTCTAGATTGGTATGCAGAGCATGGGGAACGAAGGTCTCTGAAGGGGATGCCCCCAAGAGACTCCAGGGCATAAAAACCCTCCAAAGAGCAGAAGCATGTTGGAGATAGTTTTGGCAGTGGACTTCTGGACAACCTGTGCACAGGATAACCTCCTGTCCATTTTTCTCTCTCCCCTCCTCTGAAGGTACTCCCAGACCTGGTCAATTGGGGCAGTGTGCCTGTGAGTATGAAAGTGAGTCAGCACTGATGCTTCTTTCTTCCTTTGAGTGACATGGAAGCAGTTCCCGCACTTACCGTTGTCTTTTTTATTATTTTCTTAATAAATCTTTAAAATTCAGTCACATGATATGTTCTCTTCATCTCCACCCCTATGATTCTGAGGTCTTAGCCTGATCATCTGAGGCCCAGACAGATTGGTAACAGAAATCTGCTACAAAACCAACCACAGATAGAAGTTGGGTGTACTGGTAAAGAACTGCCTGACTCTTATGGAATGCTGTCTGTGGTGAGTAAGCTGCTAGGATCTTCATCCTCCTCAAGCTGTTTTGACTGCTACTAGGAATGTGTTATTTTTCAGTGAGAGATGATCCAGGGAACAGTCTAACAAAGACTCACATACAGTAAACCCTCGATTTAACGGACCTCGATTTAACAGACTTCGGATGCAACGGACAAAATTTCTGAGCAAGTGTGATGCATCCGAAATCCATTTCTCGCGGGCTGGCTGCCGGGTCCCGGCTGCCACCCAGGTCCAGGCAGCAGGCGGGCTCGCTGCCGGTTCCCGGCTGCCGGCCAGGTCCCGGCAGCGGGCAGGCTGCGGAGCTGCCGCCCCGACCCTGTGGCGGGCGGGCTGCTGCTCCGACAACTCATTTTTTTTTATTATTAAATAACGGACTTTTTGATTTAACTGACACCCCCTCGCCCGAATTAGTCCGTTAAATGGAGGTTTTACTGTAGTAGTTCCATCATTTGAAGAACTCCAGACATTTAAGTTTCACAGTAGGGGTAGCTTCAAATTGGGTAGTGGGCTTTTTTTAAAAAAAATCAGTAATACCACCTACTTCTTTCCATCAGTAGATCTCAAAGCGCATTACAAAGGAGATCAGTATAACTTTCCCCATTTTATAGATGAGGAAACTGGGGCCCAAATGGGGAAATTACTTGCCCAAGGGCACCCAGCAGGCCATTGCTAGAGGTCAGGAATCATGGGTTCAGGCCCAGTGCTCTATCCATGAGACAACACTACCGTATCAGTACAAGTACATGTGGGTGAAAGAGCTAAATTGCAGTCAGCGGTGCACAGACTAGGGTGCACCAAGATTTGGGAGAGGCTGTATGGCTTTAAATGAAGTAGGTAGTCCAAAATGGAAACACTACTGAGGATCAGAGACTTTTTTATTTTTCCCAGATCATTCAGAGGGAATATTATGATTTCTTTTGAAGATGGAGAACCAGATGTGTACCCTGAGCAGATACACAGCTGTGACAGCACCAAAAAGTCCCCAAGCCATATTAATGGATGTTGAAAGTGCTCAGCACCTTGGTGAGGTTCCTGTCATTTTGAAGGATCAGTCTCATGATTTGTACAATAACTCCTACTCCCTGCACAGCAAAAAACAGTCTGGAAATTCTTCTGACTGCTAGAACATCCACTGCAAATGAGAGCTAAGGGTAAAACAAATAATCACACATTTTCATAATTTAGCACTGTATATTCAAACAGGAAAACTTAATAGAAGTAAAAACCAATTTACATTGTTAATTAGGCCAGGGTGCTATATAATTACATCTTCATTTCTCTGTTCATAGGTACCAGTAACAAAAAGCACCTGGAGCTCACTTGAGAGGTGAGTCTAGGTTCCAACTGTTGCATAGTGATTCACTCTATAGCCTCATTTTACATTAGCCTCTGGGATTTTAAATATTAATGAGCGGCTTGACTCCAAATCATCAGTGTTCTTAAAAACCTCTATTAAATCAGTAAATTAATGTGGCATTTTCTCAGAAAGCCCTTTATACTTAGCCATAACCCACTGTAGTTTCCAATTTTAGAACAATTTAATTATTGCAGCATCTTGTATGAATGTGTTCTGGAGTCACATTGCAAAGTGAGGATAAATTGCTGAGGCATCATAAGTAACAGTAGCATTTTTATAAGCAGAGATCCTAAGGGCAGTGAAATACTCATATCTATACTTTTTTCAAATGGGTTTATAAAGGCTATTTTAAAATGTGTTGCTTCTAAGCCCTTGGTGCGGTTACTCATAATTACAAAGTGCATTTAGAAAAAAATATTTTCATCAGGTTTAGGCATGCATCAATTGATGTCTTGAAGGCTCCAATTGCTTTTGACATCTATTAAAAATGCCATCAAAATAATTTCCTAAAAATGCAGCACACTCCCTAAAGCCAAAAGGAGGAACTGAACCCCATACACCTATTCCTACCACAAATCCCAGCCCTCAATGCTAAGATTGCCATCTTCACTGGACCTACCCTTTCAAAAAGGATCGGGAAAGAGATGGGTTTTGCACGACGTCTTGAATGTCTTAAGACGTCAGTTATTTCAGACAAGGGGGGGGGGGGGGAGTGGATTCTAAAGGTTAGGCCCCATTCACAGAGAATAGCCTAATAGCACCTCCCCTTCTTAGACCCAGAAGTTTACAACTCGGGATGGTTGTGGTGCTGAACAAATAAAGTCAGTAGGTTTACCTACCGTATGTACCCATTATATTGGTTCTTTTGTTTTCACTCATCTGTGCCTAAAGGTACCTAATTTTGACCCATGGCTTTATGGGTCATCTACAATCTGTGAAACTCTATATTCATAAATCAAGAGATGTCATTTATACTTTTTTTTTTTTTACCACTAACACTAAATTACTAATTCTAGTGGTTCCCAAATCCTGTTGGAGAGAGAACCCAAACTCCAACAGTCTAGCTTCTCACTCCAGGCTCTGCAACAGTTCCTACATCTTTCTCGTCTCTCTCCCCCTCCCCAAATGTGCACTTTTTTGTTCTCTCCCTTCTGAACTCTCTCTTTATTCTCTTTTTACTGTGTGTATCTTAATCCCTTCCCTCCTCTTTTTCTTTCCTTTTTTGCATCCCTTCATTTCGCCACCCTAAACTCCCAGCAGTTATGTGCATCCTGGTCATGGTGTGAGAGTGAAACCACTGGTGGCTTTGTGCTATGTTTGGTCTTCCAGCTGAGTTGAGTACTATGGGAAGAGAAAGTGGTGCCAGACAGCTGCTGTCTGAGCCTATAGCCAGATGAGTTGATGTGCCCTTGTTGCTATCTGCCTTAGGGTTACTGGAGGAGTATGAAGGGAAGGCAGGTGTATTTTTTACTATAGCTTCTAGAGCACATTTTTGGAGGAGCAGAGCAGTTCTGAGCTCATGTGGTTCTCTCAGCTCCTAGAGCTCCAATCCATGCGCAATAACAAGTCTTCCGTCCTTTGCATGCGTAGGTAGGAAAATGTAGCCTATTCAATGAACTAATTTCAATTTCATTTTATTCTGCTTATAATGTGATGCAAATTATTACACAAAATAAACACATCATTTGTATAAACCTAAATTTTAAAGCCAACACAAGTTAGTAATTAGATCTTGATTACTCATGTTACTTTTTTCCCTCTTATAAAATTCATAGACTGATTTATTTGTTATGAGAAAAAAAATCTCCATATTCTTTTCAAGCTGCATCGATTTATGAATAGAATACATTTTTAAAAGTTCTTCACTCTCATCAGCTATACCACATATTGAGGAATGTACAGGCAAGTTCTTAAAGTGAAAATTATTGTAATGTTGAGGAAGATAATGGGATTGAGATGGTTATTCCTCTTCAGAAAATAAATCTAAGAAAAATGCTTGTAAATTTGGGTGGGATACATAGATTTGAGATTGTCACTGACTGAAAAAATGATACAGGCTATCATAAGATGCCCTCTGATTTTGCATACAATTTGTACATTGCATTGGTAATAAAAAGCTTTGCTGTAGTTGTGTTTTCCACAGACAAATTTTCAAAGAAAATAGGCTGTACATTATTAGACTCTGCCTAGATACAACAAAAATGATGATACATGTTGTCTGAATCCACAATACTGTGATGTAAAATTGTTGTTTCATCTCCTGTTACATGGCAGTGGTGGAATACCAACACCATGGTAAAGATTGCCCCAAAAGAAAGCCCCAGTTTCTAACAACCTCAGCCTTTTCAAAATCTAGCTCCTGATCTAAATTTGTAGTTTGAGCTATTTTTTTACCCTACTGCACAGAATCTTGCTTTGATGGCAAAACATGGCAATGTTGTATTAGTTACCATGTGTACTGGCTACTAGACATTGGTGGCCAGATCCTCAACTAAACTGCTGCTTCAAATCCACTCTAAATTGGTGATTTTAGATAGCCTGTCACTCCCAGTTGACAGGCCTCATAGATTTATGCCATCTAATGATATCATCTTGGAAGTAAGCAAATGGGAGTGAAAGGATAATTGGGTTTCATTCTTGTCTGACATTGACTCAGAGGGGTTCTGACAAATTACTTACAGATTAAGTGATTTGGTTTACTCATCTGTAAAATGGGTTAGAATACTACAACATGTGTGTGGATAGTTATTTGATTTATGTAATATTGGATTTAATTAATCTTGTATAAATTACATGTGCTTAGTAACCAGGAAATGCTTCAAGTTCATCTCAAATAATTAATAGAGCATGGTGATGCTTGCAAAGTACTTTAAGACCTAGGGGGAAAGGTTCAGAAAACATATTTTTATTTATACATGTTGATTAGCTGTTACATGGTCTTCTCTTTACAACAGTGTCTGAACAACAGAATTAAAAAAGTTATTCTGCAGGATGCCCCCCACCCCTATTCACTTACTGTGGGAACTCAAAATATGGAATTCTCGTTTTTTTCCCTGATAATTTTAACAAAGTGAGCAACTATACTATAAGTAAAACTATACCAATAGCTAAAAATTTGCATATTGCATGTAAATCCTGCCAGTTGATAGACCCTAAGGACTGTGAAAACATTATTAGCAATGGATTATGAAAGTACCTAATATGAAGATAAAATATGCTTATCTAAGTAACTCAAGAAGGAAAAATTCAATAGGAAGTCAACTCAAAAGTTGAAGAAATGCAGTTTCAATATTCACTGCTGTTTTAACTCCCGTCCCATTGAACTCTGTAGCATAAAACATGTATCATTTTCTTTCAACCATGTTTGAGTTTAAAGTAATACAAGTATTTGATTTTGCTGTTCATCTCTATGTATAATAGCTTGAGGCAATAGAAAAAGGATTGCCTTTGGTATTAAGAATGGGAAATTCTCTTTATTTGAAAAGAATAAAGACACATTAGATCCATTTCCAGATTGGGACATGGACAATTACTGCCTAAATTGTGTGCACAAGTACTATGACTGATCAGTCAAACGGATTAGCTGTACATACAAGTGGGGAGTTGGACTCATAACTGACCATTTGTTTACATAATTTTCAAGTTTACATGAGTAATTGTGGTTGTGCACAGAGTAGGTGTAGAACGGAGATCATTTTATTTAGAAAATTCGGTTCCAAAATTTTCCAGGTATTCACCCTGTAAATGTCTCCAGATGCTCCAAGCTAAAATAATGTTGTTGGAGCTGCATATGTACAAGGCTTCCTTTTTTCTCTTCAATGATTTTGATCCACATGCTATGGAAAAGATTGGAATATAATACAGTAAACCCTCGATTTAACGGACCTCGATTTAACAGACTTCGGATGCAACGGACAAAATTTCTGAGCAAGTCTGATGCATCCGAAATCCATTTCTCGGGGGCTGGCTGCCGGCTCCTGGCTGCCGCCCAGGTCACAGCAGTGGGCGGGCTGGCTGCTGGCTGCCGCCCGGGTCCAGGCAGCGGGCGGGCTGGCTGGCTGCCGGTTCCCGGCTCCCGCCCGAGTCCCGCCAGTGGGCGGGCTGGCTGGCTGCCGGGTCCCACCTGAAGGCGGGCTGGCTGCCGGATCCCACCCGGGTCCCGCCTGCAGGCGGGCTGCTGGCTCCCGGCTCCCACCTGTGGGCGGGCTGGCTGCCGGGTCCCGGCTGCCGCCCAGGTCCCAGCAGCCAGGACCTGAGCGGGCTGGCTGCCAGGTCCTGGCTGCCGCCCGGGTTCCGGCAGCAGGTGGGCTGCGGAGCTGCCGCCCCGACCCTGTGGCAGGCGGGCTGCTGCTCCGACAGCTCGTGGTTTTTTTTATTATTAAATAATGGACTTTTTGATTTAACGGACACTCCCTCGCCCGAATTAGTCCATTAAATGGAGGTTTTACTGTAAATGTTTTAATGCTCCCAACACAGAAAATAAAAAAAATTGTAATCTATTACTTTGTAAAATTAAACACTCAGAGTAAGCATGTCATACAAGATATTTCTCTCCTACATAATCTCAATATGTTGGGGAAAATATATACCATTTAAGGGAATACTATTTTACAAGTGTGTTAGAATACAGGAGTCCTTCAGGAGACTTAAAAATGGGAAATAAGAATTCAATTTAAAAAAAGTGTCCTGGGACATGGAATAGAATAACTAGAAAAGTCCCAGAATAAAATGTCTATACTGAAGAATCTCTGTGGACATCAGTGGAGGCCTATAGGAAAATAAAGGGTTTTTTTTTTCTTTTTTTCGCTTTGCTTCTGATCAGGATCCATTGAGGTCTTCCTCTCCCGCAAGGAAGAAGGGGGGTGGGGGGTGGGAGATGCCTTGGAAAGCATTAAGATGCTTAAGGAATCTTAGAATTAGGAATGTGTACTTAAGGCTGAAATAAACCAAAACCCACCTGAATGGACCTGAAATTCCACTCTTTGTTACACAGGGGTACATCTAAAGTAACTCCACTGATTATAATGACCAAAAGCAAAAAACAACTAAGTATGAAATATTTGGAACAAACTCCCAGTCCTTGCCTTGGGGTATAGAATTCTCCATAAATGCTGGAACTAGAGGTGTTACAGCACCCCCTGGCTGGAAGTGGTTTCCATCAAATGCAGGCTTTGCAGATATGTTCAATGGCTCCTACACCCCCATTATAAAAACAAAAAAACAAAAAATCCCACAGTCTTTGTATGAGCTTGGTATAAATCTTGGTGGCAACATTCTGGATGGACTGTAGGGAGAGTGGAAGAGCTAAGAGAGGAGGAAGTTACAGAAAGCAAGGCAGGTAATACCCTAGAAGGAGGATTATGGATTAATGGTGGGATTCATGAGAAATAGTCAAATTCTGAAACATTGTTGCAGAAAAACTATTGAAATGTGACGATGCAGAGGAGCAGAGTAAAAAAAACAAACAAACCAATAGCTGGTTTAGGGGACACAGCAGCATTAACAGTGACAAAAGGAGGAAATGAGATTTTTGGGGAAGAATGAAGACAAATTCTGTTTTAATCTTGCTGGAGGTGGGACAATCTAAAGGAACGACATCAGAGGAGAGCAAGAGAAACAAAGCCATGCCCTAGCTTTCATCTAGGTGATGTCAAATGCATACAGCACAGCTGTATAACATTTTTCTTATTTCTGTTGCAAAGTAGTATGTAAAAAATATTCAGATACCCTGACAATCTCAAGTATCCCTGGGTGTTCATCCATCATCACATTTATTGTACTCAATGTCTGTGAGAACAAAAATGAGCAGAAACTATTCAATGCTTCATTGAATTATTGCATGTCAGTGTTATCACAGCGTCTATTATACAAAATGAATGTTTTTATTTAATTTTATTTGCCTATTGGATCTTCTCAGTAAGTCAGAACATGGAGCTATAGTCAGATTATCTATTCACATGACATTTGAAGAGCTGCCAGGAATTTTAAGACATGGGAATCTTGAATTCTGTGGTGTCACGAATTACAGCTGGAATGAACTAGTTCAAAAATTATTTCTCTCTCTGAATATATACCTAGCTATACATAAAGATATGTGTAAATTTTGCATGGAGATTTGGCCCTATAGATGAAAAAATGTAATGTGGTAGTTATTGACAAATTCTGACCTTTTAATGGTAGTCACTGTAACACCACTAAGCAGGCAATATGTAAATACATTAATAAGATGTACATGCTACTCTTAGTATGTATGTGATATATATTTTATAAGGATATAGCTATTATAAACATGGTGCACACTTATATAGACATATTTTCCATCAATTTATCCAAACTTCCAAATATGTGGTATTTATGTGTATGCTCACAATTGATTTAGGGCGGTCAAGCAATTACCAAAGCCTCTGTTCTCAGATTATGGTAGATCCCCCCTGTTCTTTTTAAAAAGAGTATTTTAAACACTGAGTCCAGGGAGGACAGACATAGAAGTGATTTCTGTATTAAAGATTGGGAAGAGCTTCTAGGCCAGGGGTGGCCAATCTGTGGCTCCAGAGCCACACATGACTCTTCAGAAGTTAATATGCGGCTCCTTGTATAGGCACTGACTCCAGGGCTGGAGCCACAGGTTCCAACCTTCCAATGTGCCGGGGGGCGCTCACTGCCAGTGCCAGCTCTTCCTTATGTGCCGCCCCAAGCAGAAAGGGAAGAGCCGGTTTCGGCGGCATGTCTGCGGCAGGCACTCCATAGACAGTGCCGCAGCCGTGCTGCCTCACACGAAAGGGTGGCTGTTGGCGGCACTTCTGATGAGGCAAGATCATTGAGCTGCCACAGCCATGCCACCAAAAGCCGCTTTTCCATCTTCGGTCACATGGCTGCGGTAGCTCAATACCGTTCCCTCTTCAGCGGAGCTGGCACAAAATTGCCGCCAACATCTACCTGAGCGCTGCCCTTACAGGACCCGGAATGCTTGCTACCCTGGTGCCTGGAGCTGGCCCTGCTCACTGCTCAGTGTCCCCACTGCAATAAGGGACACTGCTCAGTCCCCGGGTCTGTCATTTTCTGCTTGATCCTGCCATGCAGCCATATAGCAACAACAGTTAATAACAGGAAATAACTTATGTCACCAATTCACCATTGCAAGATCACTGCAAAGGGCTGTAAGGACAAGGCATGAATTTGTCAATTATGGAAACTGGCATAGAACTGGAAATCATGTAAATGGTATGAAAAGTGAATATAGTGGGGCAAATTCTGCACACCACTAGCATCCAGCTGACTTTCACCGAACACCAGCTTGCATGCAGAGGAACCAAGAGTACAACTGTCCCACTACATGTCAAAATTAACCCTAGTGTGAAAGGCTTTCTTTGAACACATGGACTGTGGGAAACATGAATAATAGGTATGCATTAAACTGACTGAGCTGGCTGCTTGAAAATGAAAGAGCAGAGCTCACCAGTTTGCAGTATGAAGAATAAGCTATACAGATAGCGTTGCTATCCAGAGATTTCTGCAATTCAAAGGAAAAGTCAGGGGTAACAAATCACACTAAGCAGCTCACTTTAAAAATGTAGCTTCAGTCAGATTGAGGCAGAATTAAAAAGAGAGAGAACAAATACTTCACAGATCTCATAAGCATACAGAAGTCGAGACAGGTCAATTCTGGAACGGCTGCTGGAGGTGGGGCCTAGAGATAAAGAGTAGAAAATTGACCAGCCTCAGATCTTAAGGCATTCATGGTAGCAGATGAAAATGTCAATTTCCTCTGTAAGATTTGCTTTTCTTTAGGTACCGCAGCCAGCCTCAGACAAGGCTATTGACCCACATTAAAAGCTAAATTAAAATAAAAATTAACTTGAATTAATTTAGACGAGAACTAAAAATGACAGAACAGAATGGTTCACAGACTTTATACTCTTAAAGTGGAAGAGAAAAAAAAATCACTTAAAGCAGCACTTAAGAGGACTTCCACAACAAAAATGAAAAGTACTACTTGTTATAGATGAAATTAAAGAATACAATTAACCAGATTAAAGCCTCAAAGAATTACACTAACAAATAGGATCACTAGAGTCAGAAAAAAAATCGACTCTATTTTTGTACATACAAAGATCAGATTTCCATGTTTCACTATTAGTTGAGTATTCATTTTACAGGTAGCAATTAATCAATCAAGTGATTTCCCAGAGAAATCCTGGGTTTCATCTGCCTCTAAGACCTGGCCCTTTTATCCTTTATCCAAATAGAACATTAGCTAATTCCTATATTAGCTCCTAATAGTAAAATTCCTATTATTACTCATTGTAACCTGACCTCTGCCTCCACAATGCTGTTGGGAAGGCAAACAAACAAAAACCAACCTCTGGCCCTCTGCCCATTTGGTTTCCTGATCCCCAAACCAGACAAATGGTCAGATCCACAGCACCCTGGAAACAGCTCAATATGGATCTCAGCCACAGAGAAGGAAGACAGGCAGGGCACCGTAGTGGGAAGATGATCCCCAGACACCTGGAGAGGCTTTAAATACAGGGGAGGAAGCTGCAGGAGCCAATCATCTCCTCTAATACCCCCCTTGCCTAGCTAGCTAATGAGAGGCAGAGAAGCCCCTTCCCCATGCACCCTCCCACATGCACTCTGATGTAGAAAGAGGGGGCTAATGCTCAGAAACATTTGAGGCTGAACGCTTTCCTCATCTTCCCAGGAGTTGGCCATCCCTCTTCTGGTCTGACCAAACTCAAGATTTCTGATACAGGGAGGGGTGGTTACACTAATGGCTCATGAGGGGTCCATTGACCACTGAAGTCAGATGACTTTCATTGAATTCAATAAGCATTGAATCAGGTCCCAGCTGAATGATTTTTTTTTAAAAAAAGCAAATATTGACATCTACAGACCACGGGTTTTCAAACTGGTGTGTGGCATGTATAGATGGAATCAGAAAGAAAAAAAATCTAATGTACAGCCAAAGGGATAAGAATATTTTATGGATTAAAGTTTCCACTTACAGTATCTGAATGTTAAATTCTACTGTTTCCAAGATTTTGTAAACTTGTAATATTGTCTATGAAATTTTTATTTCAAAAAAGTAACTTTAGCAATTTAGAAGGAGAAGGAAAATGGAACATAAATAAGAAATATAGACCTACCCCCAGGCTATTAAACAACAAAATCATGATCATCGAACCTGAAATTCTTCAAAAAAGAATGCGATGCTCACAGTCAGGCAAGAAAGAGGGTAACTCAGATACGACTTAGCCACAATAATAATGTGATTGATTAAACACTAGCCATAACATTAAATTCAATATGCAGGAAACCAGATTATGTATGTGGACCTCTACGGTAAAATACTATAGCAGATAGGCAGTGAAAGCCACTGGCAGAGAATGTATTAACAGGAAAACTGCTTCTAGCAAATCAGACAGGTTAAAAAAAAATCTGTATTGCTATGCTGTGGAGGGAAAGATCTTTAAAGACTTGGGTTATCTTTAGAGACAGCGACAGGCATGTAAAACAAGGCCAGGTATTCCAGTAGAAAGCATGTTCAGTCTAGAAGTTGTCTCATGTTTTATTATTTAGTCTTGTCAGCCAGAAACAGGAGTAGACTAATGAGTAGATCTGGTCGGAAAATCTCCAACATAATGTTTTTTCCGACAGACAACACAGATTTGTCCAAATTGAAATGTTTTACACAGACTATTTAATTTTAACAAGATTGAAAGCTGTGTTTTTCTGTCAGCTCACCCACCCCCTCTTCAGCAGATCTCAGGTTTCTCGTCAGTGTGAACAGGAGCTGAAAGCCTAGGAGCTAAGGGTCCCAAGCTCCTAAACTCTCAGAACATAATGGCCACACTGGCTCAGACCAATGGTCAGTCTAGCCCAGTATCCTGTCTGACAGTGGCCAATGCCAGGTGCTTCTGAAGGAATGAACAGAACAGAGCAATTATCAAGTGATCCAGCCTCTGTAGTCCACTCCCATCTTGTGGTCCTCAGAAAACTGGGGGCACTTTGTGCAGAGTGTTTCATCCCAGACATTTTGGCTAACCACCACTAATGGACCTCTTCTCCATGAACTTACCTAATTATTTTGAACCCACTTATACTTTTGGCCTTCACAACATCCCCTGGAAATGAGTTCCACAAGCTGATTGTGCACTGTATGAAGTAGTACTTCCTTGTGTTTGTTTTAACTCTGCTGTCTATTAATCTCATTAGGTGTCCCCTGGTTCCTGTATTATGCGAAGGAGTACATAACACTTCCTTATTTACATTCTCCACACCATTATTGATTTTATAGACCTCTTTCCCCCTTAGTCTTCTCTTTTCCAAGCTGAAATGTCCAAGTCTGTTTAAATCTGTCACATGGAACCTGTTTCCTATCCTTAGTCATTTTTGTTGTCCTTTTCTGTACCTTTTCCAATTCTAATGTATATATTTTTGAGATGAGTCTTCTAGAACTACATGCAATATTCAAGATGTGGCCATACTGTGTATTCATATAGTGTAATTATCATAGTAATTGTATATCCCTTTCCTAATGGTTCCTAATATTCCATAAGCATTTGTGACTGCTGCTGGCCATTGAGCAGATGTTTCGAGAGAACTACCCACAATGACACCACTTAAGAAAGATCTTGGAAATAACTAATTTAGATACCATCGTTTTGGTATGTATAGTTGGGATTCTGTTTTCCAATGTGCATTACTTTGCATTTATCACTATTGTATTTCATCTACCATTTTGTAACCTCTTCACAGTCAGCTTTGAATTTAACCATCTCGAGTAATTTTGTGTCATCTGCAAAATTTTGCCAACTTATTGTTTACTCCTTTTTCTAGGTCATTTATGAATATGTTGAATAGCACTGATCCCAGTACAGATCCCTAGGGGACACCATTATTTACCTCTCTTCATTCTGAACTACCCTTTCTTTCCTATCTTTTAACCAGTTACTGATCCAGGAGAGGACCTTCCCTCTTACCCATGACTGCTTGCTTTGCTTAAGAGCCTTTGGTCTGGGATGTTGACAAAGTATACTTAGAGTGCCAGAAAGCCTATGTCCACTGCATCTCCCTTGCCCACCTGTTTGTTGACCTCCCTCCCTCAAAGAATTCTAATGGATTGGTGAGGTATGACTTCCCCTTACAAATGCTGTGTTGACTCTTCCCCAACAAATCGTGTTCATCTATGTATCCGATTATTCTGTTCTTTACTATAGTTTCAACTAATTTGCATGGTATGGAAGTTAAATTTACTGGTCTGTAATTGCCAGGATCACCTTTGGAGCCCTTTTAAAAAATTGGTGTCAAATTAAGTATCCTCCAGTCACTTGGGACAGAAGCTGATTTAAATGATAGTACCACTAACAGTGGTATGTAATCTAATTATTGTGGAAGAGCTGCAGAGCCTTTCACAACATGCCTGGTGGGCTGCCAGGCAGATTGATGGGGAGCAAGAGCCTGGAAGACTCACAGCTCCTAGCACAAACTCCAAGCTCACAGCTCCTAGATAGCACAAATTCCAAGGGCTGATAAGTTCCACACTTCTTGGGCAGCCCACCATGCAGATTGGTCCCAACCTGAAGACCCCAGAGCTTCCAGGCATGTTAATCCATGGCCGCCCACCAGCCGGAAGTGGGACTCTATTCCCTTTCCGAGAGAAATTCAAATATTTTTTATTTTGTTCTAAATCTGAATGAATCATATTTTGAAACATCTAATTCCTTTGCAAAATATTATTTTTATCTGCACATCTCTACTAATGAGTTACCACAAACAAAAGCCTCCCATTTTTCAAACCAGCATCCACTGATGTCTAATGATATTGAGGTTTGAAAATTAATGTTCTAGCTTTAAGTAGTGGGATGTTCTTTTCTCAAATGGCCATTTACTCTCAGAATTGATGCATTTGCCAAAATAAAACCCAGAAATCATCTAAAGTGCATTATGTTCTTGACCCAGGTGGAGAAATAAATACACTGTCTTCAGTTTCAATTTCTCAAAGCTCGATGGCACGAGCCACATCTGATTAAACTCTACTACAGCAGATAAAACATCATATCTCTGGTGGCATTTTGTGGTGATAAATAATGTAAAGCTTGTTTTAAGTTCTCTTTTGTCTTGATATTATTATCCAAAATCTAGAGAGGTACCAGACATCTGCAATTGATCAGCAGTATACATCCTTACTAGTTATATTGTTAAGGCATTGAACAGGTTTATAGGGCATACTGAAATAACCGGCATAAACTAGAAAATTCAGACAGGACATGGCTGTACAGTACAAATACAAGTTTCTGCTGAAGATTTTATTGAATAATGTATTCAGAAACATCAGATTAAGTCTTAAATCTCTCTGCATTGCTCTTCTCCTTTTGGCCATCCATCCAGGTACCCATCACCAATGTATTTTGGCACCTTTTCATCCCCTTAGAGGGTTCTTTAACTACTGCACAACACATGGGAAGTAATTACGGTGGTGATAGTAATTAGGACTGAACTTTAAGATATCCTCCAGCAGGATAAGTAAGACTCTTTGTTTTCAGTTTAAACTGATATTTACTGGGGGAAAAAAAGTTTCATTTTTTTTCCTGATTTTCTCTCTACTTTTATATCATTCCAATATATAAAGTAACTTATTTTATTAGAAAAATGAAGTATATTTATTAAGATTATACATTAGTCTGTGTATATATGCAAAGCTGCCTGTTGAAGTAAGGCTATGTGTTAGTCTGGAAGATACACAAAATAAACAAACAGGCATGCCAAAAGTTTTGGAGTGTGTGAACATCTGGCAATACCAATCAATCACACACCCACCACATACACATTTCAAGCTTTTAGCAGATTGTAGTTTAAAGATTTGATGCACTGAAATGGCAAGAAAATAAAAATCTGTATCGGAATATGTTTCAGAACACAAGAAACTAACTGAAAGTTTAAAAAATAAAAAGAAACCAAAACTAAAACAGGAGAAAAGGATGAAGTTGAGTGTATGTGCTGCAAATGGTGTAGCACAATGTAAATATGTATAGGCTAATAGTTCTAAATCTGCAACAGTAAACTGTTTATTCAGATCAAAAGTTTTTGGAGGGAATTCGAGACATATTATATTCTTAAATTCAGAAAGGACACTGTTTTGAGTTATATAGCAAACCACACTGAATTCTGGTCAAAACATTTATCTACTGAATACTTTTTCCCCTGTCCTCCAAAATAAACCCCCATATCTACCCAGAAAAAGTATTAATAGTTTTTGCACTGGTTTTTAGTTGTTGTAGTAATAAACACTGATAAATTCCTGGAGAAAAATATAAAATAAAGTCAAATAAAATAAAAAAATCAAAGATCCCCAAGGATAAGGGAGGCAGAAGACCCCTAAAAAGATTTGGGTGAAGCTGGTAGAGCATGTAGTCTCAAAATAACTTGATGGGAGAGTGGCCACTGACCAGGACCTGAAAGATCTGTGAAAGAAGGGAAAAGAAATGGAGCAAGAAGGAAGGAATTGAAGTCCACTGGGTGTGAGGGAAACCCATGTCAGTAGAGACTCTTACTTGCTTTTCTAACCCCCAAAGGAAGGGTTACAAAAAGCCAATGGGATAGCCTAATTATCAGATCACTGAACCTGCATATCAGCCTTATGCCTAGTTAATAATTTCAGTAACCCAGGGATAAATTACAGGACCAGTATTGATTTATCTATATTAATGATCTAGAAGAAGAAGTGAGCAATAATGTGGCAAACTCTGCCAATGACTAAAATTTTTTAGGTTAATTAATCTCAGGAAGCTTTGTAAGCAACTCCAGAAGGACGTGAAACTAGAATACCAAACAGCACCATGTTGCCAGAGGAAATTCAACATAAAGGAATCCAAGGTACAGTAGAACCTCAGAGTTATGAACACTAGCGTTACAACCTGACCAGCCAACCACACACCTCATTTGGAACCGGAAGTACACGGAGACAAAAAAAGAAAATACGGCACAGTACTGTGTTAAACAAACTACCAAAAAAAAAAAAAAAAAAAAAAAGGGGAAAGTTTTTTAAAAAATGGCCAAGTGAGGAAACTGTTTCTGTACTTGTTTCATTTAAATTAATATGGTTAAAAGCAGCATTTTTCTCCTGTAAAGTTTCAAAGCTGTATTTAGTCAACATTCAGTTGTAAACTTTTGAAAGAACAACCATAATGGGTTTTTTCAGAGTTACAA
Source organism: Sternotherus odoratus (assembly GCA_032164245.1). Classification (NCBI taxonomy): domain Eukaryota; kingdom Metazoa; phylum Chordata; order Testudines; family Kinosternidae; genus Sternotherus; species Sternotherus odoratus. The sequence continues at coordinate 55,586,273 of JAVMKO010000007.1, read as the reverse complement.
AAAATTCTATTCCTGAGGTGTTCATAACTCTGAGGATCTACTGTTATGCATGGTGGAGGAAGGAATTTACACTATTCATACATACTGATGGGTTCTGAAATAGTTGTATCCTCATAGAAAAATCAGCTGGATTGTGGATAGCTCAATGAATGTATCTTTCTCAATACACAGTGCAGGTCAGAAAAAACATGAAAGATATTAGTCTATATTAGAGTAAAACTTTAGTGATTAGTTATAATACCTTCAATAAGGTAAGTAAATAAATATTTACTAAATAATAATTCCCAAAGTCATTATTTAGGCAACATTTTATCAGCTTAAAGGGACTTCAAGATTTAGCCAATTTGTAATGGTGACCCTTAAAAACTTGTCAATTACCTTAGGTTACTGAAAATGCTAATGTAACATTATTTAGTTCTCTTCTTTAATTGTACTGTAGTAAATAATTTGCTAATTGTGACTTAAATAGATAACGGACCTGCATTTGCAGCATTCTTTATCACTTTCTAAGTAAAAGATGGTCTAATCAGTATTTCTAATTATATTTCTTGATATTGTGATCTCTTGGAAAACTTGCAAATTTCACCTTTGAAGATTACATCAGAAACTACATTATTCCCAAGGATGTCAGTATAGGACAGATCCATCAAAGGCAAAACTAGTTTTAAAGAGTGACCATTGTACATTAACAATAACCACTTTTCAAGGTCCTTTTTTAAAAAAAATACATTACTCTTTCAGTATGTCCGTTCGAAGAAAGTGCTAGTTGTCATTTTTTGTGCAAAGAAGAAAGTTCAAAATGCCATTTTTGTAGTAAATAAATATGGTATGGCCATCCCCCAAAAGGTTCACCGTTCCCACCCTAAATGAACCCTCCCACCAATCATGAATGTTCCTTAAAAATTTAAGACTAGCAGCGTTAGTCTGTATCCGTAAAGAAAATGAGGAATACTTGTGACACCTTAGAGAAAGATGCCACAAGTATTCCTCATTTCCTTTAAAATGTGTTAGTCTCTAAGGTGCCACAAGGACTCCTTATTGTTTTTGCTGATACAGACAAACATGGCTACCCACTCTGAGACATTCAAAATAAGATTTTCAAAAATAATAAATTGCAGGATTTTTTATTTGCCCTCTGTTTTTTGTAATTTTAGGATTTATATTTTCAAGCTTTTTCTCCACAAGAATGAGGGCAATAAAAATATGTAAAAAAAAATGAAAGCTGAAATTCTTGCCTCAAGAGTTCTTACCACGTGGCTCAAGAAACTGGGTCTTTAATAAAAATATCAGATCCTACAAGACTAACAATAAAATCAAAAGATTTGGCAACTCTGTTATTTTAAAGATAACAATGGTTGGAAGAGAAGACAGGAGAGGGAATCCTAGAATTCACCTTTCAAAAATATTCAAACCTTCTAATTGGCAATAGTTTCCAGAAAGGAAAACAGATACTTTAATCTTAATGTATTTTCTTCAGATCTCAAGCTGCTTGTTTCCTGACTATTATTTACTCTGCTGTGCAATTAGATGTAGCAAGAAGAATATCTATTATAGTATATTGCAGTTGTTCTTTACGAAAGGAATAAAGAATTCAGAAACCCTTAAATAAATGAATAGTAGTCTCACCTTGAACACTAAATTATGTTTCTGTGATTTTCACCTCTCCCTACTGCCACTCTATAAAGGCAGTAAAAAAAAGTAAGTTCAAAGTAATAGTACCATGATGAGTGAGGGAAGGGGGGGAAGTGGTGGTCTTCCTTAAGAGGGGGGCTATTAAAAAAAGAACTAGAATTATAGGTTTTAGAAAGGAGAACAATAAGAGGTGTTATGTTTACCAATAATTCTTTTCTATAAGAACAGTGTAGTGCTCTAATTACAAAAAAGCAAAGGAATATTCCAAACCAAAAAAAGCAGCAAATTTACAGGTTTGTGTTTGTAAAGTGAAACCTGATGTTTACACACATTTTTTAAAAAGAGCCTACCTTTGCATGTGCAACTGCCACACTTGCAAACTGATTAGTTGAGGAAAATTACATCCGCAAGTGTTGAGACCCATTTGTCCATTCAAGTGCAGACAGAGACAAACACCTACAGGATCTCTATCAAGCATTCTTAAATCTACAGTATCCATCTTGTGAAGTGAAGAAACAGATTGACAGAGCCAGAATGATACCAATAAGACACCTATTACAAGACAGGCCCAACAAAGAAAGTAACAATATGCCCCTAGCCGTCATCTACAGCTTCCAACTAAAACTTCTCCAACGTATCAAAGATTTACCGTATATACTCGAGTATAAGCCGAGTTTTTCAGCCCACTTTTTGGGCTGAAAAAAGCCGCCTCGGCTTATACTCGAGTCAGTGAAAAATGTGCGCCCCGGTTCCTCTCCTCCCCGCCGGACAAAAAAAAAAAAAAAAAAAAAAAAAAAAAAGCGCCTCGCTCTCCCGTCCCCGCCGCGCGGGCGGGCTGCCGGGAGCGTCCCGGTTCCCCCCTCCCCGCCGCGGGCGGGCTGCCGTGAGCGTCCCGGTTCCCCCCTCCCCGCCGCGGGCGGGCTGCCGGGAGCGCTCCCGGCAGCCCGCCCGCGGCGGGGAGGGGGGAACCGGGACGCTCCCGGCAGCCCGCCCGCGCGGCGGGGACGGGAGAGCGAGGCGCTTTTTTTTTTTTTTTTTTTTGTCCGGCGGGGAGGGGAGGAACCGGGGCGCACATTTTTTTTTTGGTCCGGCGGGGAGGGGGGAACCTCGTCAGCCCGCCCGCGGCGGGGAAGGGGGAACCTCGTCAGCCCGCCCGCGCAGCGGGGACGGGAGAGCGAGGCGCTTTTTTTTTTTTTTGTCCGGATTTGATATCGGCTTATACTCGAGTCAATAACTTTTCCAGCTTTTTGTGGTAAAATTAGGTGCATCGGCTTATATTCGGGTCGACCTATACTCGAGTATATACGGTACAATCTATCCTGAAGGATGATCCCTCAGTCTCCGAGACCTTGGGAGACTGGTCAGTCCTCACTTACATAGAGAGCCCCCACACCTGAAGCAAATACTCACCAGCAACTACACCACACAACAAAAACACCAACCCAGGAACCAAACCCTGCAACAAACCCCAGTGCCAACTCTGTCCACATATCTCTTCAAGGGACACCATCACAGGACCTAATCACATCAGCCACTCCATCAGGGGCTTGCTCACCTGCACATCTACCAATATGATACTGCTGGCACATGATGGCATATACCTCTGTACCATGTATATTGGCTAAACCAGACCGTCTCTACATAAAAGAATAAATGGACACAAATCTGACATCAGGAATTATAACAATCAAAAATCGGTAGGAGAACACTTCAATCTCCCTGGTCACCCAATAACAGACCTAAAACTGGCAATTCTTCAACAAAAAAACCTTCAAAAACAGACTCCAGCATGAAACTGCAGAACTGGAATTAATTTGCAAACTGGACACCATCAAAATAAGCCTGAATAAATACAAGGAGTGGTTGGGTCATTACAAAACCTGATTTCTCCCATACTAATTTCCCCCAACTGTTACTCACACCTTCTTGTCAACTGTTCGAAATGTGCCACTCTCACTACCACTACAAAAGTGACTTTTCCTTCCTTGGTATCCTACTGTTAATTGATTTGTCTCGTTAGACTGACTTCCCACTTGGTAAGGCAACTCCCATCTTTTCATGTACTGTGTATACATATACTTGCTACTGTATTTTCCACTCCATGCATCTGTTGAAGTGGGTTTTAGCCCACAAAAATCTTATGTCCAAATACATTTGTTAGTCTCTAAAGTGCCACGAGGACTCCTTGTTGTTTTTGATAATCTACATTGTTATAACTGAAGATATAATTTTAGAGGGCTATCAATCCTTGTGTTGCAAGGTATAAACTGATCACAAGCTAGTGACAGGAAAAAAAAACCCTCCTTGTGCATTAAAGTAACCACATATGCTGCATTGCATAAACATTCACATCTTTCTCTCACCGTGCAATGGAAATAGTTATTAATATTAATGAGAGGACACTTAGCTGCTATTCCAGGCATTCATTTCAGTATCATATACCAGACCAACCCTTTTAGGTAGCTGGTGAGACACATCAATGTCATTTATTAGCCAAGTCTATGCTGCTTGTCTCTCCAGGAATTCAACTGTTGTTTGTATATTCCCTGCTCCCACCCTACCATGCAATCTCTAATGGTCATATCAAAAGATTACTGTCTGTTGCTGCTTTGAGAGTAGATGTCTCATTGTAGGCTTAGAATTTATCTGTCAGTAGCAGACCATTATGTAGTCAAAACCTTTAATCCCATTAATGTTATTGCTTTATTAATCTTTTCTTGTTTAATTAGTCCTTCTCATATGCTGATTCAACTATTATTCTCGGTTTACCCTTTTAATCTCACATTAATACTTCTCTCTGCTCCACCTAACTTGCTTCATTTTTTCAAGAGTCTAGTTTATTCCATGTAGTCCAATAATCCTGAAAAGAAACAAAATTTGTTTAAAAATAAATTCTTAATGTAATCTGTCACTTTTCATACTACACTACTTTGGATATGGGAGTATTAAGTAACCTTATCTGAGGTTTACAATACATAAATACACATTTATGTGAATATGTTCTCCAAAACTGTCATAAAATGGCATATGTTGACCAAAGAGGTATTTCTTTCATTCCCGACAGATATATGATCTTAATTCAGTTTCATTTGCTGGACTGGACAAGTATTAGAAATTAAAGAAACATCTCATTTGGTCAACATGTAAAATTTATCATGGTAACTTTTTCATCTGGCCCCGTTACAGTTACAGAATACAAGGTTTATGGTGAAGGTTAGCTGTCTTTTAAAAAAATGTATTATGTTCAGCTAAGTTTTGTTTATAAAATGAGAATTTTAATAAATAGCTTGTCTAGTACCTAAGAAAAAAGAAATTTGGAGATGATATTTTCATTATGTCCAGAAGTATTATTGCAATCTGCTAGATGGGTGGATACTTGCTATAAGAATGAGTTGGATATTTCACATTTGATAATCTAATCAACACATTTATACAGTTCTCTATTCACAGAACTGTCTGCTATTTATGTTGGGGTTTTTTGCAGAATGTATTTGTTACCTGAAATATTAGTCACAGAAAATAAAATTTAAAATTACCAAATATTTTGTGATTATTTCCTTGTGTGTATACTGCAGTTTGATGAGAGTATTTGATAGTTAAAATTCAGGTTATATTGATTGGTTTAAGTTAGATACACAAGATATAGGGCTGTTGATTTGTTTGTTTTTACCCAGGGGAGCAAATAGTTGTTTTACGTAATATCTGTATCTAAGCACTGGATGCACCAATCAAATGAAATTAATACCAGTATTTGTCACCATGCATAGATTTACAAATGTGCCATTTAGGCAATGAATCAGAAAATGTTTACCTGTATTCATATCCCTGCTTTGACATTAGGACCTATCCCTCCCTTCCTCCCTCCCTCTCCATATTACCTTATTCAGTTTCCACATGACATGCCTCTTTCTTTAACATATCCCATCACTTTCTTGATGAAAGACTTGTGATCTTTTGGCTTCTTATGGATTCTGCTATTGTACTTGTGGATGGTGTACCCCATAAGGCTTTATATATATATGCTTTTGCTACATACACAATATATCTATGTAAAGGTAATGATCTGCTGGATCTGTTCATCCTATTTGTATGTCTGTTTTGTATTCAAAGTTATGAATATTGGCTATGTGCTTGGTTAGTTGTATGTAGACTTTGGAAAGCAGCTGAGCAGCTCTCTGAGAAAAAAAAAACATTCTCAGTAAATCCCAATCAAGAACCAATCGAGCGAACAATGAACTTTGTAGACACCCGTCCACACCCAAGCTTCCCCAGGAATGTGACCTGGCTGGTAACGTTTTACAACTGGACTCTGCAAAGGAAGGAGGAGAGGGTCTCCGCAAACAAGAGGAAGTCTATATAAACCTTGGAGAGACCCCTCCATTTTGTCTTCAGCTGGCTTAAAGAACAGCCTCTCCACCCCCCAAGGATTCCTAGAAGAAACCGGAGCAAAGGACAGTGAGTGCAGGGTGTGTGTGAGTGATAGCTGGACCCAGGCTAACAGGGAGATTAGTCTGAAAGAAGAAATTCACTGAAACATCTGAGGGTGAGGCTTTTTACTTTATTAGTGTTAGATCTGCATATTCTATTTTATTTGGTAATTCACTTTATTCTATCTGTTACTACTTGGAACCACATAAATCCTACTTCCTGTCTTTATTAAAATCACTTTTTATTTATTAATTAACCTGGAGTACGTGTTGGTACAGGGGGGGGGAGAAGGGGGGAACAGCTGTGCATCTCTCTCTATCATTGTTATAGAGGGTGAATAATCTATGAGTTTTCCCTGTATAAGCTTTATACAGGGTACAACAAATTTATTCAGGGTTTGACCCCATTGGGAGTTGAGCATCTGAGTGCCAAGGGCAAGAATACTTCCTACCTGTTTCCAGGGAAGCCCATAGATGTTGGCGGACGTGGCTCAGACCTGGTTCTAGTTCTGCAGCAGGCTAGTGAGTCTGACTCAAACCAAGCAGGGTACTGAGGTCTTAAAATGTTGGGCCGGAAAACAGAGGCAGAAGTAGCCTTGGCATATCGGGTGACAGCTTCAGAGGGGGTTTCTGTGATCCCAACCCATCACAGTACTTTACTAACATTTCTTGCTGCTTTCATCTGTGTTCTTAAAATATATATTTGTCTAGGTTTGGGGATTCTTGGTCCATTTATTAACTTGGCCAAAACAGGTGGACTATTTTTAAAGGAGAAATAATCTCTTAAATTTTATGAACTCTCTTCAAAATGTTCTGGCTGTTTGGATTATTCCTAAACATTTCTGGTACAATTCTTTCTTTTATAAACAACATTACTGTGATCTATGCAATTTTGATTTGACAACATGTAAATGTACATGAGTGATATTTGAACACTAAGACTTATTTAATCATACTATGCATAAACAACTAGTAATCATTTTATTTAAGTACGCCTACTACGAATGCCCATAATTTGCAAATGAATACTTTTAAAACATTATTCAACCTTAAAAGGCAAAGTCAAAAAAAATCATTTTTTTCCTCTTACAATATTTGTAAAATACATTAACAGTTTATGGGGATTTTTTTTCTTAATGATATCTACTTGCAAAACAAGGAATTCTTGTTTAGCAATGTACAACAAGCTATGCCATGTGAAATATGTGAGTTTATTAGTTTACTATGAATGACTAATCATTTGAGAGAGAGAAACTACCTTATTCATAAAAGTAAATCTAACTGAAAAATCTGAATGAAATTTCTAAACTTGGGACTTGATCCTGAAAACTTCTATGCATTTTGTTAACTTTACACATAAATGGTTGTGGGGTTTACTGATCTGAACAATCCCAGTAAAGTTAAAAACACCCATAGATATTTGAAACCTTGGGTGTCCAAGTGCATAAGCCAATTTGACAGCCCAAATGTAAGATCTTGTTATTTATTTTGATTTATAACACATATAACATATAACACATATAACATATAACCACATATGAAAGCAAAAGATCTATACATTTGGGGTTTGTTTTTGTTTAAATCAAAGCATTCTTTAGTAGTATCTACAACTTGCTGAATTATTCTAGAACTAAAAACCCTTCCAAAGCTGTATGTTATGAATTAGTAGATATTTTGGTAAGTCAAATCTTGTTGCGGAGAGAATTAAAATGCCATTTTTCAGTACAAAAAAAAAAGCGCTCTAGGTAAGTTCTGTATATATTTAATTCTGATGAGTTGATTTTCTCTCATTATACAGCAGTAGTAATAATGTCAATTAAATTAAGTATCTTAATGTGAAAACTGCTACCAATTTCAAACTAATGAAAGGGCTAATTAAGGTGAAGAAGGGGAACATATCAATTATTTTGTGTTTGACATTGAAACTAAACCTTATATAAACACACAAATATAATGGGTTTGATTTCCACAATTGCTGAGCACTCAAAACTTCAAATTAAATCAATGCGAGCTACAAGTTCTCAGCATCTCTAAAAATCAGGCCCAAGATGATGCTCCCCCTCACAACTGTTGGCTTTATTTCCCAGTGTCGGATTAACAATGCCTTCTAACACAGTGTAACAGGGTCGACACTCACCCCTGCAGCACCTCCCGCTGGTTGATCCGGGGAATTAGCTCCTCCAGCGTCCGGAGAGCCCTCCGCAGGTTGATGCCCCGCTCCTGTTTTGACCCTGTGTCCCTCCCGGACCCCGGTGCCCGCTAACTGCGGGTGTTGCACCCCTGCAGTACCCCCTTTGGTCTGAGGGTCTCCCCTCCCTGGGGGAACCCTCTACCCCCTAGCCCCACCTCACCTCAGAATGTGCCACTGCCAGTCACCAATAGCCCCCGCTCACTGGGGCGGACTGCAGTATCATGGCCTCATCACCGGCAAGGGGGGGGTTGGCCTGCTGTCGCTATCTCTAGCCCTGGGCTGCCTCCTGCAACCTTGGGACTCCTGGTCGGGCCTCCTGTCAGGCCCGGAGCTCTCTGGCTAGAGCCCGCCCAGCTCCCTCTACCCTGCCCCAGCTCTGCCCTAACCCAGGTACCTGACTTAAGCTCCTGCAGCGAGGCCTGTCTACCTCTGAGTACAGAAGAGACTTCTTTCTTCTAGGCCCCTGCCTCTCAGCCTTTATACTCTGGCCTGAGTGTTTGGGGCGTGGCCACTCAGCTGGGCCTACTCCCCAATCAGGCCTGGAAGCCTGTATGCTCCTGGCCTTAACCCCTTCCCGGGCTCTTTTGGGCTCTTTCCAGCCCCTTCTGGTAGGGGGCGGGTGGTCACCCCGCCACACACAGTTTTCACAGTATTTTCCTTTTTAAGAACTTCACATCTGGACCCACACCAAAACCTGGGAGCTGGCCACCTTTGACCTATTGGGGCTGTTCAAATCTAACCCCAGATCTGGAATTAAAATTTTCCAAAGTGGCCCAAATTAAATCCCTATATTTGAACAAACCTGAATTTGAAATCTGGATCTGGAGCTAATCTGGATCCAAATTTCAGTTTGATCCCAGTCTCTGCTCAAATGTTTTGTCATGGGCCTGAGCGCTTTGTCTCTAAGGAAGTGACTCTTCACTTTCCCCTCTGGAGAAAGTGAAGGAACAGTCAGCATGTGAGATCAGAAAGTGATCAGGTACAGTCTGCATGGATTCACCAAGGGAAAATCATGCCTGACTAACCTAATTGCCTTCTATGATGAGATAACTGGTTCTGTAGATGAGGGGAAAGCAGTGGATGTGCTATTCCTTGACTTTAGCAAAGCTTTTGATTCGGTCTCCCACAGTATTCTTGCCAGCAAGTTAAAGTATAGGCTGGATGAATGGACTATAAGGTGGATAGAAAGATGACTGGATCGTCAGGCTCAACAGGTAGTGATTAATGGCTCCATGTCCAGTTGGCAGCCGGTATCAAACGGAATGCCCCAAGGGTCGGTCCTGGGACTGATTTTATTCAATATCTTTATCAATGATCTGAGGACTGCACCCTCAGCAAGTCTGCAGATGACACTAAACTTGGAGGAGTGGTAGATATGCTGGAAGGTAGGGAGAGGATACAGAGGGACCTAAAAAAATGTAAAGGATTGGGCCAAAAGAAATTTGATGAGGTTCAACAAGGACAAATGCAGAGTCCTGCACTTAGGAAGGAAGAATCCCATGCACTGCTACAGACTAGGGACCAAATGGCAAGGCAACAGTTCTGCAGAAAAGGACCTAGGGGTTACAGTAGACAAGAAGCTGGACATGAGTCAACAGTGTGCCCTTGTTGCCAAGAAGGCTAACGGCATTTTGGGCTGTATACGTAGGGCCATTGCCAGAAGATCGAGGGATGTGATCTTTCCCCTTTATTCGACATTGGTGAGGCCTCATCTTGAATAGTGTGTCCAGATTTGGGCCCCACACTACAAAAAGGATGTGGAAAAATGGGAAAGTGTCCAGCAGAGGGCAACAAAAATGATTAGGGGGCTGGAGCAAATGACTTGTGAGGAGAGGCTGAGAGAACTGGGATTGTTTAGTCTACAGAAGAGAAGAATGAGGAGGGATTTGATAGCTGTTTTCAACTACCTGATAGGAGGTTCTAAAGAGGATGGATCTAGAATGTTCTCAGTGGTACCAGATGACAGAACAAGGAGTAATGGTCTCAAGTTGCAGTGGGGAAATTTTAGGTTGGATATTAGGAAAAACCTTTTCACTAGGAGGGTGGTGAAGCACTGGAATGGGTGGTAGAATCTCCTTCCTTAGAGGTTTTTAAGGTCAGGTTTGACAAAGCCCTGGCTGGGATGATTTAGTTGGGGTTAATCCTGCTTTAAGCAGGGGTTTGGACTAGATGACCTCCTGAGATCCCTTCCAACTCTGATATTCTATGATTCGATGATCTTCTGTATCCCTCTGAAGAAAAAAAGAAGAAAAAAAAAAAAGTCACACAGGCTCCAACATTGAGAATTGCTGCTCTAAGGTACTTATTTATGGAAACAAGTAACTGAAATCCAAGCAACAACTGGACCTAATTTGACAGTTGTAAATAATTCCCTTTGAAGAATATTCTGTTTTGAATGGGTCATAATCAAATGGAAAAAAGAGGTGAGTATCAATATCCAAGAATGCATTAGTTGGATCTTATTTACCTGACTACTAAATTGAACCCTGAATCCCAGTCACCGCAAGAGTTAGAATGTTAAACTTGTCTGACCTACTTTTTAAAACAAATTATTTTTACAGTTAAAGATTTGTAATTAGGTTATTAACATTGTAAAGTAGGCTATTTGGATTGCAGTAGTGCCTAGAAGGCCTCCTCATGCTGGGCATGGTACAAACACAGATAAAAATGGGTTGAGTTTTGTTTTAATTAATGAATACAAGGTGTTTTTGTAACAAACCAGGGATTAAATACTGTTTGGCAGTTTTACTATGAACTGTTACTTGCTTGACCTGAGACAGATAATCCTGCTCAATAGATCATGGTATTTGTCTACATACACTGTGTTAGCAGAAAAGGTACTGGAGTTGAACCCTGATTAGCACAATAGTATCCTGTTAATACAAATAGTAATAACAAACTTTGCTATTTCAGAGCAATATTCTATTATTTTCTAATTTCTAGTATTAAGGTTCAAAGGAGAGGAGATATTCTTGCCTGGTGACAGATTCTGCAAAGGCCATTTAAGAATAGCAAGAAATGAATTCAGGCGACTAAGTAGGCAGGATATGTGGCCAAATTGTAACTTTCAGTTCAATATGCATAGACATAAACACAATGAAACAAATTAGGTGGTAGATTCTCTATCACTTTGAGTCTTTAAATCAAGATTAGAAGCCTTTCTAAAAGAGATGTTTTAGTTTAACCTTACGTTTTTAGGCTAGATGCAGGAAACATTTAGAGAAATATATAGCTTGTTGATCAGACTAGATCATCACCAGGATTCCTTCTGGCCTTGAAATCCATGAATTAAAATTCAACCTATTCATGAGTCCGGTGGTTCACACTGTATTTGGAAAAGATCTACAAAGGCAATAAATGCAATGCTCTTTGTCCAAGCCCCAACAGAATCAGGGTGTTGGGGCAGTGTAACATCTATCAAAAGCCTCTCTGATAGATCAGTATGAATTGGCTGTACTACTCACTTCTCCATATCCCAATCCTCACAGATATAAATGATAAGAGACCTACCCTTTGATGATGGTTCCTCTGTTTTTTCTCCCTGGGTAGAAACCAGTCTGCACCATTTAACAGAGGGCAACAATACTTGCTCAGGGTTCCAATAAGTGTATTTCATAAAATTTTATAATCAAATACATCATTGTATTTAAGTTTATACCATTCCAGAAAATTTCAAGTTCTCCTTGGAAATTGTCCTTAAAGTAATAAAAAAACCCTAACAAAACCAAATTGTTTTTGATGAAATCAACAAGATATTTCCAAAGGAAGAAACTCTTTTCATTTCAACATTTTGAAATGAAAATAAATCTTCCATTCTGTTTCAACTCAGCCAGTCATATCTTTTTCTCTGCAGTCAGTGTTCATGGCACGATATAATTAGTTTAGATGAATAAATGGAGTGAGAGAACAGGTGTCAAGAGATCTCAGAATTACATTATCTGGATATCTGTACACAAACAAAAAGAAATCTCCAGAAAGAGAGAGGCTGCACCATGAGCAGCACAAAGAGGATGGAGTGTCAGCTGAGAATCTGGCCCGGATTCTGTGAAGACGCTACAGCAGCTACTGCAGGAGGTGGGGTCTTTTATACTCTTTATATCCTGATGGCCTTAGGAAGAGCCAGCCAGTACCTGGGTCTGTATTGGGCTAGTGCTGCTGGGAACTCATATGGGGAAGTGGTGAGGGCAGGTAGAATATTGTTTTATTCAAATTATGAATCTTGTTTTATGATTGTTTTATTTAGTTTACTTTAGAGGAGTGGGCATTTGTCGGGGTTGATGCAAGGAGGGGGATGTTGGGAAGAAATTCAGGGAATGGACTGGGTAAAGGCAGACAAACTTAAGAGAGCGAGGTACAAAGGAAGGGAGGGAGGAGACCAAGCAAGCAGCACAGGAGAGAAGGAGGTATCTGAAGGTTGAGCGGTATAAAAGAGGATGGATTGAAAGTGAGATCAGTGGCAATACAGCAAATCAGAGTGGAAAATCCAAAGTTTAATTTACAGATCTGCATGAATAGGATGACATCAGGAGACTGTTCTTATCAACAATGGCCCCTCTAATCTCAATGCCCTGGGGTAATTGTGTTCCTGGAACAAAGAAGGCTGTCATTTACTCATTAACCTTGCCTCTAGCTGTTGCTGACTGCTTTGGGGAGAAAGCCAGGAGAGTCTGAGTATTCCTAAAGCCTGACCCTTGCTTTACAGATCCTCACCTTGTGGAGGAGACGGGGCGGAAGGGAGGGAGCAAGTCCCTCTGAATTTAGTGGGGACAGCAGAAGCTGGACCTTATCCAGGGCTGGTTGCTTTGGGGAAGGTACTAGTACTCAGATCTTCATAGGAATGATGTGGTATGTTCTTAATGGGTCAAATTCTCAGTAACCATTTCTTTAATAAAAACTTCATATTTGTTTTAATTATGAAAATCTATCACTCAACTGAACATAGAACTTATTCAGTAAAACAAGTTGCCACGGTAGGAGAGTAACCTTAAATTGAAATGAAGACATTGCACCAGCATTCAGGCCACTAGTAGTAGCATACTTCAGATGCCAGAATCTGGAAACATGCAGGATCCATGGCATTGAACCACAACCACTTTTTCCTTCTGGCAGGTGCTTTTGAAACATCCCACATACACTTCTGCTTCCAAGGAGTGCCTTCCAGCAACTAAATGTATTCACCAGAGTCCACTGTCAGATTTCGAAGTAAAAGAGAGGCATCAGTTGTGGTTGCAAAGTGAGTCATCCCTGACCTTCTGATCACTTGCAATCTATCTACCAATAAAGCTAATGATTTCCACCTCTCCCATTCTCTGCTTGTTCTATGCTGACCCTGCAATGAGCTATTGCTATAACTGACATAACATTTCTTAGTGGGGGTGTGGGAGAGGACTGCATTCAGACACCTTAACTATGGACATGTTTTCCATCACTATTACCCGGGTGTCACAAAAAGTGTGTGAAGATAGCCATCTGCTATTGACTTCTGCCTCCTCTTCAGATCTCTGGAACGATGCCACTTTTCTGCATAGCATTCTAGGTTTTTTCTTTTAATCTTACACATGGGTGAACTACAGGTCAAAAATGTAACCCAATAACTAATATTCTCCATTGAGAAAAATGCAACAATTCCTTATACAGAGAAAATCATTTCTTTAATAAAAATCTCATATTTGATTTTATTATGAAAATTTATCATTCATCAGAACACAGAACCAATTCCTGCCTCTATAGAACTGCATCTTTCTTTCAGGAATTAAATTTACACAAGGAATTCAGTCTGAGTGATAGCATATTTCCATCAACAGGACGGTTAGTTTGTTGCCATTTAAAATGTCTCTCTCTTCAAATACTATCCAGACAAACCTAATCCTCAGTTTTTCCAGTACTTTAATTTGTTTAGAACACTGCAGTGATTTCAAGGAATGATAAGGATGTGCATCCGTAACACTTGATTATGCAGACAATGAAATCACAAGTGTAATGAACAGTTATAACTTTAAAGTTTTCTGGTTTTAGTAAAGGATGCAAACTAACATTTTATCTAAGAAAAAAATTGCCTATCAAGTTAAAGAGCAATTTTCCAGAATCTAAGAGATATAACAAAAATGTTTATTCATTTTCTGTAGAGCACTACAGTATATGCTGAATAGCTTTAAAATAAAAGAAAAAGCATGGTACAATAAGGAAGTTGGATTTCATGGCACCTAAGCGACTAGTTAAAAACAACTTATGAAAAAGGTTGAAGCATTAGTGGAGACTAGTGAAGGAACAGAATATTGAATTTTATAAACCATTTGCATACTTGATTGATAGCTATTACAGCTGAATAATAATTCATTTGAAATGCCAGATTGTTTCGTGTTTACAGGCTGGGGCTGAAAAGTTGTGACATGTGGGTCAGACATGTTATAAAACCAGTGAAATCCAAGGTTGTCTAGATCTATCTATCAAGGTTGTCTAGATCCGTGTTAGTCTGGAATAGCAGAGGTAACAAAGAGTCCTGTGGCACCTTAAAGACTAACTAAAGTATTGGAGCATAAGCTTTCGTGGGCTAATACCCACTTCATCGGATGCTTGCTTCAACGAAGCAAGCATCCACAGGACTCTTTGTTACCAAGACTAAATAAGTTTCTGTCACAGGGTCCACACCAGTCCTGTGTTCTGGTTAGTCACAATAAAGGTCTTTACACTATTCCAGTGTTTCACCCAATGTCCTTTATTTACAGTGTTTCTTTCTTGGCTTCAGTGCAACAAACAGTGCTCTCCTAAATCCCCCAACAGTTACCCCACTGTCTTGGTTACAAGGCCCCTTGCTTGCAGCAACGAGACAGTGTAGCAGCATCCTGTTCCCTGCCTGCTGTCTATGAGTCAGGGCTTTTCTAGCCTTCTGCGCTCCCAGCCCCAGCTGCTGCCATTTAGCCCAGCCTGGCACTGTGCTCTAGCCCTAATTAGGGCTTCCAGCTGGGCTCCCTGCTGGCTACAACCAGCTCCTGCCCCTGGGCCTCCTGCCAGCAAGCAGATTTAACCTGCAGAGGCAGGGTATTCTAGGGGTTTTACCCCTGCCCTGCCACAGTTTCACATTGTAATCATGAAATATCAATGGTCTTTTCTCATCATTTTTCAGCAGCAGCAATACTTTCACAGAAATGATCCAAGTAGCAATGACTATCTCCCTGAAGTCCAATGAATTTCTGCATAACTTCCTTCCCCTGAAGGAGATCACCATCTTTATAGGTTAGAAGTAGTAACTCTTTGGACTATAAAAGCAGAGGTGCTGGAACTAGGGGTGCTGCTGTACCCCTGATTTGAAGTTGTTTCCATCATCTATAGTTTAGTTCAATGGGTCTCAGCACCCCTGCTATAAAGTTATACTCCTGGGAACTAGGTCCTAGTGAAGATAAATAAATCAGTTATGTCTGAGGCTCTCTGCAAAAGTGATTATTTTAGAAATATCAACTACATACACTCTAACTGTAAGCACCCTGGGACAGGGGAACAGGTCTACTTCTGTTTGTACATTGCCTAGTGTATCAGGACCCCAGACCTAGTCAAGGTCTCTGGGTACTATCAAAGTATGACCGTTAGTAGTCATTATAGCAATTATAACAGCTCAAACAATAGCACCATCCACTGAAAGATACATTGGAAAGGCAAACTAGGTGAGAATGGAATCTCTCAAATGAAAGGCACTTGCTATAAAAAACATTGAGACTGAGGAGGATCTGGAGTCCCTTGATAAACTCTGAAATATTGTACACAGCAATTAATAGAAATACTGACATAGTAGCATTAGATATAAACGGTATGAAATTATTGATTCTAGTACCACATAAAGGATTAGTGAGACTAATTTAGAATAATATGACATTCTAGTCACCTTGCTATAAGGGAACAAACTGCTCACAGCAACCAAAATGGCAGAGTGCTACGATGATAGCAGCAATTCAGAAAAGTTGGGGGGGGGGTTACTAGCTCTTTGAAAAAGAGAAACGAAACATCTTCAACCAAGAAATGTTTAAGTGAACAGAGAGGATAGATTCTATATGACGATTTTAAACAAAATAACAATAGAAGAACAAGGAATTTAGGTGTCTGGGGCTCGTCATTCATAAGAGGATATTTCTGTGGCATGAGAAGTAACATCTGTTGTGAATACTTTCATTGTGTTTACAGCTTCTCAAAATATCAAAGGCACCAGCAGAATAGGTCAAAATACATTTTGTAGGTGAGAACAAACAAATTCTGAAATAACTCTGGGTCACTCCAGAAAAGTTGCTGTCTGTTAGGTATCATTGAATAACCAGAGACAGGAAGGAAGGAAGAAGGGTTCCTTCATAACAGATGTTTAAAGTTTCATTGAAAAACGGAGAAACCTAAGAATCAGAGTGAAAGAAATGACCTTGGAAACCACAAGCCTATTAGCAGTGGTGCAAGTAGGAATCATTTTTTATCGATACACTGCGCTCATGGAAGGGACACAAAGGAGGGGCACATGACCTCCCCATGTAACTCCTCTCTGTCCTGCCCCCAGCCTGGGCCCCCCACCCTCTCCTCAGCCCCTCTCTATGAGCCACATCCATTTCACGTTACCTGAGCAGGGTAGGCTCTGTGTCCTCCTCCCACTGCGCTGGAGACTTCTGCTGTACAGATCTCAGGCAGGAGGGCTCAGGATATGCAGCTGTATGGAAGGGCTGATGGCAGTTTAGCTGTGCCAGAGCTGATGGCGTAGGGTCACAGTTCAGGGCTCTCTTGGGAGCCACTGTGAGGAGAAGAGCAGAACCACCAGCACTGCCTTCTGTCCTTCTGTTAGGACCGGAAGACATTGTGACGGGCAAGCACTAGGAAGTGTAGTTACGCTTCTAAGTCAACTCCAGGAGAGTACATAATGGTGGTATTATCTGAGAATGACCTTGCTGTTATCTGTGTGTTTGGGAACCAGTTCCCAGCTGCATGAGTGTTTACCCCGTCTGTGTGAGAATGAATGCGTGGGAAACCAAATGGGGAAACTAAGGCAGGACTGCGTAACCAACAAGTGCTGAACAGTGTGTAACCAATCAGTTTGTTGCTTGCTATTAATGAGATGAGTATGTATGAGATGCAAATGAGCATGGGTATATCTGTGCTGACACACCTCTTTGGGTTGGGCTTCCTCTTTGGGCACTCTGAACACCGCCTGAGTGTCTCAGTCATCTTGTATTGCGGCCGTGCTGGCAGATAAGCCCCCCAGCACGAAATGCCACTCCCTCCAATAAACTCACCACTTTCCAACTAGCCACCTGTACGAGGCCTTGTTTCTCCCGGCAACGAGATAAGCCCCCTGCAACACTTTCTATGGAGCTGTGTCTCCTCTCTCTGTTCAGCAGCCCTTCTGGAGGACAGGACTGAGGGCGTACAGAGATCTCCAGGGAACCTCAGTGGGGAAAAGAGCAAAACACTGGCAGCTCCACTGGTATGGCTGCTGTACCAACCCCCAACCCTGGCCCCAGCCCTGTCCTCTGGCAGGGCTGCTGTACAAACAGAGATGCAGCTCCATGAAAGGGCTAGAGCAGAGCTGGGAGAGGTCTCCTCCTCTGTTTTTCCAGTATGCCATACCAACTATAAACTTCTTACTGATATGGCATACTGTACCACCGTACTTGTACCACTACCTGTATACTGCTTTTTAATAATGGAGAGAAATACCAGAAGTCCCAACCAGAAACATGAATGAGAAGGAGTTAGTAAGAAATAGTTTGATTAAAGCGAAGTTACAGCATGGGCACTCAAAAGAAAGAGCATGCCTAATAAATCTGACAAACAGTTTTGAAGAGATAATACAAAGTTGGCAGGGGCAGGGAGATGAGCACATAATTTACCAAGATTTCAAGAAAGCTTTCAATACAGTACAACACACAAGACTAATCTACAAGGTCAGCAAATCTGATATCAAGGAGCAAAACTGACTCGCAGATGGAAAATAAATGGTACTAGGTAGTGAAAATACTTGATGATGGATGCCTGGGGGTGACAAGCCACAAAGGTAAGAAGTGAATTCTATTCAGTTGATCTCTCATTGACTCAGAAAAAAAGTGGAACATGCAATAAGGTAGCAAAATGTGCAGATGACAGAACACTGAAAGAAGGAGTGAAGTATAGACCTCAATTCTTGAGTGACAGAATAGATCAGAGGCTAGGAGACCATCCGATCAAGTGGGCTATAGCCCACAAAAGCTTAAACTGGTTAGTCTCTAAGGTGCTACAAAGTCTTCCTCATTTTATTTATGGATACAGACTAACACAGCTGCTAATCTTAAACCTATGTTAATATGGTTACCTACTATCTACAGTTGGGGCCAAATTATGCCTGGAATTCAATAGCCTTCCCTGGGGGAGGACAATGCAAATTTGCCCCATCACAGGGTTAGGCCTCGCATACACACATTATATATATGCCTTGTGTGTGTGCTCAGTTGCCTTATCACAATTTTTTTTCCATAATTAGTTTCTTTGCAGTAAAAAGAACAGGAGTATTTGTGGAACCTTAGAGACAAACACTCACCACTTAAGTCTGGCTAAGTGCATTTCACAAGGAGGACCAAAAATTTGCCCTGTTTTTCTTCCCCTGGCACTGGAATTTCCATGCAATCCTGAAGATTTGGCTTCTTTCTGAATTCTGGCTGAGAATGTGAAGAATCAACTTTTTCCCCCGCCCCTATCTTCAACAATGCTCTGAGCAACAATCCAAGTTCTGGATTCAAGTGGTATATTTCACATACAACCCAGAGCTCTATCCCTATGCACACCAAGGCCTAGAGAACGCTATGTACACAGTGCCTTCAGGTCCATGTTGGTATCTAAGTCCAATCAATATTGTGGCATTAATTTTAAATTCAATGGCAATTGTGAAAGAATATGTACTACAGTGCCAGAAAACACTTCATCCGGTTCCAAATGTCGCAGCCTAAGCCATTTCCATGGCAGTTTCTAGGACTAAAGAATTTCTACCGGCCCTGAAATAAGGTATCCGGATACTAGCTTGACCTTTTTTCTCTTTACAAAGGCATGATCAGGAAGGACCATAGCTTATTGGCAAAAGCACAAGGATTACATATGCTTTATGCAAAGATGGCAGAATTATGCATTAAGAATTAAATGTCCTTGATTAATCATCTCAGGATTAAACCTTGAATGGTTAAACCTTTTCATACTGAACTCAAGCCATGCATAAGTCAAGACATATAGTTCCTTCCATGCCTTGAATAATGTATTCCGACATTATTCTTGCATTTCTGTCCATATGGGATTGAATCACTTTACCCACTCTGAATGAAAGCCGCATTCACAGATCTTCTGCTGGCTCTTATATGCATCTAATATGTCCAGTTTAAGCCAATATGTATGGACAGTAACAGAGGCCTCACTGCAATATTACTTTTTCCTCCTCAAAAGTACATATACACAGTATCAGAGAGGTAGCCGTGTTAGTCTGGAATAGCAGAGGTAACAAAGTCCTGTGGCACCTTAAAGACTAACTATAAAGTTTTGAAGCATGAGCTTTCGTGGGCTAATACCCACTTCGTCGGATGCAAGCAGTGGAAGTGTCCAGAGGCAGGTATAGAAAAGTAGGCAAGAACCAGGTGGGAGGTAAAAAGGTTAGTCCAATTAGGCTGAACCAGCTTGTTATCTCCGATCAGGGAGGGTGGGTTATTCTTCTAGCATTTGAATGGGGGGTGTGGACATGGAGAGAGGAGAAACTCTTTCTGTAATGAGCGAGCCATTGTAGGTCTTTGTTCTATCCGAGATTGTTTGTGTTGAATTTGCAAATGAATTGTAGCTCTGCAGTTTCCCTTTGCAGTCTGGACTTGAAGTTTTTTTGCTGCAGTATGGTGACTTTTAAATCTGTAATTGTGTGTCCAGGCAGGTTGAAGTGTTCCCCTACAGGTTTTTGTATATTGCCATTCCTAATATCTGATTTGTGTGCATTTATCCTTTTTCTTAGGGACTGTCCAGTTTGGCCGATGTACATAGCAGAGGGACACTGGTGGCATATAATGGCATATATGACATTGGTTGATGTGCAGGTGAATGAACCAGTGATGGTATGGTTGATCCGGTTAGGTCCTGTGATGGTGTTGCTGCAATGAATGCCAGCCAATGATGGACAAATTAGGTGGGGAACAGGATTTTTCTAAAACTCTTGAGGTATCTTGACTATTGTTGTATTTGGAGTGGAAGAAATGGTTAGTTACGATAACTGTTGCTCTTTGAGAGAGGATTGAAGCATGTATTCCACTTTGGTGTGTGCGTGCCTAGTGCCCTGGAGCTGCAGTGCCCGTAAAGGGGGCAGCGCTCACACCTCATGGCCGTAGCCCCTCCCCAATCTATGGCCAAAGCTGTTTTGTATGCCATCTTGATGCAGGAAGTTATTCACTTACAGATAGTCCAGGACCTTCATACAGTCTGCATACAACACGAACGGGTGAGGGGAAGTCTGAAATGATTTAGTCCTGTCCTGACAAAAGGCCAAACAGTGTAATGTATGAAGATTCTGCTCCTCTGGAGAGGAGTATGGCTTAGGGAGGAAAAAAAAAACTAAAACAAAAAACCCCAAACATCAGGCAAATATGCCTCCTGTTTTAAATGAAATAAACTTTTAGACAAAAAGTTTCAGCAGCAGCTGTAATGTCACTTTACCTTTGGAGAAGTGTGTGTAAGGAGGCTCTGCCATCAAAACCTGCAACTCTCACTCTCCTCGCAGATGTTATTGCCACCAGGAAAGCAGTTTTGACAAGAGAGGAAAGGGGCAGGATGCCAAAGGCTTGAACAGAGATCCCATCGGAGTGGCTAAGACCAAGTTAAAGTCCCCAAAGGGCGCAAGTGGATGGAGACGAAGCATTCCTTTCAACAATACCACCATGTCATTGGAAAATAATCATCCATGAATGGATGGACGAAAGGATGTGAATGCTGCTAGATGGGCCCTCAATAAGCTAAGCTGCAGGCCCAATGACTGAAGATGCAAATACCCTTAATATGCCCTGGATACTAGCCAGCATTGGCTAAATCCTACAGACCAGTGAACACATTGAAAAATGTTTCCACTTTGTCGAATAGGCCATCATGGTAGATGATTTTCCACTACTGAGTAGAACTTGTCAAATAGCCACCAAACATTGTTCTTCCTGTTTATTCAGCCATGGATCAAGCACACCATGACATGCAGAGAGCTAAATGGGGAATGCAAGGTGCAACCATGATTGTGAGGGTATGTCAAGATGGAGAGGAAGGGATATGGGAGGCTAAATAGATCAGAAAACCAACACTGACTCAGCCATGCTGGGGCAATGTACAGGAGAAGACACTGCCAATTGAGATAGAAGACATCAGTCAGGGAGCTCAGACTGAGGCACCCTCAAGAGAAGAGCAGATGGTATTTCCTGTTCTCCCTTGTAGCTAACGGGTCTATTGTCAGGATGTCCCAAGAACCAGAGGATTTGCAGACCACAAGGATTCAGAGATTACTTGTGAATCAGGAAAAATTCTAGATGAGATGGATTATGAGAGGATTCTGTACCCTGGGCAAGTGATTGGCTATTAATATGATAACCTCTCTGATGCAGAACTGACACAGCCTGACTGCTTCTTGGCAGAGCACCCTGGTGTGTGCTCTCCTCTCCCACTCCCCCCCCCCCCCCCCGCCCACTTGCCTGTTCACATAATATATCACAGGTGTATTATTGGTAAATATGTGAACTTCTGAACACCTGATGCAGTCCAGGAAAAACCATGACAAGCATTGCAGATAGCCCAAAGCTCCAGGACATTGATATGCAGTGAAGCTTCCAGCTTGGACCACAGTCCCTGAACCTCCAGCAACCCCAGGTGTTCTCCTTAACAGTCCAGCTTGCTAAGAGCCAGGAAAAAGGAATTCTTGACACACATTCCTCTGATCTGTCCACCAGTGTAAGGAATTCTGAATAAAGGGAGAGAGGCAGACCAAAGTGTCCAAGGAGTGAAGAGTCAGATGGTAAACTGTCCTGAACCACAGCTGAAGGGGGCAAACTGAACTGCATGCATGTGGACATGTGGACCAAGAGCCTCAGACATATGCAAACTTTTATAGAAGTTTGAGGCTGCAGACTGAGACAAAGGCAATAAATTGTCTGCAAATGATTGGTCAGCAAAAATGCTCTCAAAAACTCAGAGTCTCCCAACTAAACTCAATTTTCTAAGCACGGACCAATGTTGACTTTCCAGCATTTTCAATGAAACCCAGACAAGTGAGTAAGTGCAATGTAATGCATATGTGAAAAAGGACTTCTTATCTGGACCTGAAGTCCTGTACCAAGAGAGGTTGGGACAGAAAGGCAGAGGAGGTCCATTGCTGCCTGGTGCACCACCAGCATGGGAACAGCCGGTACCCTCATTTGTATTGGACTCTGGTTCTGGTCCTTGGGCGTCCATTGAGTGAACAGTATCTCCCTGCGATGTACTGGGGAGTTGTTAGAGGTGCTTGTACCATCCTGAGCTCTGGCACTTGTATCAGTGTAAAATATCACTTACATATTTTAGTCATGTTGTGCTGATATCTTCTCATACTCCTGCTATGCACTATACTGCAGATGGCATTGGTATTGACAAAAGAATGCTGTGATTTCCAGAAACATTGAGAAGCTCGTTTAAAAAGAAAGAAAATGAATAAATTCACCCTCAGATTTTAAGTTCTTTACTTTATGGTTAGTATTAAGCTTCCATATTTTCATTATCAACAAAACTCTGCAGAAGTTGGTACAAACTCAGTCACTGCCAACATGTTCAGGTTTGTTCATCAAGACACATCGAGAAGCAGTAAATGGGAAGGCAGTATTCTGGGAATTAAATCAGATCAGAAGGTGATGAGTCTGAGGTGATTAATGCCTATGGAGATTGGATACCATGAACTATAAAATAATCTAAATTATTTTATCTAACCTATCTAGATAAATTAGGCAGAATGACTTCAAATCACTGTATCAATAAAGCAACCTAATTTCTAAAATCTCCATAGCCAATATTGTCAGAGAACAAAGGCTTCAAAACTGGAGCAGGGTTTTCTCGAGCCACATCTGCTATATATCCTCCGGCTGGGGGAGGCAAGAGTCCCCACAAGACCTGGAATCGGTTTGAGTGGTCATATGGAATCTTTTCCTTGGCACACTTCATGGGAGAATGACATCTCTTTGGAGAGGCACCAACTCCAGAGCATGAAGCAGCAGCACTTTCAGAACCTGAGGGCTACCTCTGATCCAACAAAGGTCTCGGTGTCGAAGCAGGCCATGTGACCTATCTGAGCAGGTGCTGCTTTAGGCAAAGTTCCTTCACCCCCACCTGAGTCTGTGTCATGAATGACCTATATATATCACACACCACTCCTTGATGTAGACCTTGTGTAAGCACAGCAAACACAATGTGCGGGGATTGTTGTTGGGGATTGTTCTCCCACATGACAGACAATGGCCATACCCTAGTGAGGGAATCATAGGAGAACACTTAACTAAACATAACTAACACTAAATCTAACCAACACTAAGATTATTACTAACTGTGTACAACTAGAAAAAATACACTAAAATAGTGAGAGATTGTGAGGTTAAGAACCACACAGAGCTCTGACTTCAGTTCCTTCCTACCACCTGTGGCTAAAAGGATCAGGGTGGTACCACCTGTGGCTAAAGGGATCAGGGTGGTACCACCTCATGTAGTTGGGGAAGAGCTATGGCCAAAAGGTCTGAGTGCCTCCCTCTCACACGTACTGCTAGACAAAATTCTCCGGCTCTGGTCCCCTGGACATGCACGCACCTCAGTGGAATACATAGTTACATATATTAAAAGATGAAAGCGGCCTGGATTACAAAATTCAGGTCTTCTATTGTTTAAGCTGATCACAAAGGTTGACAGTTACAAAATTAGGAGCCATCTCTCCATTTCCTTGAAGTTTGGAGATGGTCAGTTCTGTAGTTGTGATTCAGGCCCAACTCCAATTTAAATTTATAAAAAGAGTATGGATGTACATGAGTAAGCACAGCCTGTTTTTCTGCTGCCTTGCTTCTTGCAATAAATTACATTTTTTTCAAAGTGGGTGCAAATACTACCAGATCAGAATGGTAGCTTTTTTTTACCCACGTTCCCAAATAAATGGTTGCCCAATATGAAAGGTACTAGGGATAATCAGGCACAGAATGTAAAGGAAATTGGGAACATCCGGTACCCTCATTTGTATTGGACTCAATGGACACCAAAGGACCAGAACCAGAGTACAAATGTGAGTAAATATATGAGACAGTCTGTCCATCTACAAAAGCTCCCAATTGAATAGCAGGTTACAAATATCTAATCAGTTGATGACATTTCCAAGGCACCTATCACCATAGCATTTAAACACTCATCAAGAAAGGGAACATCTGATTCTGTTTGTAAAACACACTGTAAATTTGAAATGCTCTAAAATTAATTGTGATCGTCTAAACAAAAATGTATTAACTGCTCAACAGCATGATATATATATTTATAGACTTTTCTATAGTGCTTTTCACTGTAGTGCCTAAGGGCTCACATATATTAGTTAATTCATCTTTGCAATACTACTGTCAGATAAGGAGGTGTTACCCCCATTTTACAGAGGAAGGACAGTGGTACCGAAAGATGAAGTGATTTGCTCAAGACAATAATAAGAAATCTGTAGGTTAGCAAGAATAAAGAAAAACAACAGATCTTCTGAATCCCAGTGCCTTTAACTAAAAGATTATTCTTCCTCTCAGGACATTGTTGCTAGCTGCTTGTGTGGAAACAATCACCTTATATTTATAAACCCATTCATGGCTGTCACCATATTCACCACAACCTTCACCCCTCATTGGAGTAAATGGCTTTTTCTCTGGAATGAAGTAGATGAAGCTAAACTCCTATGATCCGTACCATATCATTACTAGTCAAGTAATTCTTTGCTTTCACAGACTACTCAAGAAGGCAATTCCCTACCTGGTGTCATAGCGAGAGTCAAGGTCATGACTCCACACTTGCTTCCTTCCTTTGTATAGTCTTCCTGCAAGATAGTACATTATCTTTAAAGATTTTTTTTATTGAGCTTTTATGCACAGAACCTTGAAATGTTTAAATAAAGAGCACTTACATATTTTAGTCATGTTGTGCTGATATCTTCTCATACTCCTGCCATGCACTATACTGCAGATGGCATTGGTATTGACAAAAGAATGCTGTGATTTCCAGAAACATTGAGAAGCTCGTTTAAAAAGAAAGAAAATGAATAAATTCACCCTCAGATTTTAAGTTCTTTACTTTATGGTTAGTATTAAGCTTCCATATTTTCATTATCAACAAAACTCTGCAGAAGTTGGTACAAACTCAGTCACTGCCAACATGTTCAGGTTTGTTCATCAAGACACATCGAGAAGCAGTAAATGGGAAGGCAGTATTCTGGGAATTAAATCAGATCAGAAGGTGATGAGTCTGAGGTGATTAATGCCTATGGAGATTGGATACCATGAACTATAAAATAATCTAAATTATTTTATCTAACCTATCTAGGTAAATTAGGCAGAATGACTGCAAATCACTGTATCAATAAAGCAACCTAATTTCTAAAATCTCCATAGCCAATATTGTCAGAGAACATAGGCTTCAAAACTGGAGCAGGGTTTTCTCGAGCCACATCTGCTATATAGAAACAGTTTTGCCATATTACAGGACATGAGACTGGAACAGTAGTGTCCAGTATAGGTACTAGAGGATACCCACTCCCCCATGCACGTATTTTTACCCTTCCGTGATTACTTAACTAGAGTGCAATCATCACTCTCGAACGTAATCCTCACAAAGTTAGTGTCCAAAATTTACCTCATTTCTGGGATTTGCCTTAATTAACAATAGAAGAGACACATTTTGTTAAATATCTTATCACCCCATGACCCAATTTGTTCAATTTTCCCTGATTTATGTTATTTAAGGTTTACTCTATTTCCCTCCTCAATATTATTTAAATTACCAGAAATATTTAGGGACTCTATTTAAATATCACAGATGCACAACTGCCCCTTTTCAATGAATAAATGATGACTATAGAAACTCTCATTCATCACAATTGCATTTTCCCCTCTGATGCATGTTAGCAATACATTCCATTGCTGTGAGGTCTATAGCTGGTTTTGTATCCTTGTTCTCTTATGTGAGCCACTACTCTACAAGGGCTATATCCTGAAGTCGTTACTCATCCCTCATTAAATATTAGCTAGCTAGAATTAAGAATGATGGCTGCACTAGATGGTTAATTGTACTCTTTCTATCATGGATAAATTGAATCTGAACCAATTTTTGGCAAGGTAAAACTTCCATTAAATTCAGTGGAAGTTTTGAAAGAGTAAAAACTCAGTAGTGACTTCAGGATTTATACATCTTCTGCATGGACTCATATTTATCACAATCACATCTTTAAAAGGTATTTGCCTCCAATGTAGGTGTTAAATATAAAAGAAGATGACAAAAAGGAAACTTGCATTGATAAAGTAAAGCAGCACAGTTGGTTTTGCAGGAAATGTTAGATGGTATAGAAGGCAAACGTGCAGAATTCCCTGCCACCTTGGGTATTTGGTACATTAACCAGATGTTGGTTTGTTTTAACTAAATTCATAATTGCATGCCTCTCCTTCATTTCAGTCAATGATTTCCCCCTCCCTTTTTCATCACAACCAAATTTATCTTCAGAACTAAAAGAATGTTGAAGTAAACTTCAGAACACAGTAAGTTGCAAGAAGCTTCCTCAGCATCTGAACATTTTAATTTCAAGTTTATAATACACATACAACCAAACCCTGCCATCCCTGTCATGCAAAAACTTCCCATTAACATCAGTGAGAATTTGACTGGTGTAAAGATTTCAGGATCAAGCCTCAATGTAAAAAATACAAGTTAAACAAAATATACAGCTGTAGTTCTTATTTCTAGATACTTAATATTCCTTTCCTCTAGTTTTCCTCCTTTCCATGTAGGGAAATACTACAAATAACAGAATATGGGAAATTATGACTTTCTAAAGGCAACCACTGTACCCTTGGAAAGAATATGTGAAAAAAATAAATTTTAAATGTTTATAAAAAGTGCTTTTGTGTATTTGCTTTTGGAACATTACCACCACCTTTTAAAATACACATTCCAACACAGTCAGGTATTGGGCTTCTTATAAAACTAATGATTAAGTTTATGGTTTTGTTATACAAGAAGCCAGACTAGATGATGCGATGGTTCATTCTAGCCTTAAAAAAATATCTATGAGTGGCATATATATTTTGGCTATTTAAATAAAAGGGGGAAACAGCTCTACTATAATACAAAGCCATCTGAATTGCCACCCAAAACAACGCAAATGAAGAACAATAACAGATGAGCTCATATTTGAAAGTATTTATGTTTCTACCAAGCTATTCAGCATACCTGTAGATCCAATCAAACTTTAACACACATTACTGCAAGCACCTTTTCACAGGTGTTTCAAAAACACAATTGTGTACAACAGTATAAAACATTATTATTGTGAGGATTATCCTTTCAATTATGTCAAACATCATTTTTCGCTCAGGTGGTCAGATAATACCAGGCAATCAGGCTCTGCAAAACACAGCAAAATTTAGTGTTCATTTTTTGGAAATGTATTCTTTATTACAAAAAATTAATACTTCTGACCACTCTGATTATCAAGAATCAGAGAGGTAGCCATGTTAGTCTGGAATAGCACTCTGATTATGGAATTCTCCACAAATGCAGTAAAAAAATTCATATTCAGACATCTGAGTTCTCCTTCCTGTTTTGAGTTCACTGTGAAAACTATGGAATGGAATTCTGAAAAAAAAATTGGAAACATCAAGATATTTCATTTAAATAATATCAAATCATTTCATTTTAGTATTTTATATATTATAAAAGAATTAAAAAAAAATACTTCAACATGTCAAAACAAAATTGACATGACTCTAGCAAAAAAAGGAAGTCAAACAATCATTTTGAAATTTTCCTTCTGGAAATGTCCCTGAAGTTAACACACATCTGTGAAACATTTTGATTTAGACAAAACTGAATTTTCTGTTCTGGAAAACTGTTCTATCAAAAAAACCCACCACCTATAAAACTGCTTATGAAATAAAATATTCATCATCCCTGTGTATCATATAAATTATACAACTTGTCCAAATACTATTGGTAAGCTTTCAGAACCTGGCCATTTGTGAGACTCTGTTATTCTCTCAATACTTTTGTAAGTTACTAACTCAGCTTGTTTCCTACTTCCAGCAGCTTTTGAGAAATAATTTGAGTTATATGCTGCTGTTATCCAACAATGCCTGTCTGCATATTAAAGAGGAATACTTTGATCTCAGTTCTGTGCTTAGTCCACTAGACCAAGCTGAGTCTCATACTGCCTTTCCTTGTGGCCATGCTGGTTGTTCAGCAGAGAAGCAAGATCAATTGCAGACAGCCACCTAACAGCAAGACTGAGCTTGTGGTAGATCAAAAAAAGCAGCCTCCTTCCCCCAAATTGTACGTTGGCTCAGGAAGAATGATCACCAGAAAACTGAGGGGTGAGTGGCTATGGATCACCCTAGGTAGCTGTAAAGTGAACTGTGAATAATCCTTAATTTGTGCATGGTGTCCTAGCCACAAATGCTAGACGCTCACTTCTTTCTTTAAAATTAAAGCTGAGTTTGGCCTCTAGTATTAGGCAAACTCACAGCCAAACTAGGACTACTCACTAGGTGCCCTTCTAATAGATTTGCAATTAGTCACCACTCAGATAGTCAGTGATGCAGCCTTCAGGCTTGTAGCAGCAACCTATCTCTGAATGGAGCCTGGGTCAGATGACTCCCCCATCCCCTCCAGGCTCAGGTATTTCCCCAGCTCCACCAGAGCTGCAGATCAGTCTAGAACATACCTGTACCAGGAACCTTCCCGCTGCCACGGAATGCACCAGACTCTTTCAAATCCCAGCCTGCTCCTGTTCTAGTTCTTGTTCCTGCCCCAGCCTTGCCCGACCTTTGTCCCAGTCTTGTGCTAGACTAACCTTGCTTAAGCCCTGTTACTGACCAGCTGCCTTGCCTCTTCCCTCCTCCCCACCCCCTCGAACAATGACCTTTGGCCTGCAACTAGACCCCAGCTATTGTACCATTTTGGCTTGTTTACAGATTGTCATCTCAGTTCCGATCCCAGTGTGTGCCCAGATCTTGGTCCCGTGATACTCTTGGCCCAATCTCAACCTCTACTTCCAGCTTCGACCTTCTGACCATGAGGCCTGACTATCAGGAAGCAGCACTTGACATGGAAAATTCTCTCTTTAAAATCAAGAGAGGGTAGGAAAACACAGCCTACCTAGGAGCATGCAACATTAGCCCTTAAAATGTGTGGCTACCCTGAGAGGCTGGAATGGAAGGTGGCTGTGACTGTCAGGGGTGGAAGGAAGGGAGAGCAGGAATATCCACATGTTGTTTATTGTGCTTTTAGCAAGTCTGTGAATTAGCTAGTCCACCTCTGATTGTATGTATGCACTCAACAGGTTTTTTTAATGCTTTTACAGCCATGTCCTGGAGAATGTCCCATTCCCTCTGATCTCATAACTAAATGACATACAGAAGCTGACAGAGGTGATTTCTTTTCTGCTCATTTGCTTTTCATTCCTCCGTAGCAACAAGACATTTGTAACAAAGATCTGCCCTATCTGTATTTCTCAGCGAGAGACCTTATTAATTTTAACTTTCAAAAAACAACCTCCACTTAACAGGTATTCTACAAGGACAGCATAAAACAATAGTTCTGCAGCAGTATAGAGAAGCTTGCTGATTCATCATAACTTGTTTTCCACTGCTGCTTTATGAAGAAATTATGTAATAGCTTTTTCTAGTACTTAAAGTACTTTTAAAAAAATATATCAGAAGGAAATGATTTGCAGGTTGTTGGGTTTTTTTTTCCAATCAGTGCTGGTATCTGGCTAGAAACATGTTTAAAGGTCCCTGTTTGTGCAATGTATTGATTATAGAAGCATCGGATTTCGGTGTTATACAGCAACTAAGATTGTGTCTGCCCTTCCATTGTGAAACCCCATAAAAATGCCAAATGACCTATTTACAAGTTTAATGAATGTACTTTTCATGAATCAAAGTTAATGGTAATTATAACATGGCCTGTGCACTAAAGACATCCAAACATGATATTTCATGCCACATTAACTGTGATTTAATCAAGGACAGAAATAGGCTATTTAAAGTGCGGCACATCGGTTACAGTATATCACCACATATGTTTTAGGGTATGGAAAAAATAAAAACCACATTTAGCAAAGAATAAGCTACATTAAAATAACATTAACTATTGTGTTTAGTCTTAAAGAGGGATAACTTTCAGCCTGGTGTCCATAATGAGTGGCTGCGCTGGTTCTTGGGAGGATGGTAAAAATTCTTCCCCACATGGCCTGGAGCCAAAGGATCTGTTCTATGGACACTACTGCAGCCCCAGCAAAGTAGAAAAGATAATCAAGAAGTCCAATGATGAATGGTGAACAGAGAACTGCAGTGGAACTCAGTTCTGTGCCATGCTCTATGGGGCATATCTAATTTGTGGGGAATTCCCAGATCCTTAACCTTCAACCTCTCCCTTTGCACAATGTGGGATGCTTTCTCAGGGCACCCAAAACTATGGGTAACCTTGTTACCCCTTACCTCCAGCATGAGGAAGTCTTTCTTGTGCTAGTTGGGTATCAGCTTTAGTACACACCAGCCTTCTAACCACTCATGCATCCTCCTCATGACTATATCCTCGCTTTGCAGGTTAACCTTAGATACATCCCAAACTTCAAGCCTCCTTGAAGAACATTCCCTTGGAGTAACCATCTTCTGTCACTGGACACACTCCGAAATTGCCAAGTCCACTGTCTCCAGAGAGATTTGGGCTTGGACTGGAGCCTGGGCTCTAGGACCCTCCAAGGTGGAGCTCAAAACTTCTACACCACAATTAAACAGCCCCTTAGCCAAGCCCCTTAGCCAGAATCAGCTGGCCTGGGCCATCCAGGGGTATCTGATTGCAATGTAGAAATATCTGCAGTGAGCTACTCAAGGGGACAAGTCTACTTGCACCCTGCTTGTCTGCACACACATGGAAGGGCCTATCACAGTCTAGCCATAAGGATTAAGCGAGGAAACTGCAGTGTCCCTTAACATTAATGGAAAGTGTTCCTAGAGTTCTTGCAAATTAAAGACCAATTTTGTGACATTTTTCTGGGGGATACACAGAGAGTGAAAACAAGCAAGGGCCCTCGCTTCCATGCATAACCCGCACAAGAATCAGTCTTAACACCACTTCCTATGCTCAGGGAAGTACTGGGGCAGCTTCCTTGGTATATAATGAGGAACAAACCATCCCACAGGGTCAGGGTTATGGCCCGTTTCCCTCACAGCACCAGTCGCTTGAGTGGCGTCACTACACTAGGAAGTTCAGGCTGCAACATCAAGACTATGACACTCCGTACTACCTGCTCTTGCGTTCCCAAGTGCTATGGAAGGAGCAAGTCGCTGCACTGCCTCTATACTCAGGCCAGTGGCTAACTGCCATGATTTGAGCCTATGATAAGAACACTCTTTTTACTCTCTGTTTTGTAGGACTGTGTATAGAGAGATTTAAAGGAGAAACAAGCTCAGTTATTTTTCAGTGATGGTTTAGGAAATGGACTTGCATAAAAAAATCGGTAGCCGTGTGACAGGGTTGTTCTACTCACTGCTGGATGGCACCACCTCCTGATGATTTGGGGGATTAGCTCAATCAGGCCAACATCTTAGTGTCTCCTCTACAGTCCCTCTCCTGGTCCAGGAATCATAGCATCCTCTCTGTGACTCTGGCTAGGTCAATATTGTGTTTTCCTCTTCTGGGTGGGGAGCGTGCATCAAGGTCCTAACTCTCCAGTTGTCTCAGACAGTCTTCTGATTCACTGCCTCACAGTTCCACTCCCGCAGTAGTTGACAGGGAAACTCAAGCCCACCCTCTGCTCTGGGTTCTGGCCCAGGGACCCTCTACACAGCAGTTAATGTCCATTCACTGCTTCTTGCTGTCTCTCTCCTAGCTGTTTCCATTCTCCTGGCTTCCCTCTCTTCTGTGGGTTTGCCAGTTTGTTCACTCCTTCCTCCCATGGAGTAACTTTAGACAACTCACCTCTGCAGCCCCCTCCTGTTTCCCAAGGCACAACTACAGAATTCTCCCTGTTGCCTCCTTTGCTTCCTATTTCCTGCCTTTTGTAGAAGTTCCACCTGTCCCTCAAAAGTGAGGTGCCTCCAGCCTAAAGCTCCTTTAGTTGCAGCCTAATTAGCTGATTGAGCCCACCGGCCCTAATTTAGCTCTTGCAGGGCAAGTGTGGGGACCACACCCCATCACATCCTGCCCGTACCAATGGGGGGAAAATTGCGGATAAATAGAAAACCCAACCTGAAAATATAGTTCTGCAACATTGGAGTAAGAGGTAGAAGAAAGTGGAAACTACTTTGGTTCTTCATACCATAATCCGAAAAAAAGAGGCACTCATTTTTATAAAGATTTACCGTACATTATCACAGAGAATTCAAAAATCAAATTTCAAATCCAATTTTGAAAATCAACATGAGACGAAGGAAACAGAATGAAGCAGAGGTGAATTTTTTGTGTTTCAGTAAGTCATCAGACCTGTCACTTTAAAACAGCATATTGGTGGGAGAGCAAAGAAACCCTGGGATAGCATTGGGACCCATCCTGTAAGTTGGGGAGTTGCATTTTCTCTAACTGATTCTTTTGAATAGAACTATTAATGTTTAATACACAGACAAGGGCTCAATGTATATGTATTTATTATGTCTTTTACAGATAGTGATCACTGGCTTATTCTACAAATGCCAGCAACCATTAGAACATTCACAATCTAACTTTTCCCCTTGCAAAAATCTGCTGCTTTGGTTTTATGTTTTATTGTATTCCCCTTTTACTAGTTGGTTCAGTATGTGCCAAGAGTTTGACTGATTGTGGAAATCATCAGCAACATGCAAGCTTAATGTACTCCTGTAATTGAGAAAAGCTATTGGAAGGTCAGAAGAGGCTATGGCAACCAACCCTGATCAAATAGATCCATAAAACTACAAGACATATGATAGTAAATGTATTTAATTCAAAAGATTATGATGGGTTTCACTTTTGGCAAAATATATCAACCAACACTACCAAGCATTATGGCTTATAACTTACGGCACTAGTAAAGAGCGTGCTCTCTAGTTTTCTTGCTTCAATAAGTTCATTACGATTTTGAAAAATGTCTTAAATATTGTGCATAACCCTAAGAAAACACACATACACAAAGAGGACCACATTATTTTAGTCTAAATAGTCGTTTTTATCATGTGAATGAAAGGAATGCCTCTACACAAGACAACATATTGTCTCTCCCCTTTAACAAACTGCATAATTACTGAACATAAATGGCAGCCACATGCAAGTGGTGGCAGACTCCTCAGGACAAAAAGGTACATTACAGAGAAAAGGAAAAGTCATAACTGTTATGTAGCTACCTATACAAGACAAACTTGTAAATGACCAAACATATGTTCAAACTTGGTCACTGAAGGGCTAAATACGCCATATTTTGTAAGCACAATAATGAAGGTCCAAGGAATATGAGCTCTAAAAGTCTACTTTCAGATGAGGTCTTCTTCCTTCTTTCCTTGCTTCCCCCACTTACAGCTGAGCAAATTAATTTTTCAGTTCAGGGCTGAACCAAAAAAAATGGGAAAAACATTGTTTCAGGTTGACCTGAAATGGAAAGTTCACTTTCTCTTGCCAAAACAAAACCCAACCAAACCGAAAAAACCCACAAACCTTGTTTTTGGTTGAACAAAACATCACATTTTATGTGAAATTAAATTTTCCTCTTTTTTTAGTTTGTTTTCCAGGTGCTTTTATCTACCATTTGTTTTTTTCTTGAAATAAATATAACTGTTTAAATGAAACATTACTTTGAAATGAAAATGTTTCTTAAAAATATCTTTTATTGGACAAAATTATTTGCTGAATTCATCCAGAATTCGCAAATCATTTTGGTCAAGCTGAAACTGTCTTTTTTTTTTTTTTTTTTTGGTGAATAAACTACTCGTCTGGAAAAAAATTACCCAGTTCTAACCCCAGCATCAAGATAAAGAGGTATTCTGGAAATGAGTCTCTCAGAAGGTGGAATTTACTAATGTGCACAATCAACCCTAATGTTTTGGTGCAATTCCTGATTGATTTGAAAAAGTAAACAAAAAAAAAAGGGGGGGGGGAATCAAAGAGAAGAACAAAGGAAAGGGGGGGAGGAAGCAAAATGAGAAGAAAAGGAATCCAGTAAAGAGAAAAGCAGGTACTCAAAAGAAACTGAAATCATCAGTTTGTAAAACTGGATTAATTTTTATTCTCCATTATGCTCATCAATGTTTCCCAGCCCCTGACGTGATTTGAGTGTAGTTGGCTGGTAACTATTTGTGAATGGCTACAATTGAAGATATCATCATTCTATCATTTTCCATGTTCAGTGGGGAGGCTCTTATATGATCCTGAACACAGGAGGGATGGAGATCGATACACTATAAAGTGTACGACAGCTTCCTGGAGAAAAGCTGCAGAACATCTGATATGCAAATGGATAACTTTGTGATGCTTGCAAAGAGATTTCTGTTCAGGCATAGCAAATACTTCATTTTGCCTGAATTGTGTTTGCTTGTGCATATTGTTGTAGAGCTAAAGCTTTTTCACTTATATATGTACTCCAAGGGAATTCTTCCCCCTCTTCAGTAAGGAACAAGGGATCATTACATCTCTTTACATAAAGCTAGATCCTGAGAAGTGCTAGGCACCCTCAGTTCCCTTGACATCAATAGCAACTGAGTGTATTAAGCACCCTGCAAGATCAGCCCAAAGGAGTTTCAGGAGGGAATGTATTAGGGGCATGGCAGGAATCAGATACAGTGGTGTGTTTTTAATCTGGTCGGTTTAGCATTCTAATAATAAATACGCACACACACACACACACACACACACACTGGCTTAGTCCTGAACTACTTAGGCAAACTCCCATTAGCCTTAATTGAAGTTTGCCTTTCAAGACTTGGCTCAATGTTATTTGGTAATGAGTATGTTGGTATAAATGGCTCTCTCTCCTAGTGGAGCAGAGATAAGCAATACTCCCATCTAGTGATCGAACGTGTAACCTAACATGTTTAAGAAGCTAAAAAGTTATATATTCAAGTACATTGCACACATATTCAATTCTGTATTTTAGCATAGATAATATTCCATAAGGGAGAGGCATGAAGGATTGCAAGCTTTGAACCTGGGCCAATGGGTATCTAGGTAGTGCTCGGATCACGACTGCCACCCAGTCGCTCACCCGAGCAACTAGAGAAGGCCTCACACCCAAAGCCCCTGATTTGGGGGAACATCCAGAATCCCAGGATGGATGAGGAGCTCTATTAAACCAGGAAGAGACTCAGGAAGTTGAGCATTCAAGGGAATCTCAGGAGCACTGCTATTATGGACTGCTTCTTCTTACCTGACTTCTGCATACCTGCCTGCTTGTGTTCTCATTCATGCTTGTCTGTTCCCAGTTCCTGCTTTCCTGTGGCATTCCTTGTTCCTATACCTCATCTTCATGTGGCTCTGACTTTTGCTTGGAATCTGATGCTGTCTCCAACTCTGACCTTTGGCTTGGCACTGGACTCTGACCATTACACTTGACCACCTATGCCCCCAGTCATAAGAGGTCAGCATCACAAACAGTGATAAACAACTCAGTCCTCTCTCCTCTACTGGATAGTAATTATTTCCTTCCATTCACATATTCTGGTTCATCCATATATGTTTCTTACTTTTCAAAACAATTTCCATAAAACCGCTTCATATTAAAATTCAATCTCATGTGAATTATTTTAATTCACTACATTTGAAAAAAATATCATAGAAATGTGGATGATTTTTCTTGGTTTAAATGATCTTACCACTAGTTCAGCAGGTTCATCTCACACACAAATTCATACCCTGATTGTGATCACAGCTTCTCGATTACCCCTTAAAAATTACTTCTGTCTGGACCAGTCTGATACTCTGTCTGAGAACCGCATGTACTCTTAATCCTATGGTCTGGTTTTAGAATCTCCTTCAAGCTACTCTTATCCACCACAGAATCTCTTTATGGCAGTTGGAAAGAGTGAAGTGAGTACTGTCCACCAAAACTCTTTTTTCCTGATTCTTTCTGGTAGGCTAATACCTTTTCCTATGCATAAAGATGAATATCGCTTCCAGGTTCCCTCAGAAGACACTGTTGTTTTTCCTCTTAGCAAGCATTGGTCACTTTAAGCCCAGTGGCAGCTCCCCCCCCCCCCCACCTGGGGAGTCCTGCAGCAGCTCCTTGCCCCACCCTCCGCCCGGGGGGCCCTGCTGCAGCTCCCCATGCCAGATCACTTCTTCGCTGTCTCCTCCCCTTAGCACGCCGCTGCCGCTCCACTTCTCCCACCTCCAAGGCTTGTGGTGCCAATCAGCTGTTTGGCACGGCAAATCTGGGAGGGGAAGAGAAGCAAAGCGGTGGTGGCGTGCTCAGGGGAGGAGGTGAAACGGAGGTGATCTGTGGCAGGGTGCAGTTTCCCTATGGCCGAGTTCCCTTGCACAGCCCCCCCATTACTTGCTGTAGGCAGCCCTCCCCATGGCCCCCTCCCCGCCCCAGCTCACCTCCACTCCGCCTCCTCTTCTGAGCGTTCTGCCACTCTGCTTCTCTGGAGGGGCTGGAGGGGAAAACATGGTGTTCCCAGGGGAGGCGGCAGGGCCGGGAGGGGAAGGTGTTGGCATGGGGATGGGGAAGGGGTGGGATTGGCTTGGGGCCAGGACCAGGGTGGGGGAGCACCTATGTCCATTGTGTTCTGCTGTGTAAAAAAAATTTATCCACAGCTTTTTGGCACCCCCAACCACTTGGCGCCCTAGGCAGCTGCCTAAATTCACCTACTGGTTGCACCAGCCCTGGGAAATTGTATGCAGGGCCATGAATTTAGCCCTAGGAGGCCAGATCTGGCCCACAGGCCGTAGTTTGCCCAGCCCTGATCTAAAAGAAACAAAGAATTTTGATTCTGATGAATGACCATATAATAGAACCTCAAAAATGCATATTAATGACCACTATTCACATTGTGGATTGCCATGTTTTATGGACTAGCACATAAATACATAGAAAAATACCACAAATATTGCATAAAAATGTCACTTAGCCTTAATTATTTATAAATAGGGCCCTACCAAATTCAGGGTCCATTTTGGTCAATTTCACGGTCATAGGATTTTAATACATAAATGTCATGATTTCGGCTATTTAAATCTGATATTTCATGGTGTTGAAATTGTAGGGATCCTGACCCAAAAAGGAGTTGTAGGGCGGCTGCAAGTTATTGTAGGGGGCATTATGGTACTGCTGCCCTTCTTTCTGTGCTGCTGGTGTCTGCAACACTGCCTTCAGAACTGGGCAGCTGGAGAGAGGTGGTTGTTGGCTTGGAGCCCATCTCTAAAGGCAGAGTCACCACCAGGAGCAGTAAGGATGGCATGATATGATATTGCCACTTTTATTTCTGTGCTGCTGTAAGAGTGGGGGTACCCCAGCCTCTGTGCTCTTGAGTACAAAGACTGGGACTCTTTTTTAGCCAGACCACTTAACTTGGCTGGGAAGCAGCTAAAGTTAATTCTCTACACCCCAAGACTCCCCCTTTTACCAGTTGGGTTGTTGGGGAACCATGGCTGCCACCATCTGAGTAGATATCCAAGGCCCTGGATGGGGGTACTCAGACTCCCCCCTCCCTCCGTCTGTTCCCCCTCACCCTTCACCCTTCTCGTCTGAAGAGAGAGGCAGACTTCGTTCCTTAGCTCATACCCTGAGCTGTTTCTTATACCTACCTCCCCCCACTCTTCCCAACCTGGAAGCAAAGGAAGCCTTAAGGGAAGTAAGCCAAACGTTTTATAACTAACAAGATTTAATAAAGAAAAAGATTAGAACATAGGCACAGTACAGCTTACAATTTAGAATTCTCTACTTCTCATCTGAAATGGACAGAGACACCCCAGATAGGCACAGACTTGATGCAAAATCAAAATATTACTTACATTTAGCTAAGTAGGAATATAAGAAGGAAAGTTGAGCCATCTCCATAGCTAGAGATGAGCTCTCAGACCCTGAACCCTGCTGCATGGCTAGCAAAATGAAACTAAACTCTAAAACCCCTCCCTCCCTCTCTCATGGCAGGAAGCTCTTACGTCACTTGTTCTCAGGTGATAGTAACCCTCTCCAGCACTTTACACTTATGACAGCTGCTGTCTGCAGAGCTGGGCCCTCAGTCAGCAGCTGCCCCTCTCCGGCCACCCAGCTCTGAAGGCAGCAGCACAGAAGTAAGAAGGGCAATACCATACCATACCATACCATAGCCATCCTTATAGTTAGGGAAAGCTTTCAAATATCTAACCTAAATCTCCCTTGCTACAAATTAAGCCCATTGTTTCTTGTCCTATCATAGAATCATAGAATTTCAGGGTTGGAAGGGACCTCAGGAGATCATCTAGTCCAACCCCCTGCTCAAAGCAGGACCAATCCCCAATTGCTCATGAAGAACAATTGATCACTGTCCTCTATGTAACAGCCCTTAACATATTTGAAGATTGTTATCACATCTCCACTAAGTCTTCTCTTCTCAGGACTAAACATGCCCAGTCCTTTTATCTTCTCCCGATAAGTCAAAGGAAATAGATAATTGAAAGCAATAAAATAGCACATACAGATCAGGGGTCAATAGCCCTGGGTCTCATTTCTGGTATATGTCTTATGTTTCTAAAGTCCAGGCACCAAATTGGACTGGTCACTGCCTGGGGTCAGGTAGAGATTGAGTTACCCTTCATGTTTTTAGGGGTGGTACCTTTGGGACAAAGATGGAACATATTGTTGGGTGAAAAGAGGGGGAGAGAGAGAGAGAGAGAGAGAGAGAGAGAGAACGAACGTGTGTGTGGGGGGGAGGGTTGAGTAAAGACAGTAGTTATTTTTTCCCTTTCAGCTGTAATCCTCCACTCCTGTCCTGCACACTGTAAATGTTTTTCAAGCAGATGGTTTAAAACATCTTCCAACTGTTTGCTGTGGCAAGTGTTCATGTATTTTGAGAATCTCCAATCTAACCTCACCTCTCTCCTGTGTACACATAAATACCGAGGCACTATCGTCCTTTCTCAGAATCCAAAACATCCAGTCTATATTATGGTATGTAGTATCATTTGTACAGTGATCATTTGCTTTTAGATAGCAATTACATTAATCAGATTGTAAATTCATTTATAGATAACTTCTCCGGAGGCCTCCTGAACTAGTTCTGTTCTTTGGATCCGGTTACGAAGTAGAGTTTACCTTAAAATGGGAAGGAACGGGAGGCTTTGCTTGAATTATGGGGAGAACAATATCCGAGCCTGACTGATGTTTGGCTCAGAATTTAAGTCACATCTTAATAACACCATGTCACGAGGCAGCTCTGACTTTCTTCCTCATTACTTTCCTTTGTTATACATAGGTTTTGGATTATTGTTTTAAAGCATAAAGTACAGCAATAAAACAGAGAGCGCTCTAAGTGGCAAAATTTGGAATCTAGGTGTAAAATCCTGGCCCTGTTAGAGTCAACAGCAAAATTCTCATTGACTTCACTGGGGCAAGGATTTCATCCTAGATTTTGAACACCAGAAGTGTCAAGGGTGGTGGTTCGTCCATCGATTCGACCAAGACCACTCAGTCATCCATGAATTGCTGGGGCTGATTCTGTCTGTGTGTGCGCAGATGGCTGATGAGGCCAATCCTTGCACGAAAGGTCCGATGACAGATAGGACACGAGATGAGGAGGACATCTCCAGCAAGGTTTCTAGCACGAGCTTTTCTGGCTTGCCTCTTTAGTTCTGCTGCAGCCGTCCTTTTGACCTCACATGATTTGGCACCTTTATACACTGAAGAGCCCCATGTAGTCCGATTCATTGCACTCTGTTCCCAAGAGTCAGGATTGATGTCAAACGCTTTGAGGGCGACTTTGAGAGTGTCTTTGAAGCGCTTCTTCTGACCCCCATGAGACCGCTGTCCTTGTTGCAACTCGCCATAGAAAAGTCGCTTTGGTAGCCGATGGTCTGACATACGGACTACATGCCCTGCCCAGCATAGCTGCAACTGCATCATGATGCTGGGCAGGTTTGCTTGGGTGAGTACTTCAGTGTCTGGGATCTTGTCCTGCCACTTGATGTTGAGGATTTTCCTGAGGCTTGTTGTGTGGAAGTGGTTCAGCTTCTTGGCATGGTGCTGATACACAGTCCAGGTTTCGCTGGCATAGAGCAGTGTAGGAAGAACAACCGCCCTATATACTTGCAGCTTGGTCTGGGTAGTGATGCCTCTTCTGTTCCAGACGTTGGTGTTTAATCTGCCAAAAGTCGCACTGGCTCTAGCGAGCCTGATATTCACCTCATCATCTATGGTGGGACATTTTGGGACAGTGTGCTGCCAAGGTATGTGAATCTATTCACTGCATTGAGTCTCTGGCCATTAATAATGATGTTGGGCTCAACACAGGGCTTCCCTGGGGCCGGCTGATGCAAGACTTCAGTCTTCTTTATACGGATGATTAGATCAAAGTTTGCGCAGGCATTAGAAAACTTGTTTACTCTGCATTGCATATCAGCTTCTGAACCAGCGTTGGGAGCACAATCATCATCAAACAGAAAGTCTCGGATGATGTCTGTCATGACCTTGGTTTTCGCCTGAAGCTTCTTTAGGTTGAATAGCTCACTGTCAATGCGGTACCTGATGCCAATTCTAACGTCTCTGTCTCTGAAAGCATCGGTCAACATAGCGGAGAATATAATGCTGAAGAGTGTAGGTGCCAGGACACAACCCTGCTTCACACCGTTTGTAACAGGAAACGGCTCTGATAATGCTCCGTTGTCCTGGACTCATGCCTGCATACCTTCATGGAACTGTTGAACCATGGAGATGAACTTCCTTGGGCATCCGTACTTGGC
The DNA here is from genome assembly GCA_032164245.1 of Sternotherus odoratus. Lineage (NCBI taxonomy): Eukaryota > Metazoa > Chordata > Testudines > Kinosternidae > Sternotherus > Sternotherus odoratus. The sequence goes on along the minus strand of JAVMKO010000007.1, from coordinate 55,544,915 downwards.
CATGATCTTCCAGAGGCCCTCTCTACAAACAGTATCTAAAGCCTTGGTCAGGTCGACATAGGTGGAGAATAGGTCGGATCTCTGCTCCTGACACTTCTCTTGCAGTTGTCTCGCAGCAAAACCATGTCAATGGTCCCACGCTCTTTTCGAAATCCGCACTGGCTTTCTGGCAGAAGTCCCAGGTCCAGATGTGCTGTTAAGCGGTTCAGCAGGATCCTGGTGAGTATCTTGTCTGCAATGGAGAGTAGGGATATACCTCTGTGGTTATCACAGAGCTGCCGGTTTCCTTTCCTCTTGTACAGATGTACGATGAAAGCATCTTTAAACTCCTGCGGGATCGTCTCCTGTTGCCACATAAGTAGAAACAGTTGATGGAGACTTTCAGTCAAGGCAGTGCCACCTTCCTTATAAATCTCAGCTGGAATGGAATCTGAGCCAGGAGCTTTGCCACTGGAGAGGAGATGGATCGCTTTCTGTATCTCTAATAAAGTAGGCGGATCATCCAGTGCCTCATTAATGGGCATTTGCGGGAGACGATCAATGGCTTCATCATTGATGGACGAGGGACGGTTCAGAACGCTATCAAAGTGTTCAGCCCACCTTACGAGAATCTTATCCTTATCAGTAATCAAAGTGTTTCCGTCAGCGCTAAGGAGAGGGCATGATCCTGAGGATGTTGGTCCGTACACTTCTTTCAGGGCATCATAAAAATTCTTCATGTCATGCCTGTCAGCATAGCCTTGAATCTCGTCGGCTTTTCTGCTAAGCCAAGTGTCTTGCATCAGATGGAGTTTTTGCTGTATAGATCTCCGAATATTGCTGAACGCATCTTTCTTTGGTGTGGACTTAGGATTGTTAAGGTAGGCTTGATGGGTGCAGTGCTGTTCTTCCAGTAGCTGCTTGATCTCATCACAGTTCTTGTCAAACCAGTCTTTATGCTTTCTGGTTAAGGGCCCCAGGATCTCTGTAGCTGTACTATAGACCAGCCCTCTGAGTGTCGCCCAGTCGACATCCACATTCTGGCTGTCGAGAGTGGATTCCAGACGTTCTTCCAATGCATCCACAAAAGGACTGTATAGTGCTTGTGATTTTCAGCTTGGCGATATTCAAATGTTCTGGAGCTTTCTTTCCTTGTGGGCATCTTTTATGTTGAATACGGATGTCGAGCTTGGTGAGGATGAGGCGTGGTCTGTCCAGCAGTCAGCGCCACACATGACCTTGGTCACCCGGACATCCTGCCTATCCCTCTTCCTGACTATAACATAGTCGATCAGGTGCCAGTGTTTGGAGCGAGGGTGTTTCCATGATGTTCGGTTACGGGTAGGGAGGCAGAAGATTGTATTTGTGATGAGCAACTCGTGCTCTGCACAGGTCTGGAGCAAGAGAAGACCATTGCTGTTACTGTTACCCACTCCATGTTTTCCAAGGACTACATCCCAGGCAGTGTGGTCAGAGCCGACTCTTGCGTTAAAGTCGCCAAGAATGATGAGCTTGTCTGCCTTTAGAGCATTGGCGATGACTGAATGGAGTTCCTCATAGAACTTGACCTTTACTTCATCTGGGTTGGTCATGGTTGGGGCATAGGCACGGACAATGGTAAGGTGCTTCTTACCAGACAGAAGAGGGAGTTTCATGGTCATGAGCCTATCGTTTACCCCCTTTGGAAGTCCTGCCAACTTGCTAATAACAGCTGTCTTTACTGCAAAGCCAACAACTGCCTCACAACGCTCACTGCTTTCTCTGCCGCTCCAAAAGAAGGTATAACCAGAGCCCCTTTCGCATAGTTCACCTTCCCCTGCTAGCCGAGTCTCACTCAGAGCTGCAATGTCAAAGTTCCTTTCCAATTAGGGTTGTTCTCCTCTGAGGCCTATCCACACCATCTCTGTCCAATAATGTTCGCACGTTCCATGCGGCCAATATGAGAGGAACAATCCTCATTTTTTTATTTGAATTTGATTTTTGACCGCTAATGTAGGGTCCTCTCCAGCCGCGGTAAACTGGCTAGGGAGATATAGAGCAGGCAATGTTTAGGGCACCTTTTCTAGCCCCTTCCTCATGCAATGGAGGTGAGCAGTGCATTCCTGAAAAGGACTGCTCAGTCGCTCAGGGGGCTGCCGAACTCCACTGCTGCTCTGTGTCAGCGAAGAGCAACCCTTTGGCCTGAGCTGCCTGCGTGCAGGTTTACGGCTACGGCTGACAGTGTACCCTCACCTGCCGCTACGTCGCTTGCCCGTCGCCACAGGACTTGAAGGATGAATGAAATGGGATAGATGGATGACAAGAGTGACTTGCGCGTAGATTTGGTTTAAAGTGAGGAAGAGTTGCACAGATCGTCGACCTCACTCTCTCGCTCACAGCCATCTGGATCCAGCAGCAGGACAAAGTCGAGATGGCTGGAGATGGATACAAGTGCAGTGGATGCCCATGATGTACAAAGTGTCTGGTCATGCCCTGAGCGTTCCACAAAGCTGTGCTGAGAGTCGCCTTCCTGCCCGTTGAGCTAGGCTTATGGCCTCTTCCGCGCAGTCCACCGAGTCCAGTCTTTACATGCTATAGGTAGACATACCTATCTCACCAAATGTTTAAGGCCCATTGGCTACCCTCAACCTGATTTTGCCGGCCATTCGAAGCAGTTGTCCGTGGTGTGGCCACTGTGCATGCTACAGCTGACGAGGAGCCACAGGTGAGAGCTGGGTGTCAGGTGGGGACCAAAGATGGGTGATCTACCCCCAAAGGGAGTACAACTGCCCCCCACCAGAGGTGCTACCCATACCTAGACACTCCATACACCACTAGGTGTCAAGAGTACTCAGTTGTGGAAGGGATTATTTTTGTTCACTGTAAACAAAATGCAAAATCTGGATCTGGTGGTGTTGATTTTGAATCCCTCTAGCGCCCATCCTTTATTTCCTCTAAATTTGGTGAATGAACAGCACATTTATCAATTTGTTTCCCTATCCCGTGCTGCACTGTGGGATATTTTGATCATTTGAAATTACTTTCTCATATACTATCTATTTTAGGGAAATGATGATGATGATGATGAAGGAAACAGCATGTTCATTAGAAGAGGAAACTGAGAAATCTATTATCTGAGCTGGGAAAATTTAGGAGTATACATAATTAGGAATAAGCCTACAGTTCTGTTCAGAGACAGTTAGCTTGTCATTTGAATACATAATTACACCCTATCCTATTTGCCACACCTCCGATCCCAGGCTCTATCCATTCTCACCTAGCATCTTTTTTAAAGTAAATATATGTGGTAAAGACTAATCTAAAAAAAATCTCCCTTGGACCTGTTCCAGCCTATCATGAAATCAATAGATTTCTTCATGTGCACTGTCTGTATTTAATATTTTCCCTCAAAATTGTTTTAACATACACAGCTTATTGATTCCCTAGATTAGGAGAAGGGAATCAACTTCCATATATTAAGTTATAACTAATGAGCTGTTGTCACTGTTGATAGCCAAACCTCTTAAGTTATACAAGCAAAAGCAGCAAAACAAAATAATGTGATGCAGTGCTGATTGCAAAAACAACGAAAACTAGAGATAATGGACTTACCACTAAACCTGAGTAAAGGACAGCATGTAGTTTCACTGCTTAAGGAACAAATCAGGGGGGAAAAATGCAACTTGGAATAAGAATTTCGTTTGTCTCTGTGTTCCAAAAGGAGAACTACACTACTCCATCACTACCCATTACACAGCGTACTTCTCACTCCATACTGAAGCTAAAGTGCCACTCACCCTACAGTGGCTTCTCTTCCCATTTCAATAGCCCATGAAAGGGCGTACAGGTGAGCAAATCAAATTGGATATGTCTACACAGAAGCTGGGAGGTGTAATTCCCACTTAGATAGAAAGTGCTCACTAAAAATATCAAAGTGTCCAGAGTGGCATGGGGGGACAGCCCGCATTTGTTAAGGATCAAACAGGACTGTGTGCAGTTGGCTAGCTGAGCCGCTGTCCATGACACTGATATCACACTGCTATTTTTAGACACTATTTTGAGCAGAACTAACATGTTTACATCTATCTAAGATGACAATTACACCTCCCAGCTGCTGTGTAGATCTACCCATTGCATGTAACTCATGCCATCATTATCTACAAATTCCCCTGCAATGCTCACTATTCACCAAGAGAGGAGAGACTTTCACTGCCTAACTGCTCTTCCCCTCCGTTTGGCAACCCCAGCCCTGTACCATGGAAGAGAACCTCATCTTTGGAGTTGCCCCTCAGTAACCAATCACCAAGGTAAGGAAAAATGTGAATTCCCATTTACCTGAGATGGGCTGCCACTACAGTCATGCACTGGTAAACACACGTGAAATGGAGGACAGGATAAAAGTGAGCACTGTATATTGATAATGCTGACTTGCCCCTACAAATCTCAGAAATTCTCTGAGACCTGGGTAAATCACCACATAGAAGTAGGCATTCAGAAGATCAAGAGCAGAAAACCAGTCATCGTGAAAAAATGTGGGGAGAACAGTAACCAGACTAACCATGAGGAATCTCATTCATTTGCTGTATTTGTTGAGACCACAGAGATTGAGGATAGGTCTCACGCCTCCCTTGGACTTGAGGATCAGAATCTCTTTCCTCAGTGATGATGAGGAACCTTCGCTGAAGGGCCCAGAGCACACAGAGTCTGGACCTGCTGAAGAAGAAGGTCCTTCAAAAGGGATGGAAGGAGAGGAGGAGGAAGGAATAGACAAAAATTGGATGTCATAATCAGATGCCAGTGTACTTAGGACCAATTTTTCTGAGTTATTGTTTCTAAATCACTGTAGAACTGTAGGGACATGATCAATAAGTTCACAACTGCTATGCTTCTTTTGATAAGAAAGTGCCTGCCAGAAGGTGGAGGTGGTGGTTGATTAAAACTGGTTCCAGGAAAATTTCCCCCCCCCCCCCCTTTCTGGGAAGTCTGGATGCCTCTCAGGGTAGGATGACTTTTAGAAGTTACACTGAGAACAGTGTTTCTGATGTTATTGTGCCCCTGATAATGACATCTCTGTGTGGTCGGATATAAACCCCCAATGACTGCAAAATAATATGAGTGTTCTTAAAAGAATTCAATGCCTCATCAGATCGTTGTTGGTTTTTTTTCCCCCCCAGAAAGGAAAAACTAACCACCAAAAGTTAAGTCCTTTATGTTTTCTTGGACCTCAGGAGCTATGCTGGGCATTTGTAACCAGGAGGCTCTTCTCATTATTACAAATGAAGCCATAAGTCTGGATGAAGCATCTGCCATATACAGTGCTGACTGCAAAGACATCTTGGTCACCAACTCCTTGTATAATCTATTGTTTGCCACCATCACAGCAAGAGAATTAGGAGCTGGGTGTGAGAAAAAAAACCCACTTGAATGGGGACATTACACTTCTTATCAGTATGTTTTGTTCCGGATTTGAAAGATTCTGGGGTATTCCATAGAGCCTTGGCAGGCTGTAATATCACTTCATTTATAAGGAGCGTGATCTGCCAGGAGTTGAGGACTGTAGAATTTCCACTAGTCTATGGGTGTTCAGCCCCAATATCTATCTGCCATTCATCTCAGGAGATCATGATACAATTTTAAATCCTCAGGCATCAGAGATGTGGAATCCAGCACTGTAGCATCCTCAGGTGACAAGGAAAAAGAGGGAAATGGCAACAAAGGAATCTCCTGTGGCAACACAGCTAGAGAGAAATATCTACTATCACAGAGAGATTGCAGTCTATTGATTATTTTAGTGTGATTCTATGAGGATGTAATGAACATACTTTTGGATGATAAAACTAAATTAAAGAAAATTTAAGAAAGATTCAAGGCACACATCATCTCATGGGGTTTTGGGGGAGTGAATAGCAAATCATAACACTATATCCGGAGCTGTTTTAAGTGACTTAGCTCTTGATGTGCTCTTCCCTTGACATCAATGGAGTTTTGCCAGGGAGGCCTGGATTAACCAGTACACACCTGATTCTCTTGCACAGGGCACTCAACTAGGAAAATATAGTTACTGTAGACTGGGTGCATAACCGGTTGGAAAACCATTCCCAAAGAGTTATCAGTGGCTCACAGTCAAGGTAGAAAGTCATATCAAATGGGGCCTTTCAGGGATAGGTCCTGGGTGTGGTTCTGTCAATATCTTCATTAGTTATTTAGATAATGGCATAGAAAGTACACTTTTAAAGTCTGCGGACAATACCAAGCTGGGAGGGATTGCAAGTATTTTGGAATATAGTATTAAAATTAAAAATGATCTGCACAACTGGAGAAATGGTCTGAAGTAAATATATTGAAATACAATAAGGACAAATGCAAAGTACTGCACTTAAAAAGGAACAATTAATTGCACACACATAAAATGGGAAATGACTGCCCAGGAAGGAGTACTATGGAAAGGGATCTGGGGTTAAAGTTGATCACAAGCTAAATAGGAGTCAACAGCATAATGCTATTTCAAAAAAAGTGAACATAATTCTGGGATGTATTAGCAGGAGTATTGTAAGCAAGACACTAGAAGTAATTCTTCTGTGCTGTGCTGATCAAAAACTATAGAATATTAGAGTTGGAAGAGCCCTCAAGAGGTCGTCTAGTCCAATCCCCGACTCAAAGCAGGACCAACACCAACTAAATCATCCCAGCCAGGACTTTGTCAAGCCAAGTGTTAAAAAACTCTAAGGATGGAGATTCCACCCCCTCCCTAGCTAACACATTCCAATGCTTCACCACTCTCCTAGTAAAATAGTGTTTTCTATGCAGTAGCAAAAGGCTGGCCTTTTAGTGGAATATTGACATGATGTTAAACATAAAAGTGCCATTGATGGGTTGCTCTAGGAGTCTAACTACGAGGAAATCCTATATAGAGCGCACTTGGTCTTTTAAATGATTTGATTTTACCTTTTTAGAAATATTCTTTATAGATATCCTTTAACTGGAAATATAAAATAATTTATCTGATTTTATCTAAGTCACAAATAAGTGAGGCATTATGTTGATCCCGGGCATTGTCCTTTCCTTTAACAGTGTTAGCTTGATAATAAAATCCCAAAGGTTACAATATCTAATAAACTATAGATTATCTGACAGACTACAGAAAAGAATTACAGGACAGCTGTCAGTTCTAATCAGAAATATTTAGCAGAAGTCATAGTCTTCTGGTAATGTAAAAATATTTATCATCTTTCTTTGGAAAATGAAAAAAGACCAATACATTATTTTATCAAGGTCAGGCTCATAGAAAACTTTGAGGCTAAAAGAGTGCACACATTTTTTCACTTCAAACACAAGATACTTTGCTGCTTAAATATATGTAAAGGAAAGATAGCTATTAACTTGGAAAGTGCAAGTGTTATTTAAAAAGAACTATATCAGCACAGAGGCTGGTGCAGTCTGAAAAATAGGACTTTATGAAACAGAAGGAAACAGAAGGCAGTCTGTGTGACATGGGTTTTTGGTCCCAAGGTGATAGCAGTGTAATGGGATTTCCTTAGGGTCATTTCATGCAATTACAAGAGTACACATGCTTTCAAATAGCATCTTACAAGAGAATCTACTGTTTGATTTACAGCAATGTGGCATTCTTCCAGGTTTCACTTTTACACCCTAGGGTCGCTTATCCACTCTCACAAACTTATAGCTTTTTCCAGTATTGCTACAATTCTTTAATAATCAATAACTACACATTTCTTGTCATCATGACCACTAACTGAAGCTAGATATGGCTAGGTTCTACCCTCCAATATGAAAGGTTCCTTATAGTATAGTGTAACTTAAAAATTCAGCTACTGTACTATAGTAGGAGAACTGGTTGTGTGGGTTTTTTGGGTTTTTTTTTTGTGGATGGTGATCTTAACTTTTAATTAATTGTAGATGTAGAAACAGGCTTAAAACTGAATCTCTGGTTTTGATTCATTAACTCAGAACATTTTCTTTTGTTTTCAGTATTCCAGTAAATAGGTCAGACCAAGTTGCCTCTAGAAATTAGGATTACTACTTTAAGTATTTTTCCCTTCCCACATCACACAGCCATTAAATAAGGTTGATAAAGTCATTGGTTTTATAACTACAATAAATATTTCTATACATAATAGTTTGTAATGTCTACACTTTAAAAAAAATCAATGTTTTATCAAAGCAAATAATGGGACAATCCCAGTATTTTATTCGGGTTTTACACAGGCAAAACTTCCATTGACATTCAAGAGCAAGGATTTCAGCATTTGACTCAATGAACTTTGCCTCACATCATTAGTGAGATTATTCAAGTACTATTGTTCCTATTTCACAGATGAAGAAAATGAGACACACAAAGAATGAGTGAATTACTCAAGGTCAACAGACATCCTTACTAAAATGTTTCTCTTATATGTCATTGAGATGAGTACGTTCAAAAGGCTAAAAACCTACCATATCATCTCATGCTCGGGCAGTATTTGTCCTGCAAATACCTGGATAAATATGATGAGTCCTGGCAAAATTTAATTTAAAAAAAAAACAAAAAACACAACAACCAGGATTTGATCAAACTTTACAACATAATGTTTTTCATTTCTATATCCTCATATTTTGCTGATTTTAAAGACAGGTGGGACCCCTTGATCACCTAGTCTGGTAAACCAGAGAATTTCACCAAGTGATTCCTGAATCAGGGCCATAAATTCTGTCTGAGATAGAATATCTTCTTCTGAAAGACATCCAGTCTTGATTCATCTGCTTTGGCAGTTTCATCGGCTATTCATGACAGAACCAAGTTTCAAAATTCATCTAAAACTTCTACCTGCGGAGAAGTTTGATGGCTCTTCTATAAACCAGAAATAGGGGGAAGCACTAATATAAAGATGGAATATCTGCTTCTTCAGTGATGGTAGTATCTGTAGATGGGATCATAGAATGTTTGGTCAGTAAGAACCATCAGAAAAATGACTCTCATGGATGAAGAATTGAAAAGGTTTATGTTGATATATGCAGACTGCAGAAGAGATGGTGGAATTTGAACAACAAAACAGCTCTCATAGTGGTTAGACCCTTTGACTATTGCATACTTATGATGCATCGGATGAGCATGCTGGTGTTACTCTGGTTTTGTCCCCAGGTGTACAATCTGCACTGGTGACTTGGCAGGCTTATTCACATGCCTGATAGCTGCCATTTTCAATTTGAAGGTAGGACATGCAATAGTTTTTAGTGCTTATGCATTACATGGTGCATGACCTGATGCTAAAAAAGTTGCTTTTTATTCCATGTTAGATGACATTGTATCTAGTTCATTAGCCTAACTTCATATGGTCATTTTAGGAGATATGAACACAAGAATTGGCCATGATAGAACCGGATTAGAACTAGTACTGAAACCATACAGCTTACTGAAAGAGAGGATAGATAGTTGTGTACATTCACATATGGTCTAGTTTTAATGGCTACCTGGTTTCAGCACAAAAATTACAATATGTATACATTTCGATATCCATCAAGTAACTATGGAACCTTGGATCACATCCTAGTTGGGAACCCTTGTATAAACTAATCCACGTTGTACATGTATTTAACAATTTTGATCCTGCTCTGGAATCTGATCATGGAATCCTAATAGCAACAATGATGTTCCATTTAATAACATTCCAGAGATAGGCATCTACAGCATTCAGGGCTGGCTCCAGGCACCAGCGCTCTAAGTGGCTGCCACGGATTCGGCGGCATTTCGCTGGCAGGGATGACAAGGCCGCGGAACCCCTGGATCTCCCACAGAAACACTGCCGAATCCAGCAGCCCCAGACCTCCCTCAGGTGTGCCACGGAACTTCCGTGCCTGGGGTGGCAAAAACCTTAGAGCCACCCCTGACTGCATCAAAACACTTCAGTGTCAATATCCTTCATGATGAAGTGATCGCTAATAGTTAGATGGTGGTGATTTCCAACAAATATTCTTCATCAGATGACCAATTGTCTACCATGCAGAAAGAGGGATCTTCATGATTCTAGTCACAAATAATTACTGGGACTAAACAAAATGCAAAGTGACATTGAATAACCCATACCACCATCAAATTATGGCAGAGAAACAAAGAGGTACAGTGCAGAGTGAAGTCAGTGAAGAGAAGAGGAAATGGGTAATAGAAAAAAAGTAATGTCTTGAACAAGCAGTCAAGAGGGCCTGTCAGAATGATCATAATCAATCAGTGATGAAATAGTATGGGAAGGAAGTTGATCATGAGGCCAACCACAAATGAGGTTGTAAAATGCAATTATAAGGGATTTAAGAAGCCTAAATCCTCCCATACTGACTTTTGCTGAAAGAAGACTTGCAAGGAACCATTCAAGATGCAAGTCCATTCTACATGCCACCAGAGCTACATCAGAACCAGGTGAATCTGCTGAAATCTTGATTTAAAACTTGAAGGGATTGAGTCTAGTACTCCTATAATACTTATTGCACCCTTGTAGGACCAATTTAAGGAAGACCAGGATTTTTTTTATTTAATGTCCTTGTGCTGCAGGCAGGCTGATCTGAATGCAGCTAGCATTTCTTACACATTCTAGGAGTAGGAGCCTAGAGAGAAGCCTTAGCAGAAGCCAGTGAATCAGAAAGGGGCAACTGAATTTTTGACATTGGATTAATACAATAAATAAGTCATAGGTGTTATCTCGGAAATCACAACAGTGATAGAAAACACTTCCCTCCTCATGGTATATGCCGCTCATCTATTTTTGTGAGGGCATCTTGCTGTGCCTCTGTTTCTTAAGGCTTGTAAACTCTGATTTGGTTTGGTGGCAATGTATTTTCTTGCAGACTATGAAGAGTTAAAATCAAGTATTTTATAATTACAGATGGTCAATTTCTCTATCTCTGTGGGGTTTTTTCTGTTTCATTTTACATGTGGACTACCATGAAGTCAAACATGTGTCCCACTTCATCAGATTAAGCTGATGGCTAATGTTTCTTTATAGTATATTTACCCAAAGGGTTTTGGTACCCTTGTACATTTGTGACTACTGGTCCACCACTTGGAAAGTAGGGCAGACCCATGTAACAAACTGAGTGTCCTTGATGGAAGATGGAACATTTTTGATTTTCAAAAAGAATAAGCCTTTAGAATATTTTTCATTTGAGTAGAGTATGTGTCATTAACAATGTTGTCAGACTGTACTTTGTATTTTTAACAGAGATTCCAAACAACCAGAGTGAGTCATTCATTTTTAGTTACAAAGCTAAAATAGCAGGCACAACTCTAGAGCTTAGCACAGCTTCAAGTCTGTCAAACTTTTAAAGTGACAGCACATTATAAAAGTTTTTTGTTTTTGAGATAGAATATTTAGCATTTCAGCCATCACTAATGAGAATTCACGTCCCATTTTCCAGTAATAAGAAACAGATATGCTTATCAGTCATATGCATAATTGAACACTGGACTTCCTTTACAGTGCCAGGTCTGGATTCTGGAAGGACAGCTTTGTTTCATCTACAGAACATGTAGACAATGGGCAGCAGCAAACTTCCCCAATGTGTCTCAACCTTGACATAGATGAACCACTTCTAGGGATGAAGAGCAATTCATGCCTATTTGGTTCTTGGCTGAAACCACTAACAAATCTGCCAGTTTTGCTGATGTTTTGTGATGTCCACTAAGAACCAGATTGAGACCATCCATATACTTGTGAGTATTTGTTCAGATAGAGCCAACAATCTGTCATATAATAATTTTACCCTTCCAATCTATGAAACTCAAATAAATATTTAATGTTTCATCCAATAAGAAAATAAATAAACCAAAAGAATAGACTGGCTCAAGCTAAATCTCCTGTAGCCGTGAAACATTTGAAATGACTCATTTGACTCAATCTTAGCTCATTCTCATGGAGCTAAGAAATTTGACCTAATAACCACTAATTAAAAGACTCTCCAGTATGACATTATCCTGTTTAGCCCTGCTTGATCAATCCCTTTCCATAACCAAATACTTATTACCTTCTGTATGCCACCATACCATGCCATCTGCCTGGTTCCCAAGGTTACATTTATAATAAGGCTGACACTGCACTGTCATTGTTTTAAAAATGCTGCTCTTATCAAAACTACACATTTTTAATTTTCCCAGGGAAATTCTTTACAGCTCATTTGGTGAACCCCTAAAATAATGAAGAAACATTTTAAGTAGTTAGTTTTCTCAAAGTGAGGCATTGCAAACTCTCATTCCACTGAAAAATATTTATACCAGTGCCACTAAAGGGTAGTATGAAGTAGCAAGGGAAAACTTCAATAGACAGCCTAATATGAAAGTTGTCCTTACACAACCGAACCACACCCTGATTTCAATGGAACTGTAAAAAGAGCAAAACTAAGCCTATAAATAGTAAAACACATGGTAAGTACCAGTGAAGACGTGTTTGAGAAAGCAAAAGCATTGTGGGGGTTTATTCACATACCAACTGGCCTAACTGGGATAGTGCAGGGAGGGGATGAGGGGGGAAGAGAATAAGAGTTAACTAATGGAGGGAAGTATACGTTGCAGTTTCTTTGGAAAGGCCAACTATCAGAGAGAGTATACTGGGCCTTATTCTGATCTCCCCTTTTTTGTTATGCCTTGCATAATTCCATTTACTTCAACGTACATTGTGTAACCCTCTTTTTTGCTGAATCACATGAATAGGTTAATTGGCCTCAATGGTACTTGGAATAAGAGTTTACCAACCTGAATCAGGCCTCCACAATTAAACCTTAAGTATCTACCTTAGAGTTTTGTATAGCATCCAACACCGTAATATCTCAATGTATTTTTAGAATTAATGAGACTTGAGTCATCTTAATCCCAAATGTCTTTGAAAACATAGTGAGGAGCAGTAGCCAAATAAAAGATATTTTTAATATCTTATTACATGCATTTTGCATATTATTGCTCTCATATTAAATTGGTGTGTGGAACCTTTTTTTTTTTTTTTTTTTTTTACTAGAAACGTGAAAAAAATCAGGATGAAATCCTGGCCCAACTGAAGCCAATTCAAAATTTCCATAGACTTTAATAGGTCCAGATTCACCTTGAAGAATTAAAAGTTCATCTAGAAGACATAGCCAGAATTTGCTTTCCTGAAGATAGATTTTCCAAAGGGAGAAACAGATGGCCCCATCCACTGAAAAGAATGACAGTTGCTGGCTAGTTCTGCACTTGTAAAGAGGTTTTGACATTCACTGAAGCGTAGTGATATGTAAGGACATTAAAAAAAATCCTCCTTTTATTTATGTTATGTTGCTTCATTGGAAGAATACTAAAGATGTTGTGAGGCTGGTCACTGTGCAGAAACTTACCCCCCAGAAACAAAAAAAATATGCTCTTCTGCACTATTGCACAGCAGAACTAAAATAACTCCCCAAGCTCATTGAAAACAAATTAGTTATTCACAGTCTGACAATGATGAGTAAAGTGTGTCCACCCCTCTGACAAGTGCTGCCAAGGAGATCCTGATGCATCATTTGGTGCAACATTCACAGCTTCTGAACACGGTGGTCTGACCAATCCCAGAATGAATTCCATCAGCTCTTCATCATTTGCCCTCTCTCCTTGCAAGTCACATCAAAACTTTCATCTCTTATTCAAGTTGTAATGGTGAAAGTGCTTTAGCATAAAAAGAAGCAATGAGAACAAAAATGTGCTTGGATTGAAAGACAATGGAATCCCATCCCCGAGAAGCTCAGGAGATTCATTTTGATTGACAAGAATAATGGCATTGCAGTGGATTATTAAAAACATGAAAAGATTGTGAGGAAAAGCTAGCTAGAGCTGCTCATTTTTATAAGTTTAACGGATAATACAGGAATGGGAGAAAAACCACACAGTATCACTGCTCGTGTTTACAGTATTCTTGCAATTTCATGCTAGTGAAACCTGATGTATCATTTAATATCTGTACGGCATTCACAACATATTAACCAGTATAAATAGCAAAGAAAGCAAAAAATCACATGTATTTTCTCTCTATGTGACAATAGCCATGCACACACATGAGTTCTAGGGCACTATTTTGAAACAACTTACTCATGCATATATCTTGGAATTACCCAAATAAGAAGGATGGTCTAGTGCAGGAGTTCCCAAACTTGGTTCGCAGCTAGTTCAGGGGAAGCAACTGCCTGGCTGCGAGATGCTTTGTTTAGTTGAATGTCTGTAGGTACGGCCGCTCGCAGCTCCCAGTGGCTGTGGTTGACCATTCCCGGCCAACGGGAGCTGCGGGAAGCAGTGGCCTGGCCAGCCTAGTGGACAGGTCACAGAGATCTGGATTATTTTGCCAGCTCAATCACAGGTCGCCAATAAGACCTTGAGAAAGCCACTTTGTCTGCCCCATGACTGAGTTGTGCATTAGTTCATGGATTCCAAGGCTGGACAGAAATATTCTGATCATCTGCTCTGATTTCCTGTGTAACACAGGAACTTCCCCAAACTAATTCCTAGAACATATCAAGTTTCTCACTTGTAAAATGGGAATAATACTTCTCCTACATCTCAAGGGGGTTGTCACGATAAAATCCATTAAAGGGAAGACCGTAGGCCAATCAGAGACTTTGGTGATAAAAACCATAGTATGTGTGTATGTTTCCAGGAGTCGGTTCTAGTATAGATTCAATACTACAATTTCTCCATAAATATTACTAGAGCTCTATGAGGAACACTTATAGATCCAAGAAATGCCATACCAAAAATGAAAGAGAATGTAAGCCTTGGAATACATAACACTATTGCAATTTTATCTCCCTTCTTTTCTATACTGACAGGTGTTTTAAAGTGCAATTGCTAACTTATGAGAAAAGTAGATTTTTTTAAGTCTAGTTTCTTCATAGGATAGGAAATAAGATGCCTTGTACTGGCTAGAAGTCCCAACGTGGAACCAATCATCCTGGGTTTTTTTAAAATATTTTTATTATGATTATTATTGTTTTAAGTCTTGCACTCAAGTTCTAGGGACCTATTCAGTCTCCACAGGAGAAGAGTAACACATTTAAACATATTTTTTAACACAATCTATTTTCCAGTCTTGGCTGGGCCTTTGGCACCACTATGAAGTGGTCAGATTTTCTTACGTGATCAGCATCTAACAGCCTCCTCAGAGAATAATGTTGGGTAGTGGTGAACGTTTTTGAAAACCTGGTCACTACTCACTTATTGAAAGCTGTCACTATGAATGGAATTCTCAAGGGGGACTCAAGCTCTGTAATGCTGAACATTCTGCCACCTAATGGAATTCACAACCCTGAGCTAGGTACTCAGGTTCCCTGTACAATGCATGGGGGGAGTTAGGCACTTAAAAGGATTCTCGAAAGCCAGCATCCTGAGCCTCCTAAGCTAGCCTTTAGAAAAGGCCAAGGAGTGGGGTGTGACAGAAGCCACACTCCTGTAAGGAAGGAGATCCATGTTCAATTGCTTCCCCTCAATAGGCAGGGGGAAAATTGAACCTGGGTGTCTCACATCCTGGGTGAGTGCCCTAAACACCGGGCTAAGAGCTATAAAGACAGCTACTATCATCCCCTTCTTGTCCTCCAGTCATTTTGTGTTGGGTTAGCTGTGCACATAGAATGTCTACAGGATTAGGCCAAGTGGAAAAATGCCAGGGAAATGTTTAATTTGCAAATTCTGTGAGGCTCATACATACATTGAACTACAGGTACATGCCTTGGGGGATGTAACGGTGAAAACATAGGTGCCCTGGGAATTTAGGCAGCAACTAAGAAAGGGTTTTGTGAATGCTAATGGCACCTAAATATTGGACATAGTATCTAACTGGCATTTTAGGTGCCTAAGCCTCCTTTGTAACTTCAATTTGTAGTCCTAATACTATTAAGCACACAGTCGCATATGATAACTGCAGCTACTACACAGTTAGAAATGAGCACTGCTGTCAGTTCATGTTACCATACATGGATACATTTAAGTGGATATGATAAATACTAACATAGCCACAGTCTCTAAAACTTCAGAGCACTTATTCAAAGTACTATGAGCTAAAAAGAAGAGACTGGTATCTTGTAAGCACCACATGTACTTTACATGATATTAAACAATTAGGGTTGGTCATTCAAGTTTTCTATATTTAAAATGTTTCATTCATTTTTAATGGGATAGAATAAATACATTGACTTAAAACATTTATCCTGTGCCCAATCCAATGCTGTTCAATTTTGAATTAGTTTTAAATTTTATTCTTCAGCACTGTTAAGGATCTCTCTCATTTTTTTAAACCATTGCCCCACTCATTTATTCATGACGTAACCAGTGTGATTCTAAACACCAAATCCAGACTTTTAAATGACTTTATGCACAGTTCTGAATTTTAATAGAATAAATTATTGGTTATTGTCAGCAACAAATTATTTTATCATGTAAAGTGGGGCAAATTCTACTACAAGTTAAACTGGTGTAAATCTGGAGGGACACAATCAAGCCAAAAGAAATACTTCCTTCTTGCTTCTACCAGCATAAGAGCAAGCTATATTTGGCTGGATATTTTTTAAGAATTCCTAAAAGAAGTCTAAATTAATTAGCCTTTTAATTAATTAGCCTTTGGGAGTATGCTGAAATGGTATTCTTTGGAATCTAATACCTGTTTTTTTGTCACTGTATACATTTACTCTGGCATGTGATTATATTTACAGTTATGGCTTACTGCACCACTTCCCGTAAATGATAAGTAAATTAAACCAAAAATGTAAACCAAACAGTCCATTAAACTGGGATTATTAATTGACCTGCTGGATAAAATATGATCATTTGTACACATTACCTTTTATTTTTTACAAAGCAGTACCCTGTCACGCACTCCAAATGCTACCTTTTGTTTAGCTTTTAATGAGAACATACAGACTTTTCGTCATAGAAAAAAAACCCAAACACCATTTCGTAAAAAACCTTTGGTTGTCTGCACAGCACCTTCCAATATTGCACACTATGAGGAAAGGCTAAAAAATAAGCCTAGGTGTCCTGCTTTCCATTTCTCCAATAGATCTCACACAATGATAATGGTGCATGCTATCATTAAAAATATATTTGAGTCCAACTGGAAATTAACATTTGGTGTCAAAGAAAATAATCCTTATTGTTGGTAGCCTGTACTAAAGTTCTCTTAAATTCTACACTGAAAAACCAGAGATCTAGTTTTGAGCTTGGAACATATTTATCACCTTACTGTTTAAAGTACAAACTATTTTTCACTTGTTTAGTTAGATATGCTAACAATTAGTTCTCAGGAAAGGAAATCAACACATTGATTTAATGCCATCCTTAATATAACTCTTGCAGGATGCCATTTGTCTGTCCATTATTAATGAATATACACATCCTGTATTCATGTTCTCAGAACCCAATAACTAGTGAAAACCACTGCCTTTGTCAACATTGGGTTTCCCAGAAATACGTGAGTCTTAAGATAGTGTTAGTGTAGATATTAGATGATTTTCTCATTTTACACTGAATATAACTCAAGTTTTCCATATTCTTGTATCAGCAGTACTTCCTCCCTTATTCATTAGCTTAGCAGGACCAGATCTGCCTTTTTTTTTTTTAACTTTTATAACTGGCATAAATCCATATTTAATTTAATCAGGAGGAGCAGTTGTATTTCAATGTACCTTTTTGCCTGTAAATGCCATGATAAAGAAAAATGGAAAGTGTCTTTAGACTCTCCAACACAAGCCAAATCATTTCATCTGGAGTTCTTCCCTCCACTCCCCCACTCTCCCCATGCACACAGCCACTACCACATTAGAGAAAGGAGCTCCTAGACAGGGGGAGAATGAAAAGACCCTACCTGAGGAAACGCTAAGCCCCTATTACACTATATTCTAGACCACCAATCAAACCATCCACCTCCTGCCTTCCAGCAGGCAGAAAGGCACTAAAGAAAGGCACATTCATGTGAATGGAGGTAGCGAGCTAGGGATTGAGGCCTGTAAAAAAAGACCTTGAGGGAGGCCAACATTTTAGTGTATCCCATTCCATATAGTGGTAAATTATCCCTACACAGAAGCATTCAGATAGGATAATATTACTTTTCTACCCAAGCTGATGATACATCTAGAATGCTGAATTTTACTCTAGGCACTACATTACCAAATATATTTAGACACACTGTGGAGAAGTCAGAAAAGAGCAACAAAAATTATTAAGGGACTGGAGGGATTATTTTTTGAAGAGGGATTAAAATACTAAATGCAGTTGGCTGAATATTAACTGTAAGAGACATGACTAATACCTGAAGAGGGTAACTACTGTGTACAGCTAAAAGGTGAAGAAGAGGGGATATTTAGCATGGTACCGAACAGATACTAAGTATGTAGGGATGATCCATTAGGAAACTGAAAGTTTCAGCTAAATTTAAAGGAAAAATAAGAAGTAAAATGTACTAGAAAGTGGAATAGTCCCAGAAGTAAGAAAGCCCCCTTATTTGGTCTCTTAAAACAAGTCTGGGCAGCTTTTGAAATAACTTTCCTAATAAGTTTAAGGTTTATCACAACTCAGTTTCCCCACAAGTATTCCTTTATTATTCCAAAGTCCACTTGATCTTTGTTACATTCAACATACCAATATAAGCATATATTCACTTCTACTCCATATCCTAACAATAAACAGGTATAAGCATTGTCCAGAAATACTTACAACAGGATGTAGCCCTTAAAAATAAGGCAATTGAGTTGCCACACTTAAGTTTATTAATAATAATCACAGATTCTTTCCCAAAATGAGCTAATGTCACAGAGTCCGCACAGGTTTCCACCCTCTTGTGCCTGTGTCCTGTGTTTGGCTAGTTTAATAAAGAGTTCCAACACCTTCGTCAGCAGTAACACCTTCGTGTCTTTATGCAGTCCTAATTCCCCCCAACAACAATCACCCCACAGACTCTCTCTCAGGATCTTCTGGACCTTGAGGCTCCCTGCAGTGGGTAAGGAGACAGTGAAACAATCCCCCTCTCTTCACCCAGGCCAGCCTCCCCACTGAGGTTTTCCTAGGGCTTTTATAGCCCTCTTAGTCCTTCACCCACTTCTTCCCACTTGGCTCAGCTTGTTGCTCTGAGCTAGCCCCCCATTAGGGCTTACAACTGAGCTCCCTACTGACTGCCTGTGCCTCTCTACCTGGCCTTTTAGCATTTTAGCAGGGCCTTACAGAGGTTGTTTACCCCAACCCTGCCACACACACGTTTCCCTTAGAAATTCCTCTTTTTTCTTTCAGAGATTGAAGTGACTGGCAGTGGAGTAGTAAAGAATAAGATTTTAAAAAAATAAAAATTGTATGACATGACCTATGATAATTAAACAGCATAAACATATATAAATAAGCAATCAGTGCACCCAATAAGGCAGAGAAAAACACATATGTTTACACTCTAAAACATGGGGATAATACAAGGACAAAAAGCATTCTAGGTGTCCATAATTAGCCATAAGTATTCATAATAAACATTTGCATAAATCATTTCCTAATTATTCCTATGAGTCAATGTGGTCTAACTTCTCACTATTTGTCTAGCAACCTAACTGTAAATAAAAGCCAAAATTTGCCTCTTACAGAATATTGCAGTGTCCTGTCCCTTTTGTAGTCTCTTGTTTATCTTCCATGAATGAAAGTGCAAAATCATGACCTATATTTGTATTCCTTCAGGCCTGTACTATTTTATGCTAAAGGCTGGATTTATTTAACTACTTCCAATAGGCCTCATACTAATACAACAAACCCTTAGCATAGCAAGCCTGATAACTCAATTGCTTGCCTACTTGCCCCATGCATGTTTCAAATTAATAAGTAAAACATCAGCATCAGTCATATACTGCTTATAATATCATTACACTTATCTCAAACAGCAAATGCAGGATAAGCCAGGAAAAGGTCATAGGTAAACAAGGATCAGGCTTAGGTGATACCTTCCTATCATGGCATGACTCAAGAGGGGCAAGGAAAAGTTCTGACAAAGAAACCCCTGGAAAGCCCTTGCTTTTTATACACTAGAACAAGTGAGGTCATTGCTAATTATTGGACCTTAGCTAAAGTCAGATATGCAGTTTAGGACTGAATCCTGCTCTAGTCAAGGTTTTATTCTTATCTCACTTTGCCATATTAGTGGATTAAGCATTTATTTAAAATAAACTGAACAAAACAATTTTACTACAGCTGATACAAATGAATCATGTTTTCTTTATTTTTATTACCTCAATCCAAGCCCTAAATAAGCTCTTGCTGGTATTCCAAGGGTCACTAAATTGTAACCCCCTCCCCCCCCCCCAAAAAAATCCTTCTTTCTCATGAGTTCATTCTTGTTGCAAACATGCTTTTGGCCCCATCACTCATGCAAATATCCAAACTCAATTTAAAACCCAAGTGTAATGTGGTCCTATATTCCTACAGCAGCATATTAACATTCTTCTGTAGTCATCCATTGGCAGGATGGATTCAGTCCTACAAGACTGGACAGAGAGGTGTTAGCTAGGGTATGGCCTAGAATCACCTAATAGGTCTTCTTCAGCTCTTATTTCTATGATTTCTCTGAAACACTGGGAAATATTCCTCCTAATAATCTCCCCCACTAAACACAAAACACCACTATAAAAACAAACAACTGGTCCTTTGGTAAAGCAAAAGGAAAGAACTGATTCTTCATGAGAACAAACTGAGAGAAGATGGATGCAAAGGCAAGGACAGCTGTGTTGTGGTTGGCTTGTTAGCTGGCAAATACAAAAGCTAGTGTCTGCCAGATATAGAATGCTGCATGAGCATTGCCCCTGACACCACAAACCATGCCACTTGTTTGTCTGAAGTTGTACTAGAAATCAGGATGAGGGATACATTAAAGACAGAGATAGAGAAAGAAACCATCCTTAGTTCAATGCATGCAGCTGGTTTTACAGAAGTCAGAGAAGTGAGAAAGAGGTAAATCAGAACATATCACATGGATTATCCCTAAATAAGAGTCCTCTTTGCTGCCTACATTAAAATGCATCATGGAAGGCAAGGCAGAGACTTGCCTCCCCTGTTTTCAATCAGATACATGCTCTTTATCTGCTGCTGCTGTAAATTGGCTTTGAGTACATCTTTGTGCCATTCTCACCTACTCATTTTCAGATGTCACAAGCCTGTGTAGAAACATTTATGCAAGTATCTACTTGCCACAAGAAGTTTGGGAAACTCAGTAAGAAGGAGACACTGTATTTTGAGGATAATATCTGTTTAATACACACAATATGAAACAGGATTGCAGTTCGTTCAGTCCTTTTGCAGGGGAGGGTGCTGTTCCTAGTAAATGCTATCACAGGACTGAGTTACTGGTCCATAGTTATAATAAAGATCCAAGCGATTACAATTTGCAAATATGAATGAAAATGTTTTTCACGTTATATATTATCATAGCAAAATCGAAAGCAATGTTCCCTATGATAGAAACAACAATTTCCTGCAATATCTTGGGAGATCGTACTGTATTAAGCTTATGTATCATTGTGATAAGTTCTCCCTCACCAATCTCTCTATTTCCAGACTTTTGGGACTCAACAAAACAGCATTTTGTTGAAGAACATGGAGGGGTTTGTAACTAGCAGCTCCCCTGCAACATGCTCCTAAGTGCATCATCAGATGACTGTACAGATTTAGCTCAAGGTCTTTTCTGGTTTTATGTTTTTCTCTCTACTGAATTCCCCCGCATAGTTGATTGTTAATTGTTTATATTATTCTAGCACCTAGAAGACTCATTATGGATCAGGACCCCATTGCGTTAGACCTGGTATAAACAGAACCAAAAGATTATCTTCTCTTTAGTCCCACAGAACTCTCCTCTTTTTCATTCTGTACTATTAAGTCATGCTAAGGTATTACAGAAAAAGTAACATGGAGATCCTTAGTGTGAAAATTTACCCTGGTTATTCCTTTGAGTGCTATTATTTATTCTTGCTGTTGCAGTTCTCTGGTGCACAGCAAAAAGTATAATATATGCTTTCTGATTTCCACATTCCAGCACACTAGCATCTCATGTCCAGATCAAAATTATAAAATGGAAAATTTGTTTTACTGATAATTTCTAATGTCAAGTAAAGTGCCACAGTTTTTGAAGTCTAGCATCTGGACTGAAATGCTAAAATGATGGTGGGTTTTTTTGTTTTGTTTTGTGAATGGCAAGGGTGGGGTTTAGTGTCTCAGCAAAAAGAATGGATGCAGAAAATTGAGTTGTTTGCCAATTTTATCTGCCATGTAATTGATTCATATAAACAGGATAACAACAGCATCCTAGATTAGTGTTCAGTTTAATGTCCTGTTGAAACAACTGCTTATAGTAGAAGTATTTACTCCAGATAATGTTTATATCAAGCAAAAAATCATCGCTCTGCCATTCACTTTTTGTTCAAGTCTCACAGTGGACTGAAAAAATCAAGAGTAGTGAACTGCAGATGCTCAGGGAAATCCAAAGTAGTTAAGAAAAGCTACAGACAGACAGAACTTTATCTGAGAATTTTCTGAATTTCAAGTATAATTTTTCAGTACTGAAGTGCAAAGATGCCAATGACTAAAAGATAGTTGTCACATTAAGAGTGTTTTTTATTTTTATTCTTTTTATTCTTCATGGCAGCTTGGTCTGGAAGAATGAGCATGAGCTGGAAGTCAGGAAAGCCAAAAATTAACATGCCTTGATCCCGCAAGCTGCTCTGTATGGATGGATCTCTGAAGTCAAGGGATTATGTGCACACACAGGAGCCTACCAATGCAAAATACCATGCAAGTTTGAGGCCTTAGTTAGTGCTCACTAACCTTTTCACCTCCCACCTGGCTCTTACCTACTTTTCTATAACTGCCTGTTTGTGAACACTTCTACTGCCTGCATCCGACGAAGTGGGTATTAGCCCACGAAAGCTCATGCTTCAAAACTTTATAGTTAGTCTTTAAGGTGCCACAGGACTTTGTTAACTCTGCTTCATTGGGTGGACTTTGGCAAGTAGTATCACATCTCTGCCTCAGTTTTCCCATCTGCTAATACTGTGCCCAATTCATAGGCCTTTTATAAGGAATCATTAGTTAATGTTTATACGATACTTTGACAAAACAGCTGTACCAGTACTAAGAATTATCTGACAGGTAAATTTACAGATACAGTGATGCATAAGTAAGTATCAGACTTATAATTACAATGAGGAATCTGATGGCACCTGAAATACTAACATGCATCTGAAGAAGTGGGGTTTTTGCCCAAATAAATCTGTTAGTCTTTAAGGTGCCACTTTTGTGCTAACTCTTTGTTGTTTTTGAGGATACAGGCTAACATGGCTACCCCTCTCATACTTAGACTCATAATTAGAGCTTTTGTGAGGGGTAGAGGAACGATGTTTTGTTGAATCTGAAACTTTTCACAGAAACATAAATTCTGGCAATGTTTTTTGGACAATAAGGTTTCTTAGATTGAAGGTGGACACTCTGGTCACTTTCATGGTGAAAGAGAAAAGGAATGGCCTGAATTTAAAATCTGACCTTTTCAATCCAAAAAACAACCATTTTGACATAATTCAGTTTTGCAAAACTGTTTGAAAAAGGAATTGCTCCACCTTGCCTGGAGACTCAGCAGTGCACCCAGACATGCCTGGACTTGTGTTTTCCAAGGATATGGACTGAGTATAAAACAGACATAGAGGTCATATGCTGGGCCCTTCTTCTGCCCCCACCTATGCTCCAAGCAGCTGAGACACTGAGAAGACAAGACTCCAAGAGAGGCGATTGGCCCAGGTTTAAGGAACAAACAATATCCATTGCGGTGAGAAAAACGTCTTAATCTAGTTGCTGTCCAGTCTAAGATAGGTGACAGTTTAGACTTCATGCTTACATTTTATTTCTTTTGGTCACTAATTCCAACTGTATGCCTATCACTTAATATCACTTAAAATCTTTTATAGTCAATAAATTTGTTCGCTTATCTTTGCCAGTGAGTTTGTATGAGGTGTGAGGCAAATCTGTTCAGGTTTTGCAGAGTCTGGTGTATGTCCACTTTCCATTGTTGAAGAGGTGAACCAGTTAATAAATTTGCACTGCCCATCTTGAGCAGTGTAAGATGGTACATTCCTGGGGTACAGTGCAGAGATCGGGGTGTGGGGGAGGCGACTGGGCTGGTGCCTTTCTCTGTGTGAATCATGAGTGGCTCTGAGAGCATTCATGCAATATAGCTGGGTGCGGGGCTCCACATGCTGATGTGCTGACTAATTACACCGCCTGGAGAGGTTTTGCTGCTGGACACGGGCAAGGCATTTTGAGAGACAGCCCAGGTTGGAGAGAGTTCAGGGGGAACAGCTGTCCCACAGTCCCAAGCTGCACCCGGTAGGATCCCCTCACATACACTTAATCTTGGTTCAGTAAGGGGGATGGATTAGATGACCTTTGGGTCTCTTCCAGCTCTATATTTCCATGATTGTAACTACTTGTCCCTTGGAGACTACAGCATCAGTGCATTCCCTCCCTATACGACTGCTAGCAAACAGACAAGTTGGTTCAAAGCCACAGAAGATAGGATTGTTTCCATTGCCTTCAATGGGTTTGGGATGCAACCTCAAATCTACTACAAAATAGGTAAATAAATGTGTTTCTTTAGCATTTTTTCATCTGGCAAGAATAATGCTGAATTTGGTTTTCTATACTGAAATTAATCACAGAGTAGATTTCATGTAGCCTTTATACAAAAGGAATTCTAGGATGGTAAGTATAATGTCACTGCTTTCACTGTTTTTGCCAATTGACCTATCAGATGGAAAAGCTCTACTCAGTAAAAAACAGATTAAAAATGCATAATTGGAAAGCTATTGTTCCAAATGCCATATTAAAAGTTATGACCCGACTCTGTCCAGTTAATTAGCCTTCTAATATTGTAATTTTATGCTGCTTATGCTTATATTGCTGATTTAGCTTTCAATGATAATTTAGTCGACTGAATGACCTGGATACAGATTTGATATTGAGGTTTAAGAATAATTCCAACAATTTTAGGTGCTCATTATGCATGCACAATTCTTATGCCGTCTTATAATATCTTCTGACTGCACCATTCTGGACCATTTAAAAAATGGAGATTGCTCTCTTTTTAACTAGAAGAAGTAATATGATATTTTGTATAGTTTTATTTTTGTGGATTAGAAAGCAGTCATGTAAATAAATCCAAATACAAATAATAATAATTCTTTTATTTATATAGTGTTTTGCACGCTCAAAAGTATTTTAAAAACATTACTTAATTAAGTTTCCAGGTAAAACTAATTTGATTGTAAACTGCATTAGATCATATCCTCTCGAGCATCAGAGCATATTTGTGCCAGCTCACTGGCACAAAGCTTCCATAAATACAATGGATCCAACTACAGGAGGATCTTCCTCATGAGGGAAAGCCTTGAGTGGTGCTAGATGATTTTCCCTCATCGAGCTATACAACATGCAGAGTCACAGGTGGAAAAAGGATGAGTGGCTGTAGTGAGCGGAAGATTATTGTGATGGCAATCGGTAGGGGGCGTAGTTACGCTTCTGAGTCGACTTCAGGGGATGTCATAATAAGGTTATCACCATGAGAATGGCCTTGTGTTTCTGTTATCTTGTGTATATGTGTCTGAGAACAGTTTCTCAGCTGTGTGAGTGTTTACCACATCTGCGTGAGAACGAGTGCATGTGAAACTAAATAGGTAAACTGAGGCAGGACAGCATATAATCAACCAATCTTGCTTGCTGCTTGCTATGTATGAGATATGTTTATGTATGAGATGTAAATGATCATGGGTATATCTGTGCTGACACACCCTCGTGTGTTGGGCTTCTTCTCTGGGCATTACGCCGATGTGCCAGATCTCCTGTATCGCGGCTGTGCTGACCGGGGCCCCCTAACACGGTAATGCCGCACCCTTCAATAAACTCACCACTTTCCATCTAGCCACTGTGTGTGAGCCTTGTTTCTATGGGATTTAAGAAAGTACCCGGCAACAGTGGCTATGGTACCTTTGTGTTCTGATCATATTGGCCTCTTGGGGATCAGAGGTATCTAGTTCTTTGAAATGGCTTTATTTTACATTTGGGAACTATACCAGCATAAAGAGATGCTAGGAATCCACACTGGGAGGCTCACTGCTGCAGGCTGTGCAGACATACCCATTGTAGAGGCAAATTCTCAAAAGGGGAAACAAAGTCTGAACAAAATGCAAACTTGTGGGCTTGAAAGGTGGCTTGGAATCCTCAGCCCAAAGATATTGCGGGCCAGGGTACCCATGCAGCTGACTCATGACTCGCTCCTGCTCAATATCCAGAGAAGTAATAAATGCCAACACTCTCTCTGGGCCTGCTCTATGGTGTTTGGTCACTGTTTGTGTCCTGGTTCTGGCTGACACAACCACTTTTCCCTTCATGCTTGTCCTTTTGCAGCCACATTTATTCCACCAGGAGAGAAAGGCATTTGTAATGAGATGTTTATATTTCCTTGGAAAGTGCTCATAGTAAGGAGTTTGATAGGAGAACCAGACTACAATACAATGGTATCATCCTGCACTGATCTTCAGCACACAATGGGATGCAGCAGAGTCCCCATAGCTTGCCTACTTATGTCACATAATGCTGATTTTCCTATCTATGCAGCAACAACATTGCAACATTGCTCATGAATCATCCAAGTCCCTGCACAGACCCTGTGCCTAAAACCTTTGGAGAAATTGAGTTATACTGCAACTTTCCACTGTATGTTCATTTTGTAGATGCCACCTCCTTATGGATTTTTTTCCAATGGAAATAATTTAGGGCCCAATTCTTCCACCCTTATTCATGCCGAGAAGTACCTCACCATGGGAGTAGTCGCAATATGAGAGTGGGAAAATTGGGGCCACCCTTAGATAGTCATGAATATGCAAGAATCACTGTAATTCTTCAAAGGGAACTGCTGACTTTAGAACAGCTATGTATTTTGCTTCATCTACTAACATGTTGGTATTCTTATTATCAACACTGGCAAAACACCTTTTTTTTTAAGCTAGGGATGGAAGGTTGCCACAGAATCCATCCATCTCACTTGCAATACAACTGATTCTTTCCCTTACATTCTTTAGTTCTATGTTTACTAAAAGCAAGTAATCTCTGTGAAAATGTCTTCAATACAATTACTAATCACATTAAACATTACATCCAGTGATGTACATTCCTTGAGACTCCAGGAATACAATACATAAAAATATGATGTATTTATATGGATGAATATAAAGGTCAGAAATATTATCCTCCAGGGTTTTTGTTTACCGTTTAAGCTCTGCCATTTTTGTATGGCATTTCATTTTGATTGTATTGGAAATCTAATTATTATTCCATTAGGTTTAAACCTAACATTTAAAGCTAAAGGCTACCCTCAGTTTCAGTCACTGTGAAATAACTTGAGCAGTTTCACATGAAGCCAGGTGAGTAAACTAATGACAACAATTTATGCTGACCTTGGATTTCATATGTTTAGCAGTGAAATTCTGCTCCCATCACCACTATAAACAGTGCTTTTGAGCAGTCATCTCCTAGATAGTCTTTGTTATTGGTGTTAGTTCCTTGATGCACTACAGCAGAGGAGAGGGCATTTTGGACCACAACTTTCCCAGCATGCTATCTGCTGTGATATTACAGCATTTCAAAAAGAGAAGGCTAGAGGAGGTTTCAGCTTTGGAAACTATTGCTACAAAACTAAAAAAATCATGTTTAGTGAACAGAACAATAATACATTTTATGATGAATTTTCAAAACATCCTTTTATTTTTGTAGTAATACTCATCCAAAAATATAGGGCTCCATTCTCTGAATTACTCCGGTTTTACCTGGATGTCACTTCACTGACTTTGACGGAGTTACTCTAGGAGCATCAGCAGAAGACTCAGGACCAGGTGTGTCTCCATCCTGCTCCCTTGTAGTCTGACCCAGTTGAAATTGAGGGACTTCCACACATTGCAGGATTAGAACCTTTAAGTGCCACAGCAGCAAAGTAAAGCAGAGAATAATTTGGAGTCATGAATCAGAGGGGTAGTCATGTTAGTCTGGATCTGCAAAAGCAACGAAGATTCTTGTGGCACCTTAAATACTAACAAACATATTAGCGCATAAACTTTCGGGGGCTAATACCCACTTTGTTGGATTCGGAATCATGTCTTCAAAGGCTGCATTCACCCAGTGAATTTATTTCCCTACTGACAATTCAAGCAAATGAAAGAAAACTCATTTGTTTTAAGAGGCAGAAGTTTGTCATTTGAACTCCAAGGTGAAAGAGGAGATTATGCTGATAGAGAGGCAAGAAAGTTTCAATGATGTAAGATTAAACCATATGTTTTATTATAGTTTTAATGGTTTTCCTGTTCTGTTTTTAATTCTCATTCTAAGGTGCCAGTCAAGAATGCAAATTACTTGCATTATACTAAGCCTCTGCAGATATTACAAGCTGAGCATCTCCCTCACCTGAATTCCCAGGCTGCACTGAAAAGTCATACTGAAGCTACTAGCTGAGGGCAATGCTTAGAAACAGGCCATGGTGTGCACAAAGTAATTAAGTAAGTAAACATGTTAGTAAAAATGGTTTACAAGTTACTGCAGTTCCAGAAAATTAGTCTGAATGGTTTAAATCTGGCAGTTATAAGCAGCTGAAAACAAGGATTTATAATGGAAATGTTGGGCCACCTTAACTATAGGCGTAGCTACCTGGATCACCTGATTGTGTTATTAGCCTTCCATACTACACATGGCGGCGTGCTCTAAGGGCTCTAATCTAATGCCCAGCTATATCAATGGAACAGCTCTTTTCAGCTTCAACGGGAGATGGATGAAGGCATAAATCCATTACTAGGTTTAGTAAATGTCCTTGTCTTGTACTACAAAACTAATATTGCCCATTAAAACCATTCCTAGGATGAAGTAAAAAAACTACAAATTAAGGAAGAGATGGTGATTGAGCCAATTGTAGTGCATTCATTAGAATACAATTCCAAAAATAATATTTTCTATTTATTTGTCAGATTACTCTTATTACAGATTAGTACAAATATTTACCACACAACAAGAAGAATTAGCAAAGTACAAGTAATATTCTTGAGTAACTAACATCCCATTCAGTTCTGAAAATTTAGGGAAAACTCTGACTTCATAGCAAATAAGCTTGGTTTGGGATTTTTTTTTACCTGTATATCTGCCCATTATGAAAATATGGCATCATTTTGCCCAGTGCTATAGTATAACTATTATCACTTTGAAAACAGCAAAGAGCAGGAGGCAGTTATGAACAATTCAGTTTACTGTGGACAGTAACTTGTGGACAGATAGTCAAGTGATGATTTGCCTCTGACAGATAATTCTTAGGTAAACTACAGCTAAAATTGTATATTCTATCACCTTTGATCCTTGCCCCATTGTGGAAGGCAGGATGTTTACTCTTGAACAAGCATGAAAAACGGCACAGTCAGCAGTGAGCAAGAAAGTACACTGGCCTTTCACTTGTTTCTAAAATACTGATAGGGAATTAAAGAGGATGAGAATGCTGTGGACTTTTCATTCTTCTTTCCATATAAAAAAAACTAGCAATCTATATTTTTTTGGTTACAGTAGTTTCAAAAGGCAGAGGACTGTTTGGAACAAGGAACTGGTAGTAGACTAGACCATAGAGACTTTTGCCCCAAGATGGCAGTTCAAATCCAATCTAGACTAATGGCACCCTTTTGTCAGACGGCAAAAACAAAGGCCAGATTTTCTCTGCATAGGAAGACTCTCTCCCCTTTACTGATGAGAACTGAGCTTCATTACCCAACTAGAGTCCATTTCTTGCAAGGTCAGGGTCACCCCTCACCAGGGACTATCCTGCACAATTCCTATGTCTTTCCATGAACAAATAACTACAGCTAATCTGTTTGATGAGTACTATTATATACATCAAAAAAATTCCAACCAATGCAACAAAACTCAGTGGGTGGAATTATGGGTAAACATTTTGATTCATGCAAATTAAGCTGTTACCATCTGGATTTTCCCCTTCTCCCCAGTAGAAGTAGTAGAGAGCTCCACCCATTTAGGTCTTCTAGCCCTGGGGCTTGTTGGGATTCTCTCCAAGACCTTTTCAACTCAGCATATCTAGAATACCTCATCCAGTTCTTGGAAAACACTTTATTCAGTTCTCTTGGATCCAAAAATTCAACTAGACTCCAGTTCATCACTCTGATTGCTTCATTAGATGTGTAACAGTTCTATGCCCATCCTGGCCTGTCCCAGACACAGGAGATGTAGGTACAGGGGAAATATCACAATTCCGAAATCACATCTCACACTGCACAGTTTATATATATTTTTTCTAGTTACTAACATCTATACCTCTTGAATCTAAGGCCATGGATAGATTACAAACTTTGGTCAATGTGAGTTGTGTCAGCATAAAGCCACCTCAGTTGGTATATCACTTGAGCACATACATCAGAGTTGTGCATGTGTACTGGGTGTGTTATGCTGATGTACAGTGTAGGTATCCCAGAGTGCAACCGACCACCAAGCATGCTGTCCTTTGAAATGCACAGTGGGACAGAAATAACTTGAGTAGAGGTGACTGGGAGGAAGGGGTCACCTTCCCAGCTACAGCTGTCTCCATCACCTAATGTCATCTATATCCAATAAATGTTCATTCCTTTTCTTAAAAATCCCATTAACTCATGCAGCTCCCCTCACTATCTGCCATCGGTGACAGAAGCCTGGAGCCTGCACAGCTCTTCACTATTGTCGTGAGGATTGCAAGCACAGTCCTCTGGTCATTTAAGAGCTGTAAGAAGAATTGAAATCAGAGACCATGACAAATTCTTGGAAGACAGATTGCTGTGAATCCATTCAGATTTGTTGGTAGTGTTCCCAGAGAAGCCACAGAAGAGGGAGCACTGCCTCAAGAAATGGGCACTGACTGGTGGGCTCACATCGTAATGCAGGCTTGGGATGACAAGCAGTGATGGCAGAACTTTCAGAAGCACAAGGCCAGATTCCTGGATCTGTGCAGAGAGCTCACCCCAAAACCAAAATGAGAGCTGCACTGACAGGGGAAAGGGGACTGCCAGTCACCCTGCAGAAGCTTAGAATGCCAGATTGCTACCAGTTATTTGGAAATTCCATTGCAGTGACTATTGTCATGCAGGGCCATTAGTAGTCTCTAGCTAGGTAGGACTATGATTCTGGGCAATGTACAAGACATAAGGAATGGATTTGCAGCAACAGAGCCCCTGAACTGCAGTGGAACAGTATACAGACACATATCCTTACTATACTATCAGCCTTTCAAGGAAATGGGAAATATAATTACACTTACCTAAGTTTCTTCCCCTGAATCGAGCTCACCCGTGCTCAAATGCTAGGACTGATTGAGACTCTATTGCAGTTCAAACAGGTCCTTGCTCTCACCAGTTGCTCTCATCCTTTTCTTCCTCCTTCACCTTCTACTTGTCTTTATGCCTATAGCTCAGGCTCCTCAAAAGTATTCACGATGGTGTTTGGGGGTAGTGATGAGGTCTCTTCCCCATACAGCATACAGCTCTTTTGTAAAAACAGCAGATCTATGGCTCAGCACAAGATCAACTGATGGCATGGCCTTCCGGGCCTTCTGGTATTCCCACCACAGTTGCTTTGCTTTCATACAGCACTGCTACTGATTCGTATTGTACTCCTTCTCCTGCAACCTCCTCATGCAATCAGCTCATAAATGTCCATGTTTGTACAGTTGGTTTGTGGCTGTGATTGCAGAGCCTCTTCTCCCCACAGACCCAGGAATCCAATATCTCCTGTCCACTTAAAGCATGTAGCTGGAACACAAAATGAAGATCTATTAGGTGTGCTAGCTAAGCTGGACAGCCAGGAAGAGGCATTTCAAAAATGAATTGGGCTTTAGAGGAATGGGGAGCCTTCTGATCTCTGGGCAGTGGAGTTCATAATTGTGACTAGAGTGGTCACTGTTGGGCATTGTGGGAAAGCTGCTGGAGGACTGTAGGGTCAAAATAAGTAATGCAGTGTCTACACATATGGTGCATCAACCTCAGTACATTGGCCATAGCTCAATGCCATTTGGGAAGGTGGTGTTATTATAAGTGTCCTGTAATAGCAACACATTGGTAGGAGACAAATTTAAGCATAGACAGATGCACAGCTACATTAAGTTCACCTAACTTTGTAGTGTAGACCATGCATAATTGGTTTGGACATCATACAGTTCACATAAGGACCAATAGCTTAACTAATCATGCAAGGACCAGTTGCTTATGTCTGCTGCTTATGTCCACATCTTATCAATATTTCGAGCTCATCAGGTCATAGTGTTCCCACTTATCTCAACTAGCCCCAAAATGGCATCTCCAGCACACAGCTTGTCACACCCTTCTTTACAGTTGAACCTTGCAACAAATCAAGCTATATGCAAATTTATTCATGCCCAGCAAGATCTATGTGTACAGGGCTTCCACTGGTAATGACTGAAAATTCTTACCACATGACTCCTGTAGCTATATGAAATAAGTTTAGTCAACTCAGTCCAGTTTCCAGGAGACAGGTTATCATATTATAGAAACCATGACCACAGCTGGCATTAATCAGCCCATTTGCTGGTAACCTTATCAGATGGGCTAGAAGGATTAATAACCACTAAATTAATAAGCACTAAAAGAAAAAAAGATGTCTCAGGACATTATGAAAGTCAGATAAGAAAGACTATGCCACAAGGGACTGTTGAGAGAGAGAAATCACATAAACAACATGGTGACTTTTGCCATTCCCCTTCTTTGTTGGGAAGGCCAGCGATAAAGCAAGACTGCATTTGAGAGATAAGTGGATAATAAGTCTGTGGACACAACAAGAGGTTAGTACATGGAAAACTAGACCAGTGGGAGTATAACTTGAAGTATAGTTCACTGTTAATTTATTTTTAAATAGAAAGAGCGTTTACCTTTCAAGCAATGCTGTAGTGCAGCATAAAAGCTGAACAGAGAGAATCTAATGGGATACATCAAAGGTAATTATCACATTTGTATCGTTCTCGCTTTTTATTATTTAGAGACCTCCTAAAATGGATAAAGGTAACTGTCTCCCTCGAAGGTTAAAAAAAAGTTTGTGGAATCATTCCTGCAATTTTAAGATAAAATAATGGCATATTTGTGCCAGATTTAACAAGCTTTTTATGTCACCACTGAGTCACTGGAGATGTTACTGATAGCATAATCCCCTGATCTGGCTTTTTAAAGAGTCTTTTTTAATGGGTGAAAAGGTATAGTAGTTGCAGTTAATTAGGTACAGCCACTGCTCACAAAATATAGAGTGATTTGTTTTTATTACTAGTGCCATCTCTCTGAAAATTGCATTTGCAGTATATAGTAATCATCTCCTTACTCTACTTCTTTTGTAGCTTTGGGACATAGTATAAAATTCAGAATATTCTATTATTTTGTTTCATTTCTCCAGTAGCTAGAAAAGGTATCAGAGCCATTCTGTGATTCCCCACATGTGAAATGAGAGGCAGAGGGAACAATATGGCTAGGAGATTAATGGAGCAGAATAATCCCGGGGCCCTCTACAAGTGGATGATCAGTAAGAAAGCATATTCTATTAGGTTTCCCATAATTTTATTATTATACCCTCCTCAGCTCAGCTTGATACTCTCCTCAGCACAGTAGAAAGCTGTGGACCGTCTTGACTGATGATAGCAATACATCCAAAAAACTGAGTGCTTTTAAGGTTAGTTTTATGTGTACACACACACACACACACACACACACACACGAATAGGAAAATGCTTAATACTGCACAGGAATGGGAAAATATGCATGCTTAACACAGCAAAATAAAGACCACAACTAATTGTATTGCATAAAAAGGTTATTGAGAAAATCCTCATGGAAAATGCATATCAATTAATTATTAAAATTGATCTCCTCTTTTATAATTCTATCTTACAGCTGAAAATACAGTTCAATGGAGCAGAGAAACCATTACCTTTTCTAATACATTCTTATGGGACTGAAATAACATAATAGAGAAGGACAGGATATATTTAAAAGGGAATGCATAAAAGCAGTCTCACTTAGTTGTGCACATTTTTAAAGGGCATGTTTATTTAGAAAGTCAGCTATTCTGCTGCATGTATAAAGTCAGTTTTTCAATGGGCATCAAAAATTTGTATTTGCATGCACAAAACAGGTAATTACATATTAACTGCCAGTTTCTCACATAGAATTACACATTTTCCATGTGCAAATGTGTCATTTTTACAGACATTGAAAATTTGTAATTATATCAATTTTGAGACATTTTGTTGAGGCAATTAAGAGGTTACACAAAGGAAAGTGTCTGGCATCTAATCAATCTTTCAAAGACAGCACTTTTTTTTCCTCTCCACAACCTACAGTACTTCCCACTTGTGTCTCCTTTTTGTCTGCCTCCTTTCTCCTCTTTCAGAGGAAGCTCTCCTCACTTCTTTTGACCGTATACTCTACTGAACAGCAAATATAAACAAAACACAGATGTCTGTGACAGATGGCACACCAGATATTGAGAAACCAAATTTGCTATAAATTATTATTATTAAAGACTACTGAACATGCTTGCCTGCAATACATTGTATAAGGATTTTAAAGCTATGGTTAAGAGAAACTGACCCATTGTCTAACAATCAAATCAGAATGTGTAGAGCTACCATAGGGTTGGTGTGTAAGAATGTTAACCTGGCTTGAAAGATTCACATTTGTTTCAGACTAATAAAATAATAAAATAATAATAATAATAATAATAAAAGCTCTTTTAAAGATTCCATTAATTTAAGAAAATTCTGTGTTCAGGGAGCAGTATAAGCAAGTTCAAAGAAGCTCTTAAAATGAAGGGACAGTCACCTGTTTAGTCAGGGTAAACAGAGATGTACATAACAGTGAACAAAATTGCAAGAGATTAAAGTAATGCCAAGATATTAGATATTACACATGTCCAATAGTGTGTTTATGCAAATGCAACCTATGATTCCATAGCTCATAAGTGAATGCAAGCTCACACCAATCCACTTCAAAGACATCTTAGACCAGAATTGCCAGGCCTGAGGAATACAATGAGGGATGGTGTGCAGCTGCTCACTGATACCAGGACCTGGAGCTCTGACACACTGCAATGTCAGGCTCAAACAAGAACTCTGGCAACCCGAGCAAGGCAGAAATCTAAGATAAGAGCATCAAGTTTTCTTTCTTCAATTTCAAGGGTTTGGATGGACTTACTTGATGCTGGGAAGTCTTGCACCCAGGTGTGCTTTTTTCTTATACTTTGTTTAAAATGGGGGGGAGGGAAAAATGAAATCAATCTTATTTAAAATGTTTCAGCACTTTTTCCTATTAGCTTGTTTCATTGGGATATTGTACTACAGTCCATTATTTCAGAGGAGGTAAATTATCTTCATATGTAATGAGACAGAGAAGGCAAAATACACTTGACCTGGGGTACTTGATCAAAGGAAATACCCCTTAGAGGTTAATAAAAAGGCTGATTGCACTAAAGTGCATACTGAAAGTCTGAGGATCATGGGACGTGCCCACAATAAGAAATCAGAGATAACAATTCTCAGTAATGCACTCTCAGAAACGTCTATAACCTCATTCAGGGTAGCAGGAAAGACTCTTGTACAAAAGAAGAATGTTTGATTCTATGTCTTTTGCAGAAGGAGAGCATCATTCAATATCACAGGTTTTCAAAGGTGACTCTCAAAAGCTTCAAAAGATTTGATCCAGGTAAGAACTATATAGTTCAGATTCTTATCATAATCTTGCAGTAATCAGATGCCTGAAACTTTCATGAGAATGAGGTTAAGGAATATGGCAAGAATAGCCGAGCCCAGGCTACATTCGTTCAGGATTTTGCTTGTGATCTCCCATCCATTTCCTACCACTGGCCAGTGTAGACTGAGACAGTGCTATAATATCTCCTCATCTCTGCCCCCTTTGAGATGACTGGAACCCAAAGTGAGCTACAGGGACTATAATTGTTCCCAACCCTTTTCCCATTCTCCCCTGGAAAAAGGTCCCTTGCACCTTCCACAATATCTTTGACCGAACCTGAAGTTGTGCAACCAGAATGCAGAGAAACCCCAAATACCATTAATTTTGCGCCTCGGTGCTGGCTTGATTGTGAAACCACTTGAAATGTTTATTCTATAAATTCTAGGTTCATGTGTTCAGAAGTTAACATTTGAACAACACTGTGTGAAATTAAAAAGCAATGTCCTCAAATATTTAGTTAGGACAAACTGATACATTTTCTTATTCTTCCCTTAGAAAGGGACACAATAGTATTGGGTTGCCAGATGGAATTAATGCAGATGATCTTATAAGTTTTGTTTAATTGATTCAAAGCAGACAGATCTTGAAAAACTACTGATTCTCAGTGTAGTGCACTTAGAAGCAACCCTGTATTCTGCAATTTGCTTACTTTACTCACAGGGATCCCACAAGAAGGCAGTAGACCCACCTACCAACACTACATGTTCCTCACCTTGCCACCCTCAATAATACAGCAGTTAAATGGCTTGGCAATCTCGGATGATTTTGTTAGCTGTTTTAAAAAGCACTATGATTCACCTCTTCTTCCTGGTTAGGTGGTCTGTAGTAGACCTCTATCATGACATTACCCTTCATTTTTACCCCTTTTATCCTTACCCAGAGACTTTCAACAAGTCTTTCTCCTATTTCCATCTCAACCTCAGTCCAAGTATATACATTTTTAATATACAAGCAACACCTCCTCCTTTTTTCCCCCGCCCGTCCTTCCTGAGCAAGCTGTATCCTTCTATACCAATATTCCACTCGTGTATTATCCCACCAGGTCTCTATGATGCAAACTGCATTGTGCTTGTGTTTATTTTCTAGTATTTTGAGTTCTTTCTGCTTATTCCCCATACTTCTTGCATTAATATACAGACATCTAAGATACTGATTTAATCCCCCCCCCCTCAATCTGTCTTGTCTCTCCCTTATCCCTGCTACAACAGCCCATGCTCTCCCCAAATCCCAACCAAATTCCAGTAGTAGTCAGAGGGCCGGATGATCCTCAACAGTCCCTCCATAATTTCTCAGATATGGGCCCCTGGTAGGCAGCATACCTCCTGGGATGCCATGTCAGGGCGACGGGTGCCTCTGACCCCTCAGAAGAGAATCACAATCTACCACTACCCTACATTTCCTCCTGGGAGTGGTGGCTGTGATCGTCCCAGTCTCCTCCTACTCCCACACTGGGGTGATTCCTCATCGCTCATTGCCAGGGCAGCAAAATGGTTCTCCATCACCATGGTGGGTAGGTTGGGAGTAGCAGAGCCAGAAGCAATCAACTGCCAGCGTCCTCCCTATGACACAGCCATATCCCTCCTCCACCAGTGTGAGACAGCAATCCTCTGTAGCTGAATAGCTTCCTCAGCCTTGGATGTCTCCATATGAATACTCTTGAGGACATACAAAACTGTAAAAGCAGTTTTTGTGTAAAAATGTAATTTAATATTTAAACCCAGAATACATCATGGGCTTTCAATGACATCACTTTTAGAGCCGGAAGACTTGAATTTCAATTGACTTTACACTGGAAGTCATTTAATGTCTATTTCTAATAGATAAACAGGTTTCCACAAAATCAATGCAATGAAAAATATTCCCATTAAGACAAATTTTCTGTGCAGCTAATGAGGTGAACCTCTTTTTCCTCATGCAAAAAGGAATTAAACCAGCTCTAACTGGGGATCACTAAGGTTCCAAGAAGGAATCCCTCACAACCAAGTGGGCAGAGTGTGATGCTGTTCTGGTCTTCATCTGTAACAATGGCTGAAGATTCACTGGTAACTCTCCAGTGTCCCTTTCAAAGCCACTCTCTGGCCTGTCATAGAAAGAGGGCCATGCAGAGAGAGGAGTTAGAAAGGAGTTCAAAAAAATGGGCTCCAGATCCACCTGAGACTTTGAGCTCCAGAATAATACAAATAACTACAGTTAACCCAAGTGAGTTATTAAGTGGGCCTGCCTGCAGCTAATTTATTTCAAAGAGTTCTTCTAAACTTTTTGGCCAAAATAGATAACAAGAGGAAGAGTAGAACAAGTTAGGGCTACCAATACCCAGAAATGTTATTTTGAGAGTGAGAGCACATACCACTGCAAGAAACCCTGCAACACAATCAATTCAGAGCAAATATGTGAATCCAGGACACCCACAAAGTCAAAGCGTCTATTGTCTGTGCACTTTATTTCCATCTACGTTGAAAAATGAAAGACCAGCGAGAGAAAGGAAAGAGGATTTAAAAAATGTTAGAAACTTGGCTACACTTTTAAGTTCTAAACATCATTACTAACTTTGATACAGTTAAAAGACATGTAAGAAAAGAAATTCAGTTCTCTGTGAAAGTGAAGGATTATAATACCGTGAAATAGAATATATTATAAAAATGTATGACAAATAATAGGCTTGAGTTAAAAATATCTGGCTTGAGTTAAAAAACAAATATAGTATAGATAAGTTTCCTAGTAAAACTATTCCCGTAAGTCTGAGTCAGCACATCTCTTGGATTTAAAGCTTCAGAATCAGGGCATACTAAAGCTTCCTGTCAACAGCGCTTATCTGTAGCATTGAAACATTGTTATTTTGTATGCGATTTTCCTGCTTCTCTATAACAGCCCTTTAATTTACTATTGATGTCTTATACATTCCCACTGGCCTAATCAACTTACAGTAAGTCTGAAACGAAATAGGTTTGGGTAGGGAGTCAGTCTGTTTATTAGGTTTCTTTCTTTTCTGTCTTACTTCCAATTTGCTTAAAATCGATAGCTAGTTCTACTTTCTCATTTCCATTTACTGCAGTTAGCTGAGAAATGAACAGCTAAAATCTCACTCAAATAAGCAGAATATTCTCCCTTAAACCAATTTACTGAAGTTACTGAACATCTTAGGTCAGATTCATACCTGGTGGAGTGCCCCTCAAAATCACTGGGCTACACCAGAGATAAAATTGGCCAGTTTAAGCTAGAACTGCAGTCTTTACTTCTCTTGATTTCACCGGGAATTTTGCCTGAGTAAACAGTACAACTGGGCCTCTTAAAGGAACATTTGAGCTGCAACCTCCAGTTGGCACATTACATAAATCTCCAGCTATAACACATCATTTTAACCAGAAAGTGTTTAGAACAATTCTATATAACAACAGGGAAAGTGTCCAGTTATGATTAACAACTTTCTGGCTCAGATTCTTTGCTGGAGTGAGAGGAAATTGTGCAGTTTCATCTTGCCCTGTTACACTGCTGCTTATTACATTAGATTTTTTTTTACCCTGAGCAGCCACGGTGTTATTACTCCTTCCATATTAAATTCATTTTCTGTTACTGCTGTGTTAATCTGCTTTTTCCTCAGCATTTCAGAGATCATAGAGTGATGTTTTTTATTTCCTACTTCTTACTTTTAAGTGGTTACCTCCTCAGTGGGTAAGCCCCACACTCCTACACCTAGCAATGTGGCTGGGAGGACTCTGTGGGCAGCAGTGCTCATCTGCTGAGTAGAGGGCATGCAGAGGGGATTTAGCCCTGGTCTACACTACGAAGTTAGGTCAAATTTAGCTGCGGTAGGTCGATTTTATAATCAATGCGTCTACACAAATAACCCCATTCCATCAACCCAAAAGGCTCTTAAAATCAACTGCTGTATTCCTTCCTGGTGAGGGGAGTAGTGCTAAAATTGACCTTGCTGGATTGAATTTGGGGTAGTTTAGATGCAATTCGATGGTATTGGTCTCCAGGAGCTATCCCAGAGTGCTCCACTGTGGCTGCTCTGGACAGCAATTTCAACTCAGATGCACTAGCCAGGTACACAGGAAAAGTCCCAGGAAATTTTGAATTTCATTTCCTGTTTGGTGAGCATGGCAAGCTCAGCAGCACAGAAGACCATGCAGTTCCAGAATTGCAAACGAGCTCTAGCATGGACCAAATGGAGACACTCGATCTGATTACTGTATGGGGAGAAGAATCTGTGTAGGCTGAACTCCGATCAAAAAGAAGAAATGCTAATATATATAAGAAAATCACTTAGGGCATCTTGGACAGAGGCTACAACAGGGACACACAGCAGCGCTGCATGAAAGTTAGGCAAGCCTACCAAAACACAAAGGACGCAATCAGTTGCTGTGGGTCAGAGCCTGCTTCTATGATCAGCTGCATTGCATTGTGGGGGCGGGGATGACACTCTACCACTACCCCACCACTGTCCATGAACACCTACAAGGGGGGAGTCTCGTGCAACAGGGGAGGAGGATTTTGTGAATGAGGAAGAGGAGGAGAATACACAGCAGGCAAACGGAGAATCCATTCTCCCCGGCAGCCAGGACCTTTTCATGACCCTGAAGCCAATACCCTCCCAAGGCAGGTTCCTGGACCCTGAAGCTGGAGAAGACACTCTGATGAGAGCACCTTTGTAAATACACTACAGGGTTTGAAAGTGTTTGTGTTTAATGTTTGATTTGACCTGAAGACTGGGATGCATTCACAG
The DNA here is from genome assembly GCA_032164245.1 of Sternotherus odoratus. Taxonomy (NCBI): domain Eukaryota; kingdom Metazoa; phylum Chordata; order Testudines; family Kinosternidae; genus Sternotherus; species Sternotherus odoratus. Next base: position 55,504,393 of record JAVMKO010000007.1, on the reverse strand, counting down.
CCAGTACAACTACTAGAAGGTCTGTTAATGTGTCTGGGAATGGAGCAGGAATCCTCCAGGAACATCTCCACAAAGCTCTCCTGGAGGTACTCTGAAAGCTTTGCAGAAGGTTTCTGGGGAGGGCTGCCTTATTCCATCCTCCATAGTAGGACACTTGACCACGCCAAGCCAGTAGCAAGTAGTCTGGAATCATTGCAGCACAAAGCATGGCAGCGAATGGTCCTTGGTTTTGGTCGCATTCAAGCAACATTTGGTCTATCTCTTTGTGTTAGCCTCAGGAGAGTGATATCATTCATGGTCACCTGGTTGAAATAGGGGGATTTTTGTAAGGGAACAGTCAAAGGAGCCCATTCGTGCTGGGCTGTTTGTGCTTGACTAAAAGGGATCATCTCCGATAATAGGCAAGCGGTGGGGTGGAGAGAGGGTTGTGCTGCACATCCACCCAAAAACCACAGCCCCTTCTTTTCAATGGCCAACCCAACCAGTATTGCTTACTATGGGAAAGGAAGACGTTGCAGTTTGAAACCATTCCCACATGTTATGAAGACGTAAGAAGCCAATCCCACGTACCCTTTGGCTTACCATGGCTGTCTGGAAACCAAATTCTGTTGCCCGGCTGTGTGTGATGTCTCACACCATACTGACAGGCACTCAATATAAAAGGCAAAATGGGACCTTGTACTTAACACACATGTGTCTCCTAGCCAGGTTCTGCACCTACTGCAGGATAATGTGTGAGGTGTTTACAATGCTCACAAGAGCAGCGGTGAGGTGAGCGGGCTCCATGCTTGCTGTGCTATGGCATCTGTATTGGTAACCCAGGAAAAAAGGCATGAAATGATTGTCTGCTGTTGGTTTCATGGAGGGAGGAAGGGAGGGAGAAGAGACTGACAACATGTACCCAGAACCACCCACGACAATTTTTTGCCCCATCAGGCATTGGAAGCTTAATCCAAAATTCCAATGGGCAGCGGGGCCTGCGGGATAGCTACCCACAGTGCACTGCTCCATGAGTCCATGCTAGCAATGGTATTGAGGATGCACTCCACTAACTTAATGTGCTTAGTGGGGACACACACAATCATCGCTTTCTAAAAATCGACTTCTATAAAATCCACCTAGTTTTGTAGTGTAGACATACCCTTTGAGGACTTCCTATGGGTGGCCAACTTTCTCTGCATGCTGTGGAGCACATGAGTTGAATGTTCCAAAAGGCTAACATGAAAGGGTTTTCCTTGTGGAGCAGAGCCAATGGATTCACAATTATGGAGATTCCTTTGGGGCTACTATTGCTTTCTTCTAGCAGCCACCTAACAATTCTGTTGGTACTCCAGAGTCTGAAGGGAAAGAATCATTTCCCCACTTGCACACCTGCAAGCCTCCCCAGTATAGAACCTGTTCTCTTTGAGCAGGGAATAGGATTTGGTCCTCATGTCTTTCCTCTTGTTATATATAGTAATTAATGGTCTAAATGGCCTGGAAATCTTTTCATTCCTTTTCAGTTCTGCTTCCTTTGTTCCTAAATTATTTTTATTACTTTCCTACTGTAGCTGGACATTCTACTCTCATAAAAATGACACTATTATCATTATGAATGTCAAAAAAGGCAGGGAAATCAATTACATTTAATACTATGGATAGAGAAATCTCTATATATACCCCTCCCCCCACTTCCCCACCAATCTGTAATCCTCAGAGGAGAATTGCCATATAGGAATCTCATCCCTTTCAGAGCATAACTATAACTGTAAGTCTTATTTTTACACTATTATAATTCAGCAGTTTTCTTTTGCATTGGACTGAAACCTCATATGGCAGATGTGATAGATATCTAAATCTATATATGTGTGTTTAATCAATGAAATTCTGCAGAAACATTAGCACATGCTATGCAACTAGTGGCTTTTCCTGTTTGTTAATCCAATCTAATCATTTTTTCCAGGAGCAAAATGGAAACCTGGACTGTGACAACCGTCAGCTCTGGTAAGAAGTAAATTCCACTTGCTCTAATGCATTTCACTTCATAAACACAAAATGATCACACACACTCATACTGGGGAGAACTTTGATAGAGACTTGCACAGTCTGGAAGGCAAACCTTATCACATCAAAGTTTAAAGTTTCTTTATTAAGTAGCTAGGAAATTGCTATGACTTGAGAAATTGAAAATTAAGTCAGAGCTGCTATTTTCAATGATCTACAGACAACTATTGTAACAGTACGGGGGTAGCCACACATGAAATCTTTCTTCCCATCTTTGCATGGGCACTCTCTCTTGAATGGTCATTCTTTCCAAGTGATAGACTTCTGTGCTTGCATTCTTCCCAGAGTGGAATTCCTCTGGTCACTATCCACTTAAATGGGATCACCAAGCTATAGCACTCCCTAATCCCAATATCTAGGGCCCTACTAAATTCAGTCATGAAAAATGTGTCATGGACTGTCAAATCTGGTCTCTCCCTGTGAAATCTGGTCTTTTATGTGCTTTTACCCTATACAATGTAGATTTCATGGGGGAGACCAGCATTTCTCAAATTGGGGGTCCTGACCCAAAAGGGAGTTGCGGGGGGGGGGGTGTTACAAGGTTATTTTAGGGGTGTCACAGTATTACCACCTTTATTTTGGGCTGCCTTCAGAGATGGGAAGCAAGAGAGCAGCATCTGTTGGCTGGGCACCCAGCTATAAAGGCCCCACCCCCCAGCAGCAGAGCAGAAGTAAGGGTAGCAATACCATACCATGCCACCCTTACTTCTGCACTGCTGCCTTCAGAGCTGGGTGGCCAGAGTGATGGCTGCTGACTGAGGGACCAGCTCTACAGGCAGCAGCACAGAAGTAAGGGTGACAGTACTATTCCATCCTTATTTCTGCACTGCTGCTGGCGGTGGCACTGTCTTCAGAGCTGGGCTTCCAGCTAGCAGCCACCAGCCACCACTCTCCAGCTGACACCAGCAACAGTGTAGAAGTAAGATTAGCAGTACTGTAGACCCCATACAATAATCTTGTCCCCCCCCCACACACACACACACAACTCCTTCTGGGGTCAGGACCCCCACAATTACAACACTGAAATTTCAGATTGAAATAACTGAAATCCTGACATTTACCATTTTTAAAATCTTTTGACCATTAAAAAGACCATGAATTTGATATTCTATCAATATCCTCTACAGGTACAATGTGGCTGTGACTCAGACCCTATTGCCGTCTGTTGCAGGGCTGGCTGACTCTTGAGTGTTCTCCTGTGGCCAGGGATGGCTCTTCAGCCCCCTACCTCAGTTCCTCCTTAAGAATACCTCATACTCCAAAAGGTGTAAGAGAAGTCCTCTGCTGGGGTTGTACATTGAGTCCAAACAAACTCAAAATTAAAGCCCCTTTTCTGCCCAGATTCCAGATGGATTCAGTGTCTCCTCTTCCTGCTCACTGAATCTCTGGAAAAGATACTACATCTGCCCTGCTCTCTTTGCCTTCTCCCCTCTGGCTGTCAATCAAGCACTTCACTCTCTTCTTTCCTTGACCCTCCTTCCCAGAGCTGGGCTATAGCCAAACAGACCCTTTTGTTCCCTGAAGGAACCAGTCTTGCTTTCTGCAGCACTCACCTACAGCTGCTATCTCAGGCCAACTGCAGCTTTGTAGGCTTCTCTCCTGCCTGGCGCACCCAGCTCTGCCTAGCTGGAGTGTTAGGCTCCCACTTGAGCACCTTTTCCCAGGGACTGCTCCCAACAGTCTTTCCCTTCCTCCTTTTATCCCCAGCCCTGGCCTGAGTTTGTCACAGGACCTCATCATTATCCACCTGATCTTCTGACTGGTGGGACTGAGGCCCCACTTTTCCATAAGAGGGGCCACCCATTCTTTGACATAGTTCCTCAGAAGCACACCCACAGCTGATATGTCCCTCTACCTTCACTTCCCTCTGTGTGGCACCTGATGATTTTACCACTTTTTGGCTAAGACTGCACTTTGCCCTAAGGGTGTGATTCCCAGCTCAAGCAGACAGGCTCATACTAGCTGTAATCAAGCTAGTAAGATAAAAGTAGTAGAGTAGCTGCAATAGGATGGGCAGCAGTGACACAGACTAGCTGCCCCAAGTGCATACCTATGGAATTTAGATAGGTTTGTAACCAAAATGGCTACACTACTAATGCAGCTACACTACTAATTTTAGCACCCTAACAGGTAGTAGGAGTATGTTTACTCAAGCTGGGAATCACACCGCTAACTCCAAGTGTAGAGTAGCCTTAGACTAGGTCCTGGGGTGGCAGCTCCCTTGTTCCTTACCATGTTAACCCTACAAGCCCAACTATAGTTGGTACCTGCAAGACACTCCTCTTCTGGTCCTGTGACCAACAATTGATTCAAGTGACTCAGAAGCATTTCCTTGTAAACATATGTACTGCCATTGGCCCAGAGGTATCCAGAAAGCAGATAAAAATATTAAAGCCACCCAAGGGCCACACTTTGGGGTCCTGCCTACAGTTTATCACCTCTTTCAAAGCCCTGGTGAGCTCAGGTGCCTCTGGCATTGCTAAGTCAACTCTTTAGCTCAATGGCCCAGCAGGCTTGGGCCAGGGAGAGAGGTTCTCCTCCTGCTGTTTCTCTCCCTCTCTCTGTCTCCCACTGCTTGTCTCCCTAAGCTGCTGTTACCCAGTCACCCTCTTTGCTCTCTAGGCAGGGTATTTCAATGGCTTAGGTTTGTTTTTTTGTTTTTTTAATCATAGGCTCTAGCTTTGGAAAGACTGGCCTGTTAACCTGACTGGTGACAGACAGGGTGATATTTCCCAGTGACTAGTTCACCCACTATTCTCTTAAGGACTCTTGTTATTCTCCTTAGAAGTACCTTATCTCTGTCATTGTTTCATTTCCTGATAATTCCCCCTCCATGCAATGAACCAGAGTACTATCAAGCAGGTAAACTTAGGTACCTTTTGGTCACAGTTCAGGGCAATTGCACCAATATTCCCTCTCTGTGATCCAGAAAAAGCACCCACTCTTAAGCTTCTGGCTCCCAAGCAATCACTTCTCTTAGGTGGAGAGCTGTATTTCTCTCCAGACTGCGCAGTTCTCTGCCTACCCTTTGATTTCCCCAGCAAGTCAGACTGCCTACACAGACCTGCTTTGCTTTCTCCTCAGAGGTTACAAATAGCTTATTTGCCCTCAGTTAAATTACCATACAGATCTTTATAAGCAAGTATATTTATTCTTAAGGTTAAAGCATTACAGAGAGAACATTTGAAATATTTTTACTCATGTTAATAAACTTACCAGAGATCACCCTAACTCCAACAAAAAACTCACTAAAAGGTTTTTCCTGTTGTTACAAGTTCATAATGCTGTTTGGTCACACTAAGAACCCCCTAGGAATAGGTTCAGTCCTTCCAACTCTCCCGAGAAAGAATTGGGGCCTCCCTTGAACAGAAGTTCCTTTATGTTTCTGAATCAGAATGCAGGCCCCAAGTCAGTTTAAACTCAGACTATTTATCCAAAAGTCCTTTCTTTGTCTCTACCTTGATAATCCAGTGAACCAGTATATGCAGGCCACTCCAGGTGATGGTATCTAAGTGAATTTGCCTAATTACCCACACCGTTCTTAGTTCCTGGAGGGCTGTGGTCCCCTTTCCCATGGAATTACATACCATCCCTGGTCTACAATGATACATAAACTTAATAAAGTAAGATCTTCCAAAGATATTGCAGGAAATTGCCATAGCTGTAAAACAAAAAAATGTAATATAAAAGATATGGATCTCTCTCTCCTCCACAGCTACCAAAATCACTTTTCTGGCCAACTTCTTACAGAAGTTTCCACAAGTATTATAATGGTAAAATAACTTAATTGCAAGGTTCACAGTTTACATAAAAAGCTATTGATTAGCAAAAATCATCAAGATTTCTGTTCCTCACAAGAATAAAACTATCAAAATTTGCTAATTACAATTTCCCTATGCTCAATTATTCTCCAAGAAACTTAATTATTGTTTCATTTTGCCATACAATCAGCCTCACACTTTACTCCTCAATCATCCAGAACTCTCACTGATGTCAATATAAGTTCAGTCTGTATGTCTATGCCTTTTGGCTATATCATGTAAATGTCTCTGCACTTTACTTATATAAACTGTTACCATGTGTGAAGCAGTCTGATATTTTTCTACAATATTTGTAAATAGATTGTAAAATAAATCACACACATTATATCAGTGTGTGCCCCGCCTTCTGTACTCACTTCTGACTCTGGCTTGCCCTGTACCCACTCTCAATTTCCTGGCACAGGAACAGAGATGAATATTGCTGAGCTTCCCCTCCCCCAATTCCATGGAAGAGGGAGGCGGAGAGCTGTATGCCTTTTGTGCATGAATTTATGGACAACCTCAATGATACAAGCCCATGTTCCAAACAAGGGTAGTGTTGTCAATTCTTGTCATTTTATCGCATGTCTTGCAATACTTAGGGGTAGTAGGGCTTGATTTTGGTTTTTAAAAGTCCAGCTTCTGGAGACAAGTGATTACATGAGAGTCTTAGCTTTCTTTTTCTTTTTTAAGTTTCCAATCCTCACAGTTGCACAGAAAAGTTTGAAAGGGTGTCCCAAGTGCACCAGAAAGGTTCAGAAACCTGAAAGGGAGAGGGGAATGCAACATGTTTAATTTTTAAATGTATAACTTTGAGGGGTCTGACTCATGATTTTTTATCACTTGATGTTGGCAATAAAGAAGTGGGCTGTGTCCCACAAATCATTTTTCAGTGGGGCTATTCATTTCTTTACAATACATGAATAAGTGTTTGCAGAATCAGGTCACATGTTTTAAACATATCTTTCAAACGTGGTTCATTCTGCACTGTGGTAAGGAGCTAAGTATTCACCTGTGGGAATGAATAAAACATTTTATTAAGTCAGAGTTGTCCTTTGGAACGTGCATAGGGAATAATTCTACCACTACTTTATTTTACTTTTCTAAACCCTCATCCAAATAGAAGATAAAAGTGCCTTTCATCTAGTCAAAATCTGCAAATACACTGACTACTTTTGATACTGGATACATTTATTCATGCCCTATATATTTTATTCCCCAGCTCTCTCCTTTTTCTTCTATCTCCAATAACCTATCTAACATAGAAAGTGCTGGTAACAATTTGGTTTTACTCTAAGTGATATTTAAATGAAATATAAATATACTGTACATATTATGTATTTTAAACTAAGTTAACTTCTCTGTATATCTGTGCTCGAAAGGCAGCCTGCCACATCAGGCGATTACAGGAGTGTGCCACAAGCCAGGCAGGAGTCGAAACTGCAATTTCTTGATCCATTGTCAAATGTGTTATCTGTTGTGCCATCCGTTGTGCCCAGAGTTTTCTCTCAGGATGGCTGTGCCAACTAAGTAAGGTGGAAAGATAGCATGAGGGAAGACCTTCTTTCCCAGCCCCATTTTCCTTTCCCAGAAAATCAGGAGAGAATGAAAGAGGAAAGGCAGCGGTGGGTAAAGATGAGGATTGGGGAAGGTGCAAGTCTTTGACTGGGTAGCATCCTCACCATCACAGCCTCAGTTACTATTTATTATGCACCGATAGCATGAACAGGACACAGAAGACAGGATCCCTTGATACAGAAGTCAAGAGAGGAATACAAAGAGAGGAATGCCATGCTCCAAGTGGCAGACAAAAAGATTATTTTAGCCACTGCATACTGAATAGACTGAAAAGAAGCAAGATGGGAATCAAGAAGACCAGAGAGGAAGGGTTTTCAGTAATGGAGATTACTGGAAATTAATGACAAGTACAGGAGATTACCAAATCACAGACTAACATTTTAGCCTCATGGACAGAGAGAAAGGAGCAGAGGGTTTTGGTGGTGTTGAGTTTTTTGGTACTTTCTTTTTAAACATGTTATGAACAACATCTGGCAGAAATTTGTGACTGACCAGATTGGTGGGATTTTAGACTCCTTTCTCCACCTGTGTTCAGAGCAGGACGGTTGCAGCATTAAAGTAATGGAGCAGGAAAGAAGAGAAGAGAAAAGAGCTCACTTTACAGAAAGATGGCTGTCTAGTTTGCCTCTTTTCTGGGTTCTGTTCAGGGGATAGAGGGACACTAGCCCCCTGCTTGAATCTCATCCCATTTAAAATTTACCTACTGTATGTGATTTTCTGGTCTATACTTTCATATCACCAGCCTGATCAATGACACTAAATCTGCCCCCAGTTACAAGAGAGCTGAGTAATAACTGCCTAAAATATGAGGATTACTTGTAGCACCTTAGAGACTAACTAGTTTATTTCAGCATAAGCTTTTGTGAGCTATAGCTCACTTCATCGGATGCATAGAATGGAACAGAAGTAAAATGTATTTATACACACAGAAAGAAAAAGAAAAGAAAAAGAAAAATAATTGTACATTAGCATACCACACAGTTGTGTCTAAGAAAGGGACTGCTCATGTGGATTAGTCCAGGCTGATGGTGGGATGGAAATTGTTGAAATCATGGTGGAACTCCTTCCTAGACACAACCGTGCTAATAAATGATGGGCACATACACACTACCCTATACCGGAAACCTACTGACCGCTACATACACTTACCTACATGCCTCCAGCTTCCATCCAGAACACACCACTCGATCCATTGTCTACAGCCAACCTCTAAGATACAACCGCATTTGCTCCAGTCCCTCAGGCAGAGACAAACACCTTCAAGATCTCTACCAAGCTTTTTTAAAACTACAATACCCACCTGGGGAAGTGAAAAAACAGATTGACAGAGCAAGAAGAGTACCCAGAAGCCACCTACTACAGGACAGATCCAACAAAGACAACAACAGAACACCATTAGCCGTCACCTTCAGCCCCCAACTTAAGCCTCTCCAGCGCATCATCAAAGACGTACAACCTATCCTGAAAGATGATCCCACATTCTCACAGATCTTGGGAGACAGACCAGTCCTCACGTACAGACAGCCCCCCCAGCCTGAAACAAATACTCACCAGCAACCGCACACCACACAACAAAAACACTAACCCAGGTACCTATCCTTGTAACAAAGCCCGATGCCAACTCTGTCCTCGTATCCATTCAACTGACACCATCATAGGACCTAATCACATCAGCCACACCATCAGAGGCTCATTCACCTGCACATTGACCAATGTGATATATGCCATTATGTGCCAGCAATGCCCCTCTGCTATGTACATTGGCCAAACCAGCCAGTCTCTATGCAAACGAATAAATGGACACAAATCTGGCATCAGGAATCATAACATTCAAAAAACAGTAGGGGAATACTTTAATCTTCCTGGCCATTCTATTAAAGATTTGATGGTTTCAGTTTTGAAACAGAAAAACTTCCAAAGCAGACTCCAACGAGAAACTGAGGAACTGGAATTAATTTTCAAATTGGGCACAATAAGCCAAGGGCTTAACAGAAGTTCAGATTGGTTCTCTCATTACAGTAATTAATTGCATTTCCTGAGTTACTGACAACAGATCTCCATTTCAAAAGTTGTATCTTCCTCCTAGTGATAATGGACCATCTACATTTAACAGCCTTCTTAGAATTGGTATGCTAATGTACATTTTTTTTCTTTTCTTTTTCTTTCTGTGTGTATAAATGCATTTTACTTCTGTTCCATTCTATGCATCTGATGAAGTGAGCTATAGCTCACGAAAGCTTATGCTGAAATAAACTAGTTAGTGTCTAAGGTGCTACAAGTATTCCTCACTTTCTTTACGGATACAGACTAACACAGCTGCTATTCTTGAACCTGCCTAAAATATGTTTGTGAATATTCACTTCAATGTTTAAATTAAGTATCTGAGCCTTTCTTGGGCTCCTTTTGTATTCACTTTCTGTGAACAACTGAGCTATCAATGTTTACTTGGACAAGCCCATGCAGAAATCACATTTTAAAATTTGCCTGTCTACATTTTAGATGGGATGGGGGATACTGCTTAGCACAGCAGAGAGACAGAGCTGTGAAAGTCCCTGGTACAGAGGTAATTAAATGAGCCAGACAAGGATCTGACCACATTCTTTGTGAATAGAATTGTACACACAACTACTTAGCTTATTATAGAGTTAGTCTCTAGCTGCCCAGTGAATATTCTTGTTAATTATAGAAAGTGGAATAGCTTCAACAGGAAAGATCGGGAAAGGCTGACTCTAGTTTTCTGGCTAATGCCCTCGCCTCGCATATGAGACACCCAGCTTCAAGTCTATGCTCTGAATCAAAAAGAGCAGGCAGTTTAACTTGGGTCTCAGATGAGTGTCCAAACTGTTGGTCTCCATTTCTTGTGAAAATTTCTGAAAAGTCTTGGGCAGGTTTTCGTGGATAAGGAGAAATCTTTTGAAATCTCAAAAAATGTCCCTGAGTTGGGAAAAGTGTTTTTTGCCCAGGTCTACTAAAAACAAGCTGCCAAGCACCGGTTTATCCCTGTGCTTTTGGTCTAATGTTAAAATATCATAGTAAGAAATCTAACTGGTGAGTCTCTGTCCAGCTTATTTTTACAGTATTGTGTGTTATATTTGAAGTCTATGCTGTGTAGGAAGTGGTCTTTGTTTTGTGTGTGATAAAGTACTGAGACATGCAGCTACAATTAACAAGCACAACATTTTCTACCCTTTATTTACTAAGAAATCTTCCCCCCACCCTCCTCTTAAATTTCATCATGTGATATGCACCACTTCATCTTCGAGAAGTAGTGAACAGTAACATCTCCGATAAATATTCCCTTTGTGATTCAGTCAGTAATAATTGGTGGCAAACATCCTGATTTCAGGAGATTCCTTTAGATAGCTGTTAACAGTTACTTATTCCCTCTAATAAATCTATTCTTCTTGAGTGACAGCCAATTAATTCATCGTCCCAAACACCTGATACATAGTCCCCCTGAATTCATGTTATTACATCATTATATGGTTTCCTGCCAGTGAATGTGGTAGTTATCCTGTTCTGCACAAATCAGAGGAGACAATCTATTTACATCTAAGCAAATACAGCAGACCATCCTAGCCCTGGTGGTTTTGCAGCACTTTTCTGTATAAAAGTCTATTGCTACTTTTCATTTTGTCTCTGATTTTGGAAATAATGTGATTAGAAATGAGCCACTGACTCATATAGAACATATCCTGAGATTTCAGCCATTTTGGAATGAAATCTCAAGAAAATGCCTGTTCTTTTAAGAATTTAGCCTAATCCCAATTTAAAGGGAAAGACATTTCCAGTTTTGGATCCAACCTGGAACAAAAAAAACAATATCAGGAAGGTATCAGAATGACAACCTTGCCACCCTCCTCTGTATGCAGATGAAATGGGGTCAGAGATTGGTTGTAGTGGGAATTTAGAAATCCACCCCTTTTACTAAGGAGGTAGGGTGCAGAAGTAAGTCTAACTCCCTGCAGCTATTATTTCAGTCAACATGCTAGAGTAAAGGTCACAGCCCCACCATGCTTCTTTTCCAATATGATAGGTCACAAATTTCTATGGAAACATGGATCCCTGAACCTCCCTAAAGACTTCTCCAATGCTAACCTTTGTGTCTTCCTAACTGATGTCACCACAGGCACCCATTTTGTGACTCCCAAGGGTAGCAGAAGCCTCCCTCTGAAGCAATTCAGATAGCAGCTCCATTAGCCTTAATGCAGGACTTAAGGATGCAGGCCCTCCACATAGTCTGAGTGCCATCTCACATGCTCAGTTGCCCGTGACTGGGATGAATGAGTTCCCATGACCCAACAGAATAACAATAGCCACTTACTTATGTGAGTTCTACATAGGGACAGAGGAGTACAATACAGGCAAATACAGAAAATATAAAGTGCACTAAACACGTAAGGAAAATGCAAAATCCAGTTTCACTAATGACTTGGGATAAGTTTGTCTCTCTCTCCTCACAGCCATTTTTCCTTAGGTGCTAGCAATGATTGAAAGCATTGAAAGAAAAAGAAAAAAAATTAGAAAACTATAAACATATTATATATATATATATATATATATATATATATATATATATATATATATATATATATATATATATATAATAAAAAAGTGTTCTTTTCTGGTTGGGGAGAGTGAGCAAGCTTCTTGCTATGAGATTTATTGGATTCATTTCTCTTCCCTAGGCTCAACATTGGCTATATCCTGAGCTAGCACATTGTATATACTGTAGCATATCAATTACTTTTGATGGGGATTTTCTATTTCATTAAGTCACAGCAATACCATGTTCATGATGAAGTATTAGATATGGGCTAACTACACAAGGTTTTGCTCAAGCCTTAGGAAAAAGTCTCTTTCACATACAAATAATCAATAAGTATTTTGGCTGACTAAAGAGCTTTGAATTTGGCCTTATATTTTTAAAAACAAACAAACAATTCCTCACTTGTACCAGTGTTGTAGAAAATGGGTGAAAAGCACTATAAATCAGAATTCTGATACAGTTAATGCCCCGTTCTGGATCCTGCTTAACCAAACTTCCCAGAGATACTCTCATAAGCAAAGGATGAGAGTCAACTCTGAAAAGTATCATTTTGTCTTTGAAATGCATCAGATTTCAAAACCTTTTCCTAAGAAAAAATGTTGTTAAACTCCCACACAAAGGACCAGATTGTCCATTGAACACCCTGTGGGGAGCACAGCATTGATACAGGGAGAGGATTGAGGAGGGAATATGCCTTAGCAGGTAAGCTTCTGATATGCAGGGGAGGGAATACATGCTGCATCATCTCTGAGGTTACTGAATATGCTTCTCTTATTGGTGCACTGAGCTTCCGGGGTGCCCTAAAACAGAAACTATATAGTCACCCTGCCCCTTTGGCTGTTTTCAGAGGCATCTGACAAGAACATTGAAGGGATTCTGATCGTGTCCTATGTGGAAAGGTCAGGTTCTTGCACTCTTCTCCCTCCCCTGTACACCCACACCGGGTGGCACAACTGTGTCCTTTGGGATACAATCTCCAAATCACACACCAAATTCCCACACTACCACCATTTCTAGGGTGATCATATGTCCTGATTTTATAGGGACAGTCCCAATTTTGGGGTCTTTTTCTAGAAGTATAAATGGCCTGTGGTAGTGATAGAAGGAAATGAATTACAGATGTTACACATGACTTTGAAGACTCCATGAGGCAGTTGGATAAATGAATGAGGATTTGTCTTTATTTCTATTATACAATGTGGAAATGACCCCCAAAATTCTAAATTAGCCTGGAGCTTCAAATTCCAGCCTTTGTGTGCATACGTATAGCTATATATGTATATCCCCTTGTGCTTGAATACAACTACATAAAGGCATACCCTCAGGTCCTGGATGGGGGTGGCCCATCTTTGGGAAACCCAGAAGAGTTGCACTGATTATTATGAAATAAGATGCCATGAACCAACTCTAATTTCAGCCCAAGCTAGTTAGCCTAATACAAGCAAGCTAGTGTAGAACTGTTAACACCTGTTCCTAGCAGGCCATGATATAGCATTCTCAGAAGTCAGATAGGGGGAATTGGCCTAACAAGCCATTACTTCCAAAACTCACTTGTTATAGAAACAGAAAACCAAATTGATTTACATGGATTACAATCAAGGTCTATCAGGCCGAGCAAATGGAAAAGGTCATAGATTTCAGATAACAGCTGAACACATTATACATATTACAACCTAGAGTGTTAGAACTCTCTTTGCTCCAGGCCAAACTAAGTTAGTAGCTCAGGAATTAAAGGAAGTTGTTTTTCCTTGCTGCCATACAAGAGACAGACTGGCAGGGCACAGGAGAGTTGATAGATGTGTTACACTTTCCTTTACTCCAGACATTCAAGTAAACAAGCAAAGCATAGAGTTGGGGTTGTTATAACAGTATACAAGAGAACAGTTACTTCAGTGAACAGCTGAAAACCACTGTCGGGTAGGTTATCATATCCAGGTTTACTACTGCCTACAGTAAGCTATGCCTAACTGATCTGCTGTTATGCCCCCATAGAAGCAGCAGAATAGGAAGGGGACAGATTTTACCAACATCTGGATGACAGATGAGATTCCTGAATATGATAAGATTCTGATAATGGGAGATATGAACGCCAATGATTCCGTCAAAGATGTGGCTGAAAGGAGATGTGCCTTAGCTGGAAGTGCTGCAAAGAAATTGATTAAGCTATGGACTGAAAAATGTTATACAGCGTACCAAGGTGAAAATTTAGCAAACCTGTGTACTAATAATATTTCTCTATCCTCTGGAAGCAGCTGAATCAACTAAATAGACATTAGAACACTAGAGGAAGTAGAGATGAGAGCACTGAAAGATAAGTGTGAATTAGAATGATTTAAACATAAATGAAAAAAAGAAGGATGTGAAATCATGGTGTGGGATTGGCAACATTCAAAAAGATTACGATGGTGGAGACGCTGCAGAAGACAAACAGATAAGATGCCAAGTTCAGTCTGAGTTAAAGGGTGACCACCAGCTACGTGACAGAACATTATATACGCAGATATGACCAGGCTGGACTTAATGGAGGAAAAAGCAATGGACAGCAATCAATGCTAATGCTGTACTGTTTCTGGATGTCTGCAGAGGTGCTTTGGGATGAAAGAAATATGTAAAAATACTAATCTACTTTATAGCGGTTCATTTATCATACTGTAAGTAAATATAAGATCCTTACCTCCTTGAATCTGTTCTCTTTTTAGAACCATACTCAAACCCATCTTGAAATTCTGAAGTGTCTGGATAAAATTTTTAATTTTCAGCTTCCAACTGGGACCAGAGGCACAGTGATATCAACAAATACCTGACAGAGTACCTTTCTGGGTACTCTGAAGGGTTGATGCACAGGTAATTTTTCAGTTCAGTAGTAGGCATATTTGAATTCCATAAACACTGAAGTAAACAAATTATTATATCATGCCAGTACAAGATTTCAGAATACAAACAAATAGGTGGTCATATGCTTAATATGAAGGAAACAAACAAATACTATTTTCTTTGGAGTTTTATTTGAAGGGGCTCAGTTCTGCTGTCACTTACATCCATTTTACACTCCTGTATCTTCCATTGATATCAGTGGAATTATTCCTTATCAAGATGTCCCTAAACCTGTAGGTAACTCTGTTATTAGCAGTAAAGATGCCATACACAACACCAGAAGATAGGCAGAATTTATTTTTCTCATGTATGTATGCATGCATGTATGTATCCACCCACACATGTTATTAACCAGCAGGAAATGAACTTGTATGGTGAAGCGGTAATTCTGACCATTCTAGCGAAAGTGTGTTTGAAATACAGGCATAATTGTGTCTTAGGCACATTTAACATGCACAATTTCCGCTTTACGCGGTCAACCAAAAAAAAAAAAAAAAGAAAGAAAGAAAGGGGAAAACTAAAAATATAAAGACTTTCTTTAGGTGGGCAATTTTGCCCACCATTGAAGTCAATGGGGTTTCATCTATATGCGGTTTCCACTGTACGCAGAGGGGAAAAAAGGGCCGCAACTCTACAAAGTTTGAGAACCGCCAATCTAAACTACCCCAAATTCGACCCAGCAAAGTCAATTTTAGCACTACTCTCCTCACTGGGGAGGAGTACAGCAGTCGATTTTAAGAGCCCTTTCAGTCAATGGACCGGGATTATTTGTGTAGATTCATTGATTGTAAAATCAACCTAGCACAGCTAAATTGACCCAACTTCGTAGTGTGTACCAGGGCTAATTCTCCTCTGCATGCCCTTTCATATTCATAAATCCTCTGGCACTGAAAGAAATAAGGTCCTTAGTATGAAAAAGAGTCAATATTTTCAATCCATTTTTATTTAAAATGTTTTGCCACGTTGAACCAATGACTTATCTGACTGGTAGCTCATATGTGCTGTCATTTCAATTGATATGCCACAACTCCGTTTTAATAGAATTAATATTAATCAATTGAGCTCACCACTTCAAGAAAGCTCACAACCAGGTAGGCCTGGTCAAATGAAAGAAGGAGCTGGATTCACTCAAATCAATCCATAGAAATATTTTTTTTTGTCGAAGATCATTTGAAATACAAAGGTAAATTTGCTACTAGTGTTTTCCCGTGTCACAAAAAATATATCTGCATATCACTACAACTAGTGCTGCACTCAGGATTGCAGGAATGCAAAAGTAGATTGAAGCTTCCTTTATGGCCTTGTCCCCACCCTCAATTCCCAGTCTGGCACGGAGGTCAACAGACCTGGAGAACCTGTCCCTCTATTTGCATATGGCAAGAACATTTTTTCCTAAATATTCAAATAGGGTATCTACTACTCACTGAAGTCAATAAGAGTAATTCCAGTAGTTCCAAGGCATAACTAGAAGCAGATTTTAGCTCCTAATTTGAAGATGAGAATGTAACTAGATACAGGCTGTGATTTCTGAAGATTGTGTCTTATAAAAATCTTTGATTGGAATGTATTGCTAGGTATAAAAGTACTTAGAAGTGTGTTTGTTGCACAAACACCACAAAGGGTCACATTCACTGAATACATATGCCAGTGATAAATTTGGCCTACAGAATAAATATACTCTAGCAATAGGCATTCAATACATCAATTAATTTTTTTAAAAAAAAATACAAGGACAAATTACCTAACAGGGCACAAAATCAAAAATAGAGTAGCTTATTAGAGCACATAAAGAATGTGACAAGAACATTGTCATAGGAGAACGACTAATATGAATAGAACATTTGTGGATTAAACCCCACATATTATAGAGAAAAAAAACCATAGTAAAAACATCCCAAAGTCATAACAAACAGGAAATTGTGAACTGATCTAGGCATTCTTCAGAGTAATTGATTGTTTAAGAATTGTGTTAGAAGAAATAGCATTGTGGAGGATGTAAAAAATGAAGTGTTAATTCATATTTTTTTAACATTTTGTAACTTCTTAAGAACAAGGAGTGAAGAATTGTAACCTTAGAAATGGTAAAATCACTGTTTCAGCATCTTGAAGGACATCACATCCCTTTGTAGTTTTTCCCCTATATGTCAGAGGGTTCATACAAATGCTGTTTCCATGAACATACTGTGTACTGTACAGCCAAAAGACCGGAAAGTGTTTAATTATATTTCAGTGCATTACCTACTAGAATGAAGATAAAAATGGAAAATCTTTAAAATGCAATTCTTCTGCTCTCTCTAGTGAGACCATGTACTGTATGTTGAGGACATCCAAGGACAGATATGATTGCTTCATTGGAGCAGAATTTTCTAGCCTCACCCAAAAAAATCTTTCATTAAAGAATTTCCCACTGATTGTGCATCACTATTCCTGTCAATGCACTCTTAGGGAGGAAAGATGACAGTCATTCAGAGTGATATTTAAGCCCCATGATTTCCTAAATCAGTGATGAAACACTGTGAGGTTATGGAAGAGAATTCTGTCACACTGTCACCAGTTTCATTGAAATATATATAGCAATTAGCCACTCTAGTTTGCCATGTTCATTGGACTGCCACCAAAGCAACTTTAATGTAAAGCATAAACAGCAACAGCCAGCAATCTATTATATTTGTGAATTGACCCTTATGCTTTTAGCTGCCTGGTTGTCTCCGTGGATCTGTATTCTTATTATTTCTTGGAGAGAAAATTATTCCTTTTTGACATTGCTATCATTCTTGGTCTATTACCAGTTCTAATCTATGGTGACCCTTTCAGAGTGACCTAACTTTGTCATCTCTGAGATATAATTTTCCCCTTGACTCAACTAAATATGAAAATGTAGTTGAAATTTACTGCAAACGACATAAGTAGGTATGCATGCAGAAACAATCTATCCCAAGATTCCTCCTACTATTAAGAATTTATTGGGTTTTTTAAGATTCCAGGATTTCTATTAATGCGTCACTTTCATGCTTAGCAACATTGATAATAGGTTTAGTCTAAGAAAGAAAGAAAAGCTGGATTCCTGTAAGAGAAGGTTATCATCCCTGACATTTCATAATGAATTCATATTTAATATAGGCAACTGAGCAAATGAAACCCAGAACTGCATTACACATTTTTCATTTCACACAGTAACTGATGTGGATGTCTGTAGCAGGAAGAAAGGAGAAATGGTTTGTTAGAGCAGTTTCAATCATGTTCAGTTGGTTGTAAGCCTTTACATTTTCCGTGAGATGGATTGTGCATAGGGGTTTTTGCACTAAAAAAAATGAATAGGTCAGTACTTGCAGCACATATTCGTACTGTTAGCTCTTTTGCCTCACAGCTTTTGTTGGGGAAACAGGGATATGTTGGAGGGGAATGTTGGTGGCCCTCAGAAGAGCCCCTTATTAAAATTCTACCACCCAACTGAAATGCAAGCTGGGATGATTTCTCTGCCTCAAATGTACATCAGTTCAACCCCTCTCTGATGTTGCTAAATCATCCTTGTCAGCTTGCCAGAGATGACTTATCCCTGGGAGTCATGAAAATACTTTAAACGAACAAAATTTTTGCTTCTTGTCAAGAGAAGATCGCACCAGACAATGACAAGAATTTCAAATAAATTCACAGTGGAAAATATCCCTGTATTTCTATTCACCTTAGGCACCCAACCCACATCCCTTCAAATTATGCAAGCAGAAGACTGTTCAATACTATCCATACACTCCAGTTTTTAATACTAGGAACACTTGGTTACTGCTGATGTGAGAAAGTGACTCATTTTAATGAGGCACCAAGAAATAGATTCTCAGTCACTCATCCCTATTCTGTGCAGCACACAAACCTCTGGGACAGGGGAGTTTATGGCAGGCTCAGACAGTATAGCTTCATGGCAGTCTCTTGCTAAAATATTGACTGCATAGAACCAGGTAGAGAAACAATTCTGCACCTTCACCTCTATTCTTCTCTGAAAGTGTCTCCTCAGCAATATCCTTAAGCACATCTTTGATTCATCAAGGTACTTTAGTCAGTGGAACTCTCAGATGTCTAAAGTTACATGAACATTTAAGTACCTTGCTGAATGAAGTCCAAAATGCAGACAGTTTTCGAGTTATTAGAAAAATCACTATTTCAGTCAATTTTTCTCAAGTGTGGTTTTTGTTATTTTTTAAATGAAGTGTCAAAGCTTGAAATAGATACAATATTTCATTTGAAAAATACTTACAATTTTGTTAGCTTATACAAATCATGTTTCCGTGATTCTCTTGTGAGAATTTGTGATAATATACATATTTGATGGGATATTTTTCATTTCTTTCTAGAGCTACATTTTGTTTGACCAGATGCTTTTCCAGAGTTTGTGGCACAGAATCAAGATACTTGCACAGATTTATCACATTATCATCTGAGAGCACCATAACAAACTTATTCAGTGCAACTCTTCATAATTGTTTCTTTTTATCTTAACTACTGCCTCACTTTAATGGAGATTTCAAAATGAAAGAAAATCAAATTGCAAAGAAAATTGAAATACAAGATTCAATCATAATAAGAGAGGGTCAAAATAACTCAATAATTCAAAAAGCAATGAAACAAATTCTAAAATCTTTCTCTTGAGAAAGAGAGAGTAATGAGAATGGGAAGTAGTTAACTTATTTGGAAGTTGATTTATAAACCACCAACTTAATTGAGTCACCTCCTTTTTGAGACATACTGCATCACAACATCATTATCGTTTAGCAGAGAGTATTATTCCACAGTTAAAAATATAAATAAGAGAATAAAAATATACAATCTTAAAGCACAATGAACAGTAGCTCGAGTGTTTTGTTGTCATAGAAGGTACTTAAACTCTGTTTTTGTCCTATACAATATAATTATCTCACATAAGACACAGGTGCTATTTTTCAGTACATCCCTTTACTGACTTATAAGAACTCAGCTGCCACTGTAACTTTCATCGTTCCATCTGCCACTGAAGTCTCTCCTTTCATTCTGAATTATTTTCTAAGGATATTGAATATGTTTCTTAATACTTTTGCCCTTGAAAACAAGTGACTTTTTGCAATAATAATCCATTATTGTCAAGTGAGTGACATGTAACTAAATAACATGAAGATTAAAACAGAACAATATAGGGACAACTGCACAAATGAAACCAAAACCCATAGTACACATTTTTCATGGTGACACTATTATTAGGAGGGCCCTACCAAATTTTTGTCAATTTATGGTCATAGGATTTTTTAAATAATAAATTTCATGATTTCAGCTATTTAAATCTGAAATTTCACAATGTTGTAACTGTACGGATCCTGACCCAAAAAGGAATTGAGCGTGTGGCCGCAAGGTTATTGTAGAGGGGATTGATGTTTTGCTACCTTTACTTCTGTGCTGCTGCTGCTGGCAGCAGCACTGCCTTCAGAGCTGGGCAGCTGGAAAGTGGCAGTTGCTGGCTGGGACCCGAGCTCTAAATCAGAGCCGCCACCAGCAGCAGTGCAGAAGTAAGGATTGCATGGTATGGTATTGCCACCCTTACTGATGCCTGCAGAGCTGGGTCATCAGTTCACAGCCACCATGCACTGGCTTCCCAGCTTTAAAGGTAGCACAGAAGTAAAGGTGGCAATACTGTGACACCCCTAAAATAACCTTGCAACTCCCTTTTGGGTCAGGACCCACAATTTGAGAAATGTTGGTCTCCTCCTTGAAATCTGTATAGTATAAGGCAGGAATCGGCAGCCTTGGCACGTGGGACTGCAGGGTAAGCACCCTTAGCTGGTTTGTTTACATAATCAGTTTATTCCCTCACTCTCCAAAAAAGTATTTGGATTTTTATCTGCAGGCAGCCGTGTTATAAGTTGTTACACATCAATTTGTTCAGGATAAAGAGAATTATTGACTGAGATTTTTTGTTTTCTTGTAGCATACCAGAGGAGAAAAATGACTTTAATATCAACAAATAGGGTTCTTTAGGGGCTTTATTTATTGCCTATAAATAGAGTACGCAGCTGAAAATGCATTCTAACAATCCCTGAGTAGACAAGTCATCAATTACATACTCTTAAAACTTGTAGCTCTTGATTTATGTGGGGGGGGGGGGTGAAGTGGGGAAGTTTGTGGCCCTTATCTTGGGTTTTACCTTTGTTTAACTACTGAACAAGCTAATTCAGAATGAGTTGTTGTCTTCACCTTCACTCAAGAAAAAAAACCTACTTTATTCAGAGGAAACATAGTAAACATATTATGTATTCTCATCATACAGTTCTATATGCACTGACTCTGCACTTCTTCAGTTTCAGTTATAATGAAAACTCACCAAGATGTCATCTGCAACTGTACAAGAGAAGTTAAAAATATATTGCAGACTGCACTTTTGGAATAATTTATATTTTTAGTTTCTACTATCTTGATTTCTGTTGCTGCATTCTGTATTGTTTCAGAACATAAGTTAAATTTGCGACTCAAAATTTAACTCAAAATAGAAAAAAGTCACCTGTGTTTTTCTCAGTTGTCCGACCACTGACTGTGTTTGCAGTGGTGACTTTTAGAAAAAAATAACCCACAAGCTACCACCAGTAAGATGAACTAGTGGTACCCCGATCACAGACAAAGCTCTGGTGATTTCTAGCAATCTTCACCATTGTATCAGTAATAAAGTGGGAACAAAAAAATAGAGCCAGGAAATGGTCAGTGGCAAGCCCAATGAATAAATGGGCATTATATCATGGCATAAAAGTCATATCTCCTCAGGGAGAGAATGCCACAGCTGAAGTCACTGGTCTATTAATCTAGTCAAATCTTGTCTGATTCCAGGTCAATCTTCTCTGGCCATTCAGAGCTATTAGTTAGGAACCCCCCCCCCCCCCAATAATGCAATATCGTTGGCTACTAAAGGCCTAGATCACATGACAGATTATTATAAAGCTGAATTATGTATGCTCAGTTACTACAAGGATGCGTAGCAGAATAGTAAACTAAAATAAAAGACTATTACAGAACATCAAATAAGAGCCCAGCAAAACCAAGAGCAGCAATAACAGAGCCCAAAATATTTATATCTATTGAAACATAAGACTGGTAGACTTGGAGGGAAGCCAGTGTGAATATCACTGTTCATCTTTCTTAAACACACCGGGCCAAATATTCTTAGGCAGTGAGCGGAGACAACTACTACTAGAGATCTCTTTGAAAACATGTATGGTAATTACAGAGACCAAATAGGAGAGAATGGATAATATATTTGATTTCTCTGCCAATGTTCTGATCCTTTAAACTTTTACTCATCTAAGCAGTCCATAGTCGCACAACGGTACTATTAAACTTCAAGAAGTTCCCATTAATCAAAGTGATATGCACAGATATGGTGCTTCAAAATGAGTACATAAAATAAATGTACTCCTTCTGGTCTTTGGATAGAAAAAGAAGTTGGCTAAAACTATGTGGCACCATGCATCACTTTTCCTTAATAGATTTGTGTAAAATTATTCCTCACAGTAATGTCACTGTACATTCTGCCCGATGTATAGGCAGTGTATAGTTGTGCTACCTTGGGAGGTTGCCTGCAGAAACAGACCCCACAATCTGTGACTTGATTCCTCCTTCTCTATGGGAGGTTATCCTTTCTCCAGCCCTATACCTGCCACAACGTATGTCCCTTGAGGCCTTGGAGAGAGTCAAGTCAGGGCTCAGCCCACTTCCTGTCCTTTTCCCCCTCTCCGCACAGGGTGGAGAGGCACATAGTGCGTACAGAGGCTGCTCTATCCTTTGCAGAGTGACCCATGGTATGATTAGCGGGCACAAGGGACTTGAGATGACATATGCTCCCTTACCCTCCCTTCTACTGTCATGAAGGATAAGCACAATCTGGCCTGAACATGTATTGTTAATTGTAATGACAATGTAGATGGAATCTGAGGATAATTTGAATTCCTATTTTCCTCAGTTATTGAGCATGTCATATTATAATTTGTGCATTTTCTTTTTTAATAGACAAAGATTTTGTCCATAATAGTTTTAAAAGGTATAAGCCAAATTTAGAAATAAGGAAAGAAGAGAGGTTAGACTTAATGGGGAATTTTTGCAACATGAAAGATGTTTTGCTTTGTTATACTTTATTTTGAGTAGCAGTGTCAAAAGATGAACACGATATTTCAAGAATTATGCATCAAGTAAACTTGAAAAGTGTCTGATAACAGAAGAAGAGGTAGTGACACGTGAAGGTAGCCTCAACACTGGAATTTGCTGATTCTTTTCTTTTGTTTTTTTTCTCAATACATTTCCTCCTACAGTATCTGAGTCAGGTTGTACTAGAGGATTCTAAGGCTATAGTATGTACATAGAGAAGATAGAAATCATATTTTCTAGTCTATATATTTCATATATATAGTACATATATAATAAAACTTTGTACAGTATTACTCTCCTGCCTAACTCAACTGAAGCCAAAGATCTGTCCTGGCACAATAACTTGTTCAGGTTCAGAAATTCTACTTCAGATTTAAATAAATGTAGGAAGAGATCACATTGGACCCAGGACAACACTGACTCAAAATTCACAGGACCACTTCACAAAATAGGGAAAAAATATTTCACAGCACAGTAATCTGATGAGAATTTACAAGATAACGAATGCAACCATTTGTGTGGTTTTGAACTGTGAAAGCCATAGAAGAATTATAAGAGACCATTAATGTGTGGCAAAACCAGTTCCCAGCTGCATACAATGCCAAATAAAGTACAATGGAAGTCTGTTAGACCCAATTGCAAAGGAGAAAAACTTTTTTGGATGATTATTCCATTATGGTACAAAATAAAGACTCAGTCCATATCTGTTACTCTTGTGGCCAATCTCAACTAACACGAACTGTTCACTTGAGTTAGGGTTGTAGGATTAGTACCTAAAGCTTTACCTAATGGTGTTTCAGGATTTAACACACCTAATGGTGTTTCAGAATTTTGAAGCTGGAAATAATTTTAAAAAGTTGATGCTGTCTTCAGGAAAAAAAACCAGATACACAACACTATAATATCCCAAAGACTGCCACCAGTTATATACATTCAAAAGGAAAACTTATTTATCAACCATTGCATTTTCATGATACTAAGACCACTACATTTGAATTTTTAAAAATAAGTCATATCCGAGTTAAAGCACAGTACAGCTCTTGAAAAATGTTTTTAATAATTAAAAAAAACCCACCATCCTACATCTCAAAGGACTTGAAAAGAGCCAAATCACTTTTACCACACTCTCTAAAAATGAAAGAGAACACGTCTTTTGGCTGAACACACAAATTAGTCATTTTAAAAATTAAAAAAAAGTTACTGGATTTTTTTATAAGTGCCTATAATGATACTGCCACCTGAGCCATAAACAATAATGCTGTAAAAGCAACACTACCATTAATGAGAGGTATCTGGGACTATAGGGAAGGATTATTATCTTAATCAACCACAAGATCAAAGCTTTATTGTTTATGAAGTCACCAGAATCCAGATGTAATTATGTAGAATACAGCCTTGTTTACAATTTTATGTTTCATTTTTATCGAAAAATGTGCAGTATGTACATATAAGCATATAAGCTTCTATTTCATTTCTGTCTTTCTTGAACCTTAGCTGGTTCTGCAGGGTAGACTTACAGCAAATTCATATCAAATGGTGATATTTTTAAATGAACTAATCTATAGAGTGCACTCTTTCAATTCTCTGAAGTTCACATTACAAGATATAATGACAGACGTAATCACAGATTAGAAAATTTTTGTCTTCATTGACTATTTAAATAATGCAATATTCTATAAGCGTGAGGATACTGTGTATATATTTATGTCTAGAATGATGGGCATTATATGTACATACAGATGTCACTCATGCACATGCATACACACACACACACACACACACAGGCAAACATGAAGTCAGTTTCATACTTTTGCTAAAAGCGAAGGGTACTGCAAGACTGTACTAACTCCTGCATTGTTTGCTTCATATTAAGTAATAAAGGAGAGGGAACTTGTATGTAGCATATCCCAGAGGCTATCATGAGGAGAGACTCTTACTTTATTTATTGTTCCTGCATGTGATTGGCATCTATCCAAGCACTTGTGGTCCTGTTCACATTGGCAGTCTGCCATCCCACAACCTGTGTGCTAACAGCAGCCCACAGCAACACTGTCATTCAGTGTAAAGATAAAATCACTGTACCTGAAGCAGATTACTGTCAGAAAGAGGAAAACCATTCATCTCTGATTGGTTGGCTGGTGATTAAGCATTATCCCCATATTACAGATGGAGAAGCTGAGGCACTGAGGGATGAAGTAACTCTGTCCAATATCATACAGCAAGACAGTTACAGAGATGGGAATAAATTATAAATAGGCCCCTACCAAATTCATGGTTCATTTTGGTCAATGTCATGATCATAGGATTTTTAAAAATAATATATTTCATGATTTCAGGTATTTAAATCTGAAATTTCATAGTGTTGTAATTGTAGGGGTTCTGATCCAAAAATGTGGGTGGTCACAACATTATTGGGTGGGGTGCAGTACTGCTATCTTTACTTCTGCACTGATGCTGGAGGCAGCGCTGCCTTCAGAGCTGGGCAGCTAGAAAATGGTGGCTCCTGGGTGGGAACCCAGCTTTGAAGGTAAAGCTGCTGCCAGCCACAGTGCAGAAGAAAGAATGGTATGGTATGGTATTGCCACCTTTACTACTGTGCTGCTGCCTGCAGAGTTGGGCCTTCAGTCAGCAGCTGCCACTCACTGGCCACCCAGCTCTGAAGGCAGCCCAGAAGTGAGGGTGGCAATACCGTGAATCCCTAAAATGACCTTACAACCCTCCTGCAACTCCCTTTTGGGTCAGGACCCCCAATTTGAGAAACGCTGGTCTTCCCTGTGAAATCTGTGTAGTATAGAGTAAAAGCACACAAAAGACCATATTTAAAAAAGGGAAAGACCAGATTTTCATGATGGCCATGAAATTTGGTAGGGCCCTAATTATAAAGCAATAAGGGACCATCGTGATCACCTAGTCCCAAACTCCTGCAATAACAGGCCAAAAATTCCTGTTTGAACCAGAGCATCTCATTTAGAAAACATTCAAGCTTCATTTAAAATAGAATCCGAGTTTCCTGACTCCCAGTCCAGTGCTCTCTGCACTTGATCACACTATTTACCCCATCAAAGTTACTGTGATTATTTGTTGATTTGAGAACTACACTGATGCTCACCTAGACACCATATATGCCTTAGAATAAATGCAAAAAACCCAATGAGCGTAGATGTCAAGAGTCTGGGTGTCCTGTAAACATGCTTCCTCCAACTTAAACTGGGTAAGTTGTCTCCAGTAAAATAAGTTACTGTTCTTCAGTCATCATAGAGTTCTCAGATCTTAAAGTGAACTTATTTCAGTCTCTCCCTGATACTTCTAACATTTAGTAGAAAGTGATTTACAGTTTGAAATTCAGGATCCAAATTCTAACTAAAGGGTGCTGGAGCAAATAGGACTGCTCATGTGAGACAGGGCTAGCCCATGGAGTAAAGTTTGCAGGATGGGAGTCACTTGGTGGTACATTGCTAAGATAATGAGCACTTCTAGTCAGGTGGAGAGAGCCCCAAGCACTTTGCAGGAGTGGTTCAGAGCTTCACTGTATTGGGCACTTCCATTTGTCACTGGATTTCTTACCCTTTTTCATTGATATTAACAGCAACAAAAGCATAGCTGAGGCAGAGCAGGAAGGGTGATAGATATGAAAATAGCTATGAGTGACCTAGTGACAAGCAGAGAGGGTCTAACGGTTCGAGAAGGGGACTGGGAATTACGAGATGGGTTCTATTTTTAGTGCTGGTCTAAAATCAAAACTTACATCAGCATAGCAATGTCAGTCAGGGGTTTGAAAAGTCTACAGCCCTGAGCCACATAGTTAAGCCAACCTAATCCCCAGTACACACAGTGCTAGATCGATGGAAGAATTCTTCCACCACTCTAGCTACAGCCTCTTGGGGAGGTGGATTAACTACAGCCATGGGAGAACCCATCCTGTCACTGTATGAGGATCTATATGGTAGGACTGCCGCTGTAGCATTTTAAATATAAAGACAGCCTTGCTACCTGTCTTGCTGCACACCACTGAGTGAATCACTGACCTCTCTGTGCTATAGTTTCTCCATCTGAAAAATGGGGATAATAATTCTTCCCTACCTCATTCAATGTTGCGAGGTTTAATTAATTGTCATGAACTCTAAGATCATCAGATGGAGCTACAGAACTAACAGTACAAAATAAAAAAAAATGCAGTGCTTTGGAATGGGGAAATCTGTGAAGTATCATAAAAGGGAGATACTTAAAGGAGATGCTTCATGCTTGGTTTCCAAAGCATTTATGGGAAAATCCCTCAAACTGCAAAGAAGAAACCCCTAACAGAATCTTATCAGTGTTCAGGGTTAATAAGAGCACAACTGCAGCTACTTTTCAATACCTGGCCTATAGAATATTCCTCCTATACAACGAGAAATGGCATGGAAGAAAAATCCCAATAAGAACATTAAAGAAATGTGGGACATGGGTTTGAATTTTGAACCAGGTGCTCCAAGTCTACTTTGACTATAAATACTGTCAAACTGAACAGATGTATTTTGATTTATTCATTACATAGTTTCTCTGAGCCTCACAGCTGAAACCCTGTCAATAGTACTGGCAGTTTCTTTTTCAGTTGTTGAAGTGATTAACTGGCGTTAGATAAGAGGAAATCCAAAACGCTGGCTATTCCATAAACTGGCATTTGGCTGAGTCTGAGTGGCTCATAATGCCTCGATATTGTGGTGGCTATTCCTTGTAATGATTTTATTACTTTAAGGTAGAATCAAGGAAGTTACCTTTAGTTGAAGAGGTAGCAGGGTCGGTTCCTAGAAGGACAATTGCATTATATATTTTAGCAACTATTAAATAGTATTAATTATTTATCATTCTGGATATATTTCCCCCTTCTCCTCTCCATGCTCATAGGGCTGGTCTCAATCTATCTATATATATAAAAGTCAAGTGGTGTATGTATGTATGTATGTATGACAGCGAACTCCTCCCGCACCGTTTGAGCCAGAGACTTGAAATTTGGTACAGTGAGGGGTCTTCGGGTCTAGATGCTGGTAAGGGTCGAAACATTTTCAGATCTCACCTCTGACGCCCCCCAGGGGTGAAAGTCTTTCAGGGCCAATCACATCGGCTGGGCGGTTAAGTGGTGATGATGTCATAATACCCCCCTCCAACAGACACCTCACTCGCTCAGCTCGCCCCTCCCTCCTCCAACGGAACCCCGGAGATCCCTCAGTTCTCTGCCCCTCCCACCTCCCAACGGAACCCCGGACTCCATCAGCTCTGTGCCTCCCCCCCCCCCCACCTGCGAAGGTCCCCAGAATCCCTCGGCTCTGGGCCCCCTCCCTGCCTGCGACGGATCCGAGTTGGGTTTGGTGGGACGGTAAGTGAGGTGGGGGTGTCGGGTTCGGTCGGGGGGTGAGGTGGGGTTGTTGGGTTTGCTTGGGGGGGGTCAGGTGGGGGTGTTGGGTTCGGTCGGGGGCTAAGTGAGCCGGGGGGTGTCGGGGTTGGTCTGGGCACCCACCCCGACACCTTCCCCCCCCCAGACCAAACCCGACACCCCCACCATACCCCCCCAAGCAAACCAGACACCCCCACCTCACCCCCCACCAACTGCAACACCCCCTGACCAACCCGAACACCCACACCTCACCCCAACACCTTCCCACCCCCCAGACCAAACCCGACACCCCCTAGCGACCGAACCCGACACCCCCACCTCACCCCCCCAAGCAAACCCGATACCCCCTGACCAACCCCAACACCCACACCTCACCCACCCAACAACTTCCCACCCCCCCAGACCAAACCCGACACCCCCCGGCTCACTTACCCCCGACCGAACCCGACACCCCCACCTCACCTCCCCACCAATCGCAACACCCCCAGACCAAACCCGACACCCCCCGGCTCACTTACCCCCCGACCGAACCCGACACCCCCACCTCACCCCCCCAAGCAAACCCCACACCCCCACCTCCCGCAACACCCCCACCTCACCCCCCCAAGCAAACCCCACACCCCCACCTCCCGCAACACCCCCTGACCAACCCCAACACCCACACCTCACCCCTCACCCATCCCGACACCTTCCCACCCCCCCAGACCAAACCCAACACCCCCCGGTTCACTTACCCCCGAGCGAACCCGACACCCCTACCTCATCCCCCCAAGCAAACCCGACACCCCCACCTCACCCCCCCATCCGCAACACCCCCTGACCAACCGCAACACCCACACCTCACCCCTCACCCACCCCCCCAGACCAAACCCGACACCCCCTGGCTCACTTACCCCCGAGCGAACCCGACACCCCTACCTCATCCCCCCAAGCAAACCTGACACCCCCACCAACTGCAAAACCCCCTGACCAACCCCAACACCTCACTCCTCACTCACCCCGACAACTTCCCCCCCCCCCAGACCAAACCCGACACCCCCCCCCCGGCTCACGGTGCACTGTGTAGCACACAGATTATTAAATACACTGTTCGGTCGGGGGGTGAGGTGGGGGTGTCGGGTTTGCTCAGGGGGTAAGGTGGGGGTGTCGGGTTCGGTCGGGGGGGTTGGGTTTGCTTGGGGGGGTCAGGTGGGGTTGTCGGGGAGTAAGTGAGCCGGGGAGTGTTGGGGTTGGTCAGGGGGGGTGGGGGTGGGAAGGTGTCAGGGTGGGTGAGGGTGTTGGTCAGGGGGTGTCAACTGTCTGCCCCCTCCCCACCTCCAACTGACCCGAGCAACGCCAGGCACTTATGCTAGTATGAAATATTTACCTTGAATTTTGCTGAACTGAAGTTGATAATGTAATAACAAACTCACCTTTCTCTCTCTGCCAATCACCCCCCAGCTGGGATATGGGCCACCAACTGGTGTTGGTGTTTCAGTAGCAATTGGTTCCCTTACAGGGTGGAGTTGCTAGCCCCACACCCATGTTAAGCCTACAGCACCTGGTATTCCCAGGAGATCCCCCATCCAAGTACTAGCCAGGCCCAACCCTGCTTAGCTTCCAAGATCGGATAGGATCAGGCAAGTTCAGGGTGGTTTAGCCATATCCAAACCTGCCTTTCAGTGGTGAGAATTACCTAAACTGACCTCTATTCCTCCACAAGTTTAATCTTGAGACAACCCATTGCTGTAATAAGGGGGTGGAACAGTGAATGGGACTGAAGAAGACCAAATGCTCTGTTTCCAACTTTATGAGAACTGATTGCAAAGATTTCCATTTGCTTTCCAGTGTAATGGTAGGGGAAAAAAACCCTAAATAAAAATACCAAGGGCCATCTGTGAATAATCTGCTGAGGCATCACAAAAGCTAAATAAGAGAATAAAAAATAAAACAAAACAAAACTCCCTTGTTTTGATTAACAGTCTTCTAACAGAAAGCTTAAGGACCATGTTCTGTTTGAGATGATCTGATACAATTTTGTTTTCTGAAATACTGTACATTTTTCCAGTTAATTTCATGAAACACCATGGCTCTTGGCTCTTTTTAAGGTAGAAAAATAATTATAATACCTAACCGTCACAGAGTAACAAAACACAGATAAAAATGTAGCCACAGAAATGGCTCTCACTGAAGGAAAAAAAATTAGATTTCTAAAGGTTTTCTTGATTATTTTTATCTGTTTCATGAGAAGAATGTAATCTGGTGACAAGCCAGATCCCTTGTTAATAAAATTTAAATAGTTTAGCCTTGGATTTACTGTTTATAACTCATGATGTCCCTGAAATGATATTTCATGTTTTTTGCTGGAGTTGCTCCAGCAAGCCAGACACTCCGTTATTGTGTCATGGAATAGTCTCTCAATGGACCTACCCAGATAACATAATTATTTCAGGAAAAAAACCAGAAACCAGCGTTTCACTGTGGACATTGTGTGCCTAAGTATAAAGTAAGCCAGCATCCTACAGAATGTGTCCCTAAAGAAAATGAATAAAGATAAAAGTCCATCTTAAAAACCTCCCCCTCCTTTATCTGTCTATTTCTATCCTAGCTAACAGATACCTCTGAAAATTTCACTGTGTTTAAATTCCCTTAGCTTATTTCTCTGAAATCCACATCATAGGAAATACCTGCCGGTAATAAAAATTGAATCGTGATAAAATTCCCTTTTGGCTTGATGCTCCACATTGTGTAAGACAAGAAAGACCCCAGCAGAGACTAGACAGAGAGCTCTGATTTGGCTGCATTACTCCCTAAAGCAAGTGAACTGTCAAAGTAGGGCAACAAAACTGAAGTGTGTATGCTATAAAACAAGCATAACTAATCATTTACATTTGCCCTTTCACATATAAAGTGATTTGTTCCAATGAATAGAAACTGAATACAGATGCTAGAAGCTCCTAGTCCCATAGGCTCTTGAACAGAGTCATTTGAACCAGTAGCTAGACCTAATTTAGTCTTGCTCAGGGAGTATAGCGATGCTAGGAAGTGGATAATTGATATGTTCATTAAGGATAATGAAGGGACATTTTTCACATATTGGAGAATTGTGAAGGTAGATTAAATGCATGGATTTTAAAATGTGTCAGTGTGAGAATCTGAAGTGGCTAGGAGAGATTTGGATACTTCTGAATATAAATACCATGTATAGAAACTTAATTTAATATCTCTCTATATATACACACCTCTATGTTCTTATTTCAGTGTAGTTCAACCAATTATTATACAAGCAAGTCTCATCTTATGTGGGGGTTCCATTCCGCGGTTAGCGCATAAAGCGAAAACTGCGTAAAGTGAAACACTCATTGAGTTGAATGGCGGGCAAAATCACCCACACTACAGATGGAGTTTTTAAATTGTTATTTATCTTTTTTTTCCTGTTTTTTCAGATTCCGCAAAGCTGAATTTGCACATGTTAAATGCGCCTAAGATGCGACTCGCCTGTACTTAAATGAGAGAGCAAATTTTTAAAATGTTGCATGTTTATAATTCTTAGATTCAAGACCTGAAGGTGCCACTATGGTCATCTAGACTGACCTCCTGAATAACACAGGGCATTGAATTTAGCCAGGAAAGTGGAAGGAATTATTCTTCTGGCATGTGTATTCATTTTCTGGTGTCTACCATCCCACCACACTCCTTGCTCCATTCTCATTCTACCTGGATTGCAGGGCGGTTTCAAACAGGATTACATTAACATGAACTAGATAACGTTTAATTCATGCAAGCAGGGTCTACGTGGGGCAGATAAAGCACAACATGTTAGACCCTTCTTCAATTGCCACCCCTCTAGTTTGCACTTGCAAGGCTGTGTAAACAAGTCCTAAGAGATGTTAGTTCCTGCCTAACTCGTGACCCCCATTCACCCTATGAACCAAACCACAAGATCCTTACTCAGTTTTCACTACCGGCTATAAAACTTGCTTAAGTACTTCATATGCATGTAGTAAAACAAAGAATTTTATCCTACATTTGGGTTTACTTGCAATAGTTTCATCAAGAGGGTTGCCATCAAGGCACGATTAGCCAAAGTAGTGTCACATCCTGCTTGTAAATATTACCTAAATAGCTGTATTTAAAAGGAGTGTTTTTTTCAAGCTGACTAAGATTAAGGGAGTCATCAGTAGGTACTCTCTACTCAGACCCTATGCCACCAGCACTCCCAGCTATCTCCGTGATACCACTGACTTCCTGAGGAAACTACAATGCATTGGTGACCTTCCAGAAAACACCATCCTAGCCACCATGGATGTAGAGGCTCTCTACACAAACATCCCACACAAAGATGGAATACAAGCTGTCCGGAATAGTATCCCTGATGATGCCACAGCACAGGTGGTTGCTGAGCTCTGTGACTTTATCCTCAAACACAACTATTTCAAATTTGGTGACAATATATACCTCCAGACCAGCGGGACTGCTATGGGCACCCGCATGGCCCCACAGTATGCCAACATCTTTATGGCAGCCCTGGAACAACGCTTCCTCAACTCTCGTCCACTCACACCCCTTCTCTATCTACGCTACATTGATGACATCTTCATCATCTGGACCCATGGGAAAGAAACTCTGGAAGAATTCCACCATGACTTCAACAGCTTCCACCCCAACATCCACCTCAGTCTGGACCAGTCCACACAGGAAATCCACTTCCTAGACACCACAGTGCAAATTAATGACGGCCACATCAACACCACCCTATACCGAAAACCTACCAACAGCTATGCCTACCTTCATGCCACCAGCTTCCATCCCGGACATACCACACGATCCATTGTCTACAGCCAAGCACTGAGGTACAATCGGATTTGCTCCAACCCCTCAGACAGAGACCAACACCTACGAGATCTTCACCAAGCTTTCTCAAAACTACAATACCCACACAAGGAAATAAGGACACAGATCAACAGAGCCAGACGTGTACCCAGAAGCCTGCTGCTACAAGACAAGCCCAAGAAAGAAAACAACAGAACACCACTGGCCATCACCTACAGTCCTCAGTTAAAACCTCTGCAACGCATCATCAGTGACCTACAACCCATCCTGGACAATAATCCCTCACTTTCAAAGGCCTTGGGAGGAAGGCCAGTCCTGGCACACAGACAACCTGCCAACCTTAAACAAATTCTCAACAGCACACTGCACCACAATAACTCCAACTCAGGAACCAATCCATGCAACAAACCTCGATGCCAACTCTGCCCACATATCTACACCAACAACACCATCACAGGACCTAACCAGATCAACCATACCATCACTGGCTCATTCACCTGTACATCAACCAATGTCATATATGCCATTATATGCCACCAGTGTCCCTCTGCTATGTACATCGGCCAAACTGGACAGTCCCTACGAAAAAGGATAAATGCACACAAATCAGATATTAGGAATGGCAATATACAAAAACCTGTAGGGGAACACTTCAACCTGCCTGGACACTCTATTACAGATTTAAAAGTCACCATACTGCAGAAAAAAAACTTCAAATCCAGACTGCAAAGGGAGACTGCAGAACTTCAATTCATTTGCAAATTCAGCACACACACTCTGGGATTGAACCGAGATCTACAATGGTTGGCTCATTACAGACATTGTTTCTCGTCTCTCCATGTTCACACACCCCATTCAAATGCTAGAAGAATAATCCACACTCCCTGATCGGAGATAACAAGCTGGCTCAGCTTAATTGGACTAACCTTTTCACCTCCCACCTGGCTCTTACCTACTTTTCTATAACTGCCTGTTTGTGAACACTTCCACTGCCTGCATCCGACGAAGTGGGTATTGGCCCACGAAAGCTCATGCTTCAAAACTTTATAGTTAGTCTTAAGGTGCCACAGGACTTTGTTAACTCTGCTATTCCAGACTAACACGGCTACCACCCTGATTCTTGACATCAGTAGGTACTGTTTGTTATAGGAGACTACAGTAGCTGGCTGTCATTCCACTGAGCTGTGAAAAAGGTGCATCTTCAGCATTTGGGCCATTTATTTTCCTGGTGCAGGTGCTGCATATGCAGCCTGTCATGACCAGAACTTTCCTTGGGCATGGTTTGTTTCCAAAGAGGCTTGAATGGTCATGAACCTATCAGATTTTGTTCCAGTTTAGGTTATTAGTTCTTTATAGCACAGTCTGTCTTTATTTTATACTAGCATAAGTGCCCGGCGTTGCTCGGGTCAGTCGGAGGTGGGGAGGGGGCAGACAGTTGACACCCCCTGACCAACCCCAACACCCACACCTCACCCCTCACCCACCCAGACACCTTCCTACCCCCCCTGACCAACCCCAACACCCCCCGGCTCACTTACTCCCCGACCAAACCCGACAACCCCACCTGACCCCCCCAAGCAAACCCAACACCCCCACCTCACCCCCCGACCGAACCCGACACCCCCACCTCACCCCCCGACCGAACAGTGTATTTAATAATCTGTGTGCTACACAGTGCACCGTGAGCCGGGGGGGTGTCGGGTTTGGTCTGGGGGGGTGGGAAGTTGTCGGGGTGGGTGAGGGGTGAGGTGTGGGTGTTGGGGTTGGTCAGGGGGTTTTGCAGTTGGTGGGGGGGTGAGGTGGGGGTGTCGGGTTTGCTTCGGGGGATGAGGTAGTGGTGTCGGGTTCGCTCGGGGGTAAGTGAGCCGGGGGGTGTCGGGTTTGGTCTGGGGGGGTGGGAAGGTGTCAGGATGGGTGAGGGGTGAGGTGTGGGTGTTGGGGTTGGTCAGGGGGTGTTGCGGTTGGTGGGGGGGTGAGGTGGGGGTGTGGGGTTTGCTTGGGGGGGTGAGGTGGGGGTGTCGGGTTTGGTCGGGGGGTAAGTGAGCCGGGGGGTGTCGGGTTTGGTCTGGGGGTGTTGCGATTGGTGGGGAGGTGAGGTGGGGGTGTCGGGTTCGGTCGGGGGGTAAGTGAGCCAGGGGGTGTCGGGTTTGGTCTGGGGGGGTGGGAAGTTGTTGGGGTGGGTGAGGTGTGGGTGTTGGGGTTGGTCAGGGGGTATCGGGTTTGCTTGGGTGGGTGAGGTGGGGGTGTCGGGTTCGGTCGCTAGGGGGTGTCGGGTTTGGTCTGGGGGGATGGGAAGGTGTTGGGGTGGGTGAGGGGTGAGGTGTGGGTGTTCGGGTTGGTCAGGGGGTGTTGCGGTTGGTGGGGGGGTGAGGTGGGGGTGTCTGGGTTGCTTGGGGGGGGTGAGGTGGGGGTGTCGGGTTTGGTCGGGGGGTAAGTGAGCCGGGGGGGGGGGGGGTGTTGGGTTTGGTCTGGGCACCCACCCTGACACCTTCCCCCCCCCCAAGACCAAACCAACACCCACAACTCACCCCTCACCCCCCCCGAAACCTTCCCCCCCCCAGACCAACCCCGACACCCCCCGGCTCACTTACCCCCCGACTGAACCCGACACCCCCACCTGACCCACCCAAGCAAACCCAACACCCCCACCTCACCCCCCGACCGAACCCGACACCCCCACCTCACTTACCGTCCCACCAAACCCAACTCGGATCCGTCGCAGGCGGGGAGGGGGCCCAGAGCCGAGGAATTCTGGGGACCTTCGCAGGTGGGGGGGGCACAGAGCTGATGGAGTCCGGGGTTCCGTTGGGAGGTGGGAGGGGCAGAGAACTGAGGGATCTCCGGGGTTCCGTTGGAGGAGGGAGGGGCGAGCTGAGCAAGTGAGGTGTCTGTTGGAGGGGGGTATTATGACATCATCACCACCTAACCGCCCAGCCGATGTGATTGGCCCTGAAAGACTTTCACCCCTGGGGGGCGTCAGAGGTGAGATCTGAAAATTTTTCCACCCTTACCAGCATCTAGACCCCAAGACCCCTCACTGTACCAAATTTCAAGTCTCTAGCTCAAACGGTGCGGGAGGAGTTTGCTGTCATACATACATACATACATACATACATACATACACCACTTGACTTTTACATATATAGATTAGTACAGCAACCAATATGAGGACTTAATGCTGACTGGGGCCCCTGATCACTATTGTTTTGTAGAAATAAAACAAGCTTAGTTCAGGAGTCTGTCAGTGACAAATTATAGCCTTTGAAGAAAGTAAAATTATTACGAAAGGCCAAGTTCTACAAATATAATTGTAATTGTTGGTTGTTTATCATGCATCTTACATTTAATAATGCTGCAAAGTTTTTCCTACAAACTTGTCATAGCTTTAACTGGTGAATCTTGGAGGACCAATGAGTTTTTAAAATGATGAAATGAACATCAACAAGATAAAATTGTTCTTTTAACAGGTGAGAAGTAGAAGAGTGGAAGTGAATAGAAATAGAATATATAATCGTGTAACTGTAGTCCCCCTGTAAAAGCAAATAAGGAGCAAAACAATAAGAAAATAAATGAGAATGGGGGGGAAAGATAAATAATAGTTTGATGTTTTGGCAAATTTTATCAATTAGTACAATGCAGTGTCTCACACAAAAACTTTCGGCTCCTTCAAGATGAGATAACCAAAAGGGGGACAATAAGTGCCATATCTAATTTAAAAAAAGTCTCAATTAAAATTAAGTTGAGTTCTGAATACTCCCTTTACGCACATAAATATTGAGTCAAGTTTTTCCCAGTTGTTTACACACCCTAAGAAGGATGTGACCCTCAAAGCCACAGCATATATATTTAATCTGTTTTATAGATCACACTTAACTTGCAAGATATAGAATTGACACTTCTGCTCATACACTTCTCAGCTTATTTCTCAGGAAGACAAAATGGTACTATATATTCTGAGTTGCTCATCTTAGATTTAGTAAAGAAAAAAAGTAATCTCTTTGCTCTGGAATAAATCTCTTTTTTTCCTCCTAACCACATCCTTAATCCTCTCTTTTCTGTAGCTGAAGTGCAAGATATAATTAAGGTGCTTACTAGGCAGAGATTCTGGATTGCAATTGGTTCTTCAGTGTCACATGCTTAGTTCAGAGAGCAAATAATCCCGTTTAAGTAATGTATGCACTTGACAGCCACAGGGTGCTTATTTGGAATGCATACTGTCTTTTCATAGTGAACAGGTATCTCTAGATTAAGGCCAAATCCTCAGACATCAAAATTTCAATATCCTTTCTATTTGAAAATTGACTATGCCACTCTCTAACCTAAGTTAACAAAGTCCTGTGGCACCTTAAAGACTAACTATAAAGTTTTGAAGCATGAGCTTCAATACCACTTCGTCGTATTAGCCCACGAAAGCTCATGCTTCAAAACTTTATAGTTAGTCTTTAAGGTGCCACAGGACTTTGTTAACTCTGCTATTCCAGACTAACACGGCTACCACCCTGACTCTCTAACCTAAAGATCCATGTTCTTACTGGCCATAGAGTTTTCCTCTTTCCCAAAAAGGAAGCAGTTTCCATTATCAGTGACACACAATCGCTTTTTAAAATCCATTTTACTGTTGAAAAGCAGCAATGATTTTTCTTAGGCATCTGCTTTAAAATTTACACCTTAGTATTGTAATGTCTTGTGACTCCATTTATTTTTGGCCTTAGGGTCCTGAATCTATACACATCTATAGGGCTGTATCTTGGCTTCAAGCTCAGCTATGTTAGTTCCAGCTATTCTGGGCTGCTGCAAAGGCCCATGGAGTACAATTGCAGCATGGTAAGTTACAGGAGGTTGCTTTAACTACAATCATCTTTGCCCTCCTCTGTTTTAGTGCAGTCTCAGATTTACTGGGACTGAAATTAGGGAGCATAGGATTCTGTTGGTCCCTTGGGCAGAAGGAGGGGAAAGGAAGTGCATGTATTTTCTCCTCCATTTGCAGGAGTAGCCTAAAGTTGGTCCTAGAAGATAAGAGAAACATGAATAAATGAACAGACTGAGGTTACAAAGAATAAATATTGCCAGACACAAGGAGTTAGCCAATGGGTGAGTATCTCCGGGATAATTCTGCCTTTTTACTATTGACTAACTTTATACAGCTAAACCACCTTGAACATGCCCAATCCCATCTGATCTCAGAAGCTAAGCAGGGTTGGGCCTGGCTAGTATTTGGATGGGAGACCTCCTGGGAATACCAGGTGCTCTAGGCTTAACACCTGGCAGTAGGTATAAAATGCCTCCAACGACAGATGGAATGACGCATTGGTTGGCGTATACCCCAGTTGTATCACTGGTTGTGTCCAGTCTAAAGCAGACCCTGCCATAGTGTGGGAATAATGCTAGGAAAAACACCATATTGACTAACTTTGAAGGGTAAGAAGAAAGCACTTTTCTGTACGGGAAACTTGCCATCAAGTTTGTTAGGACTCTGAGATGGTTTGCACTGTTTGAAGCCTAGGCTTGGTTACTGACTGGGCAAGATTTTCCTTCAGCTAGGTGGGTTAGCCTGAATTCAAGCAGTGCCCTTTGAAGTTAGACCAGTACAAGTTTTGAGTAATTAGAGATTGCTGAGTAAGAGGGGATAAGTCACCCATTCCATCTGTGCAAGCATCCCATGATTTAAAAAGTATGTGGGCTCCCAGAGGCTGATAAGATACATTGCTGGTGAGAGATGAAGGCAGCTGGGAGATTTAGAAAGTGAGCTGCCTCAGTTCATCAGCAAAGGAAGATTGGGTCCCCACCCCCACCCCCATCAACTTGCATGAACTCTAGAAGGAAGAACCCACAATGAGGGGAAAACAGCACACCACCAACACCCCTCCTAGCTCTTTCTCTGCCTATATCTGTGGAGGCCCTTCTTGAAGTGTGGCCCGGAACTGGATACAGTATTCCAGCAGTGGTTGCATTAGTGCCAAATATGGAGGTAAAATAGCCTCTCCGCTCCAAATGTATATTCCCCCTGTTTATGCATCACAGGATCACATTACCCCTTTAGGCCACAGTTCCACACTAGAAGCTCAGGGTTAGCTTGTTATCCACTATAACCCCCATATCTTTTTTCAGAGTCACCACTTCCCAAACTAGAGTCCCCCATTCTGTAAATATGGTCTACATTCTTTGTTCCTAGATGTATACATTTAGCCATATTAAAACACATATTGTTTGCTTTTGCCCAGTTTACCAAGCAATCCACATCTCTATCAGTGACCTGTCTCCTTCATTATTTACTACTCCACCCATTTTGGGGTTATCTGATAATTTTATCAGTGATTTTATGTTTTCTTCTAGGTCATTAATAAAAATGTTACACAGTGTGGGGCCAAGAACCAATCCCACCAAGACCCAACTAGAAACACACCTATTCAGTGATGAGTCCCCATTTATAATTCAGTTATGACACTTATCAGTGAGTCAGCTTTTAATCCATATAATGAAAGGAATGAAGTGGATATATATTTTCATTTCAGGAAAGCATTTGGTATCACATCTTACAAAAATGTGCTCCCAAAATTAATTCCAGTTGGCTAAAATAGGCACACTTTCATGTAGAATAAAGGCCAACGCAGCAACTCAAAGAAAGGATTATTGCCCCAGTATTCTTTATGTATGAGAACTAGAGTGCTATAGCACTTGATAGTTAGAGTTACCCAGAACTGTTTACAGATAGCATCACTGGGGAGGAGTACAGTTCAATGATCTTTTCCCTCCACTTGGGAACTTGGCACTTGTTTTGTAATCCTCCTAGCAGCACCCGAGAGGGAACCTAAGCAATCACTCTGCTTCTGTTCACATCAAATAAGAGAAAGTGCTATCCTCAGATCTCCATATGCTGGAAAGATGGGACTGTTGTATGTTGAGGTCAGGGAATTCTAGGGCAGCAAAACTTCCTGAAGCCTGAGGAAAGGACACTTTCTTGAACTCCCCTTACTATAAACCTGGCCTTTGACAAAGAGCCTACACTAGCTACTTATCCACTTCTGCCCCCACCCCAAGTACAGAAGGACTTAACAGTTACTAGTACCTAATTCTGGTTGAAAATTAAAAGGAAGCCTTCTCAGTAAAACATGAAAGATTTAGAGAACACAGAGTTAAGTGTACACATACCTCACAATAACATTGCTCTAAATTCCACTAGGAGGGATAGAAATTTACCGTACAAATATGGAATACAACCTAAAACATCAATCAAAAGTTGTTCCTGGTTGTTTTGTGGGTTTTTTTGCCAAACCCACAACTTCTTATCTGGTTAGAGGCCCTAGACCTCAATGCATCTTTCCCAGAAAGAAAAGTTCTTCTTTGACAATTTGTATCACACCAGGTTCCAGGTCTGTAATGGGTGTGCCCAGGGAGTAAATCAGAGCTTCACAGAGCAGTTCTGTTCCATTGTTTTGCTAAAGGCTTCTAGACCCAAAGCGATCTCGGAAGATTGTCATTTTTAGCTTTGCATATTCCCTAATCTTATTCCATTTGGCTTTACAGAATCTAGTGTCCCTTGCAATGGGTCTATATCTTCAAAAATGAAAGGATAACGCTTGGATAATACAAGGATAAATTATTCATACTTGGAATATTTGAATCCTTGCATTATTGCTGTCATAGGAAGCTATTCCTTATTCAGCTTTGGAGCATTTTAGATTATGGTAAACAGAAAGAGGGTATTCTACAGATATTCAGTCCCTCCCCCCCCACACACACACACTTTAGCCATGCAGTTATCTACTGGTTTTGAAGTAATTGTTCAGTATTCTTAGATACAGTTATTCTCCACAGAAAGTGAGACAGCTAAGCAGATTTTTCTTTAAAAATCTATAAATTAGGAACAAAAACTTCAATCACATCCACCAATAACCTCAATTGACCATACCCATCCAAGCTGACCAAATACCAGCTTGCTTTTATTTGCAAGGTTGAATACCCATATTAAACTTGCAATGAAGACAAAATCCAAAAGAATTGAAGATGCAACACTGAGCTGGCAAAAGTTATGCTTCACATCGAAGGACCCTGAAACAAAAGGAAATATCCAAGAAAGATCACTGTATTGTGATATTGTGCTCCATGTGATATTTTGTGTACTGTGGGATGAGGAAAATCCTGAATCCAGACTAGAGATATAAATTAGGGCGGAAAATTAAAATGTGTAGAGTTTTTGCTAAACAACGAAGGGCCATGTGATAAGGTGGTCGAGCAGCCTCGTGGCTATATCATTTGTTGGGGGAGCTAAAGAGGGACCTAACCTCTCCTTCTCCCTCAAGTTCTGCCCCAAGGTCAATGTCACTCACCCCTAAACAGGGGAGATAGACCTTTCTCCCAGCCATGACAAGGTCTTCAGGACCGGCTTTCCTGGGCTGCTCCCTATGCAAGTTCTTTTAGTTTGCAGGGTAGCCCCGCTAGTCCAGTTTTCCCGCAGTTTGGGGCTCATCTGCAGATTCCCCTTGGCCAGGGAAAACTTACTTGCTTCCAGTGGCTGCATTAGCAAGCCTGTTGCTGGTGTGTGCCTTTAGGCAGGCACACAGAGAGCTCCTGCCTCTTCACCAGTCAGCTCTTGACTAAGCCAGGCTCCCTTCTTTTCTCCCTCTTCCAGGCCTGGCATTGGCTGCAGGTACAACAGGGAGGGGCCTAGCTGAACCCACAGGTGTTATTTAACCCCTGCTGTGCCTGGCTAAAGTCTCTCTGCTCCTTTAGGACAGGACACTTTACGGTCAGGGGTGATAATGCATTCGTCGGGATCACCCTGGCTCAGAAACTATTTTTCCTTTCAAATTTCCCCAGTGTTATTCTGGATTTCCATTAGCTGACTTATTGCCCACAGACTTGTCTCTCAGATTCCTGATATGTCTTTCAAAAACCACCATCACCACAAAATACTCAGAGGGCAATCCAAGTTAGCAACAAGCAAGTTCTACCTTTCCCCCTCAAAGGTGTGTTTCCTTTCGGTGTTAAAACATTTGCTCACTGTTCATCTCTATGTTACAAAGGTGCACCAAAATAAGGCTACCATTTTCTATTGCCCAATCATATTGACCTGCATTCTGGATAATCTAAACTGCCTTGAACTGTTAATGTGAGTATTTCAGACTTGCTTTGTACATTTGACTTTCAGGGCTAAGTTTTCAAAGGAATCTCAACCCAGACTTCATTTGTACGCACACAATTCTGCATGTGGAAATTATGTGCATATCACAAAAGTTTGCAGTGTTGTAACCATGTTGGTGCCAGGATATAAGAGGTACAATGTAGGTACAGTATTTTTTCTATTGTCCCAACTTCTTTTGGGGCCAGAGACAAGCTTTAGAACTACACAAAATTCTTCAAATCTGGAGAAATCAGAGTGTCTGAGATAGATACAAGTTGGGACAGATAGGTAAGCATGACCTTGTTGAAGGTCACTTGAGACAAGTGGGCAGTAAGGGTTAGACTTATGCAAAGGGGTTTGAAGTGAATCATTAAGAGTCAACAAGCAGGTGTATGCTACAACTTGTTATAATGAGCCTTGAAACCAATGTCCCCGTTAAGCACATGGATTTTAACATCCAGCAGCATCCTTACGAATTTAAGTTCCCAGGCTCACCTTTCTAAGCTGTTGTGAAAGTTTCTGCTGAGGACAAGGACACAGCTCAGATATGGAGTGATTGTTTAGTGAAAACAGTTCACCTACAGGTGATAGGGTGTTTGTGTCTTTCATCAGTTTTCAGAAAACAAAGTGATTGCCTTGTTTCACCCACATGGTTGTTGGTGCAATTGTTGCTCTGGCTGAGGTACACTACGTGATAGGCATTAAATGACCTACCCACAACTATGTGGGTAAAGCCAAACACTCTTCAATAAGCTGACACAGAATTTCTTTCTGCCACATCATAACAAAAATCAGTGACATATGCAGTTTGTCTCATACACATTGAAAGATCCTCTTTTGGGCCTCCTTCATAGGGGGTGAATAATCTGTAGAGAGGACAACAAAATGGATCTCTTGGTAATTCTTCCATTGGGGAAAGAAGATTGTCCCCAGGGCTTCCCTTAGATTCTTATGAGCCTCTGTTTTCCCCAGATGCATACGAAACACAGGGGATCCCCATTGCAGTCAAGGAACATCTGTACAGATGCTTTCCCGGTAAGTTGCGGCCCCTGGATACCACAACTGTTGCTAGAGCTGTTACCATGACCTCTCCCTATTACTGTCACACTCCATGGTAATCCCACTTGGTGGAGGCTGGAGGGTTCCAGTGCATGGAGGGAAAAGGAGGATCTGTTACTGCTACCTATAATAATTTGGCATTGGGGTTTCCCTTGTGGGTTTGGGTCAGAGGATTCTGAAGACCTCTGGTAATCCTACAGGCTCTCCCACCCCTGTTCTACCTGTTCCCCTTCCAGACACTGAGAATTCCACAGAACACCTTGGAGAGGGTTAGGGAATGCACACAATGAAGGTGGCAAACTTCACCACCTTACCTTTCCCATTGTAGAAGCTCTGATTGGTGTCTCCCCTCCACTCACAGAAAGGGAAGGGATCCTGTTTTGGTTTTTTATGACATATATTACGACTTATTTACGGCATATATATTTTACGACTTATATAAACATCATCCAATGGATTTTGTTTTAACCCCTGTACCTTTAACCATCAGATTTAAAGGTTCACTTCAGCTCTTCTGCTCAGATCAGTATTCCATTACAGACTCAGATACTCCTGGTGAGGTCAGTGTGCCATTAGAAAAGCAGACTGCCATGGTGAGATGAGAAGTTGCTCTAATCCAAACTTCTCAGAAGTTGAGACTGCCTGAGGGATTTTTTTAAAAAAAAATTCAAGTCAAAATATCTGACAGACACCAAAATGTAGAAAAACCTCTTGGTCTTTTACTCCTCGTCCCCACTGCTGTGCTCACCCGCAAACACACACAAAGTAACCCTTCCTCTCCAGTCCTCCTTCTATGCCCTAATTTCCCTTTCTGACTAGGTTCACCTTCTTTACAGACTCCCCCTTTACCATCTTTCCTCATCCAATCCATCCAAACAATAACTGACACTTGTCACTTTCTTCCACTTTTCCCAGCTCTCCATATTGGCTACC
This sequence comes from Sternotherus odoratus, assembly GCA_032164245.1. NCBI lineage: Eukaryota > Metazoa > Chordata > Testudines > Kinosternidae > Sternotherus > Sternotherus odoratus. Next base: position 55,460,105 of record JAVMKO010000007.1, on the reverse strand, counting down.
TCCATACTTCATTCTGTGTTTTTACTGTATAACACTGTATGTCCTATTAAACTTAGTTTATGATGACAGAGACCTGCAATTAGGAAGGTAGATTTCAGTTTTAGTACTGAACATATGCAATGAGACCTCTCTCTATGGAACTAACAGTTTGCCTCAGCAATATAAAACCCAGTTGGATTTTTAACTAAAGCAGTTTGTGAATGCATGCATCTGCATGCACATAAACACACAAACCTATGCGCCAAGGGAGATTACTTCCTTCCCGTCTCTACCAGAATTGAGTTTTTCCACCTAGTTTAAATAACCTTTTGTTGTATATTCTAGTAAGTCAATTATTTTTTTAAAAGGTATCTGACTGATGCTGAGGATTTACTGTGGTGTTGTCCACAGTTTTGTAGCTCGATAATTCAATCTAAGCAAATCTTGTGGAACTTTTTGTGTTGAAGAGGCAGTTGTAGAAAATACCAGTCACACGTACATAAATTGTTTTCCCTTTCTAATTTCCCCTGCCCCCCCCCCCCTCATGCATCAGAATGCGGAAGCCTTTAAATACCACCCATAAACATGTCTGTTTTCCAAATGATATCAAATGAATGACAGACGTTTATAAATTGATATTAAATGGATGCTGCTTTTACATAATTTTCTTTTGCAGTAGTATTGTAACTGTGGTCTGCTACGTTAATGGGGTTTATAGTTAAAATACTACAAGATATATGTACCCATCAAGATTAAAAATGCTCTCAAGTGCTTTCTTGCCTAATGATTTATTGCTTCTCTAGAAACTCTGATAGCCATATGGTGTTTCTGTTAAGAAACTATTAGAAGTTTTAATGTGCACATATAAAAAATATGGTAGTGTTGTGCACAAAGAAAAAGGATAGAGGAACCTTGGTATATTATTTTGTTTAAGTAACAGCTATCACCAGAGAACATAAATCATGAAGTGTTACAGCCATAAATGAAATGACTTTTTATTATTTAAAAAGTAAAGAGGAAAAGAAAAAGAAGTGAGATTTTCAATTAACAATAACTCTAGCAAGCATCCAATTTAAAAATGTTAAACAAAATAAAAACCCAGGAAGTTTTCTGTTGGTTCAGAACCTACTTCTACTTTAAAAAAAAAAAAGTCAGAAAAAACACTGTAGAACTGCTGATCATTCCCATGAAATATTTGAATCGACAAATATAGATCTGCTTCAAAATATGTTTAAGTTGTCTGATGGGAACTTTAACAAATGCACAAATTACTAATTTCTGCTGTTCCACATCTTGCATTACATCTGTATGTGTCTGGAGGCGATGGACATTTACAGAATCCAGGGGCACCCAATAGAGTTTTAATTCTTACACCTGTCATGTGGAAATGGAAGGACTACATAGCTCTTTGTACAATATAGGGACAGAGATGTGAATTGACAACACTCCTAACACAAAACAAATGTGATGTCCCTGTTCATATTTAATGAACATGCAGGATTGATAGACACTGAAAGAAACCCTTTATGCATTTTCAGTTTCCATTTCCCCTTCTACAATAAAACCTCTTAAACTGATTGCAAGCTATACAGTCCTGTTATAGCTTTCTAACTCTTTGTAAAGGAGGGAGGAGGAAACTATTGTACTCCACTTTAAAATAATTATAGTTGGTGTGGTAGCACACAACATAAGTAAGTTGAACTCCAACATCCTTTCCAACTCCCTTTCAATTACTTATAGTTTTATCAAAGTAACTCCTTTTGGGGGGAAAAAACTCTGTACTTTTATTTCAGCCAAAAGAAAAACATGTGGGAAATTTGGGCAAAACTGGTTAATATGTTTTTGAATTTGAAAGCATCAGTATTTTGAAATGATTTTCATGTTTGATGTACTAGTGATACTTGCTGGTATTTTGAAATCTCACATGTCTGAGGAAGATGGTGGAGAACTCTGGTCTGGTGTTCTATGAATGTTTTAAATGGATCTAGTTATTCTCCCTCCAACTATCTATACCATTTTTTTATCTTAATCTTTTAATGAATTAGACATAACTTGCTATTATATGCTTTGAGTACTCCCACTTGTAAACTTGTGAATTAAGCAAAACTATTTAGATGTTTATCGGATTGATAAAACAATCCTTTGAACTGTTTATTTAGAAAAATGTGAATGTAAATGCAACAGAGCAGGTAATCTTCACATCAAGAGACAATGCTATGTATTACAGCTCAATCTTTCTATAACACCTATTTTCACCAAAATAAGCTATGATTGCATCAGAACATATGCTTGTTCTTTACTCTATAAAGAATCCGAATCTTTCAATGCCACTTTTTCATTTGTGATGACCCTTAAATGCATTATGGGAGGAAAAATTATGTTCTCCTTTCAGTGAATCCATTAACCAGGATTCACTATAATAAACTGAAATGTCTCTGAAGTGTGCTATGGAAAAAGCAGCAGGAGATGATGCTGATATTGTTAAAGAATAGAAGATTTTCTGGTATAATCATACTGCTTGCCAGAGTTCTGAATTATATATTTTGCTTGATTTTGACAAAGAAAAACATTAAATAGGTCAACAATGTAGTCTGAGATATTTCTTCAAGTATTGCAGCATCCCATCTGTGTATAAGCAGAACAAATTAGTGTAAAGTTTTTAGTACCTGTTTATGTCAATTAAGTTTGCTCAGCAATAGGAAAAGTGAAAGCAGTGCATAACATTGGTAGAAATTGGTTTTGATAGTCATATCTTGCAGACAAGATATGGTGCAATATAAGCAGAGAAGCAACTCATATCAGTCTACCAAAGAAAATTACGCTCTGTTCTCTTGAAACTAAGACATCAGTGTGGGAATCTGAAAGAAACTAGTTATGCAAGACTCATGTAAAGCTAGTTTGAGTGATTAGCTGCTCACAAACTTAAGATACTTTGCTTTTCAATAACTTTACACAAAATAAAAACAGCTTTTATTTAAATGATCTAATTGCAATATCCAAATTAGATGTTTACAAGTATTTGTCTATCATTATGTGGGTAAAATAGATTGTTTCTAGAAAAGGAGGTTTTGGCACCAAGTGAAGAAGATAGGCAGCATAGAAACACTTAGTGAAAAAAAAATCAGAGAAATTTTACTAATTTAAGAATGTAACCATGTTGCTGTAATTCTATAGTATTTATTTGATATGTCATTGCCACTAAAAATGTAGGACCATGCCAGAACACCTGGTTGCATCAACAATGCCCAAATAGGCCAAAAAATATCTTTGTTCAGCTATTGTGACAGAAGTGGATATGAAGTACATTTATTGTGTGTTTTAGGTATGAATATTTAATATGAAACCTGCCATTAAATGGACTGAATGTAAGAGTATGTTTACACTCCAATCTATCAGCTCAAACAATAGCAGTGAGACAGCCACACAATGAATCAGGCAGAGTAGGGACTTGGGAAGTGGAGAGCCACAAGCAACAGGCTATTCGCTATTCTGGAGTGCGTGACTCTCTAATTCCATATATGAAACAGTTCTGGGTAACTACACTTGTATCCTCCTCCCCCCACCCCAATGGACTCTCAAGGGCAACCTGGTAGAGGTTTCCAACTCCCATCTTTTGGGCAAAGATCCACATCTCACTCTCCCCTGACTAAGGTTTTTCTAGGCTGCACAGTCCTCTGCCTTCATTGTGATATTCCCTGGCAAACCAGGCTGCCGCAATGGGCCAGTGTCTGTGCTTTGCTCCCTCTCCTGAGGCTACGAACAGTGAATTTTCCAGTAGTTACCAGTTACCACACAGCTCTCTTTAAGCAAGTATATTTATCCTTAAGGTGAAAGCATTACAGAAAAACATTAAAAACCCAATGAAAGAACCTGAACATTGCTAGAAAGTTTTACCCGAGATCACCCCAACTCCAGCTTTAGGTTCTGGTAGGTGTGAGTCCTTCAACACCCAGAACTAGGTTCTCTCTCTGGTTACAAATTAATAAAGGTCTCAGATTCAGAACCAAAACCCCAACTGAGCAGTTGAGCTGTTTCTTTATACAATGGGACCTTTCAAGTCTTTGGGAACAGGTAATCAGCAGACAATGGACCACTCCTGAGAGCATAGTTTTAAAAGCTGGATTTCGGCATAATTGATGATGAGGAATTTGTATTAATCTCTCCTGAGATATTTCCCCAGGAAATCCTCTTCACACTTATTGTCTCCACAGACTATTCTTGTCTGGCACATATTCCACATAGCCCTTTGAACTCTTAGGCCTCACATTATGCCTTGTGAACCCACCCCACTAATTGTATGTTTCCAATTAATTCCTGCAGTTCCTAAGAGACTTCCCTGTTGTCTTGAGAAAGCAGGACAAGATCTGCCCTACACTTCCATTGAACACTATTTAACACAGAATCTTCATCTGCCTCATCATTTTTCCTGCCTATTTCACTAACAAACAACTTTCTCACCCATACAAATGGTGTCCCAAAAACAGGCTGATTCATATTGGGTTGCAAGCGAAGCAAGAAGCAAGAAAAGACAAATGAGGTTTTAGCAAAAGTGCTTTATTGAAGAGAATCTGGAATCAACAGAGTTAGCACTACTTCTAGCTATAGGGAGTGTCATAAGTATGAAGTGCCTTAGAAGTACTGTTTTGCCTGTAAGGGGTTTGCCTCTTCTGCTTCAGGTTATGACATCTTGGGGATGCAAATTCCTATAGACAAAGGGGAGTTTTAGCTTCACTTTTGTCCCGGGCACGCCGCCTGACTGCATCTCTTGTCCCCAGCTCTGGGGAATTGAATCACCTTCCTACTCATCTTTGAATAAGTTTCTAAGTCAGCTTGGCAGTAAGTAAAGTTGTTAATTGTATAAGCTTGTAATCAATCTGTTGCGGGGTGCTTATCTCGTTGCCGGGAGAAACGAGGCTTCACACAGGTGGCTAGATGGAAAGTGGTGAGTTTATTGGAGGGAGCAGCATTACCGTGCTGGGGACTTCGGGCAGCACTACAGGAGATGTCTGACACACCCAGGCGATGTCCAGAGAAGAAGCCCAACCCAAAAAGGTGTGTCAGCACAGATATACCCATACTCATTTGCATCGCATACATACTCATCTCACTAATAGCAAGCAGCAAGCTAATTGGTTGATTACGCTGTCCTACCTCAGTTTCCCCATCTAGTTTCCCATGCATTCGTTCTCACACAGACAGGGTAAACACTCACACAGCTGAGACACTGTTCCCAAACACACAACAGATAACAGGAATCCAAGGCCGTTCTCAGATTAATACCACCATTATGCCCTCTCCTGGAGTTGACTCAGAAGCGTAACTACGCCCCCTAGTGGTTGCTTGTCACAATTTCTTCCGGTCACTACACAATCTATGGTCTCCTTAACCTCATCAGGGAGAGAAATCCTAGGGAGGGGTTAAGGAGGAGTTAAGACTAGAATTGAGTATCTGTGAAGTCTGTATGCTTGCCTCTGTTCTTTATTAAACCTTTTTTGTTATAAGAAGTGTCTGTAATTCTATTAGAGGAATCCCAGCTTGGGATCGGAGGCTATGGTTTCAATCTCTCCCAGGTAGCAAAGGGGAAGGGGTGGAGCAGAGTCTGTGTTCTTTATCTCTCCCAGGTGGCAAGGGGGAGGGGGTGTTACTATAGGGGGTTTTAATGTGCCCCACTCCATGGTTTTGGGGAAATCACATTAACGGTGGCAGTGGATTCCAAGCCCCAACTGGAGAAGTTTGGGTTTTGGGGAAAAAGATTTAACTTAGGCTGGGAAAGTAGCTTGAAGTTAATTGGTCTTGCATATAAGAGACCCCCACATTTTTACCCTAGAGTTTAGAGTGGGGGAAGGGTAATCTCTTACAGGGAGACTTAACATTAACCAATTAAACACCTACCATGCAGGCAGTTGTGGGGAACCTGTCTCTGCTGCATCTATTCTGTGGCTATACAAGATTGTGAAGAGTCTGGCCTTCAGCTGTTATACTCAATGGAGTTAATATCTATACATTGGTGTAACTAAGCAGAATTTGCCCTTTTTTGACCTCCAGACTGTCAAATCAGCATTTTTCATGAGCATTAAATTCACTATTTTTGAAACTGGCTGCCCACATTTGAGACTAAACTGCAAAATGATTTATCAGAGCAGATGCAGCATCCAATAATAGCTGAGCTAAGTCAGGCTTTAGTATTAAAGGCTTCATTTAGGATTCTGTCAGGAATTCTTGAATTTCATATTGCCTACAGTGGATGGCTTTTCAGCAGCTAAGCTTCAGGAAACTGCCATTAACAGATGATGTCAAGTGTAGGAAGTGTTCAGTAGTTGCTAGTCTCTTATACCTGTCAAACACATGCCTAAGGAACCCATTACAACCACTACTGAATTTTATCAAGGTCTATAAACCGTTCAGGGCAAATGCATTTGTTTGCTTAACAAATCCAGTACACCGACTTTTCTTGGCAAAAATCTTAACAATAAAAAGAGAAATTTTGTCTCCAGGGACTAGTCATTCAAAGCAGATTTCCCCACAAAGTCAACTAACTAGAAAATAATTTGGAGTTAGGTTTGAACATTATATTTTATGGATCAGTTTGAAATTGGTGCTTGTAGGGTTTCAGCTAAAGCATCAAAATCTGCTTACTTTTTTCCATTGGGCTTTTTTGTTAGGGTGGTTGCTTTAGTTGGTTGATCAATTGTTTTCTGAAATGTAAGAAAGAAAAAAAATTATGTTAAGGAAATACTTTATATCAACATATTCTTGTAGGACTACTCTCACCTGATTAAAGTTAAGCATGTGCATAAGGATTTGCACACTGAAGCCTTAATATGTTCTAATAAAAAACAAGGGAAATTCATACTGCTAACACTTTTGTCAGTTCTTTGATTTGAATATATTAATAGTTCATTTTCTTTGAATGCCAGAATGGTGTTTGGTCAAAGTTCTCTTAAAAACTGCTGGGTTAGTAAATAGTCTTCAAGTTCCTTTTGTTAGGGCAGACTCAGTTTCCCTTGCTCCTTCTCCCCATGCATTCTTCCTCACCAGCAATCACATAGTTAAACCCCCAAGAGTTGTAAAGCATTAGCTTGAGGCTTTAAACATTCAGTGTAATAGTGCTGCACAACAAAGTGTTTCTGTACTGTTATCTATACCGAGAATGTGACCTTGCCTAGACAATCACAGGCTGTAGGCCTCACTAGATGAGCTAATGTGTTATATCTCCAGATTGCATTATATGTATGTAACGACTTCGCTAGGGAATGAATAGACTCTTATTCATAAGCTTGTTAGCATCATGTAAACAGTCTCAAGGTCCACACACCAGGTGCCTCAAGAAGGCAGTGACCTAGGCGTGATGTAACGGTTTGCTGCTGCGCATGCTTCAAGTAAGTCTGTCCCTCCCTCCACCCATTCCCCCTCCCCTTTGAATATACACTATAAACGTTTACTTAGTACTAATAATAAACAGAGCTGCTGCTTTCGTGACCGAGAGGTGAGTGCCTCAGTTTCCCCTCTGATCAAAGTTGAGTTGTGTGTTTCTTCAATAGTCTCTGACAGCTTATGAGCTACTTGCCTCAACTCCGCCACAGCGATCCGGAGTATAAAGGTAAGGGGGAAAGACGCGCCATTAATTTCCCCTGACACTTTCTAGTGTCTTTTTACACTCAGTCATCATCTCATTTTGAGAACTTCTGTGAAACACTATTGCTGGACTTTTAGTAGAGCTAAAGGTGAAATCCCTATTATTTTGCTCCAAGATTTATTGTCCTTATTCCAAGCCCAGTTTTCTCTCTTCCCCTTTGAATACAAACCTTTAAAGGTAAAGTTCAAAACCTTTATGTCAAGTCCATAGGGAAGAAAACTAAATACCACAGAGTAAGAGCATGTCTACACTGCCTCACACTTCAAACTCCAGGAGAGCGAATTGCAGTGTGCAATGTGCTTTCATTCACAGGCCCACAGTCCAAACTGTGTGGCAGTGTAAACATGTGCTGGACATGCATCTTTCCTCACATTAGCAGAGATGTCAACCACATAGCTACAGCATAAACATTTAATGCATTCTACTGTTTGTCTGATTGGAACTGGGTTCATTCAGTATGAAGGAAAATTCCATCAATTAAAATAGCAAAAAAATAAAAAAGTGTTATAGGTAAGGGATATAAAATGCAATTAATACATTTACATAAATATTTGAAGTGAGTTTCCTTCTGCCTTTCAACAATAAGCACAAAGTGCAGTGTGCATGAATACAGTATATTTGCAATAGGTTTTAAAGCCTGAGATGTGAAGAAATAAAACCAGAATTTCTGTGATAAGGTCTTAATTTGGTAAAAATTTACAGTTCAGATAAGCAAAGAGTAACATTCTGTTTGAGCTGTATAGACAAAGCCAATTACTGAAATGCCCAGCTGTCATGTACAAGCCAAGCAGTTCAGTAAGAAGATCACAACAGAGTTTCCTGCTGTGTCTTGATATGATTAATGTAATCTACTTATTATAATTATTTTCCAGTGTTTTGGGGAACTCAGCTGCAACACATCACTATATTCTGCAGAAAAAATTAAAATGACACTTCCTTAACTGCACTACTCCAGGTTAAGCAGCATTGTTCTGTAGAAATTATTATTTCAATCAGAAGTTACGCTCCTTCAATAGTCTTACACACACAAAGTGACTGGAACCTTACCATGTGTAAGGCATATGTTTGTAATTAAAAGGAGGTGCAATGAGAGAAATTCCTCCTCAGATAAAGGTGGTGAAAAACGCAAAAAATAGTCAATTATTTGGCATTGTTTGTAGAAATTAAAAGTTGTTTCTTATGAGCTCTATCAAATACACTTTCCAGTTAAATGTATTGGATAAACATTTTTTAAATAAATCGTGGTACAGCAGTGACCCTGGCCATCTGACAGCTCTGGTAGCGGGGTGTATGCCCTGGCAAGTCTAAATCATGCTGCGAAAGGTGTCAGACTACTCAGTCTAGGGAGGGGGGTTGCTCTCTCAGAGAGCATTTCTTTCCTTCTCCTCAGAAGTTGAAGGCTAGCTAAGCTTGAGGAGGTACATATGCCTTCCCGCCCAGCCAAAGGGATGTCTCAAAATCAATGGCTAAAACAATATGAATAAATGGGCCTCAGTTCCCTGCACGTCATCAAACCATTCAACAGTGGCAGAGCAGAAATCGAGCAATGATAGGCTGCTAAAAATGTCAGGTGCCAGGCCACCATGGAAAAGGACAACCCTCGCTGTGTGCACTTACAAATGTAAATCGCTGACGAGGGAGGAAAGGTTAAACCATCTGATGTCTGAGGAAAAAAAAGTATAAGATGCTACATCCTTGGTGTCTGCGAAACCCAACAAAAGGAGGAGTTGGAAGTCAACTGGAAGGATGGAAATGCTGTGAGGCTCGGAAAGGGAGATGGTGCTAGAAATGTTGGAGGAGTCGGAATCATCATCAGCAAGGACTGGTCTCCGAAAGTCATATCATGCCGGCTATCATTATCACATATTGGTGTGCTGCATCTTCAGATGGAGTAAAAAGCTACCTTCAAGGTCTTCCAGGCCTATGCTCCCACCAGTGCAAGCAAGGACAAAGAAGTGGAAGAATTCTACCTAGAGCTCAAAAGAGCCCTTGCGCGAAAGTCCACTTATACTGTCATGAGATTTCAATGCCAAGGTCGGGCGAGGGAAAGCTAGCAAAAAGTTTATAGGGTTTACTGGGTTGTGCCATGGTCTAATTCAAAGGGAAGAAAGACTATCTGTTTGCCAAATGCAATGGAAAAAAAACCCCACAGATCTGTTGAACCCTGTTGGCATTATGACCAGGCTGAGTCCTGGAAAATGTGCAGAGTTGGAGCAGTCTACTCTTGAAGTAGTGGTCAATGTGCTGGAAGCATGTTGTCATAACAGAAATTATAACAGCAACAATAATTGAAGTTCAACCAAATGGGGAAGTGCCAATGGTATCAAAAATCCATTTCCTTGAGATAAACAATCTGTCATCATCTCTCTGAAGTTTCTCAGTCTTCTCTGATCTTGACAAGCCCAAATAAAAAACTTTGTCTGCAAAATGTGCAGACTCAGTACTCATCCCCTTTTCCAGGTCAGTCATTAATGTACAAACAGCACCTAGTATGAAACTTGAGGCATCCTGCTGTTAAATTTTTGCCATGATGAAAACTGATCATTTAAATCTACTCTTTGCTTTCTAGACAGTTTTTGATCCATTATAATACAGTAAAAGCTTTGTTATCTGGCATGTTGGGGAATGGACAGTTCAACTTCATCAAAACTTCCAGATAATGAAGAGTTATATTTACCAATAGAATACAAATTTTCAAAGAATTAGAATACAATAAAATGAATAAAGTATAAAATAGTATAAGGTACTAACCAATTCAGTAGTAGTGCTGGACTGCAGAGTAGTTGGTTTCTTGAAGTACGTAGGTGTATTCAGGTAAAGTTTTCTATACTGTAGATTATCTTATGACACTACATACAAGTACAGGCAGTGCATGGCGTACACTCAGATCACTAAAAACACAAACTATACTGAACAAAATTTAATCTTTCTTTGAGGATTCAAAAGGCACTTCAAGATCTTGTAGTGCCTCAGGGTCATAATTATCAACATCAATCATCATTGTAGATTTAGAAGGTCATTACAGATTTAGCCCAATGACACATCCTGGAAGCTGCTTTTTTTGAGTAAATCCCTGATATCCAAGGGCTTTGGAGCGGTGATCCGGCTCTGCTCCAGCTCTAGGTGAAAACCTGCAGCTCCACTGCTCCGGGCTCTGCTCCAAAGCCCTGCTGATATCAGCTTGCTTACTTGTCTTCTGTCTCTTTTGAATAAAAAGTAGAGTGCAGAATGTGCAACTTCATAAGCTCCTGGCAGTATACTAGTCCTGTTACTAAATTGAAGAGTTGTATTGGGCAATATCAGAAATGGCAGTTAATAGAGCTTTCTGGTTGATAAAGTGCCAGAAAACACAGATTTACTCTAGTTAGTTCTCACCCACAGCACAAAAGGCTACCAAAGAAGCTAAGTAACTATATTGTCAAAAGACTTTTGAAAGTCTAAACGGATCACCACCTGGTTCTCCTTGAGCCACTACTTTGACACATTCCAAAAATTCTAAGATTAGCGAACAGGATTCTTTTCCTTTGAAGAATCCATGCTGGTTAGACCTTATCTTATTGTGACCTTCCAGCTGTTATTCTATTTTTAATTAATTGTCTCATCCAATTTTCCAGGTACAAGTATAAAGCCTACTCACCTATAATTCTCCAGATCACTCAAGGGCCTCTCTCAAATACTGTATAAGCATTACATTTCCTACAGTCCAGTGCTCAGCAACAGTGGCTCAGCCAGTTCTAAACAGCGAGGCAGTACTGGCACTTTTCTATCTGGGTGGTAAAGTCCAAACTTACAGATAAATGTACGCAGATCTCAGACACAGTAGCTATAGGACCTAGTGCCATCAGACAGAGATACGTCTGATTAAACAAAAAAATACAAAGGAAAAATTAAGTTTCCTTCCTACCATTTTTCCTCGTTCCAAATCAAAAGTCTTATGATTTAACAGCACAAAACCATTAAATAGGCCAAGCAACTACATCAGAGGATGGATTTTTTACTGTATATATAATATCAAGTCAGAATTTAATGAGACAGCATGCTTATTTAGCAGATTTGTGCTTTCGCATCAACACAATCTATCATTCAACCCCATGGTATTCAATCCAGAATTGATTGCAACTCACAGCCCATAGCTAATGTAAATATCTCAATAGTTTTTATGGCTGAGAGTCTCCTACTTGCAATAATGTCACTTTCTGGAGAAATGTTTTCTTTATAGAAATGAAGAATTGAGTTAATTTTATTACTATGTATCTTGAACCCTGGGGAAGTAAGATTCTAATTAATCTTCAAATTTTTGTTTCCTCTTATTGGATTAGCTCATGAAATTGAACAGAACACAATGGAAGCCTGAAATCTACATTAACAGAGTGTATTCCCTAAATTTAGACCTGAAGCACCTGCAAAATAGGAGTTCATCCTGAATTCTGTTATAACGGCCCAAACCTGTCTGAATTATCAAAGTTAGTTGAAAAGAAAGCCTGAATGTGTCAATTTTCTTCTCAGACTGACATTGCTCAGCTGTTCCAGAGAAGTCAATAGCCTATGAATTTTCATTACAAAAAACCCCAGGTACTCATGCAGGGTTGATTAGCTAATGAAGTCAGAGGAAAACTAAATCCCTGAGTTTGAAGAATAAAATAATTTCCTACACTTATGATGCCTAATCTCGAAAGTCCCAATAATTCAGAAATTTAACCGGAGTGCACAGTACACACAATCTACCACTGAAATAAAATCACCTTTGGTGAAACATGGCAATTGCTTAATTCATAGCATTACTGTTACACTTTGAGAGGAATGGCCTAATCCTGCCAAGTGCTGAACATTCCTAACACCCATTGAATTCAAAGGGCATTTTGGAAGCTCCCAACTTCAAAGTAAAGGTAAAACTCCTGGAGAAATGAAGCAAGCTACAAATCGTCCGAGTCAGATTGTAGCCAACACTGGTATTAAGACTCCTTTTCACGTGAAGAGTGTCTTGGGGTGTTTAGCCAAATGCTAGAAATTCAGTTTTATATCAAATCTGGAAGATGACAGCTGCAGCAACAGTCCCTTCTTCACAGCATGCCAAAGTGGCAAGTCCCTGCGAGACCTGGGTGAAATATCCAGGACTGTTTTATTTTGCTATAGATTGCCTGTTTTAAATTTCACAAATACTTGCGAAACTTGAGTTATTTCATGCTATTTTCTTTTAAATTTTTCTTTACTTTTGGATGACTGAACAGACTTTTTTTTTTTTAATTGAGCTGGGTTGCATGGTTGCAGCTGGTCACACATAGATCATAGAATTCATTCCTGACTGAGTTTACCTCACGTGGTCAGGAGGTTTAGTTGAATTCATTTTCTCTTATTCATTTTCTCAAATGGGGCAAAGGAATTGTGTGTGTACTCTGAGCCAAGCCAGAAAAAAAAATGTTTGAAAAAGTAAGAGACAATTTTTCTATGTTGTTTAGGAGGAGCATTTATTCCCCAAATCACCCAGTTGCAAATACCAACAACAACAAAAGCCAGCCAAGATTTAGGGAACAGCGGCCTTGCTCAGTAGACCATGACAGACTTAGAATCTTAATATCGAGTTTGACTATACTCAGGCTGGAGTTTATACATTTTTTCTATTTTGCCCTCAATTTAAGAGGAGTCAATATGGACACTGGAATCCTGGCGGCTCACTCACTACCAAAACCGTAACTGCAGTAAGCATTAAACCTACAGCCATGAACTTGCTTTTCTTACTCTGCCCCCATCCCATGCTATCTGAGCCATTTGTCAGTAGAGAACATTAGCCTCCAACTGCACAATGGGAAGACAGACCTGTCTCTCTCACTGAGCAGCCATTAGTTCTCCAATGCCCACTCCCACAAGGACCTCTTATCTGGGCTGCCTACTCCCACTCAGTGAAAAGGTCTGACAGCTGTTACCCTTCTTGTCCTACCTTTCTTTAGCAAAATAGAATGTGTCATCATCCACATGCATTTATGGGCTACATCATTTTGAAGGCATATAGGGGACAGGCACATTTCTAATACATAGCATGATGAATTTTCTTGTCTGGTTGAGTTTATTAATAATCTTAGGGTTTGTCTACATTGGCACTTTACAGCACTGCAACTTTCTCACTCACGGGTGTGAAAAAACACACCACCCCCAAGCACTGCAAGTTTCAGTGCTGTAAAGTGCCAGTGTAAACAACTATGCCCCTCATGGAGGTGATTTTTTTTAGAGCTCTGGGAGAAGTCTCTCCCCACACTATGCTGCAACTACACAAGCACGTTATAATAAACTCAACCACACAAACACATTCATCCAACTATGTATTAGAAATTTGCCAGTCTCCTATGTGCCTCCTGTGTGTTGAGAGGGTCCGTTTTGCCCCAATTAGGACTCATTTAACTATTTAAATTGGTAACCTTTTTCTTACATAGCTCAGTAGTAGCCTGATTTTCCATTCTCTGTGCAAACAAAAATCTTTATCCAAGGGAGCTCTGAGTACACACAAATAAATAGTATCAGGCTCATTTTGCATTTACAATCTTTATGTATCTGAAATATTTTTTTCTAATCTGGCTTCCCCCCCAACCCCATTAAAATGCTGTGGACTGTACAGTTACCATAGAAATGCTACAGTTTAGATACCCCGCTAGTTTGCTTAGGTAGCCACGCTGGAGATGACTACTACTTCATAAGAAAAGTACATCTTTCAAGCGTATTCCTTCTTTCACGCTCAATGCTTTTGCGCAAAAAACAAGAATACAGGATGCACCATCATGCTATGAAATAAAGTGACTTGCTATAGTTTGGTTCTCTTATTTTAAAACAATATATTTAGGAGTCAATAGAATTTACCCCAAACAGTGAGGAGCAAGTGAGCTCAAAAAGAAGAAATATTTGGGATTATAAATCCAAAATCTTTATCAGAAAAAGAAGTCAGACATCTCTTCTTACTATTGCTTTTTTATTATTTCATATTTTAAACAATGTCAATGCTTTATCTGCATATACTGTGGCTGGAGGAGATATGTACATTCCAATAGTTAATTGAATATATTAGATATACTGATGAAATTACTAATTAACATCTGTGCACTCTACTTTCTAGCAGTGTCAGCTCCAATGTACTATAGGCTGTTTAAGACTAATTATGAAACAGATTGCACATTTTGAACAGACAAAAAACAGACTTAAAAGTTTCAAGAAGTTTATCTTGAAAAAAGTTGCTTTTCAATTAAAATGACTCAATATGAAACAATATTTATAAAATACCCCACCATTATCTTAACACTGATCAGCCTGTCAACTCTAGTTTTTATGTTGCAAAATACATAAATTAATCTCACTCAGCATCTCACAAGGCTTGAGTCCTCTGTGATATTTTGTGTTGACAGTTCTGTTTACCTACTGCTGTTAGTTTAGTTTATTATGCAAAATCTCTTCCCACTCTCCTCCTTCCTTTTGGCAGGCTTCTTTGCCTGCCTTCCCCCCCCCCCAACCCCCAGGTAAGCAAAGCAAACCTTGCTTTAAGGAGCATTCAATAACTTGAAAAAATAAGTATTACTGAGACATCACTGCATTACTCCTATCTAAGGCGTATCTATCTACTCGTTGTAGAATCTCTGGGTATATCTACACTACCTGCCAGATTGGTGGGTAAAGATCAACCCATCGGGGCTTGATTTATTGTCTAGACATGATAAATCAATCCCTGAGTGCTCTCCCATCAACTCTTGTACTCCACAGTCACGAGAGGCACAGGTAGAGTCAATGGAAGGGGGAGAAAGCAGTAACTCACCGCCATGAAGATGCCGTGATAAGTGGATCTAAGTAAGTCAAGTTCAGCTTCTTTATTCTCATAGCTGAAGTTGCTTATTTTGGATCGATCCCCCCTAGTGTAGACCGGGTCTGATTGCATCACAATCTTTAGTATATTTATGCTCACAACACCACTGTGAGGTAGAGAAGTGTCATCCCCATTTTGGAGCCACAGAGACTGAGGCTATGTCCACACTTATGACAGCATGTAGACAGAGTATATACACTACACACACCCCAAAATTGGTGTAAATAGCATACACAGTGACACACAGCTTAGGTGAGAAAAGACTTCAGAACTTTACATTTCATGACTTTCTACAGGCATAATCAGTGTCTCCACTATCTACACTGCTATTTTTAGCAGTTAGTGTCCCACTGCCAGAGTCTATGCCAACACAAGGAAAGGTTCCCAAGACTTTTCCCCTCTGCCTTCCCCCCACAGCCTTTCCCTGTAGCATCTAGCTTCACACTGCAGCAAGGACACAACCTGCTTTTCACTTCAGCATGAAGCGATATGTACCATACATGCCACCACCATTGTAGACAGGGCCTGAGTAACTTGCCTAAAGTCATACAGGACGTCTGTTGCAGAGCAAGCAATTGAACCAATGTATCTCAAAGTTTCAGACTAGCATCCTCACCACTGGATTATCTTTCCTGTCTACTAGTTGACTAGAGAACATGAAAGCTCTTTGTTAAATCTAGATCACAAACTACCATTCATCACACTATTCCCACATTCAAAAGTCTCTTATCTTAAAATGTGTTTGATCTACCCCAGACCTTGCAGGCTCAATCTTCTCAACTCATCCTCAATTGTTTGCCTCCATCAATCCTGGTTTTCAGTTTTGCTCAGCCTTTCAGCAATAAATATTTTAGGCTTTTTCATTCAAAATGTAAAAATAGACTATAATTCTCCCTCCCAAAAAGTGTGTGTAAGAACTTCAGATCCTTCAAAGCGTCTTCTTCATTAAGGTGGAGCATTACACAGTACAGTCATTTCTTCTGCAGATTTAAAATTACCATCAACTATTACACAGTAGTCACCATTAAAGAGTTCATAGTGTGAATTACTACCACACAGTTTGAGATACTGAGATTTTTCCCAGTTGTTTGAACAGAAATGAATGGTGATTGACATTGTGAAATGCTGACCTTAACAGCATCAAACTAAACAACCATAAACAACATGGACTGGAAAATAAAACCAAATAAAGCCACTTGATATCACAATATTATTTCGAGTTTAATTTCTCATGAAAGTGAATATTAGACAGTTGAAGACAGACCATTAATTGCAGTTGCACATTTATCACTGCTTAGCTAAGCTCCCTGCCAATATAATGTTCTTTGCTAATGACAGATGATTAGCAGATCAATGTTGTTTAATTCTTCAGTGACATGAATATATTATACCTATATATATTAGACCAGCACTAGATTACCCCAAAACACTGACCTTGTGAGACTCATTTCTGCTTATTCATCCGATTAGAGAACTAGAATAATTATTTATGATGCAGTGGATAACGGAGAATTTGGCCATGCTGTTTTTTCCCCTTTTAAAATCTGATATCAGAGATGAGGGCTCAAAAATAAAAACATAAAATAAAAAAATATTATTTCTGTCTCATGGGAAATTTAAATGTGATGTTTTATTATCTGAAATGAAAACATTAGAAATCATCGAATTTCCCAAGAAAAAAATTCCAATTCCTGAGCAACTCTAATAAGCTTCTGACAACCTGTTAGAGATGGGGAAGAAGCTTAGCCAAAATTCTCTTGGATTTGATTGCAGAAAAGTTTGAATCATCATTACCTCAGGAATTCCCATGACCTATTGCTCCATTTATCCAACTGTCACCACCATGGAAGTTTCAGTGTTCACAGTGACTTGGGTAAATCTCTGGAGGTCAGGTAGGTATTTACTACTGTACTATTACTTCAGATCGCCTGGTTATTTTGCTACTGACCCTTCAAATGGATTCAGAAATAGCCCTCTTCCACTTGGCAAACCAGCAAGTGAATTTTGTAAATCACAGTGTAAGTCAGCATTCACTGTCCAATAGCACAGTGCTGATGCAAGATTAATGTTTTAAATACACACACACAATTTATTTATTTTTAATCTCTCTCTCATATTATTATATATACACACACACACACAGTGACAAAGCTCCAAGTCTGTACTTGTGGGACACGCACTTCCTGGCAGATTTAGGGGCCTCAAATACTCATTTAGGCCCCAGAGTGACCTTCCTCTCTCAGTATGATTGGCAAGAGTCACCACCTAGTGAGTTACCTTCATCACAGGCCAGTATGGAAGGTGGAAAGTGGGGAATACCCCACAGTCTTTGTTGCTCTGTAGAGCTTAGTAAGCACAATTTGGCCTCCTTAATTAACTGAGTCTCATTCCTCCTCTCAAGAGGATTTCTGTAGAGTATGGAAGAGGATGGGGGGAACCAGGGCCCGCCCTCTACTCCGGGTTCCAGCCCAGGGACCCTAATGGCTTTCCCTCCGCCACTAGTTCTGCTTTGATTCCCTGGGCCTCTTCCCCAAGGTACCCTCTTCCTAGCGTCAACCTTACCTCAGGTTACAGCAAAGCTTCCTTTCCTTCAGCTCCTTTCTCTTTGGCTCTCCCAAGGGAGCTGGAAAGGAGAGCTTTTAAACAGTCTGAGTGAGACCTTGATTGGCTCCACCTGTCTACATTAGCCTAACTGCCTTAACTGCCCTTTTGCCAGTTAATTGGGATCAGGTGCCTGCCTTAGCTTAACAGCCTTAACTGGTTAATTGACGATAGGTGTCTTGATTGGCCTGCAGTAGCCTTTGTTTGGCTATCCAGGGAACAAGGACCTGAACGTCCTGAGCCTGATATACCTGCCTTCCAGCACTCTCTTATACCCTTCTGGTCTGACTCCATCAGAATACACACACACACAATATATATATATTATACACACACACACACACACATATACATACATACATACATACACACACAAAACCATAATTTTTAGAAACCTTCAGTATTCAGAAGTAAAATAGAAAGGTAGATATAGTATTCTTAGGAAAACATGTAAACATCTTGAATTTTTAGGCAGTTACCTAATTTAGAGAATTAATATTCACAGAAAGATGCACTTGTTTTTACATCTTCTGATTTCTAAATTGCTGCACCTCCTGCCAAGCTGTCTTTAGTAAAGATTACCAGACATTTGTAACTAGCTCTTTATCAGATATGCCTTTCAGATTTTAACACTGCTGTCTTAAAGATTGTCACCTGGTGTTATCTGATGGGAACTTGCCAGTAAGCTCAAAAACAACTGCAAATAGTTTGGGCCAGAATAAAAAATTCATATCAGCCACTGGTAACAGTCACATACAGAGTAGTCAATTTAGACTTGACTTGCCAGTTAAGAACAGCAGAAATTCAAATTTGGTGCTCAGCTTCTAAAATAATTACCACACCTAGAGCAGGATCAAGTATCATTCTATCTGCACTCAGTAACACCAATGCTTTAACTATAAAAAAATAATAAAATAAAGATGAAGTGAAAACATGAGGTGGTATAAATAATAGTACTGGGGGCGGGAGAGGGAGATTTGTTCCTTAGCTGAACTATCAGCTTCCTTTCTTTGGTGGCTAATCTAGTATCTTTCCTGCCAATTCACTCAAAGTTCATGCAACATGACTATAAATGGATCATCAGTAACACATTGAGCCTCACATAAAGGATCCCTGATTTTGGAATACCATTATCAATAATATATTCAGGTGGAACTTTTAAGGAGCATGCTTACTAATCTTAAAGTGACTGTCACTTCTGGGTTCAAATATTAATTCTTAAAGAAGAATTAAATTTCATGTAGTATTCTTGGAACCAGTCAACATATCAAAAAAATCAGAAAGCCTGGATGTGTGTATTCAGGAATATACACATCTGTTCAAACTCCAGAGGTTTTCAGAAAAATGAGCTGGTTAAAAAATATCCATTGGCTTGGTGTTATTTGACAGGAACAAGACTAGAAAAATAGAGACTAAGGAAGTCTAAAGTAAACTCTAGACACATCATTATAGGTCACAATAGCTTATTACAGATTAAATATGATTTTACATAAAACCTCAAAAGCTTATTTTAATAATTTCATGATATTTAAGTCAATTACAGAAGAATATTCTTTCCTAAAAATAAAAAAAATCCTTGAAGTAGAATATTGATATAATTTGTAAAGTGGCTATTTAGATCATTAATTTTAAACTTAAAAAGGAGCTTTCTTCTGAAAGTATAATTAAATGTGTGTGTCATTCTGCTCTCGTTTGGGAGAAAAAAAGAAGAGAGTCAGCAAACATTCTGTTTGGAGTTATATTTGCTTTTATCCTCCTATGGGATGTGATAAGGTATCTCTAGAAGTTAATTCCTACCTTTTGGTAGGCGTTTTATGGATTCTAATTTTAATTATAACAACTGAGAAGTAAAGGGAATTGGGGAGCAAAGAGAAAATGCTGGGAGGCAATGTTGCAGTAAAAATTATGAGAACATGTAATTTCTATTTTATAAAGTGTTTTGAAAATAATTTGAAAGGGAGCAATTAGAGACTCAACACAGTCTCATATACATTAACGCAAGATGTAGAGGTGAAAAATGTAAGTGATCAAGATACTTCAGAAAATGGTACCAGAAGTGCCCCAAAGTGCATGAAGTATAGAATAAGTAATACAGGAGATATGAGGAACACCTTTTTTGTGCATTTCAGTGAATACTTTATAGTGTTAATTAGTTTGATTTCCCACAATTCCAACTATAAACATTTTCTCTCTGGAACAGGTTAGCAAAGTAGTACACACCATTAGTTCAATTCTCCTGCACCTACACATGCAGAAATTAACATGACACTTGAATAGCCTTGAAATTTAGCTCAGAAAGGGAAAAAATGTAGAGACTTGGAAAGCAGAGTAACAATGGGCTTGCCATAATGAATGATGACAAAAAGGTTTGTACACAATCTCTCAGCAATAAAATTGCCAACAAGACAATCATCCAGAATTCCCCCACAGAAAACACGGGGAGTGGGACTATTCATTTAGGACTCTATCCTACCAATTAATAGAATACCAAAAGCCCTGTGGGAGGAGGAGAAGAGGGCAAAAAAGAAAAGACTCCTATGCCCTTCTCACTCACATACATCTAGAGAAGGGCTGACCAAAATATGGCTCCTAGTTTGTGGAGTCCTTTGGAATCCATTTGATATGAAGTAGTATGTAGAATGGGGGAGGATTATTTTTAACAATATACACTTGAGGTAGGTGCCTAATTTCCGGTGGGAGTAAAGCAACACTAAGGGCCAACAATTTGAACCTATTAAGCAAGATTCCCTTAAAACTTCTTTGCAAAGGGTGGTTATGCTAACCTTATCCCCAACACCCAGAGGAAGTCTTTCAGAATTTGTAAGTGAAAGTGTTTATTTTTAAACCAGTGCAGGGCCTTCACTTCTTTGTGGAAAGCAGTGACTGGAAGTCTTGTATGTTGACTTAATGGAGGAAAGAAAAGCAGTGAGTTGACAAGCAGTAAACCAACTGCTTACTAGGACACAGCACTAGATAATTGGAAAAAAACAAAAACAGCAGCAAAAAGCTCCCCTCCCCTCTAAAAATACATTGTTATTAAAATATAGGTTTAACATGTCCTTTCTACACATTCTAGATAAATCACAACCTCTGTTGAAGAAAACACTTTTCAGCCATGTTTTAACACTATTTTCAAATACATTATTTGGCTTTTGAAGATATGTCCTTCTATTAAGGCTAGATTTTCTTTAGCTATTTGTACCATAGTTATCTGTTTTGCTAGAGAGTTATTTCACTCCTGTGTACAAAGGCATTATAGTTTAAAACTGATAATATAATTTTATAGTGGCAACCTCAGCCAGAAATACCAGTGTTTGACAAATGTGGGGGCTCAAACCCCAAGATGTATCATGACTATAGGTCTTAAACATTTTTAATATTAATCTCTAGAATAGTTCTTGACACAAGATATGCCTTGTGCCCTAAAAAATATGACAATAATAATGAGCATCCCATCACACTCTAAAATCCAGAGCCCTCACTCACCATGAAACACTGCAGGGCCAGCATCCAGACAGAGAATAAAGCAAGAAGCTCTTCTAGAGCCCCTCCCATCTTTTTTTAAAAAAGGCTACTTTCCTAACAAGACACAGCTGTCAGCCACTCCCTTCAGGGCTGACAATTTATTCAATCCCTTGGGAGTGTGGTAGGTACCATCCCTGGCTTTCATAGAAGTTTATTAACCCTTTCCTACCTTGCTGGTGTCAGATCAATACATGTGGTCACAGACGTGCAAAGGCAAATATAGGGTAAAATATAGGGTAAACTGTCAGAGCACTAGGTTAACCTGTAGATGGGGCAATTTTGGGGTGGGATCCACAAAGAGACTTAGGCATCATGACACTCAGCATTGTAAAGTCTAACTTTTAGGTGTCTAGAAACAAAATTCACAGGACTTGCACTAAAGTACACAGAGCTGAATTAGGCATCCCGGCTTCCTATACAATGAATGGAGGGGGGGAGAGAGAGAGACAGACAGACAGACACACCCAATAATGTGATCCACGAGGCCAGCATGCTAGTCCTGGAACCACTTGGCCAGCCAATGAAAGATTTCACAGAGAGGTAGATGTGCTAAGCCAAAAACTAGCCAATGGGTATAATTGGCACAAGCCAATTAAGCCAGAAATAAGCCTAATTTCTGAACTTTTTCTATGGATTTCGCATATCTGCTCTGAGCTCACCTCCTGGATTGTGTCCTGAATGAGACCTAAGTGGCTGAATACCTGTCCCCCCCCCCCCTCCCCCCCAAAAAAAACCCTCCTCCCTCCAACCACACTGAATAATATGTGTACTGGAACGATCTGCAATCATCAAGGAATTTTTGAACTTCCATGGCCTTATTGAAAAAAAAAATTCTGTGAGGACAAAGTTGGTGACCATCCATACTTCCACCTCCCTAATGAGGAGGTCATGGCTTCTCATGGGCATTAGCAGATCAGTCCCATCTTGGAGGTAGTAGAGGATGTGGCAGGATGGCTCTACCCCGGGAATGCAGGAGGGGGAAACAACTGAGTGTGAGGATGAGTGTCTCACCCACGGTGGGCCCAGGACAAGGACCAGGGCTTGGCTTGCTCCGTGCTTATCTCTATACCAGGCCATTGCTCCTGCTTCCTGGCCAGCCCATGTGAAGAGAGAGACAGCCCTGACAAGATAGCAATAGGAGTCCCATCCAGGCCCCGCCCTCCCCGCAGTGGACCTTACAGGCCTGGGGGAGCACCACTGCGCTGGCTCACACTGAACTATAAACAGCAGAGCACAAATCAAGGTCTGGGGGAAAAGCAATTGCGCCTTACACCCCACAGCAAGTGACACTCCTGTTTAGCTCAGGTTGATAAACCAGCTTGATCTGCTCCTTAGGGCAGCAAAACAGGGAGTGAGAATCTTAGACAAGCCAAAAATGTTGCTAATGAAGCACATGACAAGTAATGATCAACAACAGGTGGTGCACCAATTCAGCTACAAATTCAAGATAACATTTTAAATTATCTCATTTAGTCATATAAACCATTAAAGGCATACAGTAGAGGTTGTGTGTGAATATGAACTAGGTTCCAGTGAATACAAGCCCTATAACTGTGTACCTAAGAATAATCTCTGATCTCCAAAGAGCTAAACTGGCTTATTAACGACAATGTGACAGTTGCACAGCAACCAAAATACTTGCAAACAGCAAATGTATAGAGAAGACATTCTGGAACATCAATTCTTGACCCCCATTCCCAAAGTCAGAAATTTTACCATCACATTTTCTGATGATATTTAGCTGAAGCATCCTTTTAGCCAGCTTCTAGAAGGTGAACAGAAGTGGTATTGGTTCTCTGTGAACTGTGTTTGGCAACCACTTCAAAGGAATCTGGATTTGGTGATTCTTGGATAGAGATGCTGGTTCTGGGAATGGGACAGAGCTTGTGATCCCCAGGAAACATCCAATAGTTGGATACCCTGTACTTGGAATGGTATAAAAACCTACACAGATTGAATAATCAGATTGAATGATAACCTGTTTTAGAAATTTATCTGCAGTTTATTCCTCATAGCTTGCAAAGTACATACAGCCATTTCCCTTGAGATAATGTTCAAACCTCTCTCCCTATTAAGAATTTATTTCAGGTTCACTGAGCTTATCATATGCCTTGCAAACAGTTTGAACATTTGGCAGTAGTCTCAAATATACCAACACAGCCTTCTCTTACTTTTAGCATTTCTTGTTTAAAATGTTTGATGTGTCATATTGTGTGACATTAAGGGCACGAGATGACATAGGAGATAGCATATTTTGCTTTGAAAATGTATGTTACAGGTGTCCTTTTTAATGTTAATGAGGTGTATGTGCAGAACTCCCAGAGATCTGCTTGGATGTTTACCGCTGTACTTGAAATAATGAATTCCAGCAAAGAATGCCTAGAGTCTTCATTGGAAATTATGCTAAACATACAGATGCTGCCCTTAGGAAGGCAAAAAAGTGCTTAAGATGAAAGTGTCAGTGTACATCGCCCTGTTCTCTACCAAATCTTACCCTTTGACATTCTCAGATCAGATTGTCTTTTGCAGATCAGTCTGTGAGAATTGTTTCTGAGTTTGTGTGAAATCCATCCAAACTCAGAATCACATGATCACTTTTAGCCATGTCTGAATCTGCCCTTACAAATCAACAAATCACTATAGTATTTCACAGCAATGATCCAAAGAACCACACAAGTGATATTGCAATGCTATATAGTGTTTTCCTTCCCTTCATGAATTATTGCCATGTTTGGGTACAGCAGGACCCTTGATATGTACCACATTAGTCAAAGAACACAAGAGGAAATATCCCTTGAGTTTTCATTGTACTCCAGCTTTCTAAAAAGGGATACAAATGTAGAAAAGATTAATTAGCAGATAAAAACTCATGCACTAGTATTTTTTTTCTGAACTGAAATATCTAGAGGAGCTAGCAGCTGCCTCTCTTTTTATTCCTCTGAGGCATTAAATAATTTAATAATTCCAAGGCCTCGCAGAATTATATTTACAATGAAATAGGCTGCCAAAACCCAAAATAAACTAATTGTTAGTAGGCTAGCTATACCTGCCTTATTCATTATATGATACCAGCCAGTCAGAAGGCCACATTTGATTTTTTAACAAGTGGGCATATCCCCAACAGCCACTGACCAGTCAGAAAGCTGTATTCAAACAAAAGTTCTTCCCTCTACCCCTCAGTAAACAGCCCGTGAGAAGGCTGTATTTATCTCAAAAGTTCTTCCTAAACAAGGTCCCTGCCTGGATCAATGACAAAATGGTTGTGAATCCAGAACTCTATTTAGCATCAGAGGGAATTGGACAGGGAACCCATAGAATCAGTGCAGCGGGGTCTGAGAGCTTGTCTACACTTACCAGAGGATTGATGCTGTAGCAATTGATGCACCAGGAATCAATTTAGTGAGTCTAGTAAATACCTGCTAAAAATTGACCACAGATCACTCTCCTTTCGATCCCAATACTCCACTGGAACAAAAAGAGTAAGTGGAGTCGACAGGAGAGTCTCTCTCATTAACATAGCACAGCATGGACCCCATGGTATGTAGATCTAAGCTACATTTACTTGAGTTATGCTACTAACATAACTCAAATTGTTGTAGCTTAAATTGATTTACCCCATAGTGTAGACGAGGCCTGAGATATCTGTTCCTGAGAACTGAAGGAAACTCAGCAAAGGGAACCTCATGGAGTTTTCCTCCCACAAACCCCATCATGGGTTTTTCTGCACAAGGGGACTGTCAGGGTTCGAGCCCCCAGACGGGGGCAGTACGGCCTAGTGGCCTATGTCCCTGATGGCCCCTTTGTGGGGGCAGTGCGGCCTAACAGCCGAAGTCAACAGTCGCCCCTCCTCTGGGGCAGTGCGGCCTAAGGGCCGGAGTCAATAGTCGCCCCTCCTCAGGGGCAGTGCGGCCCAATGGCCAAAGTCAATGACAGCCCCTTGACTGGGGCAGGGCGGCCTAAGGGCCGGAGTCAATAACAGCCCCTCCGCTGGGGCAGTGCGGCCTAATGGCCGGAGTCAATGGCAGCCCCTCGACTGGGGCAGTGCGGGCGAATGGCCGTGCAACTAGCCACCCACTCAGCGGGGAGGTCCCACCGCAACACGCTGAGTGTCTTCCGGTGGGTCATACCGCTCCCTCAATATCCCGGGGTCAGTTCCTACCGGTTCCAGAGGCGGGGTCCCACGGTGGGTTGCTGATCCTCCGCACGTAGCTGGGTCCGCGGCCTCAGTCTGGTCGTGGTCTACGGCCCCCAGTCGGCGGTGGTCGGCAACGAACTCCGAGGCAGGATCCTGCCACGGCTGGGGCTGGGGCTGGTCCCTCAGGAGAGCTCCCCAGGCACGTCTTCCTCCTTCAGCCGTCCACCCAGACTGAGCTGTGCTCCCTCCCTTTATACAGCCTGAGCACTTGGAGCATGCCCAGTGCAGCGGGGGCGGGACTTCCACTGCTAGAACTTCCGGCCAGGGGTAGCCCTGGCCCGTGCGGGGCCGGTTCGCCCCGTCACAGGGACAATATGGCCTCTTTGGTTGCCTTTCCACTTTTCTGTATTCAATATAATATTTTATTGACCTCAAATTTAAAGCCACATTAGCCATTTCTTGGTTCTTGCATCATTTTTCTTCAAAAGAAATTACAATCTTTTGTGCCTTATTTATGCTTTTATGGCATCATTGGGTGGGGGGAGGGGGGATTCCCTTCCCCCTGAGTAAATTCTCATCAAGCAATACAGGATTTGGCTGTAAATGTTGTAAATTCCCCAAATTTGCTTTCCTAAAACACTGACCAGATTTCTACAGTCTCTGAATCCATCTGATGTATTCAAGCAGTTTGTGTCCTCTGATTCTAATCTCTTTCCATTTCCTGGAAGTCATCTTTAGCAGTCATTGTTTCTGATGGCTTCATCTCTGACTGGAGCACCTCTTGTTTGAATCAGAACAATCTTCTACATAAACGATGCACATCTGGCTATATTTGTTAATCAACAGATATTAAAAATGATAGTTAAAGTTCCCTTTGAGTACAGAGTTTAGACACTTACAATATCTTGTAAGTTGGTTTAAGGATTTCTCTCTCTTGCTCTGCTATGGTCCTGGTGTATCAGATAGCTCTGGCGGTTTGTCCTTTATGTCTGTAAACAAACGCACGCTCCTAACCACGATCTTTTTTGTTGGGTTACAATTTGTTGGCTTTCTAAATATGTTATCATACAGTACCACCTCTTTCTATATCTTGTAATAAAAACATAAAAAAAACATTTTGCTCTTCCCAAAGGTCTGCAATTCCAAATAATGCCATTTTCCATAGCTCAACAGATTCATGTTGAGAGGCACTTATCTTTAGAAGTTTCAGACACTCTGTTTGTGGCAAATTGATGCCAATTTTAATCTAAACACCACACACAATTGAAACATGATGGAAATATATATATTGTTTCAAAAACATTTTCTTTGGTTTATGGACTGAAAGTAACACAGATCCATGTTCCCAGATGTAAGATCTTATACATAGCCAACAGATGTGTAAAATCAATTGTATCCAAAAAGCTTCAGCACTCACTATGCATGTGAGAACTCTCAAGACCAGGAAAGGTGAAAATTACCCCAAGGTCATTCTTTTTCTCTTCAGATCCACTGTATAAATTAGTGCTGCTTTCTTTGATTTCCCACCACTTTTGGATCACTCTACTTCAAAGGCCAGTAGGGAGAAGTGAAAGGGAAAAGGGGCAACTCTCCCCCATCTCAAATCTAAAGAATCTCCTAAATTTAGACAGAGGGAATGAATTGAACTGCAGGAACAAAATGTGGGTACAAAATGTTGGAGTTGTAATGTTTTGAAAATTCAGCCTATTTGAAATTAAATTTCTGTTTACAATGCTCCATTGACAATAGAAGATTAGACCCACGTTTAAAAACATATCTTATCCATTCTGTGATACACATGCAGATTTCCATGGAAATGAAGAGAAATGAATGAAGGTTAAAATTTACTCTATATATTCCTATTCAATGTGATAAACTATAACTTCCAGACCCTTTTAGCAGTACTATCACCTAGCCAGTTATTCCCTGTTTTGTAGGTGTAAACAGCATGCCTTCTAGGTATGGTGTTCTTTCCAATCTAGTGGCACTGAGGCCACATAGAAAAAGAGAGATAAAATGAGTCTGCTCTACAGCCTTATCTAACAGCTGGCTGGCTTTTAGCTCATGCTGTAGAGCAGCAGTGTCTAATACATTCACCACTAGCCACCAGTGGCTAGTAAGCTATTGAATTGTGGCTAATGTATGTGGCTTTTTTACAATGTGTCTTATAAGAAAAATTCAAAACCACAAGTGTGGCTAGCATCACATTTCTATTGGACACCACTGCTGTAGAGGATCATGCTTTAAGCTCCAGAGTTTGTAATGCTGAGGACTGGGCAGGATTAAACCGGGGACCTGTGGAGTTTAGGGCATGAGCCTCTACCGCATGAGCTGAAATTTCACTAAGGCTGTAGAGCAGACTCATTAACTGTCTCTAAGCGGTGTTGGAGGCAGTAGATGTGACAGAACACCACATCTAGAAGGTGTGGGGGTTACATGGGTATGAATTTGTTTTCCATTCACACTGTTGTAATTTGTACTTGTTTTTGTTGAATTTCATCGTGTTGATTTCAGATCAATATTTCTATTTATCAAGGTCATTCTAAACCTGTACTCCAAAGTGTTTCAAATCCTCCCAGCTTGGTGTCATGCACAACTTTTATAACCATATCCAGGTCAATATTTTCATTAATGACTAGTATTGAACCAAAGACAGACCCTTTCAGGACCCAACTAGGTATGTCCTCCTGTTTGACAGTGAAACATCTTACTGTTCTTGATATCATTCCTTCACATTGGGATAGTTTGTTGTTGTTCCTTTAATATTTCCTCCGAGGAACTGCCAGCTCTCCTGAGCTCCTTTTTTCCTTAGATTTGTTTGTTGTTATGGTCCTTATTCTCCCATTATCATTCCTTACTTTGTTTGGAATCACACATGATCACTTTCACCCAAGTTAACTTCCACCTTCAGATTCACAACCAACTCATCCTTGTTAGACAGAATCAAGTCTAAAATGGCTGGCCCCTGCTTATTTCATAGAATATCAGGGCTGGAAGGGACTTCAGGAGGTCATCTAGTCCAACCCTGTCATAAGTATGGAAGGTGCCTTGCCTGGGTTGGGCTATGTTATCTAATACAGTGTGCCTTGCCTGGGTGGTGGCTAGGTTATCTGAGCCAGGTGACGTGGGAGTTTCCCTGCCATGAGGGAGGGAGGAGCCTCCAGCCCATGAAGAACGGAGGAGCAAAACAGTCAGATCCATCTTGGCTGGTCTCCAGGGAGGAGGCAAAAGCCAGGAAGTTCCATCTTGGCTGGTCTCCAGGGTGGAGGCCAGGGCCAGGAGAGTTCCATCTTGGCTGCACATGAGGCAGGAAGCTTGCCAAGGTAGCTGGCAAGGGTTTTAGGCCATCTTTGGCTATAAAGATGGCTCTACCTTTTTCTGATACTTCTACTTAGCTAATGTGAGTATAACCATTTGATTCTTCTATTAAGCTGTACCTTTTGGGGTGTTCTTTCCTTTTCAGAACAAAGTGGGGAACCCCAAATGTAAAGTGTCTGTATCTCTGCTTTAACTTTTTTCTTTATTAAATTTTCTAGTTATAAAACCGTCTGGTTTATTTCCCTTAGGGTTTTTCTCTGCTTCCAGTTGGGAAGGGGGAAGGGAAGGGAATAGGAACCAGGGCAGCTAGGGGTCTAGCTGGAGTGTGAAGACTGTCTCTCCTTACCGTCAGGTTAGACGGGGGAGGGAGGAAGCAGTCTCCAGGTGTCTGCCTCTCAGGTACAGAGAGACAGGGGTGGGGGAAGTCTGCCTTCAGCCGGGGAGGGTGAAGGACAGAAAGCAGCCTCCAGGTATCTGACTTTGAAACCCAGTGAAGGGGACAAAGTTGGGGTGGGGAAGATTGGGGGCCCCTCCAAGGTTTTGGAAGTATACTCAATTGGTGGCAGCGACTGGTAACCCCAAAAACCCCAACTGGCAAAGGGGGGGTGGGTGGAGGGAAAAAGGATTTGTTGTCTGGCATAGAAGAGGCCCAGCCTTTGTACTCAGGAGCATAGAGGCTGGGGGTAACCCCTCTTAGCCTGCTTTAAGCGGGGGTGTTTCTTAATACATATTTTGAAATCAAGAATGTATTGGACTTTTTGCCATATTATTTTTCAATAGATGTGTCCATAGTCCCACCATCTCTTAGCAATACTGTTTAGGGCTTTTTGAAGACAAACCATAAAAGACACAAAATCTGGATAGTCATCTTTTTTGGGTGATGGGAGCAAAATATCATCCCCTTAAATACAAATATAATTGAGAGACCTTTAAATAAAGGCCTACTTCAGAGACCTAAAACTCTACTTTGACAATAGCATCTGGTCCGAAGCATACATACAGGAGTTAACATACACTTGTTTCTTTATATGTAAGAAAACATGCAAAGTAGATTTATCTGAGCTGTATACTCAGACTCATCCTAACTTTTTCACATCCCACATTACTGCACATAAACTATATGGCCTGCCGTCCAATGTTTAGCCACAACCCTAGCTTTACTTTTAGTGATGTAATCATTTTAATTTTCAGAGAGGTAAAAATTGAATGTGAATCTCAAGTACAAAATGTGCCAAATAATGCAAGAGTCCCCTTCATTTTTCTGCTGCTTCAACCACTGTACAGAATAGCTTGGGGAAGAGCGAGTTTATGACTTTGTTGTTTTTCAAAGCTGCCTGACAATACTGCTACTACAAGTTATTCTTTTAAGACTTTCCTTCTCCTGATGGATCTCTAAAATGAAGTTGTCTTTAGGACCCAGTCACATCTTTCACTTCTTTAGATGGAGACAGATTCTATCTCTAAATTTCTCTGTGACCTTCACAAGGAAGTAGCTAATTGTGCCAGATCACAGTAGAAGATCAGAAAGTATTTCTGCTCTGCTGTGATTAGATCTGCTGCCACGATCTGCTTTCAGAATGCAAATCTGACATTTTCATTGTGACCAATATGCTTTTTAAAGCTATCATGCTTCCATACCTGAAATATGATTAGCTTCGATGACTGTCAAAAGGCAGTACAAATGACCCTCCCATAATAAACCTTAGGGATTGGAAAGGATGGATTCAGTTGGCTTTCTTTTGTAAGATTTAAACACGAGGAGTTAAATCTTTTGTCTTATTTAATAAAATACAAATGAAAGTAACCACCAGAATTATTATGATATTTCCAGGGTCCAAAGTATTTGGAGCAGGCCTTTTGCTTTGAGTTTGTTCAGCAGTAGGTCTTGATTGCAGGTGTTAGCATAATACAAATAATAAATTAACACAACAAAATTAACCAGACTGGCTAATAGGTTTCAAAAAGTTTCCTTTAATAATCTAGATTAATGAAATTACACAACTCAGGAAAAATTTGCAACTATACTCCCAAAATGAACATTCACAAGTAAAATAGTTGTTGCTAGAAGAGAAACAGATGGCCAGATAATTTTACTGCCAAGATCTAAGAGCACATTATTGCTTACTCTTATAGCATAGCTGAGGCAATATTAAGGAAATTTGGAGATGAGAACTAAATTAACACTGCACTATGAAACTTACATGTAGATTCTAGGGAATTGGGATCTGACTATAAAGGGAGAAACAGCACCTTTTAATACACCAGAATAAGGAAGAATAATTGGTACTGTTATATACAAAAGGGATAGGCAGCTACATTCAGAATCCACATGTCCATCCTCTTATTTCACATTATGCTAAATGCAAAAGGAAGTACAGGAAGAGTGAAAAAATACTTTAAGAAAAGGTCTCGAGATCAATGACAATTTATCTAACCAGTGCAAGGCAGCAGGGGAGACACACAGTTAGCCCCTAAAGTCACTTGCTGAGAGAACAAAACAAGAGACAACTACTGTTGGAACCATAACCAGAGGGGAAAAAATCCATCCATAGACCATATTATTCCCCAGTGTAATTGTGAACAAAACAAAAAACCCACAATGGAATTACACCAGGGATGAATTTAAACTCAAAACTAGTTAAAGGGGACTACTGCTGCATCCATTATGGCACCATTTAAAAAAAAAAAGTCCAAGGTTTTGATGCTAAATATAAATATCTGTCCACTGATAGGTGTACTAGTGACTTGTGGAAATACTGACTCCATATGCCAATTTTGTGTCAGAAGCCAAGTCAAACTCCAAAATGCCACTCTCAAGTTTTGCATATGTATACAAATGCAGTATTCATATTTTGTACTTAGGCAATAAGTTACCAAGCTACCTAGTTTGACATGTGCTTCTTTGCATATGCAAAATATGTAAGCACAATTTCAAACACTGGTTCTGAAGCTTTGGTCCAATGCAAACACAAGTAAAATCTGAAAAATCGAACACAGCAATTAATGTTTTATTTTTAAAAAAGCCAGATTACAAGTGGGCTGCTCCTTGTTCCCCCATCCTATTTCACTTGACAAAAAGCCATGCACTGCCTAAAAAGAAAGTGCATCCATGAGGTACTGTTTGCATGTAACCTAATTAACATGAACAGTTCTAATGCTAATAGAGAGGGCCTACTGAGAAGGTTAGGACTTTTCCTGTTATTCCAACACAACTAAGCACTCAAGCCTAGGTGGTGAGTTATGCCCAAAGACTATTTTTAATAAATGTCAACATCCTCTTATCCAGGAAGGAGATTAGAATTCTACATCTGCCCTTTTGATTGTATTATCATGGAACATACTGTATTTTTCGCCCTATAAGACGCACTTTTTCTTCCCCAAAACGGGGGGGGAAAAGTTGGTGCTTCTTATAGGGCGAATGTGCGCCCCGGTTCCCCCCTCCCCGCCGTGGGCGGGCTGCCGAGAGCGTCCCGGTTCCCCCCTCCCCACCGCGGGCGGGCTGCCGAGGTTCCCCCCTCCCCGCCGCGGGCGGGCTGCCGGGAGCGTCCCGGTTCCCCCCTCCCCGCCGCGGGCGGGCTGCCGAGGTTCCCCCCTCCCCGCCGCGGGCGGGCTGCCGGGAGCGCTCCCGGCAGCCCGCCCGCGCGGCGGGGAGGGGGGAACCGGGACGCTCCCGGCAGCCCGCCCGCGCGGCGGGGACAGGAGAGCGAGGTGCTTTTTTGGGTTTTTTTGGGTCCGGATTTTTTATTAAAAAACGAGGGGGCGTCTTATAGGCCGGAGCGTCCTATAAGACGAAAAATACGGTAACTAAATGGTTCTGACAAGGGGGAAGCAGAAGGTTAAACACTAGAAAATGATGTCCATGAAGAAAAGTGCTGGAAGAAAAAAAAAACACCAAAAAACCCCTCCCCTATAGTCACATCTTCCTACTTATACTCTATGTATAGATTTCAAAATGACAATATAAAGGAAACAGGAATGAAATACTTTTTCAGCAAAATAAAAACATGGCAGCTAATATGCATTCCGAGCTGCCATTTAGGAAACAATAATATTAATTGTTGTTTTTACATTTCTAGCATATATTATTGAAAAAGTGAAAACAAAACCCGTGAATATAAGAGCTGATGGCTCTGCTGCTTGTGTTATGGTTCACTGTAGGAAGAGATTCTATTACACACACTGCTAGTGAGACGAAGGCAGTTGGGAGACTCAGGGAATTAGCCAGCTGACTTCACCAGCAGAGTAAGGTAGGGAGGTAACTTTCCTTTCAACTTGCAAGTACTTCACAAAGAAGATCTCCTAGTGTTAACAACAACACTGCTGGCTCTTCCTCTCCCTGCACTCTAGGGGCCCTGGTCAGACAAGTATCCTGAGCCTGGAGCTTTCTACCCCGGCGCTGGTCCTGATTTGCTGGGAATGCAGCCTGCATGTCCCCACTGAAGAACGGTAGAGGAGGGAACCACTTGATGTTAGAGGTGTCTGTTGGTGGAATCCCTCAAGAATCAAGTTAGAGAGCTGTATGAGAAGATGGTTTGTCTGCACAGTATCCAGGAGTATAAGAACTTCATTGACAGAATGCACTTGGACATATGAAAGATGAAGGAGCAGCACCAGGGAACAAAGAGAACCAGGTGCTATACGGGAAGGACTGGCTACTAACCACCTTAGCCAGGAGACGGTACTTCACTCCCAACCCCTACTCACTGAGGTCAGGAACTGGTGTGTGGTACTAGCAATAGGAGTAGAGGAGCAAACCTCAATGGCTGAGGGAAGAAGAGCCACCTGCCCCTGAAGGTTGGGATGTTCATAGCCACCACCCTCAAAAGAAGACGACAAAGGATGGAGTAGACAGGGATTCACATCAGAGTGGTACAGAGGCATCTATCCACCATCTTGACCTAACATCACAATAGAGGTGCTGCCTACCTGTACCTGAGATGTTTAAAAAAGGCAGCCACGTTTATCTGTCCTTTGACCACTACCCTATGGTGCTCACCTATGTGGGCACTAATGATATTGACAGGTAGGACCTTGAGCAGATCAGCGGTGACCTTCACAGGGAGTGAGGGTGAAGGAGGCAAGGGTGCAGGTTGTGTTCTCACACATCGTGCTAGTTGAGAGGAAGGATCCAGGCAGGGACATTTGCATCCTGAAGATGAATGCATGGCTGTGCAGATGGCATTAAGAGGAGGATATTGGCTTGCTTGCGTACGAGGTGATGTTCCATGAAGGAGGATGTCGAAAGAGATAGACCCACCTGACCAAGAAGGTGAAGAGCATCTTGGGACACCAACCAGCTAACCTAGTGAAGATAATGCATGGAATTGCAGGATGCGCCACAAGTATAAAAAAGGTGACAGAGCTGGAATTAGTGATGGAAATGGAAAATTACAATAGACTCGTTGGAGCAACAACAGGGAAAACAGATCTGCTCAACATCTTAGACGTTTATATAAAGGAACAAACAGGAAGAAATGTAAATCTTAGTACAGAAGAACAGCTATGATTCAGTTGGTATCACAGACTTGGTGGGGTAAATCTCATGACCGGAATATTGGTATAGAGGGGGATAGCTTGTTCAGAAAGAGCAGGCAAAGGAAAAGGGAAGAGGTGGCGTGGTGCACTATACATTAAGAATGTATACACTTGTTATGAGGTTCAGAAAGAGATGAAGCAGACCAATTGAAAGCCTCTGCATTAAAATAAAAGGGGAAAGAAAATAAGGGCAACATTATGGTAGAGGTCTACTATAGACCACAAAATCAGGAGGAAGGGGATAAGGAATTTCTAGAACAAAACAATAGAACTATCCAAAACACAAAACCTGTTGGTAAGGGGAGACTCTAACTAACCAGATATCTGCTAGGAAAGTAATATGGTAAAAACACAAATTTTCCAATAAATTCTTGAACTGCATTGGGACAACTTCTTGTTGTGGAGGAAATGACCAGGAGAGCAGCCATTTTAGACTTGATTCTAACAGGGAGATATTGGTTGTGAATCTGATGATGGAAATCAAATTGGACAACAGTGATCACGAAATGATGACTTAATGTGTCTAAGGAAAAGGAAGACATGAACAGCAGAATAAGGGTAATAGACCTTATAAAAAAAAGCAAACTTTAAACAAACTCCGAGATCCAATAAGTGATGTTCCATTGGAAAAAAATCTAAGGGGAAAGACTCTAGGAAACCAACTTAACCAGATTCAGCTACTATATTTTGTGAGCTTTGCATTTGGAAGCTCTGAACCAGGATCTTGAAGTCAGGACCTTATAAATTATTTATTGTAATTTCTCATGTATGGAAACCATATTGAAAGAGGGCACTCTATTTTGTTGTGGGCATTGGCTTTTCTTTGCCCAGTGAACCTATTGCCACTACAGCTGGCAGAAATTAAGATAAGGCACACCTACAGTGCCACACCAGCCTGCAATAAGGCTGGGAGGGATGGCCCTTGCCTTTAGAGTGGCAAACACAGTCAAACATTTTGCTTTTCAATTCAATCCAGCATCAAGGGGGAAAGATTTCCCTCATCTTCTGAAATCTAGGCAGCATAGAGTGGGGGGAGTGAATTGGAGGGGAAAGAGGGTACAAACTGCATTTATTCCAAGGCCTCACATTTTCAATTCAGGTAAACTTCTATTCTTCATGAACCTACACCACTGGGTGGAACATAAGAGAAAAAAGCCATGGCTACAAGAGATGGAAATCCTATATTCCCAAATTTGACATTTTGTCCCATGAGCAGACTGGTGGGCTCATTGAAGTATGCTGCTGTCTCTGTCTCAGCAGTATTTGTAGTAACTGTACTCAAACTCAGTTTAGATATTTCCCTAACAGCTGCACACACTTGAATAGTCAAAGTGATTTTTTTTAATTATACGCCTGATCAGTTTGTCTTTTTGTCATCTTTTCTACTACTGATTTTATTTTTCTGGTATTCGTCAACTACCATATACTGCAGCTTTGAAACCATCTGCTTACAACTCAGAATTGAGCAAGAATAGATTGACTCAAGAATGCAACACACACGTACAGAGCAGACTTCTCAAAATCAGCATCACTCACTTGATTAGATATACAGCTTAAATTTTTCCTCATGTGTTAAAGTGGCAGTGCAAAGCATCCTACTGCTGAGATACACTGTAAAGCCTCAACAGCAGCTATCATAACAGAAATACAAGCACCAGAGCTGATGTTCTGAACTGATTTCTCAAAGGACTAAACAAATTTGGATCACCATCAGTGTCAAGCTCCAGTGTTCTGAAGTTAGCACCTGAATTATTGCCTTCTCAGACAAATATTGAATCACAGCCTGTTTGCATTACATCAGGTTTTCCAGGATATAGTACTGTACACTGTGTTCTGTCTTGAAATTGAATCATGGTTCATGGTAAGGCCTATTTGTAATTGGTGTAAGTTGGAAAAGGCAGAGGAGAATGTTTGAAATAACAGACCAGCTTCCTGCTGATCATAACTACTTTTGCACAGAGGCTTGACATAATGAAGGACTATTGATGCAGAGCTGCTGTGTGTAAGCAAAGCACACAGGAGGTACATATTACATTGACTGAATGCTTTCCCTATCTTCAGAGCATTATGCTGAAGACTCACCTACTTGCTGCATTTGGCAATCCACCATTTCTCAAGTATGCTTTAAAGAACTTACATTCAAGGTTAGTTGATAGCAGTCACTCCCAGAGGAAAGATACTCTCACAGGGTCTCTCTTTATGACTCATTCACAGTCCCATATGGAGATGGGTGAAGCTCTGGGCAGATTACATCCTCTGTATGCAGAAAATGGACAGTCAAGGTAAAAACTGATCATGAGAGTTTGATGAAAAAGTCATAAATAGTTCATTAAGGAAAGACTGTTTTAACACTACATTAAAAATAGATGAACGATGACTATCAGAGTTTTAATCCAATACAGTAAGCTGTATGACACTCAATACATATGATAGGACTAGATCCATCCCCAGTGAAGTCACTGGGAAAGACAGGCAATCCCAAAACCTAATAGTCTCTTTAGCCATAGAGCGACTGGTTTACTTCTCCCACCTTATTTTTTTTGTTTTGTTTTATGATTTGTAGAATTCTGCTGGTTTTGTCAAAAACTAGACCCTGCATTTCTGTGCTAAATAAAGCCTTGTAGGCAGCAGGTGACTCATTGATGTAATTAGTGGGGGGGGGGGGGAACAGGAGGTTTTTACATAGCTTTCTAAACAACTGGAGAGCAATCCAACACTGAATAGGCGAGTAAGTGTCCAAACAGAATGAATAGCCTTAAAAGACAAAATAATGCTTTTCACTGGCAGTTCTCAGACTGCTACACTTAACAGCTGGGAGTGGGGTTTCATGCCCCCTAACATGGAGAAAAGTCATATATAGTATGATGGTATTCAAACAAAAATAATCCCTTTGTTTGAGGTGTGACAATGGCTGATGCTATTGTGGTAGGTCCCACAGTTTTCCTTGATGTGGTAGGTCAGGGCACCTCCCTTTACCCCTTTCTTGGACATCAACACCTCTGCTAGTGCCCTGGTGGGGGAAGAGAAAAGGAGGAGGGAAGAGGCCCGTATCTACCCCCTACTCCAGGTCCCTGCCCCTTCAGCCTCATGGGCTTCTTACCCTCTTTCCGCTTAGGTATGGTTTCTCACAGTCCTCTCTTCCTAGGGAGTCTGTCTTCTCCGCTTTGGCAGTTTCCCCTTCCCCTAGTACTCTGATTAACAGTGCTCCTCCAAGCTGCAGTGAACTCTCCATCCCTTCTCCTGTCTGACTGAAGTAGGGAGGTGGGGGTGTGTGATTTGGTCTCTAGCAGGGCCTTAATTGGCTCAAGGAGCTCTAATTAACCTGTAGTAACCTCTCCTCAGTCCCCAGGGAATAAGGCCCTGATCATCTTGGGGCTTATATATCTCCCATCGACCATTTGCCTGTTGTCCTCTGGCCCAGCTGTATTACAAAGGCCAGTGCAGGCTTCTTGATGAAGGCATGGAGAGGGGAGTATGAACACACAATTATTTTTAACAAAATGTCACAGAAAACTCCACTACAATAGCAACCAGCACCTGGTGTTATTTATAGCCCAGAATGTCACCCTCCAGAATAAAGGATGATGTTTGGTCACTGCAGCTATACCCACATCCCTACAAAGCAATAGTAGCTACTCCACACATCCAGTCCTGCTTTTCCCAGAGCCTGATGAAAGAAACCCCCCTGGGAATCCAAATAGCTTCCTCCATTCCTGTGAATGGGAGTTTCTCCGCACCCCTGGACTACATAATTTTTAAGCCCTTCTATACAATTCTGTAGCAGAATTTAATAGAGAATTCTAGATCCATCTGTTTTCAGAGTGATTTCTATAGAACCCTATTGGGCTTTAGCCCTTTTAAATTCTGAAGGACTTTTCTATAAAGGATTGACACTGACTTGAAGCAGGATGTTTTCTTTTTTTTATGTGAGACTTTAGTTAAATTCGGAACTTAACAGCATGCCGTTACCTAGTCCCAGTAGGAAGCCTAAATGGAGGGACATACACCTCTGCACCTCAACGACATGGTACCTCTGCCCTATTGAGTAAGGGACTGTTACTGACTGTTGAGTAAGAAGATATTATAGACCACACAAGATAACAGAGCAAGCTAAATTTATCTGTTGATTTTCAGCTCCCTAGGAGTATGAAGCAAACATGTAAAATTGCTAGTGAATTTGCAAAACTACATTAATCAGTTTTGCTTTCTGTGTGAATTTTTATGCAAATCTCTACTAGTTACCAGGTCACATTCTAAGCAACATTTCCTGTACTCTAAGAAGTAATTTTCTCACAGTGAGATCAATTATCTCCCAAAGGAAGAGATGAGAGCTCTGTCACTTAAATCATTTCCAACTAGATGTGAGAGAGCAGTCAAAATCAAGTATACATGAGGGAACAGCCAGGCATTGGCAGGAGGCAGACAGAGTGACCTTAGAGTCCTTTTTTACTTCTAATTTCTGTGGTTCCATGAAAGTGGAAGCTGTCCTAGTTTAGTCTAGAAAGATTTCAATACTTCTGATCTTCCACCCATGACTCCCTTCCTGCTGTACAAAACATTCACATCCTGCTTTCTCACATTGCAGTGCTGAGCCTCACATTAACATTTAGGTGCCTGGGATATCATAGGACTACAGCCCTAAGCCTTGGGCACAGAGTCATTCTCTCTCTCTCCACCCCAATGACTGTCCCACTGTGGATAAACACTTCACTAGTCACTGGGCCAGAGAGAGAGAGAGAGAGAAACTGTAGTCCAGCAGTTAGGGTGACCTTTTGAAATTTGGGAGACCCCTCTTCAAATCCTTTCTCCCACGGGAGGAGGGTAGGGAATTGAACCTGATCTCCCACATCCCAGATAAGTGCTCTAACCACTGGGTTAAAAAGGCTATGATTTTGTACAGCTGCCACCTATTCTTGTCAGATTTTAAATGGGAGCCAATCTGATAGGCACCCTCTGAGCACATCTGTCAAATCAGATCTTCCACATAAGTTAGGTAGTTGAAAACTTTTTTCTGTCTTAGTTTGTGAATTGTTCTAGGATTTAGGTGGGAAGAATCAGCAATCAGAGAAACCAATGCATATGCTCAGAGGGTGAAACATAGGTGCCTAGACAACTTTTACTTTTAAAACTTAGGCGCTTAGTGAGTTTAGGGTTCAGTGGGAATTTTCTGCCTTTCACTGAAGTCAAAACTAGGACTTAAGTGCCTAAGTCTCACATTTTGGCACTTATATGGCACCTTCATAGATATGGGTCTAAGAGTCCTTAGTCAAAACTACTTTTACTTTCCTGCTATCTTCCCCACCTTTTCTGGGGAACTTCAGTATTTATAATTTTTAGAAGAGTGTTTACTACCAGTGAGCCCAGCTGTAAGAGGGGTTTCCCTGTCCCTGTGCTCCGAGTACAGAGATCAGGGCTCTTGTATGCCAGACCAACAAGTCCTTTTCCCCCCACACCCCCACTTTGCCAGTTGGGAATTTGGGGAAACCAATCGCTGCCACCATTCGGGTACACTTCCAAAACCTTGGGGAGGCCCCGAACATCCCCACCCTAACTTTGTCCCCCTCCCCGAGGGCCAAAGTCAGACACCTGAAGGCTATTCACCTCCCCACCTCCTCTCCTCTCGTTGAAGAGACAGGCACCTGGAGGCGGCTTCCCCCTCCCCCATCTAACCTGATGGTAAGGAGAGACAGTCTCCACACTTCAGCTATACACTTAGCTGATCCTTTGATCTACCTCCCCCTACCGCCTCTCTTCCCAGTGAAGAGAGAGACACGTTCCTCAGCTGATAACCTCAGCTGATCTGTTTACCTACTCCCTTCCCTTCTCCCTTCCCCGACTGGAAGCAGAAAAAACCTTAGGGAATAAAACCAAACGCTTTATAACTAACAAGATTTAATAAAGAAAAAGGTTAAAACAGAGATACAGACACTTCACAATTTGGGGTTTTCTAATTCCCTTCTGAAACGGAAAGAAACACCCCAAAAGGCACCGGCTTAAAAGAATTAAATGATTATACTCACAGTACAGCTAATCAGAAATATAAGAAGAAAATAGAACCATCTTTATAGCCAAAGATGGTCTAGGACCCTTGCCAAACTCCATGGCAAGCCAGAAACGAACTGAACTCAAAAACTCTTCCCACCCTCATGGCAGGAAGCTCCTCCCTCCCTCATGGCAGGGAAACTCTTACGTCACTTGTCTCAAATAACATAGCCCCACCCAGGGAAGGCACACTGTCTTAGATAACATAGCCCCACCCAGGCAAGGCACCCTCCACACTTATGACACCAGCTTTCTGGAGAGATGCCAATTTATCCTAAGAAAGGTTCAAGCAAGTCTTTTTCCCCCCATTTCTTGAGGCTTAACCACTATTAAATACTGTATTATTTGTTACATTTCTGATCACTTGTTTGTTGATTTCAAAGTCAAACTCCAATGGTTACATTCATTTGTTCTTTGCTTAGGTCATGGGTGGAGGTAATCCTATGTTTGAACCTTGTCCAGGCTTTGGTGGGCAGACAGCCTGATCCCCATTTTCTGCAGCAGGTAATTTTGGTGTGAATACTAACCCAAAATCCTATTCTTAGGATTTGGTTTTAAGGCACATCTGACAGCCAAATACCAGGGTACAGTGAATACTGAATGGAGCCACAGCAGAGGAGAATTAATAGAGGCATTACAAAGTCCTACCACACAGCAGGAGAAAGCATCCTATTAAGGGAAGGAGCTCTATGGGAGAGAAAGGAGGTGGGAGTCTTGGGAAGGATAGTTGGGGGAAGGGCAGGGTCTAATGAGTGAATAAAATTAGAATTATTCAAACTTTTAATGTAACTACAGTACTTGAGATTTCTTTGTCACCAATGAAAATCAGCCAGCTAGGAAATACATAACAGGATGATCATGTTCAGCTAATTAATGTAACCTACTACATGTCTCCATTCCTTGCTTCCCATTTCAAAGAAAGTTTATAGTAAGAGAAGCCCTCTTATTTTCTGTATTGTAGCAGAAAGGAAAACCCATTTCTTGATTTACACACGGTCACGTGGGAAGCTTATTATAACCCATATTAAATCAGAGGCAGCATCATATATGATACTGCAGCTAATTTAATATGGGTTATAATAAAACTTTAATAAAGCTGTTTTTTTGGTATAAAGCCTAGAATCGTCTCAAAATTATTAGCAAATATATCCTTCATTTTTATCTCCAATGTGACCCTTAACATGCTTTAATCAACCACAGCAATTTACTTTCTAACAAATCCTGTTAACCCCAATAATGGGGGAGAAATAATCTTGGCTTATTATAAATTACATTCATGCTGCCGTATTTCATGTGGTGTAACTACATCAGAAATCATACAAAATCCAACAATCAAGCCCGTGATTGTCATAAATGTTCACAAAGCCATAGGCAAGAAATTTTAGCTTGTTTGGGACTTTACAGACTTTTTTCTACTTGGTCTCCAGCTGTGCTGTGCAAGTGCCTATTTTTGAAAATAAGCACTTATGCACAGCTAGACAGCTAGTCCACAAGGGATTTAACAAACCAAAATGGTCTAACATTTGTTGAAACTATACACGATGAGTACTTAAAACAATTATTCTTTGCACCCTAGGATTTCATCTACATATTTTGCATTGCTGGAAATGTTCTTAATAGACAACTGAGTAGTTAATGACTAATTTTCTTTCAATCAGCAGGCAAAGAAATTAGGATTTCTGAACAATCCATCCATCCCATGTTAGGCATTGGTATTTGTCATGAGAACTGGGAAATTGTTATGCTAGTTAACATTACACTGTACAGTACATCTTTGAAATTTTATCTTGTTTCTTGTTCCAAGGATTGGTTCCTGGGTTAGTGTTTCTGCAGCGTGGTGTGTAGTTGCTAGTTAGCATCGGATGCATAGAATGGAACAGACAGTAGGAAGATATATATATATACACACAGAGAACATGAATAGGTGGAAGTTGCCCATACCAGT
This sequence comes from Sternotherus odoratus, assembly GCA_032164245.1. Taxonomy (NCBI): domain Eukaryota; kingdom Metazoa; phylum Chordata; order Testudines; family Kinosternidae; genus Sternotherus; species Sternotherus odoratus. The sequence continues at coordinate 55,417,552 of JAVMKO010000007.1, read as the reverse complement.
CTAAGAGGCTATTTAATGCTAATACTAACATACTAGTATTTGCTTCAGGTTGGGGAGCTGTCTGTAAGTGAAGAGAGTTACAGTTTTTCCTCCAGCCTTGTATCTGACAGTAAGAATGTGCTTGTGCATGCCACAATTGCAACACTTGTAGACAATCTAGAGTATAAGACAATTGTTTAAGACAGACACAGATGCATGAGATGAGACCTTTCTCCCACCACTTTGACCCAATTGATTTAATTTATTTACAAGTTAAATGAGCCAGTATTCAATTCAGATCTGTCATATGTCATATTAGGCACTTCAATTCACAACATAACCTGTGTGAAGAGTATAAGCTTATTATTGGGAATTGGTCAGCCTGTTGATTGACTAGCTGGTATGTATCACCCAGGCCCTCAAAGATTCTGGAGTCCATGTTGCTTATTGAAAGAAATGATCAACACACAAAATCAACTTTCCTCTAAAGCTAACTCTTAAAGCTGCTCCTGTTTGGACACCAGTTATGGGAGGATTATTGGTCAGATCTTTGGAGTATTACTAGGTGGACCATATAATTGCATTTTATTTCCCCGGGGACTCGGGTCTGGAACCCCAACATCTGGGGAAGAAATCTCTGAACCATAACATTTCCAGTTTTATTAACTAAACCGAACATTTACACAAAGGCATAAAATATGAAATCCACTTGCTTTTGATTTAATTAGATTAATTTGATATTATAATGTAGATTAAACCTTATCAAATAAACCAAAAATTCCTTATAAGCTCTGTGTAATACTTGAGAAGGCAGCTGGCTCATTTAGTGATCAGCCCTTAAAGTAACAGGGCAGTATCAATCTCAGTGTCAACTGATTTATTTATGTTCCAGCCAAATAGCTGATACATTGAGGGTCAGATTGGGTTGAGACTAATGTTAAATCTACAAGTTTGATGCCAATTAAGGCTGCCTGCCCAAATTATTGGTTGCTAGGCAATAGCCAATCTCTTCCCTCCACCCTCAACATAAGGTTACATGAAACATTCAAATACCTTTTAAGATGACACTGCTTGTTACATTTAATATGCAAATGACAATCTAGATGAAACCCCCTCCCCCATAATTTCTCAGAATTAAATACAACTCCTAACCCTTGAAATATGTATGTGTGGCTGGGGGTGTGTTATATCAGACAGCAAATTGTTTAGCCTATGGCTGTTTTATGTGTTTGAGGAACTATTCTCAAATATATTCTGTGGATTATATCCACACACACTTCTCTGTGTTTTCACGCACATAGATGCAGGTTTATTTCCAACCATCTGCTGGAGTTAAAAACAATTTCAAGCATGCTGAGGTAAAGGTGTCTCTATAATAAATATTTTAAAAAAATATTGAAATCAAAGAGATTGATGTTTTTTTCAGGATGGTTGCCACAACTCATTTTTGTACTATTCAGGCTCAGGAAATGGGGCATGCTTGAAAAGATTAGCTAGTACTGTAGTTTCATTGGGTCACATGTTTTAACATCAACAAAATTGCTGGATTGGATGTCACTTGCTTATAGATGCAGAATCTTACACATTGCATATTAATGGACTCCTACCCCTGTCATCACCAGGAGGCGGGAAGAAGCATGGGTATCTTTGTCAAGCATTGCATGATCACAGGCCAGAAGCCAACAGCCATTACAGGAAAGCAATGGTTTGAAGCCAGTAGCAAAGCTCCTTCTTTTTCTTCAGTTTTTGAAGACGGTGACTGAACTGGCTTGTTCCTCCCCCTTGTAGGGTGACCATATGTCCTGATTTTATAGGGACAGTCCTGATTTTTGAACCTTTTTCTTATATAGGCTCTGTGATAGAGGAAGGCCAGGGAGCTGTGGCAGAGTTTTTGAGGGGAGATATATCAGCTCCAGGTTCATTAGGGCGTGGCTCCCTGTAGACTAGGGAAGCAGGCAGCAGGTTAATTAGGAGCACCTGCTGCCAATTAAGGCCTTAATAAAAACCCCTGCCTCAGGCAGACAGGTGTGGGAGTTTGGAAGGAGTTTGGAGGCGTTGGAGCAGAGAGCAGTTTGGAGGCGTTGGAGCAGAGAGCAGTTTGGAGGCGTTGGAGCAGAGAGCAGTTTGGAGGCGTTGGAGCAGAGAGCAGTTTGGAGGCGTTGGAGCAGAGAACAGTTCGAAGAAGTGCTGTGGTGAGCTAAGAAAGACCCAGACCTTAAGTAAAGGAACACCTGGCTTGTGTAGAGAGAGGGCAGGAAGGCCCCCACAAACTGAAGAGTAGGAGAGGGAAGTAGACCAGGGGAAGGAGTAGCTAATCCTAGTGGTTTACCGCTATCCTCAGGGCCCCTGGGCTGGGACCCGGAGTATAGGGCGGGCCCGGGTCCCTCCCTCTCCCCTTCTCCCCTCTAGGATACTTGTGGGACAGTTAATACCCTGTTCAGAGGCAAGAAAAAGGCTCCCTGAATTCCCCCACAAGAAGAGAAAGCGTAGGACCCATCAATATCGTGGGAGTAATTTGCCACAGCTTCTATTACCCCCATCCCGGTCCTGATTTTTCACACTTGCTGTCTGGTCACCCTACCCTCTTGGAACTCCTCCTCAGAAATGCCTTGCAAATCAGAATAGGTCACTCCCTTTCTGAGGTCACGGACATCATCCAATACCACCCAAATCACCCTCAGTCCTTTACAAGATTTCATCCTCCTTCCTTAGCTTCCCGGTCGTTTAATGGTCTTCACAGTTAAAATTTGTTCCCCTCTGGGCCTGCTTCCTCCAGGTTTTCCTCCACCACAATTTCAACAACTTCCATCCCACTATCAACCTCAGCCTGAACCAGTCTACATGGGAGGTCCACTTCCTGGATACCACAGTGAAAATAAGTGATGGTCACATAAACACCACCCTATACCAAAAACCTACCAACCACTATGCCTACCTTCATGCCTCCAGCTTCCATCCCAGACACACCACACGATCCATTGTCTACAGCCAAGCACTGAGGTACAACCGTAGTTGCTCCAACCCCTCAGATAGAGACCAACACCTACAAGATCTTCACTGAGCATTCTTAAAACTACAATACCTTCACAAGGAAGTAAAGAAACAGATCAGCAAAGCCAGATGTGTACCCAGAAGCCTCCTGCTGTGGGACAAGTCCAAGAAAGAAACCAGCAGAACACCACTGGCCATCACCTACAGTCCTCAGCTAAAACCTCTCAAACACATCATCAGTGATCTACAACCCATCCTGGACAATGATCCCTCACTTTTACAGGCCTCGGGAGGCAGGCCAGTCCTCACCCACAGACAACCTGAAGCAGATTCTCACTAGCAACTGTACACTGCACCATAGTAACTAACTCAGGAACCAAACCGTGCAACAAACCTCGATGCCAACTCTCCCCACATAGCTACACCAGTGACACCATTACAGGAGTTAACCAGATCAGCCACACCATCACTGGTTCATTCACCTGCATGCTACCAATATAACATAAGACATCATGTGCCAGCAATGCCTCTCTGTTATGTACATCGGCCAAGCTGGACAATCCCTGTGTAAACGAATAAATGGACACAAATCAGATATTAGAATGGCAATATACAAAAGCCTGTAGGAGAACAATTCAACCTCCTGGATATACAATAGCAGATTTAAAGACAGCCATCCTGCAGCAAAAAAACTTCAAGACCATACTTCAAAGAGAAACTGCTGAGCTCCAGTTCATTTGCAAATTTGACACTATCCACTCAGGATTAAACAAAGACTGAATGGCTTGCCAACTACAAAAACAGTTTCTCCTCTCTGGGTGTTCACACCTCCAGATCAACTGCTGGAAGTGGGACCCACCCTCCCTGATTGAATTTACCTTGCTATCTTGCCTACATATTTATACCTGCCTCTGGAGATTTCCACAACATTCATCTGATGAAGTGGATCTTTGCCCATGAAAGCTTATTCTCCAAAATATCTGTTAGTCTATAAGGTGCTACAAGACTTTGTCGCTTTTGCAGATCCAGACTAACATGGTTACCCCTCTGATACGGGACATTAATACAGAGTTAGCCACAATTTGGCTATTGACTCTACTGAGAGTTATAGGTTCTGGAAACAAACTGAAGGATTTTTTTGTATGTATACTGCATATACCTTGAGAAGAGGATGGATGCAGGACAGCTATTCAAAGGAAAATGAAATGACTTTAGTATTTCTTTGCTTCATTGCAACATTACATTATTTTTTCACATTTATTTTAGCAGGCCATTATTTATCTCCTTTGGAAATCTCTACAATGACAGCTGGTCTTTCATATGCAAAATAAACATGGGATTTTCATCGTAATGACCAGAAATTATTTATAGGTTTAAAAATGATTAACTTAATTGTATACACAGATTGCCATACTTTATGAAAGAAGCCCTGCAAGATAAAGGTTTTTTTTTCCAGTTAGTTCTAGGTTGCAGAGGCTGAAATTGCATAGAAGAGATGTCACTGAGGCCATCTTATTGCCTCTCATTGCAAAATGGTTTAGTCAATCACCCACCTGAAAGCTTTTGCTAAAGAAAATAACACTCATAACTAGGGTTTCTATAGCTCTGTGACAAAATTCAATTCAATTCCTTTAGAGATTCTAGTTTGGTTTGGGCTCCAATGATTATACAGATTTCTATCTGATTTGTAGTCACTCATAAGGTTAATAACAGTTGTAATTTTAAAATTTAATATGGATTTTAGCAAAGATTGAAGATGCTAGAATCAGAGCACTGTCTTCAACTGTTTGAATAAGAACAAGCTAAAGAGAAACACAAAACCAGAAGAATTAGATATGGACAGGATTGGCCATGATGGGAATGGATTGATCATAAAATAGATCTGAATACATCTGACAGCCACCTCTTGGAAAAATGATGCTGTCATATGCCTATCTATAAAGACAATATTACACAAGCAAACATATGATAAGTTGGAAACATTTTTGACATGATAGCCATGCTGAACTAGGCTATCCCCAGTGAAAGATATACATATTGTAGCTTCAGAAATAGCCACGGTATTCGCTTCCTCTGGAGAAAAATCAAAAAGGGTGCCTGCAACTGTGGTGGTCTCTGCTCTTGATAATGTAAACCTCTAGTTCATGCCTCTGCAGGAATCTGTCATCCAAGAGTATACTACATTTGCTTCACATTCTCCCCCCTCCTTTCATTCCCCACAACCGCCACTGCATCCTCTTCATAGTCTATTGTATTTGGCTTCCCCTTCTCAACTCCAACCAACAGGGCTATGATGGGGTAATCCTTACTGCATTCACTCAGAAGCAAGCAGTTTTCTAAAATGGTTGCAGTACTCATGGAATATGCATAGGAGAAGCTGCAGATGTTTTCAACGGGGGAAAGAAGAAGCTTGTGAGGATATCTGCTATTTATTTAAAAGTGGCAGAAGACAGTTCTGGCCAGATGTTCTATAGTGAAACATGAAAAGAGAAGCTGTAGGGATAATTCTGTTTTCTTTACTCTATATATTACCTCATTCAATGTTAGAAAAAGCAACTAGTTCTGTAATTTGTCATCACTGTTGTTTGAAACAGAGAGGTACTGGAAAGAAGGAAGACACTATTTTTTGAAAGGCAAAGGAAGGATTTACCTGTTCTTGTGCAGACTCAGGCGGCACGGCAAACAAATATAATTTCAATGAACGCAATGGAGATGTATTTACACCTCTAGCATTTTTCCACATCCATACAATTATTTAAATAGATCTTTACATGAGACCATTTTTGTGGAGATTACCAGATTTATTTTATTTTATTTTATTTTTGCTAATGGTTAAACACTAAAAATGAACCAATGTAATGTCTTTTATTAAGTCCCCGTCCCACCTCATATGCATCCAAGAATAACTTTTGCTTTGTTACCCCACTTTTCCTACTTATTGCACTTAATTATGATTTCACCTATATGGTGTAACTCCATTAAATACTCTGCCAAAAGGATCAGGCTCCCTACCACCATATACTCTTTGGATGAGAACAGAGATCTTGATGAGAACCATCTTTCAGTGGACACTGGTCTGTTAATACATCTTCATATACTTTTTGACATTACACAAGGTCTACAAAGTAATATGAGTGTAACACTTCTGCAAGGTCGAGTCAGCAGCAATGCGGGCCGGGTTCAATAGCTAACAGTTCTTTTTCGGCACTAGAACACAGAACCAGCTTGAACCACCACCTTTGAGAAAATTACACACAACCCCTGGGCGCCTCTGAGAGGCAAAACTTCCCCACTCACAAGCACAGAGTCTGAGTGTAGAAAAAAAAAACTTTTAATGAAAGGAGAGAAGCCACCTGACATTAATTAGGTAAAATGCCGCAAGCAGGATTCATAAACCTAAAACTGTGAGCAGAACACACACCGCAGATAGCATGGGGCAGAATCTTCTGCCTCGTGTTCTTGAGTTCTACAACAAAAAATCCCTTCATTTGCCTTCCCCCTGCTCCCTCACCATAGCCCACTCACTGTGGTTGTCCTTAGTCAGTGAAGACCCAGGTTTCAGGAGTGCATCTGTGTGAGTTCACCTCCCACCCAGGGAAGAAGATACCCAGCTTACTCTGCCATTTGAGCACTTGCTTTGGCTGGCTGCCTCACCAGCCGCTGTTCCTCTCTGCTGGCCACCCTGCCAGCCACTGTTCCTTGGAGCCTACCTGCCCTGCCAACCAATTGCTTGCCACTTTCACTGGTCGCTCCTTCCAGTCACCCATCGGTCACTTCCTGTTGCGACCTGTCTCTCCTCTGTGACTTCTGTAGGTCAGTTTCTTAGTGATTTTTAGCTCTCAGCAGGCTGGGCAGAAACACTGCCCCCCAACAGTGATTTCAGCTCTCATTGAATACTTAACATACCAAATAGAGCTAAATAGGCTTCATTAGAAGTCTATCTTTGAACAGTGAGGAGGTACAAGCTAAAGCATCCCAGGGAGCTTTAGGAAGAGTCCATACCTCCTGTCTGGTACATCTGTACTTTCACAGGGGTTTGGCATTCGAGCCCCTGGCTTAATGAGGTCCTTTCAGATGAGGGTGACCTCCTCACCTGAGACAAATTAAGCACAATTCTTCTCCCCTTTATTCATACAATAAAGACAACAGCATTGATAGTAGTATTTCACTAAACCTACATTCAGTACTAAAGTGATTTGTAAACCCAACACCAGCCAAAGTTGATCATTTTAATCAACACCACTGTATCTACTGGATATCTAATCAGAGTAAGTGTGTCATGTAAATACAGTTTTCTCCTGAAGTCTCTCCCACTCCCAGGGGAGAGTTCATTCAGACCCCGCTTACATCAGATAGTAAGAAATTGAGATGAAAAACCTAGATAAAAGTGAGATGGATAACAGAATATGGCCTTGTCTACACTGGCAGCAGCATGTAGTGTAGAGATAGCTACCATGCAGTAGTGAAAAGGGGACTGAATCGGCACTGTGGTGTGTAGTGTGAAAGCTCTGGCGCTCTATGCAGCAGGGAGAGGCTCCAGCACTGAGGTGCTGCTGGAGCCTTTTTCCAACTGCTAGAGTCTTTCCAGTGGTAATAAGGGCCAACATCAGGGAGGCAGCAGGACACAGTGTAGCACAGAGGAGCCATGACTTGGGAAAGTAGAGAGACATGTAGGCTATATACCCTAAGGTTTGGGAATGTTTTTAACTCTTCGCTCCTAAGCTGTCTACAAAGCTTTTTATATGTACTGTAACAGAGTCGGTCACTCACCCGGCGGCGCCCCCATCTGGTCGTCTGGGAATCAGCTCTTTTTGACCCTGGAGTGCCCTCTGCCGGCCGACGTCCGCTTCTCCACTCTGGCCCCGTGCCCCTCCCAGACCCCAGAGCCCCTTGCGGAGGGTGCTGCGTCCCTGCAGTACCCCCCTTGTCTCAGGGTCTCCCCTCCCTGGGGAACCCAACACCCACTATCCCCAACTTGCCTCAGATACGGCCACTGCCAGTCACCACTGCCTCAGTTTCTCTGAGGCTGACTGCAGTCTCATGGCTATTCATCACCGGCAAGAAGGGGTTGGCCTGCTGCTCTTATCCAGCCCAGGGCTGCCCCCCTTGCAACCCCCAGTACCCCGTGGGTCGGGCCTTCCCTAGGCTCAGCAAGCTGGGGCCCTCTCACTAGAGCTTAGGCTCCCTGGCTCCCAGCTGCCTCACCCACGCCCTGTCCCAGTCCGGGTACTTTGCAGCCAGGCCCTGTCTCCTGCTGCCTACAGAGTAGACTGACCTCCTGGCTCCTGCCTCCCAGGCTTTTATACAGCCTGGAATGTTTGGGGCATGGCCACACAGCTGAGCCTGCTTTCCACTTAAACCTGCAAGCAGGCTCTCAGCCACAACCCCTGTCCTGGGCTGCTACAAACTCCTTCCTGGGGCTTTCCCAGCCCCGGCCAGCAGGGAGCGGGGAGCACCCCGCTACAGCACACTATAGAGGTATGCAGTGTATGTACTTGTCAAGGTGTGCCTCCCCACTCTGAACTCTAGGGTAAAGATGTGGGGACCCTGCATGAAAGAAGAAATAACCCCCCAAGCTTATTTTACCAGCTTAGGTTAAAACTTTTTTCCCAGAACCCAAACTTCTGGGGAAGTTTGGATTTGGAATAACACTGCCACCACCAATTTCAGCCCCCAAAAACCATGGGTTAGGGTAAATTGGAACCCCCATCTTTAACACCCTTCACCCGGGAGAGGTTTGAGAAACAAGAAATCCCTCACTTGCTGTGAGACGTGCCCAATCCAAACCAGGATCAATCCAATGGAAACAGACAGACAGAATCTTAAAAGGAAGATTTTAATAAAAGGAAAAGAAAAGGAAGGAGCATAAACCCCTTGTACAAAAATCAATAGAAAACACCTCACATCATATAGCATAACTGACCGCTCCCCTGAGACTCCTTCCTCTGCTAAAGTTTAACAGTAAAAGAACACCATGGATCAATTATCAAGTGATACAGTTCAAGCTTACAAATCACTCACTACAGGACTTACTTCTTAGAAGCTTATAGAAATGTAGAATAGAAACACAGGTGTGGTTCGTCTCAAAGCCAAGAGAGCCGAGCACCAGAGTCAGAGCGAGACGAGAAGGGAAAAACTGAAAGTAAAAACCCTTTCTTTGTTCCTGAGGTTGATTAGCATTTCCGTTACGTCATTCCCTCTCAGGTTCCTTCAGGTTAACCCTTCACAGGTAAAACAGTAAGTCTAAGCTACTTTATACTTATGACAGTACTCTACAGACCGCTGTAAGTGTAGACATAGCCTAGGAAGGCATTAAATTTATACTTTGTATGATTTAAAATTCAACCAAAAGGAAGAATGGCCTGCTCAGTGTTTAAGGCAAGAGTCAAGAGATGTGGGATGAACTCCTGACCCCACTGAAATCAATGGCAAAATTCCCATTTAATGCAGTAAAGCCAAAATTTTACTTGGTTTAATATTTGGTTTCTATTCCTGACTCTGCCATGGTGTCCCTGGGAGTGTTTGGAAAAGAATGTAAATATTTACCTGGCTATCTGACATGGATGTTACAGGCTCAACTCTTTAGTGCTTGCAAAGCATTTTTGGGAACCTTGGTGGAAGATGCAATATATTATTTATTTGTATTTTATTGTGCCCATTGAGTTTATTATGTATAAATCTCTTTTGGCTGAAGTTCTACAATTAACCTACAGTAGGATAAAAATATAATACCAGATTATGGAAATAACTATTAGCATGAGTATTTACAGTACAAGAGTTTAAATTAAAATAAGCGAGATGAAGCAACTGTCCTAAACAGAAGGCGGAACCAGTTACATCTTCACTAATCCATCTGTAGTTTGCATGGGCAGGCAGAGCTCTTTATTCAGCATCTATTTTCAATATATTACAGATTACAATGTCAAAAATCCAAAAAATCTAACTTGCTCCTTCCTCAGACTCAAACTGGCAACCCAAACATGAAGCCTTTATTCACAGGAGCATCATTACTAGTAAAGTTAATATAGGCTGTTTAAATAAGGAGGGCTTTTTGTTGTATCGTCTGATCTTCAAGTACAGTTCTTTGCTATGGTGTTATACAATATCTCATTCTAATATTCAGAAAGATAGCTGTGTTAGCCTGGAATTACAGAAGTGACAAAGAGTCCTGTGGCACCTTAAAGACTAACTAAAGTATTGAAGCATAAGCTTTCGTGAACTAGTACCCACTTGGGTACTAGCCCACGAAACAAAAGCTTATGCTTCAATACTTTAGTTAGTCTTTAAGGTGCCACGGGACTCTTTGTCACTTCTACTCTAATATTGTATATCTTTCTAGAAAACTCCGTGTGATGTTAATATTAAGTAGTTTCAGTGTGATAATCTTTTTCACCTTGAACCTACATTATTGCTGAAATGAAAACTACTAAAGGCCTTGATGTGGCTAGATATTTAAGTGTTTGTGGGACTTCCAGTACACAGGGAAGTAGGTAACAGGACTGTTATTTATAAGAAATATTTTTAAAAGTTACAGACAGATTTTCATTTAGACATGAGCAACTGTATACATATCTTTGCATACACCAACACTAAAAAAAATGAGTTCACACACATTCTAGTTCCCACCCGCCCCCAGTGTGAATGAACAATTACACACTGAATGGGGTTTTATGTGCCTTTAAATGCCTGATTTCTGTATGTTAATCTGGGGCAAACTCCTGGCCCCACTGCAATCAGTGGCAACACTTTCATTGAAATCAATGAAGGCCAGGATTTAAGCCCAGGTTTTTTAATGTAAAGAGAACAGGGGTACTTGTGGCACCTTAGAGATTAATAAATTTATCTAAGCATAAGCTTTTGTAGGCTACAGCCCACTTCATCAGATGCATACAATGGAACAGATAGTAGGAAGATTATATATATACACACACAGAGAACATGAATTGGTGGAAGTTGACATACCAATTCTAAGAGGCTATTTAATTAAGATGAGCTATTATCAGCAGCAAAAATAATTAATATCTTAATTAACATCTTAATTAAATAGCCTCTTAGACTGGTATCGCAACTTCCACCTATTCATGTTCTCTGTGTGTATATATATGTCTGTTCCATTCTATGCATCTGATGAAGCGGGCTGTAGCCTACGAAAGCTTATGCTTAAATAAATTTGTTAGTCTCTAAGGTGCCACAAGTACTCCTGTTCTTTTTGTGGATACAGACTAACATGGCTACTACTCTGAAACCAGTTTTTGAATGTACAATTTCCAATACAGGCAAGTCGCACCTTACGTGCATTTAACATGCACAATTTTAGCTTTACGCGATCGTCCAAAAAAAAAAAAAAAAGAAAGAAAGAATAGGTGAAGAAAAAAAACAAAACAAAAAAACCCTGCCATTAAGTTTTGGCTATACGCGATTTCCGTTTTACGCGGTAATTGCGGAACTGAACCCTCGCATATGACGTGGCATGCCTGTACATGCATGCACACCTAACTTTGAAAGGCTGGTTTCTTAAAAAAAATAAAAAAACATCTCACAGACCATTAAAAAAAAAAGGTTTATGCTGTTTGAAATCCAAAATTGCAATTTTCAATTTAATCCTCTAATAAAATATTTTATTACAAGTCAAAGCTCTAAAAATCCACGAATGAAATCCACAGTTAAAAGGGCCCAATCCTGCATGAGTAAAGAAACTAATATGCTTCAGTGAGTAGTTCCATTGAACTCACATGAATGACATCAGTCACATCCTTATAAATTTGCTGGATTACCCTAAAATTACCACAGATTTAGGCAACAAATGTAAATGGTCAAGGGGAAAAAATATACAAATGAAATCAAAACATATTTATTATTAAGATTAACATTGCGCTCTTCTGGCTTGAATATACAAATAAACATGTTGTGGTACAAGTTGACAATATTCTTGAAGTCATAACAAACTAATACATTATACACCCCCATTGCATGACAATATGTTGAAGAAGACGATGTAACCTGACAAGACCTGTCATATGTTGTAGTTTCAGTTTATTGAAAAACAAACTATAACATCCCACTACATCAAAATAAATAAATTACAAAAAAGAATAAAAAGGACAAATTCAACATTACAGCTTTAATATCACAAGTGCATTAAAATTTCCTCAATTCTTCACATTCTCAATAAAGTTTCTTAATTGAAAAGGAAAACAAAACATAGATAATACTATATCCATTAAAAAGACATGGATATAACAGGATAAGTGGTAAAAGAAAAAAAACAAAATTTATTTATCAATAACTATAATCCTTAGGCAGACCATAAGCATAAAGAAAAATACTTTCTGTAAAATATTCTGTAAAATATTCTGTTCTGTAAAATACTTCCTGATACAAAGCCCATTCAGGGCCATGTGTTTTGGATCTGAACCTTAAAGCAACAACTCAGGTGTGTAACTTACGTGATCATCAGTGATCCACGGATGAATGACTGAAGAAAAAATAGAAGATAATATTTTGATCATTCCTCCCTGAAGCAACCAAATAATTTGATCCAACCAGTGATTATCTGGATCGTTTATAAGGAATTCCTCAATTTCTACATATTTTCTGCAACATGTCCCATATAGCTTTATCTCATAGCCTTAAGTGGGGATGTTGTATTTTAATTATGCTTAAGCAATTGTCCCTCTTTCAGTAAACTCTTTTTTTTTTCAGATAGAAGACAATATGATACATCTGTTTGACTTAAGAGACACCAAGAAACAAATATATGTATAAATGGTCTTAAAAGTCATGTTCTTAATTTAACTTTATATATATTAAAGTATCTTTAATGCCTAAATTAAGAAAATAATTATAAAACATTGTCTACAGGGGCACGCCTTCCCCATCTGGGGATTAGCTCCTTCCAGATGCTGCACCCTCCTCTGGTGAACTTACCCCTCTCATTCCAGGAGCTGCAGTTTCCTCTTTGCACCTTGGCCCACTGGCCGGGTCACCATGATCCTCCCATTCCAGGTTATCAAGGTCTTCCAAGGCACTGTCCCAGGCAGTCCACTCTTCACTGTCTGGTGTACACCATTTCCCCAGTGGCTGGTAAGGGAACTTAGGCCCACCCTGCACTCCTGGTTCCAGCTCAGGGGCACTCACTTCACCAGCCAATTTCTACCCTACCCCATACCTTACAGTTTTTTCCCTGCGCCTTTCCTATTTTCCTGGCTTTCCTCTTGAGGTTTGACAGCTTTCTCCTCCTAGGGAGTAACTGTAGACTACCTATCACTATGGTCCCAAACACATCTCCCTTTTCCCAGAACGTGGCAGCAGACTACTTCCCTGAAGCTCACTTTGCTACCCATTTCCTGTTTTTATAAATCCAACCCAGCTTCTTCCTCCTCAGATAGTTCCCCTCACCCAGTCAGGGGATTTCTTAGCCATCTGATTCCCCTCCAGCTAAGTAACTCCCTTTTCAATTGCATCAACCCTTTCAGGGTAGGTGTAAGGTAAACACATCACAACATATATTCAATCTCTAGGGTTTGATTCCTATCTAACACCAATATAAATCAGGAATAACTCTACATCAATCCATGGAGTTCCTTGCTATAAAATTAGTGTAAATGAGATAAAAATCTAGTT